>CM040118.1:54645279-55250131 GCA_022559845.1 Amorphophallus konjac
TGCGCTCATCATTGTGGACGGTTAATATCAGACCGTTTATCTATGAGAGTCCAACGGCGACCATTTCAGTTGGTTAATGGATAATTGATGGATGATTATCCTTTTTTTGGAATTATCACCGCCGGAGTTGGACGGTCCTTGACGGACCGCCCAACTGGTTGGAGCGGTCTATCGTGAGACGTTAAACCCTGCGGGAACTCTGAAGAATTTAAAGATTTCTCTTCTATCCGTGGTTAAACCCCTCAACTTTGTCCTCGGTTTTCTTTCCGTGGATTCTCAACCAATCGGATGAGATTTGATCCTAACGAAATCTGATGAGATTATCTTCACTTTATCTTTTGATATCTCAGATTAATTATCCACAGGAATCCCTAATTCTGTGGCTGGCTGTTCTAGGCTCTATAAATCTAGACCCTAATGTCGGGCTTGAAAGAGGAGGAGATTTTTTGGTCGAACGGTGAAGCCCTGCCGAATCCTGGAGCGAGCCTAGCACAAAGGAGGGAGGCCTTCTACATCCATACAGGCCTCTGATCCAGGGAGTAACCTTCAGTTGAGTCTTTTTTCTATCTTTGATAGTCCATCATTCCCTTTTGGTTGCATGCATCATTCTCCTTGTTTTTCTTCATTTGCACTATCATTCACACATCCTCCCACGTTTTTGACTGCCCCCAGGGGTTTAAAACTCCCCAGGTATCCCCCACTCCATTTAGTTATGATCATTCATCTCCGTTTTAGCATATACTACACTCTATAGTTCTAACTTGGGTTTTCTTTTTGTGTTTACACTCTGTTTCGTAGGCCAGCAACTCACTAACACGAGGCCCATCCCCTCTGGCCGGCCGGAGAGGGTGGAGGTTGGACCCCTTTGTGACTTCTGGCTTGATGGTCTTGTGTGGCTCTTCCAGGACCGTTCGATGGTATGTGTGGTGCATCTCCACCATCTTTCACCTCCTACGGTTATTTCTAAACTTCCATCAGCCAGTAGTCCTACGTCCCGCGTCCCCTGCAGCACTGAAGAACGGTCTATCGTGTGGCCGTCCAACACCACAGGCCGTTCTTCACGGGCCGTTCATCCCCTGTAGTGCTGATTTTGAGGCGAGTGTCTCCCTCTTTCCAAGGTACGGCGTGTTCATCGCGTACGGTGCCTTGGTGGCGATCACGGTTCTTTACTCTCTTCTATTCTCCTTCTACTGTCCTATTTTATTTTACATATCGATTTATTAGAAGGAGAGAAGATATCTTTCAAGCCGGTACTGAAGAGAAAGAGAGTAGAATAAAACATATCAACAGCCCGTTTTTTGACGATCACGGTGGGACACCTAGTGCCCATCGTGTTAGTGATTTGCTGACCCCTTCTTTCGTTGTGTTAGTCTTCTTCTTGAGGTGATTGCAGGTTGGGTTGCGTTTTCTACCTTCTGGAACGTGAACGGTTCTCCCAGAGCCGTTCATCCCCTGTGCGGCTGCACGTCCACCGTTCCTCCCTGCGAACAGTGCCAGTTCTCCTGCAAGCGTCCTGTCATAGACGGCTTCCTATCGACCGTCCACACTTCTGAATGGCCTGTCCTTGGCCGTCCATCTTTCTGGCACAGGTACGCTTCTGGTTGGTCTGGTTGTAGGTATACGGTTTCTGAAGATCCGTTCTAGATCTTACACGGCTGTTCACAGATCGCTCTTCCTGGTACGTTTCTCATCTCTGCCGTCCTTCATTTCTAGCATTTTCTGAGTTTTGCAGTTATTCTGTCGTTACTTTATCGTTATTCCCTGGATTATGCGGTCGTCTACAGACCGTCTATCTTGTTGTGCGGTCTCGCACAGACCGTCCTTCTGATGCCACAGTGCACCCGAGGTTGCTTTGATTGCCATATCTATTTTGTCTTTGTTCTCCTTGGTGCCATTCATTGATCTTCCCCTGGTTATATGTTGTTGCTGCCTATTTGCTTTCACCTCTTACATATTTGATTTGATCATTGCTTGCTAGTTTCTAGGCTAGATTTTGCATGCACTGCGGTGCGCATAGGATTCATGCATTTCATCCATATTTAGTTACATTCCTACCTTGGTAGGGTTTCCTCTCGTCTCCATACTCCTTGGAGCCGACTAGGGGACCTTGCCGAGGACCTCCGTAAGACCCCGTGAGCCGTGGATTCCCACACAGACGCCAGGCAGGTTGTACCATACCACCCCCTAGTCTAGGGTCTGCATTCGTGCGAGAGAGAATCATTTAGAGTCTGCCAGTTCTCCATTCTCACCCTATTTAGGTACCTTGTGGTTGAGTGAACTCACATTTTTAATTAATCCACTAAGGTCCTAAAAGAGAACTTATAAGAAATCTTCGCGCATCATTTGAATTTGTTTGGGTAATTGGTTGATTCTTTTCTCATCTCTCTCCTCCATTGTATGTTGCACAGTGTCATCATTTGCATCTTTGTTGTCAGATTAGGCTCATTAGGTCTAGCTCATCTTCGTGTGTCTCCATTTAGCTGCATTTGTCTTAGGTTCATTCTCCTCCTTGTATTCATTTGAAATTCACTGTATAGAGTCTCCATTCTCCCCATGGAGCACTTCTCCCCTGTACCTTATTCCTGCACCCCTCCATCTTCTTACCCCCGCGTGGATTCCTCTTCCCATGCGGGCCCATCTCCTTATTCCTCCGTTGGACCCTATTCTCTAAACGGGCCTTCTTATCCCGCCCGTGCTGCTGCTAGTCCAATCAATTCTCATTCCACATTCACAATTCCTTCAGGCCCATGCATTCCTCCATTCCTGAATGGGCTTTCCTTCTTCTCAGGTCGGATCCCCTTATCCGGCCCATCATCATTATCCTGGTTCAAATTCATCATCTCTTGCTCAGGCTGGCTCATATCCTTCTCGGACTCTTCCTACCGAGGAGATGTTCGCTCGGGCCCAACGTCAGCTTGATGAATTGCAACGACGAATCAATCCTCAAACTTCTTTGGATATCCCACTTGCCTTTCAAGGTCTTCAACTCCCACCACGTTCACAGATTCCAGCTTATCGTCGCTACGGTGGAATCGGTGACCCCTATGTCCATTTGAAGGATTTCCTCTATGAGTCGGCCCAGTTCCAGCATGATCCACGCCTGATGGCCTATTTGTTTGGCCTATCTTTAGAGGGCTCGGCCAAGGATTGGTTCTTCACATTGCCGCAAGAGCAGATAATGAATTTTCAAGCCGTTCAAGCAAGATTTATTCAGCAATATCAGGACCAGGTTGGGCCCAGATATTCTATGGTTGATCTGGCTCAAGAGAAGATGAAGCCCGGTGAGGAATTCTTCACGTTTGCCGACCGCTGGCGTCGCCTAGCCGCGCAAGTCCCGGGGCATATTCCAGAGGGCGAGCAGATCAAGATGGTTATTTCTAATGCAACGCCCGAGCTCAGGTGCATCTTCGCCCTGAATGATATCACATCCTGGCAACAGCTTTACAATCGAGCCCGCTTCGTTAGCCAACAACTCCTAGTTTCCTTTGACCATGAGTCTCCTCCACCGTCACCTTCTACATACACTTTCTCTCCGCCCTCCACCGCAAGTCAGCCCTCCACTACATATCCCTCCACGAGTCGGCCTTCCGCTCCCCCACACCCCTATACCTCCATGTGCTCCACCTTACATCCCTCCATAGGTCAGCCCTCCGCTATTTCATCTCACTACACCCCTCCACCTCCGGTCAAGGAAACACTACACCCAGAGCGGGTAGATGCCGTCCATTACATTCCCACTCCCTCCACGCCTCCACATCATTCTAGCCCTCCGCCTTCGCCTATGAAATCCCCCTTACCTACGCAACCTTCGCTACCATCCCCACTACATTTTCACACCCCTCGGCATCCGCCTTGCCCGAAGCAGGCTTCTCAGCCCCCATTGCCGGAGTCTTTTACAGACATTTTCAAGGCTTTGATGGCTGCTCACTCGTTGCCACTCCCTCCGGTTGTGCCTTGCCAACCTGCGGTCGGGGACATGCTTCAGTTGTGTGTCTTTCACCACCAGCGGGGGCATGTGGTCGAGAACTGCCCCGAGTTCCAGGAAATTGTCCATGATTTGGAAGATAAAAGGATGATTGATTGGGCCGCCATGCGTAAAGCTATTTTGGATCTCAGCAGCAAGCAGCAGCAACAGTCACCGTCGAAGCAGCCATCTCTGTTACAAGACCAGGGGCACCCCTGCGGTTCCTTTTCTGGCATTGCACCTGCTCCGTTATCTACCCCACCTTTACCATCTCCTGCTCCATCTCTGCCTCTACAGACCCAAGCCTCTGCTCAGGCTAGTGCTACTTCTCCCTCCTCTTCCACTTCCATCACTACTTCCACTCCTAACGCCGCCCGACGGGTCGTGCCGATACGCCGACGGTGGGCGCCGCGACCCTCCAATTCCTCTGCCTCACCACTACTGTCACCATCTTCACCTCCATTACCTTCGTTACCCACATCACCCTCTCCACCATCTCCACCACCTCTGCCATCCCCTTCGCCATCGTTGCCCGAGCCTGAGCAGGCCATACCTATACCTACACCTTCCCCTTTACCCTCTCCTACGCCTCCACCTCTGCCCTTGCCTCCACTCGAACCTATCATCACCGCTATCTCTCTGCCGCTCGCATTGCCTTTACCTACGCCTTCCAAATCCATTATCCCCACTTTTCCACCCCTTTCTATTTCCACCCCACGGAGCGGGTGTATGCGACCGATGGTGCCCCTTGGGTCTGATCCCCAGGAAGATGACCAGTCAGGTCAGGACGGTTCTGTGCCAGCCGTGTGTTTCAAGATTGAAGATTTCATCTGTCGCATGCCGGTCCGAGTCCTAGTCCCTGGCTATTTTATGGATAATGAGCTGCATGCTCAGAAAGGGTTACAAAGAAGAGTTCCCTTGTATTAGTGCCAGTTTCTTCAAAAGCGAGGCCTAGTGGCAATCTCTTTGCTCGCCGGAGAAATCACGATCAATGCTGTTATTACCTCGCGCTCGATTGCTGTTCAGTTCACTGGCCGAGAGGGGTTCTCTACTCGGATTATGCTAACACATACAGCCACCCGGAGCTTGATGGATTCCCTATTCAAGGGGCAATTGGCCGTATCTTCTGCACTTTCCAAGGACATTCTGCACTTGCTGTGCAATTTCCCTCAATTTATTAGCATGCCGGCCACGTCAACGCCGCGCATTGATCTCCCTCAGCTTTGTCCTGCTCTTCTAGTACGGGAGTTATGCTTCAAGTCTGATTGCCGAGTGGAGTTGCCGAACCTCTATGTTCTAGTGCCAAGAGACAAAACTCCGTGGCTTCATGATATTCATTCAGTTGAGAAGCTGTTTGCTCAAGAATGTCCACCTATGGTTAGCACCGGGAGTCTAGGGGCGACTGCCCCGATGAAGCTGCATATTCGCAATCAGGCCAGGCCATCTGCCAGGTGGGCCCGCTATTTGAGAAGACGTTACAGATTGAGGAGCCCGAGAAGCCGAGTCCGCGCCAGGCAGAGTTGTTTCAAGAAGATTTCGGCTAAGAAGAGGCGGCGACGTAAGTTCAAGGGCCGTCAGTTGTGCATTTGGGGGTCCCCTTCCTCCTCTCCTTCTTCTATCCATTCATCTTTTCTTTTGCTCGGTTCTTATCCGTGGGTGGTGTACCTTCCACCACCTGACCATATTTCCACCATCTTCTCCTATTCTCACCATTCTAGGCATCGGCCTATGTCTCCTCTTCCCCTGAGCCAGGGGCATCTTCTAGCTTTCCTCCCCGGACACGTCCGATTTCACTGCTCGTCTCTTTCCCCCGACCGTGTTGGGAATCCCTTGCGCTCGTTCCCCGACCTTGTCGGGTGTTTTTCTGATCCTTCCCCGACTTTGTCGGTGATTTCCCTTTCTTTTCCCCGACCTTGTCGGGTGTTCATACATTTTATTCCCCGCCTCTAGCAGGTGATCGCTATTCCTTTCCTCGACCACGTCGGATGATCTTTCTCTTTCTACCTTATCATCGCAGGAATCTTTTCGTCGTCTTTCTATTCTTTCTGTCTCACCCTTTCGGGGTCATTACCCTTTTTCTTGCTATTTTTGAGGCTTTAGCCCGCCTTGATCTCAGTTAATCCTTGTTTATTCTGTATCTGGTTCCTTGTTATCAGGGCCTCTGTGCCTTAATGAGGAAGTTTTAGCCCTCGTCTCTCTTCCTTTTTATCCCTTCTTCGTCCAGTATGATGTCTGCCACTCCTCTGTGTCGAGGAATCCAATCATTTGCTCTCCTTTCATCCTTCATCCTGTCAAGCAAGGAATGCAAAGCTACTCGCGCTCCTCAAAGCTCGATGATCGAAATCGCTTCAGGATGCTGGTTTCCACACCATGGATCTGCGAAGGTATCTTTATTTTGTGCAAGAACGTGCTTCATTTCCATTATTTCTATTGTTTCTGCACATGATTACTTAACATGATTGAGTGGCTTTAGGAGTCTTTGTTTAATTAGATCTTAACTTTGTGTCAAATAAAAAAGTTAGCTTCTGCAGCATCCTTAGGCTGGTGATAGCTCCGCGCTGGGAGTCTAGTTTCTTTCCTCGATTGTTGAGGGTGACCTATGAGTATGGATTTTTCACACACTACACGGCAAGTCATAGCCGATCTCTCTGAGGCGCACCGTTGCTGCTTTGGCCATACTTTGGGTATGCACAAAGGTCTTTTCTTTTCTCTGCTCGGCCAAGTGCAGGGGCAAGAGATGGATGGATAGATGACCAACCTAGGCGCTCCCTAATACGGGAGAGGTCTCAAATAGGGGCAGTCTTGACCCTCAAAAGTGAGCTTTCATGCTATATCTGGCCAATAAGGGCTACCAAAATGAGAAAATGAATCAATGCAAAATTATGAATCAAAGGCATGGCAAGAGTGGCAGTACAGTTCCCCGCGGGACGTCATGAGCCCGGTCGCATGCGTGCCTGATAAATATGGGTCTAAAAATCAAAGACACAAAGCCCCGGCACAACAGCTATCTCTTTGAGGGGTAGTGCCCTGGAAGGAATTCGAGCCTTGATATCTCCCATCCTGCATGAAGCTTGTCTCTAATTTTTCTTCTGTGTCTCCCTCTTAGGTTGGATTGTATCTCGGGTATGGCCTTAGTAGGGGCACCGTTCTTTAGAGACAGTTGGTTGTAGTGAGCTACCCTCACATGCACGCCCTGCTTAAGGGAAGCCTTTAATGAGAACGGAGGGACGGCGATCCCTGGCCAGTTGTTTGAGCCCGTCTTTAGGTGCTGCGGATTGCTATGTCAAAATCAAAAAATCTAAAAAAAATTTAAATATTGTAAAAAATCTAAAAAAATCAAATACTTTAAAATTTCAAAAATCAAATATTTCAAAAGCTTTAAAAATCAAATACTTCAAAAAATCAAAAAAATGAAATACTATTGAAAATCTAAAAAAATCAAAAAAAAAGTTTACAAAAAATCTAAAAATATGTGTCTTTTTCATGCATTTGCATTTGTTTTAAGGACAGATATGTAATTCATTTGCTAAGTGTGCAGGTTGCAAGTACCGGCATTCCTTACTATATCTTTTTGCTCTATCTCCTGTCCACATCTTCTGATCTGTTCTCTTCGTCATTCATGTCTCTCGATCTGTTCTGAAGCTTATGTCCTTCTCAGCTTTTGTTTGCAATGATCATATCTTTATGAGAGGGTTCTGCCTCACGATTATGAACCTGGCGGTTCTACTGCATTCTCATCTCGGGTTTTAATTGAAGAGCGTGTTTTGTGTATGTCTCTTTTATCCCATCGTATCTTTGTCTCATGTCCATGTCCTATCGTGTTGTCCCACACATGTTATTTTGTTCCTCACCACATGTTGTTAGTTATCTTGCACATGTCGATGGTCGTCTTTCCATGTTCCATGTGTTGTCCCAACCATGCGATCCGTCATGTTCTTATCTCAACCATGTGTTATCCCAACCATGCGATCCGTCATGTTCTTATCTCAACCATGTGTTGTCCCAACCATGCCTGTTTATGCCTTTGCCTCTGTATTTGCTCGTCTTGTTGTGTTGTTTCCATTCGTCATGTTATGTCATGATTGTTTGTCATTATGTTAATCGATATGCTTATCTTGTTTGTCTTATTCATGGAAATCCATAAAAATCTGAAAAAAGAGAAGCCAGAAAAAAGCTTGCCGTTTCACCTGCTTAGGTAAGTTAGGTATGGCCTTCTATCCTTATCACCCTTATTGCATTATTATATGGTACTATAATATATAATCTCGAGAACCAGTTGGTTATCTGCGTGTTCCAAGATCTGATGCTCCCCTTTAACAAAAATGATGATGATCCAGGTTCACGTGTTTAATCTTCAGATAGGCCGTTATGTTGGGATATCATGGGGAGGATGGTTCTGTTCTGCACGCTGTGGTTGCGGATGGTGGATGGTATCTTGACTCTGATTTTCCCAGCTTAGTAATATTATTCTCGAGTATTTTATATTTTAATCTTTATTCACATTTGTTTTAATGATTTCTTTTATTTTAGCCCAGCATGCATCATACGCATCTTGTTGAGCTTTCATGCCCCATGGTTTGCCTGCAGAATGTCCCATCAGTGATGGTTATCTGTGCGTTCAGTGTTTGAGTAAGAGGAACTAATTCCACTCCGAGTTGGAAGATTCTCTTTGGTCGATTCGCTTGGTTTGGTTGATTAAGAGGTCCCCGTCTGGAGCTTTAGCCTATTTCCTTTACTTTTGCTGCCTACTTTTGGCCTCCTCATTGGACCGCGGGATTGTGTCCCCCATGAGGTTGGTCTTGTCGATTTATTTCATTTAGTTTAGTTCCTCCAGACTGGTGTCGCTTTTGGTTTATCATTCCTTGCGTTTGGTTCAGAGTTTTCCGGAAGATTCTTTCACTTGTTGGTAAAAACTGGTGTCGGTTTACCTTAACGCCCGCTTTTCAGTCCACTCCGCTGCATTTTCGCTTCATCTCCATGTTCCATGTCACTTTCGCTTCACCTCCGCTCGCTCCCCTGCAAAGAGGACGTTAAGGAGGGACATCTGTTGACACCCATTTTTTGCCGATAAGTTGAGTCGCTTCCTCTTACTCCCATTTGTTGATGCCTCGAGTTGTCCATCACTCATTGGGGCTGTTTTCAGACATGTTTTGGGCCAGTTTTATGGGTAGCCTCCCTCCCTGGCTAGGTTGTTTCAATTCAGGGCTTAACGGGTCTTGGTTTTGGTTGATTGGGCTTTTCTATGAGTTTCAACACCCATGTACATGTACGGTTCATCTCTAGCCGCTCAGCCCATGTGCGGTTTTCTGTGGACCGCCCATCTATTTTTGGAATATTTTACTTAATTTTCTGAATTTCCACCGACAAGGGCTTATGCAGTTGAATCTTAGCCGTTCAACATAATGAACGGTCTGGAATGAACCGTTCTTCTTCTAGAGTCCTAAAGCCTAAATGTCTCTCAGATAATTATCTGTTTTATTCATTTATCACCGACAGGAGTTAAACGGATAGAACTTGGCCGCTCATCATTGTGGACGGTTAATATTAGACCGTTTATCTATGAGAGTCCAACGACGACCATTTCAGTTGGTTAATGGATAATTGATGGATGATTATCCTTTTTTTTGGAATTATCACCGCCGGAGTTGGACGGTCCTTGACGGACCGCCCAACTGGTTGAGCGGTCTATCGTGAGACCGTTTAACCCTGCGAACTCTGAAGAATTTAAAGATTTTCTCTCTCTATCCATGGTTAAACCCCTCAACTTTGTCCTCAGTTTTCTCCATGGATTCTCAACCAAATCGGATGAGATTTGATCCTAACGAAATCTAATGATATTATCTTCATTTTATCTTTTGATATCTTGGATTAATATCCACTGGAAACCCTAATTTTCGGGCTTGCTTTCTAGGCTCTATAAATAGACCCTAAAGGCCGGGCTTGAAAGAGGGGGAGATTTTTGGTCGACGGCGAAGCCCTGCCGAATCCTAGAGCGACCTAGCACCAAGAGGGAGACCTTCTACGTCCATACAGGCCTCCGGTCCAGGGAGTAACCTTCAGTTTGAGTCTTTTTTCTATCTTTGATAGTCCATCATTCCCTTTTGGGTTGCATGCATCATTCTCCTTGTTTTTCTTCATTTGCACTATCATTCACACATCCTCCCACGTTTTTTATGCCCCCAGGGGTTTAAAACTCCCCAGGTATCCCCCACTCCATTTAGTTATGATCATTCATCTCTGTTTTAGCATATACTACACTCTATAGTTCTAACTTGGGTTTTCCTTTTGTGTTTACACTCTGTTTCGCAGGTCAGCAACTCACTAACACGAGGCCCATCCCCTCTGGCCGGCCGAAGAGGGTGGAGGTTGGACCCCTTTGTGACTTCTGGCTTGATGGTCTTGTGCGGCTCTTCCAGGACCGTTCGATGGTATGTGCGGTGCATCTTCGACCGTCCTTCACCTCCTACGGTTGTTTCTAAACCGTCCATCAGCCAGTAGTCCTACGTCCTGCGTCCCCTGCAGCACTGAAGATTGGTCTATCGTGTGGCCGTCCAACACCATAGGCGGTTCTTCACGGGCCGTTCATCCCCTGCAGTGCTGATTTTGAGGCGAGTGTCTCCCTCTTTCCAAGGTACGGCGTGTTCATCGCGTACGGCGCCTTGGTGGCGATCACGGTTCTTTACTCTCTTCTATTCTCCTTCCACTATCCTATTTTATTTTACATATCGATTTATTAGAAGGAGAGAAGAGATCTTTCAAGTCGGTACTGAAGAGAAAGAGAGTAGAACAAAAGATATCAACAGTAAGGTCCAGTACAGTTGGCAGCTGGCATAGGTTTTGTGCTCGTTTTCCATTTGGTTTCTCACGTAAGAGCTTGAGTGCATGGTGTTGGCGTTGTAATGGTGGTTGTTGTCGTTGGAGTGCTGGTGTGGGGCCCAAGGGATGTGATAGGGAGATTTCTTCCCGATGGGTGGTGGCCCCAGTGGTGCTGCGTTGGGCAGAGGTTGTCGGCAGGTGTGGATCTGCGGTGCTGCGTTCGAGGAGTTTGCAGCGTGGTCAGGTGGTTGGCAAGGATTGTTCGTGGTTAAGTATCCGTGAGCGTGCTCTGAGGGAGCTGTTATATATTGAGTTTGGCCACTCCAACTTGTGGTTTGTCAAGCCCCTGAGGTGTCGAGATTATGGTTGAGGTGGCAGAGTGTGGCTAGAGATCGATGGAGCTGGTGCTCGAGGCGTGGCGTGTTGAAGTTCGTGGAATTACAGCGGTGGTGCATCGAGAGATGCGGTGATCGTGGTCCGACGAGACCCTTGGTGAGTGTTGTCGGAGGAGCTGACCTAACATGGGGTAATGGTTTTTTCGGTGCTGGAAGGTGCTATTCCAAGCATGTGCAAGGTCCGAGGTCAGGTCGAGCGGGGAGTTTTCCTTTCGTTGGTCGGAAGTGTATTGAGTTTTTCCTTTGGTTAGAGAAGATGGCGTTTTGCCAAGTTTCGTCGTCTTGCATCGTGTGTTCGGTTTGGTTGGCCTTCGTGTGCCATGAAGTCCGTGCGAGACACGTCCTGTGTTTTGGCAAGGTGGTTGCCTGTGAGAAGAGTTGCCCGACCCCTGCTGTGTAAGGGTGTTGGCACTGTTCTGGAAGGACGAGTGCCGGTTGGGTGGTGTTCGCGAGAATTTGTGGTTGGTGTTGTGGTTCTCGATGTGTCGGATCGGAGCCTGCGGAGTTACAGAGGATTGTCGGGATGAAGGATCCCGAGTTGTTGTCATTGTGTTGGCTCTGCACGTGGATCGGAGTGCGCAACGAAGCCTGGTGGGCCTGTAACCCACAGGTTCGGGTTCGTAGCGTTGGTTGCTACCGGCGGATTTCTTGAGGATGTGTAGAGCGACGGAGGATTGGTCCTCGATGTGAGACGTGTTGTTGCCATGCCGTTGCTTGAGCTATTGTGGCTCGTTGCACTGACAGGATGGAGAATTAGGGAAATATGTTGGTGAGTGTGCCGCATAAGTACCCTATTTTTGTGTTGAAAGCTATGTCCGTGGATGAGGCTGTGTTTTTGGAGAAGTGATCTTTGAGAGATTATGGGTCCCAGTTGGAAGTTGCGAGCAGCTGGTAAGGTTAACCGAGTGGTCGACCATGGTAAGATGTGTATTGTCTGGGGACCCGTGTGCATTGGTCGCGGTGTCATCGACCTGGTTGCTACCGTAGCAGGCGGCACTTGTTGGTTCTGGAGAAGTGTGTCGTGGATTGTAAGAGGTTGTGTGTCCCGAGGCTCTGTGGTAAGAGCAGAATCGGGATTGGCAGGCGTCCATTTGGAGCGATTGAGATGAGGTAGGATTTTATGAGACAGGACGGTGGACAATGCTGGTGTATGGAGGTCTCTGAAGAGACGTTGACGTGGAATGGTGGTCCTTGGTCTGGTTGCCAGCATAGGAGGATTCCCCTGTAAGTCTGAGTCGAGTGAGGTGAAGACTGAAGACTCCAGGATCTTGTCCTTAGGTTTTGCCGTGCTCCCCTGTGAGGGTAGAGTTGGCATGAGGATAGGTCTGGATGTGGCGCTAAGCGAGGTTCGGCTCGAGTTGCAGTGTTGGTCTATACGTGAGTCAACGGATAGCTTGTCGAGGTTTGGAATGTGCCCTTCAGATCTGGTGAAGGACCAAGAAAGAAGGAAAGGGTTTCCCGTTGACGAGTGTCTGGTGGCTGGTGTATGGTCTTTCATAGATAGAAGATGCTGGTGGTTGCGCTTCGACAATGGCAAGAGCCATGCTTAAGCGAGGCCTTTGGTGGCCGTTTCTGTGATGTGCTTTTTCGGATGGGATCTGGGCTTTGTCGAAGTTTGAGTTCTGATAGAGTTGGTCCCGTGTTGTGGTGGTGTTCGGCTTGCCAGCCGTGAGATGTTCCTTGGCGTGGAGCCGACGAGTCATGGTGGTCAGCTGGTAGAGAAGCTGATGTTTGGTTGGTCCGTCGAGTGTGGTTGGATCGATGACTGTTTCTCGTAACGAGGACTGTGTCTCCACGATGAGCGAGATTGTGGCAGCGGTGCCGTGAATGGTTTTCATTGTGACTGAGGTGATGCCAGACTTGTGCTTTTGTGTTGTGCCTGCTCCAGTAACCGAGGTGTGCTGTGTGCGGAGAGAGGCGGGTTGCACGTGATTATGGTCTGGCCGTGTCCCTTAGGATCCGTGTTTTAGAGAGAATCGAGGTTTTTCTGTGCTAGGGCTCTGACAACATTGTCAATTGGTTAAGATGTCTTTCCCCTGTGGCTTGGTGCTAGTCCTTAATTTCGAGGATGAAATTTCTTTAAGAGGGGAGGGCTGTAACGCCCTGGGTTTTTCATATTATTTATCGGATCGCTTCCGCGGGTCCCGGAGTGTGTTTTATGTTTTACGCGTATTTTTCCCTGATGTGCCTTCGGAACTCTATGCAGGGTGAACCCTTGCATTCTCCGACTCTGGGACAGTACTGACGCGTTGTGCTCTTCCCGAGGATCACGAAGGTAATTTTTTGTATTTTTCATATTTTTTTGAATTTTTGATATTTTTAGGTTTTTTTCTATAAATAACCCCCCTCACCTCTCTCTCCCCATTCTCTCTTTCTCACTCTCTCTCGTCTCTTTCTCTTCCCCTCTCGTCCGGGTGGCTGACGGAGGCGATGGCGGGCGAGGTGGCGATGACGTGGGGGCGAGGAGAGTGAGGACGGGTCAAGGATCGAGGCGTGGTGGTGCGTTAAAGCTCGGGTGCGCGTTCATGAACCAACGGGGAATTCGTGTGCGTTTCGTGATGGAACATCGTCCATGGCACGTCAAATGTTTGGTAGAGGTAGGGAGATGGATCCCCAGCTCATGTACTTCCATTCCCGCGATTTTGGTAGGCCGTGGTGAGCCGGGCGGGCTTATTTAAGCATTTTGGAGGAAATACATATTTTTGGGGAGTGAGCCGGATCTAGTGTTTTAACGCTTTGTTTCGTGGTTTGATGGCATCATTGGATGCCTTGGGGCTTGGGGAAGAGTTTCCCCTTTGTTTCCCCATCACCTGGGGGTGAATGGGGCGTGGAGTGGCGTTTTTGGGTCGTTCTCGCCGTTCTCGATTTTCCATAATGAAAATGGTCCTTCCAGGAACCGTTTCATTAGAGGCGGCCCTAGGTGGGTCGTTTTCTGAGCCAACTGTCGGCAGGGCTTGGCGGTCACGCGATAGACCGCCAAGGCCCAGCGGCGGCCTATCGGCCGACCGCTTCCCTTTGAGGGTCAGTGCGACCCTCAAAGTATATTTGACCGTTGAACGATTCTTTTCGCCTTGCAGTCGCGGAATGACCGCCCAGGGTCAAGGCAGTCATCAGGGGGCCGCTTTTCGGTTGCTGTATTGTCGATAGGTGTAGCGGTCCGAGGGAGACCGCCTGGGTCCTAAGCGGCCTTGTGACTGACCACTAAGCGATGCTAGCGGTCTGGCCAGGACCGCCTAGGGTCCCTATGGTAGCGTGTCCGTGGCGGTCTGAAGGAGACCGCCCTGGCTCTTGCGGCCTTGTGGCTGATCGCAGCTCTCCAAGTTGCGGTTAGGCCTGGACCATTTTCTGTTTCATCGTGGTGGGCGTGTGGCGGTCTATTATAGACCGCCGGTTGGGCTTTGCGGTCCAGGAAGGATGCTAGTTGGAGCTTTACGGTCCAAGGAGGACCGCCTTTCATTGTGACGGTCTGGGGAGGACCTCCATTCTGTTTCTCATGCTTAACATGTTTCGGTCGCATTGTGTTGGTCTTCGGTCGACCCGGTTGTGACCCAGTGGTCGACCATTAGCCTCATTTGTGTCCCGGACACCCCGTGGGTTTCGTGACCAAGTTTTGGGTGTCCGAAGGCGCCGTGTTGCCTTGATTAGCATGCCCATGGGTTTGGAGGGTCCGGGTGACCCTTTGTGTTCCGGGCTTTTGTCTTCTCCCTAGATCGAGTCACCGTGTATCGGTGTGAGTGCAGAGGGCTGTCCCCGCATGACGTGTGTTTCTCCGTGAAGCGATTTCCGAGTGGGTCATGTGTATGCCCTTGGACTGTGAGTCCAGTCACCCAGCCTAGGGCTAGAGGTCTCTTAAGTTCCCTTTTCGAGGTAATGGTCTCGGTAGTTGTGAACTGCCTCGTGAGTCATCGTGCCGAGATTTCTGACCCTAGGGTTATGGCAGATTGATGACATGGAGCTGTCCCTGTACGACGTTCTTGACCCCGAGTCTTGTGACTCAAAGACCGTTGGATTTAGTAGGTCTAGTGGGCTGTCCAGAGTCTGGTGGCGTCGTGTCACCTGTTACTCCGTGATACTCGCGATGGGTGCGTGAGTGGCTTTCCGTGTTCACGTTTAGTGACCTCCCACTAGTCGTAGCCTTCTTACAGCACGCGTGTGTTGACCCAGCCGGGAGTGGTAGAGCGGCTTACCCGAGAGAGACGGTTGTTAGGCTGGTTACCGTAGGGCCCCTTCGCACAGCCTGAGTCCGAGCTTTGGGGAAGAACCAGCTAGAGGGTCAGACCTAGGGCGCATGGTCTGTGTGTGCACACTTAGTTGGGGGCAGTTGGACCCGAGCTGACGAGCGCGACCCCAGCTAGTCCTTGTTCGTGGTACTGGTTATGATGTGTCTCAGTCTCCACCTGGGGCGTCATAGCGAGACACCTGAGGTGTGGACTAAGTCGTCAGTGGATGAATCTGGCCTTTCTTCTGGTGGGCAGTGCTCCTGTCACGTGACGTGAGTTTCTCGTGAGTCGAGTTCCGCTTCACGTCTACGAGACGTGGTTTTGCGTGGAGTTCCGAGGGTTTTCTCGATGCCAAGGTCTAGGGGTTCCGGTGAGCGTCACCAAGGGCTTTCCCTTAGACAGCGTTGAGTTCCTGACAGCGTGGTCGTTTTCCCCCGTAGCGTGGCTAGGGTGGTTCGTAGTCTGATGGTCCCCCGACTGGGAGATCGGGACGTGTTTTCCAGAATAGTAGGAGTAGCTATAAAGCCGATGTTTTACTGGCCACTGTGTTTACTGTTCCTGCTGTTGCTGTAGTTGTTACTATTTTCCTTTCTGCTACCGCCGTTGTTCTCGGTTGGGGTTCTATGGGATCCCTACTGAGCCAGTGTCAGGAGGCTCACCCCTGCTTTTCAGGTGCGCGGGTCTTCCTCGAGGTTCGAGGGTGCTGTGCGGAGGTTCTTAGTCGCCAGCTCGCCGGGCCAAGTGTTCACTCGGTGTTGGGTACGTTCTCTGCCTTAGACTGTACTTCTCTTAGACTGGACTCTGTTGTAGTTGTTTATTTATTTATATTAATTATTGAATTATCCTGCTTTATTTCCTATTTTGTTGTACCTCCACACTCCTTTTTAGCCCTTCCGAGCCTCGGCTCGTGGGCGGCGGGCCAGGATTCAAATGGTATCGGGCTCCTTTCCCGGTATCTGGATCTTGCATGTAATTAACGTCGTGACCTTTATGGCACAGCGGGTTCCAGTCCCAACCCGATACCCACTTTCGTCTGATTAGTCAGACGGCGTGCACCATTGGCTCTGGACCACTTCAGTCTCGGAGCCAGAACACATTGTCACCTAGGTGACTAGCACGCCCTCGCACTTGATAAACTGATAAAAGTTAAAACGATACATGAGATAAAAAGCACGTCAACAAGTCTGGCACGCCTGGTAGGACTGGACCGCCTTTCATCTCTTCCCCAGGATTTGGGGCCTCATGGCGTTTTCCTAAAATTCTAACACCCTCAATTTTAAATTGTTGGGACGAACTTATTTGAAGAAACCAATGGCGGTCATGTTCGGACCTCTGGTGGTTACAAGCCATGCTGAGCATGGCTACCTGGCGGTGCCGACCCGGTTCGGCGATTTTCCCCCGGTGGTTGGCTTCTCCAACTTCTTGGGAGCCATGTTCGTGAACCTCCTGGAGGCCCAGGAGATAGAGTCGGTCGCCATTGCGGAGGCGACACCCAAAGGAACGAAGATGGCCGGCCGCTATGTCCACCACATTGATGATTGAAAGAAGTGCACCCCGGCTGCCAGGAGGGTGGCCAAAAAGAATGCCGGCACACTGCAAAGTCGGCTCTCCACTTCGGGCAAATTCGTACTCATCGGAGGCATCCGAGTTTTTCTGAATGGCCAATAGGCCAAGATCACGCCTGATAGCGCAATTCCAACGGTGCCAGTGCATAACTCCTTCCAAGCATTGGCCCAAGAGAATTCAGACCTCTTCGAGTCCAAATCAAAGTGAGGGTTGGCCCCAAAGCCAACCAAATTCAAACATATTCAGGTGCCCAAGCGAACTTGGCCCCGAGCTCTAACTCAGCCGGGCGAGGTGTTACGGACCCTCGCCGAAGAAACCAACCCAGATGAGACTATGGCGGTCATGACCGTCAATGTAATCATGGATAAAGATGACAGTGGGAGGCCATCCACGTCATCTAAAGAAATTCCAACTGAGGAAAGAGGTGTCACCCTCAGTCCCTCTAGACATGACACTGCTGTACTGATGCTGTTGCTGAAATATCGGTGGGAGATTGAAACATTGAAGAAGCAGCTGAATGAGAAGAATGCACATGCATTTACCTCCAAGCAGGCTGAAGTCCCTCCCGAGACACCATGGGGCAATGGCCAAATCTTTGAACTTTTGCCACAGGTAGTCGCACCTCAGCCGACGCCTAGCTATATAGGAGGCACTCCCTTCCAGCAACAACATACTACTACAACGCAACCCCTAGGTTTTCCATACCAGGGGACTGTCGCTACACTTCAAGCAATAGTGGCAATGCCGCAGATGCAACAAGTTCACTCCCACCCAGGCCCGGTCGACTAGGTGATGGCGAATAAAATGATGATAAAACAAATGATCGAGAAGAAGTTGGCCGATAGGGGCAGTGATGATTATGCCGCTTTTGATGTGTACACTTAACCTGTCTATCATACGGCCAAAAGATTGCCCCCGGGCATCAATAAAACACCGAAGTTTGATAAATTCAACGGGCAAGGTTCACCGAAGGAGCATATAGCCTACTACATTAATGTAATGGGCGATCTGGTGACCGATGAATCATACTTGTTGAAGTTCTTTGAGTCCTCGCTCACGGGGCTCGCCTTCGAATGGTACTAAAACCTACCGGTCGGGTCCATCGGTGATTGGCCGGATATGCAAAGAAAGTTCCGGGAGCGGTTCCTCGTCACTGAAAAAGAAGTGACAGTGGTCGAATTATATGCTTCCAAACAGAAGAAAGATGAAACTACTTTGGAATATATTAAAAGATGGCGGAACCTTAGCATGAGATGCAGGCGGCCACCACATCAAGAAGACTCAGTGCAAATCTGTAAACAAAATTTGAAGCGAGGGATCCTCGAAAAGATGATTGGAATCGAAATTAGGTCCTTTGATCGATTGAACAATGTGGTGGCAGAGATTGAGGCCTTCCTCTCCACATACTCCTCTACCCCTACTGCCTCAACCCATAAGACTAAATCAGCCGATAAAAGGCCCGCGCCTGAGGAAGTTAATACGGTCAACTTCAAGGCGTTTGAGCGGCAAGAGGATAAAGATAAAGGGGTCGCCCACCCTCCTCCGGCTAAGCCTGCTGAACAACAAGAAGGGCCTCCCTTGCGAGCTAAAATGATGAAGTCCTACTCCTTCCCTAAGGATAAGACCCGGGCCTTGTTTGGATGGGCCATCGAATATAACAAGGTCACCCTTCTAGAGCCAAAGAGGCAAGGTGATGCTAGAAGAAAAGATGACCCCCGCTTTTGCCCGTATCACCGAATGCTTGGGCACTCTATCAAAGATTGCTATGTATTTAAAGATATTATCGAAGGTCTGATCAAATAGGGGGAGCTCCAAATGGGAGAATATAAGGTGGATCCTCCACGCCCCCACGAGCTACCCAACCTCAAAAGAGCTGTCAACATGATATCTATACACCGGCAGTTACCCGAAGAGGTGTCCGAGGCGCACACCTACGAATATGTCCCACGGGAGCACTTTGAATCCCCGGACTTGATACAAGATGTAGAAAGAAAATCAAGAGTGCCAAGAGCACCAGATGACCCATTGTGGGGGCAGATGCCGGCCACAGATGGGAAGAAAAAAAAGAAGTCAAAAGATAGAAGAGGAGGCATTGTCCTCTCTTGCAATACATTGTCGGCCTTGCCCAGCACAAGCCAAACTACTGAAGAAGAAGATGAAGAAATATGCTTCGTACCGGCAAAGGTAGATCAAACCGAAGCTTCTACCTCCCACCATGCCAATCGGCCTTGGGAAAAGTGGGGGCAGCCTTTGCTGCCCGATGAAGATACATGCTATCACACTCCCTTACGTATGGGAGTGGGGGAAAGAATCTTAAGCTCTGAAGGACCGAACGCATCCAATAATGATACTAGGGTTCCACTGGTCCCATCTGAGACCAAGACGGGAGGCAGCATTCCTGGCTTCTCCCGACCCGGCCCTGCTCTGATGACAGATTTACACTAGATAATGTAAGAAATTGAAGTGATAAGAAGCAAATTGGGGGGGGATAGGCTTAGACCTAGCTGACCCGCACCCGAATCTAATTAATAGTTCCGACGGAGATGAATAAGCCAAGCGCAGAACAAACAGATGAAATAAAGCTAGCCGCGTAGAATTATATGAAATCAAGCAAAAAGATAATGAGTCTACTTTGGACTATATCTAACGTTGGAGAAAGCTCAGCTCGAGGTGTAGTCGTCTGCTGAACTATGAAGATGTTGTTCAAATATGCAAGCTCAAATTGAAGACAGAAATCTTAACAAGAATGATTGACATTGAAGTCAAACCCTTTGATCGAATGAATGATATGGTGGTGGATATTGAGGCCTTTTGGCAAAATATCGCTCGGTCGCTACCACCTCAAGTAAGAAGAATGAGCCGATTGATGGGCGACCGTTGCAAAAAGAAATTCAAGCTACTGATTTCCAAGCCTTCGAGAAGCAAAGGGAGAAGGCAAAGCGGCAGGTAGCTCTTCTTCACCCATGTCTGCCAAGCAACAACCCTCGTTGAGGGATAAGATGAAGAAACCTTATTCCTTCCCTAAGGAGAAGACCCATATGTTGTTCTAGTGGGCCCGCGAGTACGATAAGGTTGTCCTCCCGGAGCCCAAAAAGTCAAATGATGCCAGATGGAAAGATGATCCCCAATTTTGCCCTTATCACCAACAAAGGGGGCATTCCATTGAGGATTGTTATCCCTTCAAAGATACTACTGAAAGCCTAATCCAGAAAGGTGAATTACAGATGGGTGAGTACCGGGTGGACCCGCCGCGCCCTCATCAAATGCCCAGCCTTAAGAGGATGGCCAATACGGCCTCACCCCGTCAACTAAAGAACAATGTACCCTGAAGGGTGTCTCAAGCCCCTTGAATTATGGTAGGAAGCCGAAAGGAACGCAAGACACAGATGGTGCCCTGTTCCGGGGGCAGATGTTGAAGCAATGGAAGATAGAAGATTCAAAAATCAAGAAATTATCATCCTATGCTATGATATGTTGTCGACACTCTTTAGAGCTGACAAATGCAAACAAAAAAAGAAAGAATAAAAAAGAAAGCAAAGTCGGTCGACGCCAAACCCGAAGCCGAATGATGAAGCTAAAAAGCCTCTCTGAGAGGTACTCTCCCAAGATGAAAGATTCAGCAAGATATAACCGTGGCTCCACGTGCTTTAACAAACTATGGAGGATGCCCTGCAGAAATACGGCCAAAGCAGACCATGGTTCGCCAAAGAAGATGTGCTCCTGCCCTCCACGACCCCTCGCAGGTCACTCCGTGTTAGAAAGGAGCAACCAAATGTTCAATAATCTTAAAGCTCTTCAACCATCGGCATCCAAGCCGACAGTTCCTCAACCATCGGTGTTTGAGCCGACAGCTCTTCACTTATCAGCATCCAAGCCAACAACTCTTCAACCATCGATGTCTAGGCCGACAGTTGTCCAAATATGTTCAAAGATATTCAAGCTCTTCAATCATCCACGTTCAGGCCGACAGCTGTTCAAACATGTTCAAAAAAAACACTCAATCATTGGCGTTCAGGCCAACAAACACTCAAAGATGTTCAAAGTTACCCAAAGACATTCAACCGTTGGCGTTCAGGCCAACAAATACTCAAAGATGTTAAAGCATTCCAACCATCAGCGTCTGAGTCGACAACTTTTCAACTATCGGCATCTAGGCCGACAGCTTTCCAACCATCTGCGTTTAAGCCGACAGCATTTTAACCATTGACGTTCGAGCCAACGGCATTCCAACCATCGGCACCCGAGCCGACAACCTTTCAACCATCGACGTGTAAGCCGACAACATTTTTAACCATCGGTGTTCGAGCAGACAACATTTCAACCATCGGTGTCTAAGCCGACAACATCACGACCATTAGCGCCCAAGCCGATAGCCTCTCAACCATTGGCATCCATGCCAACACACATTCAAAAATATTCAAAGATATTCAAGATACCCAATCATCGGCGTCCAAGCCAGTAGCTATTCAAAGATGTTTGAAGATATTCATAGCTATTCAAATATATTCAACCGTTGGCGTCCATGCCGACACATACTCAAAGATGTTCAACAATATCCAAAAATGATTCACAAGTATTCAAAGATGTCCAATGATATTAAATAATAATAATAATAATGAAAAAAAACCCTCTCTTGCATGAGTTTGATTTTGAATGTGTGCTCGCCCTGCTTGCATGATTACCTATAATATATCTAATACACTTCCTTCGAATGTCCTAAGACCATATTTCCTTGAATAAACAATGGTGACCCAATTCTAGATACGTGTGCATCACCACATACACTAAGGGGGAAAGCCAATCTCGGTGAGTGCATACATCGAGGGGAAAGAGTCATAGCTATGTTGTTAGCGTAACTCATAAAATACATCCGAGACAAAGCTCCCACACTTCGTACATGATGTGATCAATGATTTATAAATATAAGGATTTCAGAATTTCTTCCTAACACTCTATGGATACTCGAATTCTTACACTGACATGAAAGGTGATCGTGAGGAAAAAGTTGCCTACCCCTTCAAAAAAAATGATCAAAAAAAATGAATGATGAAGAAGTAGAATGTGAATCCAAGTAGCCGGGAATCCTCACTGAAATAAATGAGGAGACTCGCGTAAAAATAGTGAAACAAATTTCGCAATAAAATTACAATAAGGATGAATCCTAGTAGTTGGGAATCCCCATTGAGACACATGAGAGAACTCGCACCGAACGGTGAAGTCCAATTTTCAAATAAACAAGGGGGTTGTGTGAAGCTACCCAAAGTCAAGTACCTGAAATGTATGTGTGGGCGATAGAGTATTCCTTTAGTGTTTACTTAGAACGTCTACTTATCCCTATGTTTAGGGTTCACTGCTCATATACCTGCACTTTCGCACCACGGAGAAATTGTCTTGGGTGTAGAGTGTGATTTAAACTCTGCGCATGGGCTATGTGATATCCTCTCGATGAGTGCACATCTCCTTTAGTTGTGCTTCGTGGGCCACACTCTGCCCATCGATCAGGGGCATCGTTCGTATCCTATCCCCTATAGAGGGGAGATATCCTATATGTCTATTCTATGCATGTTGTTGATGAGTGCCTGCGTGCTTAGATATAAAAAAAATAAAACAAATTGATAAAAAAAAGAAGAACTGATGATGGTGAAAAATGATAATGATGCAATGATGATGATAAAAAAATGATGATGATAAAAAATGAATGGACGATGATAAAAAGAAAATGAGGATGATGATAAAAAGAAAATGATGATGATAAAAATGGTAATGATAAACAATAATGTTGATAAAAAATGGTGATAAAAATATATTCGACCATCGGCGTTTAAGCCGATAGCTATCCAACCATCGGCGTTTAAGCCGACAGCTTTCAAACCATCGGTGTCTAAAGCTGACAGCTTTCCAATCATCGACATCTAAGCAGACAACTTTTCAATCATCGGCGTCTAAGCCGACAGCTTTCCAACCATCAGCGTCTAAGCCGATAGCTTTCCAATCATCGGCATCCAAGCCGACAGCACATTAACCATTGGCAATCGAGCCAGCAACTTTTAAACCATTGGTGCTCGAGCTAACAACTTTTTATCCATCGGCACCCAAGCCGATAGCTTTCCAATCATCGATATCCAAGTCGACAGCATTATAACCATCGGCGTTCGAGCCAACAGGTTTTCAACCATTGGCGCTCAAGCCAACAACTTTTCAATCATCAACGTCTGAGCCAACAGTATTTTAACCATTGGCGTACGAGCCAATAGTTTTTCAACCATCGGCGTCTGTGCCGACAACATTTTAACCTTGGCATTCAAGCCAACAACATTCTGACCATCAGCATTTAAGCTGACAACTCTTCAACCATCGGCGTCTGCGCCGACAGCATTTCAACCATCGGCGTTTGAGTCGAAAACATTTTAACCATTGGCATTTCACCCAATAGCATTTTAACCATCGACGTTTGAGCCGACAGCATCTCAACCATCGGTGTTTGAGCCGACAACATTTTAACCATTGGAGTTCCAGCCAACAACATTTCGAGCATCAATGTCTGACCAGATAGTATTTCAACCATCGGCATTCAAGCCGATAGCTGATCAAAGATGTCAAAAGATGTTTCGTCCCGATATCAACCGCCTGTCGGGCAAGAAGCTGCACCCACAGGCCCCGCTCCTTCATCCCTCGTTCGCGACACCCGCGGGTGGGGGGCATTTGTTGGCACTAAAAAAAAAGAGAAAAAGAAGAGAAGAAAGGAAAATGGCCCAAGTATGAGCGGGCAAAACATGAATGGGCCAATATGTGATTGGGCCGAACACAATAAAAGAAAGAAGGAGGGGGCATAGAAAAAGGGGAGAAGGAATTTCAAAAAAAAGGGAAAATAGAAGGAAAAGAATCATGTTGTGTCTATGTCCCTCATTGCATTTTTTACTGTTCATCCATGTTGCTCCTTCTCCCACACGCAAGCATTGAATGCTCGAACGTCGCAGCCTCATGATCGGCCATGCTCACGTCGGCGAACGGCCCCCTCCTTCACACACGTCTGCACGGTCGACCTCCTCCCTCTTCGCGAGCGGCGCTTTCCCCCCCCCCCCCTCGCACTTGGATACGCATGCACGGCATCGGAGTGACGAGCCCATCCTACGCAGG
Organism: Amorphophallus konjac; assembly: GCA_022559845.1. Lineage (NCBI taxonomy): Eukaryota > Viridiplantae > Streptophyta > Magnoliopsida > Alismatales > Araceae > Amorphophallus > Amorphophallus konjac. The sequence continues at coordinate 54,669,378 of CM040118.1, forward strand.
GAGAGGCTTCCCCCCAGCTCCGCCGCTCTCCCCTGCTCAGCCACGCCCAGCAGCAACCGTACCACCAGCAGCAGCAGCCACGTCAACAGTAGCAGCAGCGGCAACAGCAGCAACAGCAACGTGGCAGCACCTGCGAACAGAACAAGAAAAAGAAACCAAAAAAAGGGCAAAAATGAGAAGACTTCTGCCCTGCTTTTCCTATAAATACAGCCCCATGGCTAAAGAAGAAAGGAAGGAGATGCTGCTGGAGACACTCTGCTCAAGAGGCTGAAGAGAGAAAAAAAAGGTGAGAGAGAAGAGAGAAAGGTGAGGGACGGGAGTAGGGAGCTCCGGCCCCTACTCCCCCTTTGTATCTTTGTTCTTTTCCCCTTCCCTCGATGTATAGCTGCTATGTTTCTCTGATATGGAATAAAAGAAGCACTCCCTCTTCGGGTGATTTTTATGTTGTAGTTCTCCTAATGTTCAATCCTAGATGGCTCTGTTTTTCCTCTCCTGCATGACTACGATGGCATTCTCTCTAATACATGCGAATATACTCCAGGTAGATGAGTTGATTTCTCTCTGATTTTAACAAGTCATCTACAGGATGATTCAGTTTCATATCTCTGTGGCTACCGGCCCGGGGCTCACTCATGCCCTTGAGTGTGGCTCCGGGTTGCCAACCACCATGTACCCGCATGGTTTTCTTCTTTGTTTTGAAGTTATGTCGATATCTCTATCTCAAAACCCCGCCTTGGGATTTGGACCAATTTCATGGCCATGATGCCAAAGGGGTGAGAAATATGGGATTTAATCCCAAATCAAATGTTTTCTTTGCAAACTTCAGCTACCGGAGTCTTGAACACTCTCGGATCTCCGGGGACTCGCTTCTTCATAGCATGGTCCCCGGATTATCTCTTTTGAAAGGGGTGTATAATGATGGCTACATAATGTGGTGATAATCTAAGACCACGTTTTAGAATCGATACGGTGGCAACTCGCGGGTCATCGGAGTCCCTTGTAGGCCAGTCCTCGGGATTTCCGTGCCCAAATCGGGTCATTAGATGTTGCCGCTTCCGTGTGCTTTTATTTTGGGGCCGCCTCGGAGTTCCTCCGTGGGCGCGTACCTAATTTATACCCCCCAAAGCTCCGGGTCTAGGGTAGATGCTGTCAGATTTTTTCCAGGCAATTTGAAGACTGATGACATGGAGATTGATGACAAATGAACTAAACTAAAAGAAAGAAGGGGGGGCATAATGAACTAATGTGCAATACATATGAAGAGATTACAAAAAAAAATGAAATGAATGAAGATGAACTGAAGATAGATTTTCTGATCAATGGGCATTTGGCATCCACATGCATGATAGAAACCCCCTACTGAGACCATTATCTAGGGCAGCCGGACCTGCCCACTTGTCACGCACTTGTCCATAACAAGTTTGCATGATGAATTCACCAGGGTTGCATGAAGATGATTTAAAATTGCATACGCCTACTGAATTGCCTCAGATCTTCATTGAAATTGCATGGACTTGGGCATATTTCCCATCAAAGTAGAACTACCTTAATAGAAGGAAAAGAAAACAATGTTCATTCCTATGATATTTCTTGCATAAAAGGATTTCTGCCAAAACTACATAAATAGAATTAAACTCTATAGAGGTTTCATGAAAATGATCGCATAAGGTACATTCCCACCGAACTGGCATTTGCATTCCCACATATGCATTTTAAGTGTATATTAAACCCCATATGCATCTAGTCCCTCACTTGGAAGTTGTCCATAACTTTTACCGAAATTTCATGCTTATGCATAATCGAACTATTTTGAACCTTCTCTCGAAAGAGGTTGCCATTTCAGTTGCTATAGGGGGGGAGTCGACTCATGGAGTCGACTCTCTCCTGGGCAGCTTCTGTTGGGCTCTGCCTAGGCAGGAGACCTGCCCAGGAGTCGACTCATGGAGTCGACTCCCTGCGGGCCAGCCTCCATCCCTCAAAGATGAATTGCTTCAACAAAAGAGAAGAAGGAGAAACCAAAAAAAATGCATTTGCATGGTTCTTCATCAGACTGTGCGAACATAGCATGTATCCATTTAAATGGCGTTTGCACACAATTTAGATAGAGCTTCATGTGTACTTCGCTTCCTCACACCGAAGGTGCACACTATTTTCACCGAATTGCATGAGCATGGACGTACGTGCCCTTTCACTCCTCTTTCAAAAATCAGTATGACTTTTGCATCCATAGGTATGCATTGATTTTATACTCACATTGTTTTACATATGCAATCAAAGCTTCACATGCATTTTCACGCTTTGCCCATGTGCAATAAAAGAAAGTAAGAAGACGAACAAAACGAAACAAAGAAAGCTAAGGAAAGGAAGAAATGATGATAACAATAACAAAAAAAATGAATGGAACAAAAGATGAGCGAAAATAAAAAAATGATTTCTCATGAAACCCAACAAGGAGGGGGGGAAGGGCTCCTCCCTTGAAGCACTGGGTTCGGGCGATCGAAATAAATTTTCGGTCGACCGGTCCATGGATGAGTGAACGCACCTTGGTGGCTGCATCGACCCATCCAATAACCCTCCATCTTTGGGAGATTCGGTCGACCGAAGTGAACTTTTGGTCCACCGAACTTCCCCTTCCAAAGAAGAAAATAACAACCCAGCATAGCATATGCATGATATGATTGGTCCAATCAATTCTCATGATCATCGCATATCCATAGCAATTTTCACAAAAGCTCCTTCTTGGCCTCATGAGAATTTGATCGAACACTCCCCGCACATGGGAGATTTGCATGGCAACCCCTTGGGGTCTTCTGATATTTAACAGTAGCAGGTTTCCCCTTGCTACTTTCTCCATTCATGCATACATTCGCATATGGATGCTATTACCCACATGCAAGAAGAAATTAAGAAGATAGAACTAGATAAAAAAGAAAGAAAGAAAATAAAACAAAAAATGGAAATGAGCTTCTATGAAAAGATGAACAAAATGAAATAAAGAAAGTCCAAGAGGAAGAGGTTCTGCCCCTGACGTAGGCTCCATCGACGTAGCTTGGCTCTATGTCGATGCACCTTGGCTCTGCATCGAAGTAACCTCGCCTGGCCCCCGTTCTACGCATGCCCCTGCGTCGACGCGGTGTAGAGGTCGCGTCAACGCAACGCGGGTCTGGGCCAAGCCCTAGCACGCTGCGTCGATGCAGCCAATGCTGCAGGTTGGCGCAGCCACTCCTCGGCTCCTGGGGAAACCCCTCTGTTGTACGCTGGGTCGACGTAGGCACTCCCCTGCGTCGACGTAGCCATTCCCCAGCTCCCAGGGCATCTCCGCCCTTTATGCTGCATCGACGCAGGCTGCCCCTGTGTCGACTCAGCCTCCATAAAAAAAATGAAAAAGACAAGAAAGAAAAGCGAAAAGGGGAGGGGGCTACACCCCTGCATCGACGTAACCATGTCCTCCCCCTTGATCTGCCATAAAATAATTAATTAATTAATGAATAATAATAATGACAAAGTAAACAGCTGATCAACAAACTAATGGCAAATAACCAAATCAAACAACAAAATCAATACAAACGAAAATGAACGAAATAAAAAAAAGGGGGAAATGAATGATAAGTAATAAATAACAATGTTTAAGAAATGATAAAATAAATGCCACAAAAATGTGATAATAAGGAGAAAATGAAACTAAATGTGATCCTTAAGGAACTAACGGCGTCTGATTCAGAAGAGTTCACCTCCTTAAGCCTGGTGTGAAGGAGATACCAAAGATGCCCCGCAAGCTGTGCTTGGCCCTCGGGTAACACCCAATCATGGCCACGGATGAACCTTGCCTCGATCCAATATCTCACTAAGTTTGGCTCATTCCCCAATAATTGAAATATCAAATTTGTCGTATCTCGGTGTACATCTGTCCTGGTATTACTTGTATACTGGGGACATCTTCAACCCGGACTTCCGTCCGAACATGAAATGGTCAATATACGACTGACACGATTTTAAATATCCCTTTGCACCTTAATATAGGGGATTTTGATGCTCTTCAACTCACCCTTCGTTCATTTCTTAAAATTTCATTTTCAGGCCATGCGGCCCCTTATCGTGGCGATTAATCAAAGGTTTTCTCCTCTCCGAGGGGATGTAATTAACGTCGTGACCTTTATGGCATGGTGGGTTCCAGTCCCAACTTGATATCCACTTTCGTCTGATTAGTCAGACGGCACACACCACTAGCTCCGGACCACTCCAGTCTCGGGGCCTGAACACATTGTCACCTAGGTGACTGGCACGCCCTCGCAATTGATAAATCGATAAAAGTAAAAATGATACATGAGATAAAAAGTGCGTCCACACCTCCACACGCTCATGAGCTCCCCGATGTGAAGAGAGCTGTCAACATGATATCTATATACCAGCGATTACCCGAAGAGGTGTCCGAAGCTTGCACAGCGCACATCGATGAATATGACCCACAGGAGCCCTCCGGATCCTGGGGCTCAATACAAGAAGTTGAAAAGAAATCAAGAGTGTCGAGCGTACTTGATGGCCCGTTGCAGGGGCAAATCCTGGCCGCAAAGGGGAAGAAAAAGAAGAAGTCAAAGGATAAAACGAGGGGCGTTGTTCTCTTCTGCAATGCACTATCGGCTTTGCCCTATGCAAGCCAAGCTGTTGAAGAAAAAGATGAAGAGATATGCCTTGTGCCGGTAAGCGCGGATCAAGCTGAAGCCGCTACTTCTCATCATGCTAATTGGTCCCCGGAGAACTGGGGGCATTGTTCACCGCCTAATGAAGAGGCATGCTGTTACACCCCTCCCCCTCATGAGAGCACAAGGGCAGAAATATCAATTGTTGACGGACTAAATGCATCCGGCAACGATGATAGGATGTCACCGGTCTCACTCGAAGATAAGATGGGAAGCAGTTTTCCCAGCTCCTACCAACCTGGTCCTGCTATGCTGGCAGAACTATATCAAAATTTTCAAGAAATTGAAGTGTTGAAAAGAAGATTAATGGGTATGGGTTTGCACCTAGTTGCACCCGGGTGGGCAGAACCCTCATCTGAGGTGTCGGTGGTACTAAGCCATTCGAAGCCTCACCGCAGCTAGCAATGCCCCGAATGATGCATGACCACGCAGGGGGTACCCTCCCTCAGTAGCTACAGCACGCGCCCTAGGCGCATCCCTCAATTTCTCGGGCACACCAAGAGGAAATTATGATGCCTCGGGCAATCCCACCAATAGACCCGCTTCTATAATCAGCTGGCTCGCACCCGAGGTCGACAACTCCGGCGGCAATGAGCATGCTAAAGATAGAACAAACAGCTGAAATAGAGATGCCTAATAGAGAAGTCACCGAGGCACAACTATATATGACTGAGCAAAAGGATGGTGAGTCCGCTTCGGACTACATCCAACGATGGAGAAATCTCAGTGCGAGGTGTAGACACCCACCCGACCACAGGGATGCTATACAAATCTACAAACGCAATATGAAGACGGACACCCTGCTAAGGGTGATTGGCGTTGAAGTTAAATCCTTCGATCAATTAAATGATCTCGCAACTGATATTGAAGCCCTTCTGACAAAGCACTGCCCGACTACTGCTACCTTGATTCAGAAGAATAAGCCAGCCAGTGAACGGTCGGCGCAAGAAGTGATGCACGCTGTTGATTTCAAAGCTTTCGAGCAGCAAAGGCAAAAATTAAAAGAGGTGGTTGGCCCTTTTGCCGCCAAGCCCACTGAGCAAAAATCCTCACTAAGGGGAAGAGAGAAGAAGCCACATTCCTTTCCGAAGGATAAAACTCAGACGCTGTTTGAGTGGGCCCCTGAATACGACAAGGTCGTCCCCCCGGAGCCCAAAAGGCCAAATGATGCCATATGGAAAGATGATCCTCAATTCTGCCCTTATCACCAACAGAGGGGGCACTCCATTAAGGACTACTATGTATTCAAGGATATCGTTGAAGGCCTGATTCAGAAAGGTGAATTACAAATTGGTGAACACAAGGTGGACCCATCTTGCCTGCACCAAATGCCCATCTTTAAGAAGTCAGCCAACATGGCCTCACTATACCAGTTGAAGCAATACATATTCTAAAGGACATTTCAAGCCCCTCAAGCTATGGCGAGAAGCCAGAAAGAGAAGTACAAGATACAGGTGGTGCCCCATTCTGGGGGAAGATGCTGAAAACAAAAGAAGAAAGAAAGCTGAAGATAAAAGAAGAGTTGTTGATCCACTTTGCAAGACACATCTGGCTCCATTCAAGCCAATCGATTCAAGGTGAAGTCATCCCATTGCAGGGTCGATAGCTAAATAATGAAGGTGTAAAGAAGAATCTGCCACGGATGATCTCTCCGGATGAAAATATCCAGCAAGATGCAACTGCTGCTTTGCACGATTCACCACACGGTTGAGGATGCTCATGACTCTCCTCCAAGAAGGTGTGCTCCCACCTGCTGCACCCCCTCGTGCCAGATAAGGGGGGGGGGGGGGCAATGTCGATTCAACACAATGATAAAAATGATGATGTAGTCAAAAGTCGGGCGATTACAGATTTCTCTACCGCGCATGATCCTACTAAAAAAATGATGATAATGATGATGATGAATGATCATGAATGAAGAATGATGTTGAAAAGAAAATGAAACCGAATGAAATGGTGACCCAAATGATGATGCTGATAAAAAAAAAGCTACTCCCGACAGGTACCAACCTTAGGCCCCACTAGCCGGTCATGCTACCTTCAATCTCAACACCCTTTGGAGGTAAGCTTCCCTATCTTTCGGCTTATCCACCTCGGCGAAAGTCCACTTTCATATATTTCAAATATCTCATCCTTCGGCCTGGCCGTCGTGGCCAGAGCCCGCTTTGACATATTCAAGATATCCTATCTTGCGGCTTAGCCATCTTGGCCACAGCCCGCTCCCATATATTTCAAGATATCATATCCTTCGGCTTAGCCATCTCGGCCAAAGCCCCCTTTCATATATTTCAGATATTCCATCCTTCGGCTTAGCCATCGCGGCCAAAGTCCGCTTTCATATATTCAAGATATCCTATCCTTCAGCTTAGCCACCTCGGCAAAATCCCGCTTTCGTATATTTTAGATATCCCATCCTTCGGCCTGGCCGTCGTGGCGAGAGCCCGCTTTCACATATTCAAGATATCCTATCTTGTGGCTTAGCCATCTTGGCCACAGCCCGCTCCCATATATTTCAAGATATCCTATCCTTTGGCTTAGCAATCGCAGCCAAAGCCCACTTTCATATATTCGAGATATCTTATCCTTCGGCTTAGCCATCTCGGCCAAAGCCCGCTTTCGTATATTTCAGATATCCCATCCTTCGGCTTAGCCATCGCGACTAAAGCCCGCTTTCATATATTCAAGATATCCTATCCGTCGACTTAGCCATCTCGACCAACGCCCGCTTTCGTATATTTTAGATATCCCATCCTTCGACTTAGCCATCTCGGTCAAAGCCCGCTTTCATATATTCAAGATATCCTATCCTTCGGCTTCGCCATTTCGATCGAATCCCACTCCCGTATGTTTCAGATATCTTGTCTTTCGACTTAGCCATTTCGGCCATAATTCGCTCCCAAATATTTCAGATATCCCATCTTTTAGTTAAGCCATTTCAGCCAAAGCACGCTCCCATGTATATTTCAGATATCCCGTCTTTTAGCTCAGCCATCTTGGCCAAAGCCCGCTTCTATATATTGCAGATATCCTACCCTTTGGCTTAGCCATCTCGGCCAAAGCCTGCTATCGTATTATTTCAACTTTCCCATCATTCAGCTTAGCCATTTCAGCCAAAGCCCGCTTTCATATATTCCAGCTATCCTATCTCTCGGCTTACCAATTTCGGCCAAAGCCCGCTATCAAGACAAATCCATCCGTCCTACTGTGATAACCAATACAACTCAATGGCTTAGACCTTCAGTCGAAGCCTGTTCTCCCAATAGCCTTAGGCTCATATAGCCTGCACTCCTGCTATCCACTAGCTTTTATAGCCTACTCCCCGCTATCCTTTGGCTTATACAACCTGCTCTCCTGCTATCCTTTGGCTTATACATCATGCTCTCTTGCTATCCTTTAGCTTACACAGCCTACTTTCTCGCTATCCTTTGGCTTACACAGCCTGCTCACCTGCTATCATTTGGCTTATACAGCTTGCTCTCATGCTATCCTTTGGCTTACACAGCATGCTTTCCCGCTATCTTTCGGCTCATACAGTCCGCTATCCCACTCTCTCTCAGCTTATGCAGCCCGCTATCCTGCTACCTTTCAGCTTACGAGGCCCGCTATCCTACTATCCTTCGGCTTAGACCCTCGGTCAAGGCTTGCTTTCCTGCTATCCCTCGGCTTATACTTTCTGCAAGGCCCGCTCTCCCGATTTCAGCTTAGACGTTCCGTCGAGGCCCGCTTTCCCGATGTCGGCTCAGACCTTCGGTCGAAGCTTGCTTTCCCGATTTTGGCTAAAACATTCTATCAAAGCCCGATGTCCTACCTTTGGTCCAGGCCCCCCGTCTGAATCAATGAATTAAATGACTCTCCCTTGGTCAATACCAACCCTTGAGTCCCACCGGGATTCACCTCAATGCATAAAATCCTTCTCTCTTCGCTCCGACGTTGGTCCCGTGCCAACAAATGATCAATAACAATAGTGAAGATATCAAAAAAATAAAAAGGTAAAAAAGAACTCTTGCATGTCATGACTTTTGAGTGTCTGCTCATTCTGGTTGCATGCTTGCCTGTATATATGGTGAATAATACTGCCCAGACTCTGGGTATATATGTGTCACGACATATTCTAAGGGGAGAAACCAATTCTTAATGGGTGCATGCGTCAAGGGAAATGGTTATAGCTATGTTGTTAGCGTAACTCACAAAATACACCTGAGACCAAACTCCCATACTTCGCACACAATATGAACATGTAATGATCTCTGACCATAGGGACACCCGATGTTCTTCCCAGCACTCTATGGATGCTTGAAACCCTACACTTACACGAAAGGCAATCGTGAGGAAAAAGTTGTCCGCCCTGTGGACGCACTTTTCCACACATTTATTTGTTTATTCGTCTGATTATTCATTTATTTCGTGTATATGTTTATTTAGTGCATGCGTGGGTGTGCCAGTCACAAGTGACGGTTTATTTGGGCTTCGAGGAAGCCATTGATGCGCATCGTCTGACCGATCAGACGATGGTGAGTGTCGTGTCAGGACCAAAATCCGTTGTGCCATAAAGGCCACGGTGTTAATTACATCTCCCCGGAGGGGAGAACACCCTTGATTAATCGACAGGAGAAAGGGTCCTAAGGCCCAGATAATTATGCTAATTACATGAGTAAATAAAATGATAATGAGAGTTCAAGTCGATGTATGTGTATGCTCATTCATTGAATCAGCGGAATGGTCTAGCTCACTGTCGGCCGTGCATTGGCCCTTTAATACTCGGGGTACAACCCAACTCAGGAACGCACGAGACGGGCACAAAGTACATGCCAATGTATGCAATGCGCATGACATGTTTAATGCTTGATTTCATGAAGGATGGGATCAATTAATTCCCCATGTGGATGAACCCAGCTCGATCGATTATCGACCCAGAGCAACATGTGGCCATGTCCATGATGGGGAAGCCCCGAGGTCCAAGCTCATGTTGTAGGGCAACTTTGATTTCTCCCCTACTCTAGGTTTGGGGAAGATGAGGCCTCCGAAATGTATGTCGGTACACGTGGGTTTGGCATTTCTCATCAGTTTAATTCCACTCGAGTGTAGATTTTTTCCCGATTGCTTGTTTCTTTCCTCATGTGTTTTTTTTGTTTAGATTGTATTATCAAGGCCCTTTCTTTCTTATTACTATTAATTCCTTTTATTATTATTATTTATTGTTATTACATTATATTTTTTATTATTTTTATTACCCCACCCAAGGTGGAGTCAGGTAGGGTCGACTCCTCATGAGGCGGAGTCGACTCTGCCTAAGGGCCAAAGCATCTCACTCTTTCTCTTCTTTTTTTTAAAAAAAAAAAATAGGGAGTTCGGTCAATCGAAATGTGAGGTCGGTAGACCGAACCTCCCTAGGCCAACCTGCAAGACAGGTCGACCCCCGCAACACAGGGCGTTGACCCCACTGCTGACCAGTCAACCGAACCAGCGGACAGGTCCAGATTTCAATTTGCTCAGAGCTAGTGATGTGAATTTGGGGGGACTTTTAGATGTACGTCTTTTATTAGCCATTTCATTACAACCCATTCACCCTTTTTTTATTTCCTTCTTTTAACGAATGGGCCACGAGCACGCACAAGGTGAGGCATGTGAGGGTCTTCACTTACTCGTACAGTATACGAGGGAATGATTTTTACAAATAAATTACCCATGACGTGTAGGGATTTAATTACATGCGTGAGGGGAGAAAATCATCGATACGTGGTGGAGTATTTCACTCATGCATAGTGACGGTTTCTAATCTGGCGTAGCTCGACCTTCAGCGGGTCACTATTTTATATACCGGGGAAACATGGCATACAAGCATACATGGAATGCAGCGTGCAAGGAGATTCTGGATTCGTTCAAGCTACTATTCATGCAAATGTATTTGAGTCATGCCATGCCATGCAAATGATGTTTTTAAATTAGTTGACATAGTCCTTAAAGGGACCGGGCAGCAATTTCATGTATGCATGGGGCTCGCGTCCTATTCGGCTTCTGATATTTATTATTCTGCCAGCGGGGCCTCATACTAAGTCCTCTCATCGTGCTTCATTCGTGTCCTTGATGGTTCATGCACTGTCAGTATAGCAGTAGTTCCGTTCGGCTCTTTAAATTCATACGCAGTTTTCATTGTTCTCGTAGAAATCTCTTCTTTTTTTTATTCCATTTATTTGTTGCTTCTTTTTTATTATCAATATATTTTTGATATGGCAAAATTTGTACAACATCTCTCCCGATCCCGGATGCTTGGAGAGCAAAACGGATATGCATCCACAGATAAATCCGAGATGACCCCGAAATTATATGGATGCACACGGAAGCTACAACATCCGAGACGAACATACTGGAACACATCGCGTGAAATGCCCATGGGTCCACCTGTTAAGTGCCCTGGGGAAGGCCCACCGTTTAATGCCAAAGCCTCGCCAGTTAAGGCCATAGAAAGTGGGGCAGCCGGTTAAGCTTGCGACAAAGGGGAGGCTACCAGTTAAATGGGGAAGGCGCCACCGGTCAAACCCTAAAGGGCCACCGGTTAAAGCCATTTAAACAACCCACCGGTTAAAGCTTCACCGAGAAGAAACTAAAACAGGCCGTTGGTTAGACCCTTGGGAACCCCCCTGCCAGTTGGGTCCATAAGAATCCCACCGGTTCATGTATTAGTCCCGTCTAGGGGGAAGGAAGAAATCATAAGAAAAAAAAAAGGAAGACAGGAGATGCGCCAAAGAGGAACAAAGGGACTTCAGGGAGGCATCCTCCGGGAGACTGGACTCAGAGCCCTACCCACTATGTTGGGCAAGCCCTGAGCCCCCTCCTAAAGGGGCTTTCCCGAGCATCCATGTTAGGAACACTATAAAACTAAATCACCCGGTGATGGAGGGAAGCTAAACCAAACGAAGGGGCTGTCTTCCACTCGGAAACACACGGTTGAACGAAAAGATAACTCAAATGAAGCCGCATGAAAAGGAGAGGAGACACGGCTATTGCACTCGAGCACCTTCAAGCTTTCATTCACTTTGCTAAACATATTACATGCACGGGGAAAATACAAGCAAACGAGAGAATATAAAATAGCATGAGAAGATACAATGGGGAAGGGGAGAGGAGTACTGACTCCCTCTCCCGGGCTTCCCTCTCTTCCTTCTCACCTCTTACTCACACTCACTGCTACCCTTTTCTTCCTCCTATTTTCTGCGCGTAGAGAAACCATGCTCCTTCTTCTTCTTCTCTCCTCTTCGAGTCTCTCTTCTATTTATAGGACAGCATACGCAGAAGACTCTAAGGGGGGGAGTTCACCGAAAAACTCTCTGGCCTTCCCAGCTACTGCTTTTCGTATAGCACCCGCAAGCTTTCCATCTTTGTGGTGAGTAGGATACTGCAGCCAGGGACGACGTTCGAAGCTTGCCTGGAGGGGAAAAGGTCGCTGTCGTACTCGACTGCCACGCCCACTGTGCTCCGGACAAGTGGCTTGCCGTGGAGCACGGACTCCCGGTTAATAGTAAGGGACATCGGTCACTGAATGAGTCCGCCGTGGCCATTTCAGGTAGCTTCTGTCGTTGCCACCGTTTAAGTGAGCTTGCGGAAAAGGGGCAGCCACCGGTTAAGTGGCGTTTGGAGCCACCGATTAAGTGGATTTCAAGGCCCACCGGTTAAATGCCTTTGGCTCCGCTTTGGTAAGGAGTTACCCAGTGGTTAACCACAAGTTAACTCTAGGTTAATAAAAATTAAGCTTTGATTGCAGGATTGGGATAATCAGGTTTTGAGGTGGGCTAACCACGGGATAATCCCGGGTTTCCAATCCCACCTCGCAATGTGGGTTACGCTGTCCCGACATCGTCTTTACCCTCCTGCCCCTGTCGCCTGTCGCTTCTTGCTTCGGAAGGCGAACCGCGTCGGGGCGAGCGAAGGTCGTCTTCCCTCCTATGAAACCCTTCACTCTGGAGGTGCTGAACCCTCATCTCATGTCAGATCTCGTGGCTCTCCTCTCCATCCTTCGTCGCGCAGGCGTTGTACCTGTGATGCGGGACGGACAGTGGACTCGACTCCAAGTTGATATGCGATCCTTGGACTCTAGACAAGCTCGTAATCGTCCCTAAGCGAGGGATGCGTGGGACCGTGCGCGGTTGAGAAATCGACAATGAGTCGGGTAGTCGGCTCTTCCGCGTGTACTCAGAACGAGTCACGGGACGGGTCTTGCTCTCTCTCTCTCTCAGCGGCGATATAAAAATATACGAGCTAGGAACCTATCACTCGTAACGGCATATACAAATAAATACCAGATAAGCAAAGTGCCTACGAGGAGGGTGGCGAGTGTACCTCCACGCTCGGGGCGTGGGGAAGACTTCCCGGTCAAGTACGGTAACTCCCGGTAACAAAATATTACAATAATTACAGTAGTGAATTATCGCCCTCTCCACGTAGGGAGGTAAAGGGCTACACAAGTGGGCCCGGGAGGACCGTTCTTGGGTTGATGGGCAGCACTTGATCCGCTTCGTCGGTACACGTACTCACGAACGTGGGGCTCACATGTTGGTCGGTGGGGCCGAGTGGGCCCGGAGTGGCACCGCTGTGACGGTGGCTCTTGGAGGGACGCTCCCTGAGGCGGCGGCGCGCTGGTTCGCCTTGTGGTAGGCGAGGCGACTCCAATCGGCACTTGTTGAAGTTGTTGTCCACGAATCTGGACTTCGGTTTTTGTAATGCGCGACCCGACAAGAACAGCTGCTGCGATCAATCCCGACGTCAGATCGATGCGAAATTGGTGCCGTTGGAAAGCTGATTCAAAATACTTCGATCTATAGCCAAAGAAAAAATTTTGAATCTCCTTTTGATGGCCTTGGTCGAATTTACAAGTTGCTGTCTGACAGACTAAGAAAACTCAAGACAGAGGTGAGTTTTCCTGAGAACAGACGTTGACTGAGGCTCAAACTTCGGATCTGGAAGTTGACCTCTTCATGAAAGTTGTATAGGGACGAGTAAGGAAGACAAGGGTATTTTTTGTGACATTTCTATAGGAGTTTTGGTTGGGGAAATAGATTTTATGACACTGGTGGGTCAGATCCAGACTGCACAGGACAAAACTGAAATTTGACTTAGTTTTAATTTTTTGGGAGGGGAAAAGAACTTCTAAATTCGAGAAAAAATTATGAGAGATGGGCTTTGGTGGGCATAACATCCAGTCCAAATTTGGACTCAATCATAGAAGGGGAAGGGGGTCGAACTATGGAAGAACTAGCTTGCTGTGACACAAAATAGAACACAAACAGATCTGGAAGGCTGAGGAACACGAAATTGGAAAAATAGAAAACGAAGACTAGAAATTGGAAAACTTTTTTTGGGAGAGGTTATTTGCGTGGGGAACCTACCCTTAAAATTTGGGCTCCAGAAGATCTGTGGATTGGAAGCCAAGGGGGCTCTGTCCTGATTTGGACAGAACTCCAGCGATGGCGGTGGCAGCGCGATGGCGGCACGAACGGCGGCGGCGGCGGAGATGAGTGTCGCACTTAGGGAGGTGGTGGTGGAGAGACTTCACACCTCTGAAAGGAGAACTCTCACAGCTCTAGAGGGGGAGAGAGGGGCGCCCTTGGGCAATTGAGCACAAATGGAATTTTTTCTCACATTAATGCTAAGTTAATTCACAAAATACAAGGTATTTATAAGAAATGTAAAAAGACCTAAACTAACCTCAGATCTAAATTTGGGGAGGGGTAAAAGGGGGAGATCATATTTTATTCTCCCATGTGGTTTGGAACCAAAGAAACAAAAATAAAAAATGCTATAGTGGAGGGGGGCACCCCTTTGAAAAATGGGCTTCCAACTTTGACAATTTTAACACCTTGTCCCCTTTGAATGGTCAAGCCATCTAGAAGCCCACCTTGGACCTTTGACTGGCCCCACGTGGGCCCTAAGGCTTAGGTGGACCAATAGGGAAGGAGATGGGGGCCCCTTGCTGGTCCTACTGTATTTTTACACAAAAACCCAAAGATCCTTAAGGAATGACAAATTGGCTTCTAAAGCCTTACGATTGCAAACCTACTTCCCAAGGATATAAATACAAACTAAAAGGACACAAATACAAAATGAAAAGTTAGTGCCCGGTGTTGATTCCCATCAACCTGTCGATTCCTCCGCCACCACGGCCTACGACCACTCCTTGTGCCGTGGTTCCTCGACGGAAGCATTCTCCTTCGTCCTCGCTCGTCTCTGCGAGCAGCGGTGCCTTCCGGTGCAAGTCGTTCCGACGCGCGAAAGGTAGGTAATCTTGCAGCATTTGCAGTGTGCCATCCATTCCGCTAGCTATGCGTACGTTATTACAGTCCTCGCCCCTTTCATACTTACTATTGGCTTCGTCTTGTTCATCCCTCCCCATTCTCTCTTAACCATCTCTGGTTCATTTCCAGTGACGGTGGTGGTACGATCATTGTCCCTGGTGCTCGTCGTCCCTTGCTGGTTGTGTGCCAATCGGTGGTGCTCGGACAGGTGTATCTGATCTGTGTATGTTGTCCTTACTATCAACGTTCACTGTTAACCCTAAGGTTTTTCTTCTCCCTGTTCCCCCCAAAAATTGGTACATATTAGTAATCATCTTTCATGTGTAGTCACGGATGAAGAGCACTCATCTGCCTAGTGGGATATGTGTGCATTGTTCATTTCATCCATTTTTATAATACCCTACTCTGCTTACATATTCTACGTACATTTATTTCTGGGCATTGTTATTCTTACTGCCACTCATCTTTAAACATCAATTTTTCCGTTATTGTCATTTTCATGTTCATGCAAAGCATGAGAAGCTTTAAAAAGATATTGACATTGTAGATGGTATAGATATATTGTAGTTTCACTCTTATCTCAGGATTTATAAATACACATTTATTCAAAGTCAAGTAATTTTTACTGTAGAAATAGCCACCTTCAACATAATAACCCTGCAAGTCATTATATTTATAGTGGAAAGTGCAAGATATAACATATAATTTAATTCTTTATTTGGCATTTGTTTTGATATCTAGTAAATTCATCATGTGACATTTATATCATGTTCCCATGTCTTCCATGGCAATGCTACTGTTGGCATCTTAAGGACACTGCTGTCTGATGTGTCTTTCTCGGCCACTTGGATGGTTCATATCCTAGGGGGGTCATCTCATATGACTTGTTATAAACGTATATAACATCCCCGTCTCTTGTCTATGTGTTTTGTTAATATATGGCCAATCACTTATTTGCATTTGAAGGTTTAATTTTCTTACCACCAACACTTGTGACGAAAATGCCATTAATAAATATTTCAACACATTCATTTGATGCTATCTGTCTTGTATTTTGAGACTTGTACATTTCCCACAGAATTCACCGTATGTGACATTTATAATGTTTCCATGTCTTCCATGTCGGGTCTACTACTGACATCTAACTTGCTGTTATCTAATGTGTTTTTCCTGACCACTTGGATGGTTCATATGCTAGGTGCGTATTCTATTTTGAGATCCGACAAGGTACCGACAGTACTTATACAAGCAGGAAAATTACTTGTTATTATTGGTATTGACATTGGCTCAGGTTAACATCTCTGCACTAATTTCCAATATAAAAACATAGGAACTAATTGCAGTGCATGCACATTGGCATATGTAAAATATCGAGGATTGACAACCCTCCCTCCCCTCCCCCCTCACCATTAGTATATTTCAGATATTTTAAATATTTAAAGAGAGTGACAAAGTTGCCATATTACATGAGACAAGACATTGCACTCAAGTAGAACTTCATGACATCACATAATTGTATACTTTACTGTCATATATTTTCTCATAACTGTTATTTCTTTATTTTATTTTTAGTTATTTTCTTATACATACTTTAGGCATGCAAGTGATTTTTTTTCATTCTCGATCATTCAATTAAAATATTTGTTGGTGATAAAAGGTTGGAAAGCTCGATACATCTTAGTTCTTGGACCTTTCAAGTATATTCATCGTTCAATTCCCCATCAACATGTCCTGCATCGGTAATTAACAATCTTGTACACTTGGCCTTGGACTTCCCGAGCACACTAGGCCCATATCAGGGTGTCTATGTCATAATCGGCATTAACCCTGTTTGTTTAGGTCAATTTTGGACATTGGAGATGGGCCTGATGTTACTAAGATTATTTAGTGGGCACTTGAAATGTGGAAAATTCACTCTACTGGAGTCATGGGATGTGATGCAAGAAACATTTAACATCCGAACTGGACAGAATTTTCATTCCTCCCATTTGATGCATAGGCTTGGCTTCTACAAATCATTTTATGTAGTAGCCAATGCACTTGTGTCCGATCCTTGTTTCAAATGGGATGAGGCTTCCAAGCAGATACAAGGCCCAGACATGCTATGGGATGCATACAATGAGGTGTGTGGAATGACCACCAAAGAATGCATATATGTAGACCTTTCTCTAGTTTTTTTGCACGCTAATCGTATACACATTATTTTACAGTTTAATCCACTTGTCATGTGGTTTAAGGGGAGGACCTTACACTTGTATTGGGAGATTATGCATTCTCTTCGTACGTGACACATTCTCCGCTTGTAAACAACTATGCATGGCCATCCATATTGTGCATAGATGACCTTTGCATGAGTTACCTCATTTTATTTTATCTACTAACTATGATCTCGTAAATTTACTTCAACATTTATAAGGGGACGATGTCTTCCTTACCTTCCTTGTAGATAAACTCATGGCGGATAGCAAGGGGAAGCCACGAGTAACGAACTTCACGACTAGGGAAGACAAAGTGTTGTTAAACCTCTTCATCGACCAGTATCACAAGAATACATGCAACCAAGGCACCTTCAAACAACATGTGTGGAATGATATCATCGGCCCCTTCAATGATCATATGAAAAAGGGGGTAGACAAAAATAATTTGCAAAATAGGTGGAAGAACCTAAAAAAATAATACCACACACTCGAACAATTGATCTCACGGACTGGTTGGAGATGGAATGACGTTACGAAGATGCATGTGCTGCCTGAAGAGGGTGCTTAGGCAGATGCAATTGCGGTATGTAATATATTATTTGACCACACTCAGTACATGTCATGTGTGTCCTACCGGTCCATTACTAGGTACTTATTTTGTCTTCTTGTTTCATAGGTCAACGTTGAATACAAGAAACTCCTAGGGAAGCCATATGAGTTTAAAGTAGAAATGGACATCCTGTGCAATAATACCATGTCCAGGGGATGTTTAGGATTTGGAAGCACAATGGACAATGACTTATCACAAAGGAGGTCATGGGGAGATGAAGACTCACCTCAACAACATATGGGTGAAGATGATTCGGATCATCTCTGCTTAAGTCAAATGGGTCTTCAATGTAATGCTTCCCCTGTGGACTTAGAGTTTGACTTCAATCCTTTCTTCATGTCAGCTCCTGTGGGTTTCCAAGCTCGTACGCCCATTCAGTCACAAGGGAGGGGGACTACTCCATCGTCAGTTGGAGGATGCAGTCGCACAGGGGAATTCACTCCACCACCATGTACAAAGCGCCCATCTGAAGATGAGGCGACCTCTCCTATCAAGACGAGGACATGTGGCACTACGTCATACGGGACCGGTAGGGGAAAGCGTAATAAGAGGTTAGAGAATGCCACCGATGCCTAAACAAGTATTGTGCTTTGAACACCAATATGGCAGAATGTTACAAATCCCTCGCCGCTAGACATTCTCCTGCCACTTCTACTTCACAGCAGTCTTGCACAATCAAAGAATGTCTCCAAAAAGTGAAGGAGCTGCCAGGTTCTAATCATGAAATTTTGTATGACGCAGCGGATCTTTTCGAGGACGCTCATGTTCGTTCAGTCTTTATGGCATTAGATGACGATGACAAGTTGGGGTGGATCACTCATCGAAAGAGATGAAAAGCTTATACCATGCGCCTGAGCATTGACTATGTCTTAGTCGTCTTTGTATGTGACTATGTGACTTTCTACTTTGTAGGATTTTATCATTTTCATTCGGTCATGTATTAATAGTTGACGTTTGTTAAACCTTTCGTTACGTATTTTGTAATGCAATGTCATGACATCTTCCTACTTTCACACACTTAGTTACACATATTATGCAGGGTGTCCTGCAGGTGGATCATGGGGAAGTATAAGTGTTATGTGGTATGGGTTGGTCGTTGCCCAGGTGTGTACTACACCTGAGATGAGTGTTATGCACATGTTAATGGGTTTCCAGGTGCGACATACAAGGGATTTGCATCAATTGATGACGTGAACAATGCATTCCGAGCCATTGCTGCACGCAACACTAGTTTTGTTATCTATTCGAGGGAAGTGATGACCGACCAAACTGAAGACCCCCGTCCTCCTATCCACCTGCATCCAAGGGTTACCTCGAATAATTTACATCAGCTAGCTATCATTGTTATCCTTTTCATCATTATTCTCTTCCTTTTCATCACAGCACTTGGCATGCTTGTCATTATTGATCGTGGCCATTGAGGTTCAGTTTGTTGTAGTCTAGTATTAACTGCAGTATCATGTATCATGTATTTTCTCAGGCTTTGGATAGTTGACATCTATGTACTAGTATTTTTTTTAAAGTATAGTGGACAGTGTCAAAAAAACTTTAAATTTCTGCTATCTCGTGTATGTGTATGACAGGACTTCATGGATGCAAATAATTTGATAAGACAGCTTATGTCGGAAGGGATTTTACTAAGTAAGAACTTGGCCAAGTCCGTAGTGGAGGAATTAGTAGAGGCGCTCGATGAAGAAACTCGCGATGTGCGTTTGCCCAGACCCATGCATACATCTACCCACACAGGACATGTGTGGGTACATAACATATTAATGGGTCATGAAAAATGATGTTACAACATGTTCAGACTAAACCAACGTATGTTCATTCGTTTGCGTGATGTCCTTGTAGAGAGGGAGTTGATTAAAGACAGGCGGTTTGTCACTGTAAGTGAGCAATTGGCAATGTTCTTATATGTAATGGGTCACGGTGTTGGGTCGGGTGCTATGTGTGAGCACTTCCAGCACCCTTCACAGACAATAAGTTATTATGTCAAACACGTATGTAATGCTATAGTTGAACTTAGGCAAATATACCTTCGGCTCCCGACAGGAACAGAAGATGTGCATCCGTTCATTCGGCACAATGACAAGTTTTACCCTTACTTTAAGGTAGGTTACAATCATTGCCATCGGCACCTCATCTGTTTACAGATTCTCATCGCCATCACAATAATTGCATGATGCATTAGGTGTAATCGATGGCACGCATATCCCTGCCAATGTTCTAAGATCGAAACACGCCCGGTATCAGAACCGTAAGCAACAAATAACTCAAAATGTCATGGCTGCTGTATCCTTTGATTTGCAGTTTCAATATCTGGTTGTCGGATGGGAAGGCTCAGTTGGTGATCAGAAGGTCTTGAGTTGGGCACTTGAAAAGGGGGGTTTCAAGGTGCCTCCAGGTTAGTTCTTCTTGAACCTTAACTTTTGTAAATTTCATACCAGGATTAAAATAAACAGTCTGTCATTGAGCAATATAGTAATTTCAAGTAAATATTATCTGGCCGACCTTGGGTATGCAAACACTGGCAGTTTCTTATGCCCTTATCAGGGTGAGCATTATCACATTTCTCAATATCAAGGCCGTGGTGGTAGAGCCTATCGAAGTTTGCGAGACAAGTTTAATCATCACCATGCTCAGCTGAGGAATGTTGTGGAGCGGGCATTTGGGGTAGTCAAGATGCGGTTCCAAACATTAAAAGAGGGGAACATGTACCATTTCACACGTAATTTGAAATTGTGGTTGCATGTTGTGTCGTACATAACTTCATACGACGGGAGCAAGGGGACGACTTTTACTTTCAACATGAACCACTTGACGTTGAAGATGATGGTGACGAAGATGTGGATCCCATTGTGCATGTGGCTTCTCGTGACATTACAGAAGGGGAGCATCTTAGGGACACAATTACTACACAAATTTGGCTTGAAAATCGATCTATTTTATTATGCATGGCTTGTTAATGAGGCCTATAATGCCCCAGACCTTTCGAGTATTTTTCGGATATTTATCGGGTCAGGATCCGTGGGTTTCGGATCGCTTTTGTGGGTCCCGGATCCCGTTTTAGCGGTTTCCGCGTGTTTTGGCGGTCGGACCTTCGGAACCCCGTGTAGGGTGAACCGTTGCGTTCTCCGACTCCGGGACATTACCACTGCCATGTACTCTTCGCGAGGATCGCGGAGGTAATTTTTCTATATTTTTTTGAATTTTCGGATTTTCTGGATTTTTCCCTATATAAACCCCTTAACCTTTTCTCTCTCCCCATCTCTCATTTCTAACCCTCTCACCCTCTCTCCCTCTCTCTTCCCTCACGCTCTCTTTCTCCCCTCCCTTCTCCGCCGACCGACGGAGCGAGGCGGGGTCGAGGTGGAGGCGACGCGGCCGAGGACGGGTGATGATCGAGGCGGTGGAGGCGTGGCGGAGCTCGGGGGCGCGTCCGTGAGCCGGCGAGGGTTTCGCGGCGATTTCTTCATGGATCGGCATCCACAGAACGTCGTTTCTTCGGTGGAGGTAGGGAGATGGATCCCCAGCTCGTGCGCTTTCTTTCCCACGGTTTTGGTAGGCAACGGTGAGCCGGGCGGGTTTATTTGAGCGGTTTGGAGAAAATCCATATTTTAGGGCATGTGGGCCGATCTACCGTTTCACCGCGTTTTTGGCCGATCCGAGGCCGTAGATGCATGCTAGGGGTCATTTGGGGGCTTTCCCCTTGTTTTCCCCCTCTCCCGTGGAGGTATGGGGGCGTGGTGAAGATTTTTGGGGTTTTCCCGCCGTCCCGCTCTCGGGACGGTGTGGCGGTCGTTCCAGTGACCGTCACAGTGTGTGACGCCCCTAGGGAGGTGCGTCACATGCCGTGACGCCCCAAGAGGGGTGCGTCACAGGGGTATGTAGTGTCGGCAGGTCGTCGGTTGCTCTGACGATCTTACGATAAACCGCCAGAGGGGTGTGACGCGCCTGAGTTTGACCGTTACATCCGTTATCGTGGTTTTGACCGATCGGGGTCACGAGACTCTGACACACCAGGGGTGGACTGTCAGAGCCCCGTGACGCCCTTGCTTGGGTGCATCAGAGTTGACGTATCCCTCCTTCTAACGCACCTGGGTAGGTCCGTTAGGGGTTGTGACACCCCGAGGGGTGTGAGTCACAACCTGTTTTGTTGTGTCTTCTAATGCACCAGGGTTGGTCCGTTAGAGGCTGTGACGCCCCAAGGTGGGTGCGCCACAGCCAGTGTTGCTTCTTCATCTAACGCTCCTGAGTTGGACCGTTAGGGTGGTTGTGGCGGCCTAGCTTTGGACCGTTACAGCCATGATGGCCCAAAGATAGACCGTCAGGCACTGTGCTGCACCGAAGCGGGTCTTTGTACTTGCCGCGTTCGTTTCGTGTTGTGTGGATCCCTGGTCGACCCGGTTGGGACCCAATGGTCGACTTGCGGTCTCGTGAATGTCCCAAACACCCCGAGGGTTTTGTGTCCATGTTTTGAGGGTGTCGGGAAGACCATGCTACCTCGTTCAGCGTGCCAGTGGGTTTGAGGGTCCGGGTGACTCCTCGTGTTTCGGGCTTTCGTGTTACGCTTGACCGAGTCGCCGTGTGTCGGTGTGAGTGCAGCGAGGGTTCCCCGCACGTCGTGAGTTTCTTCGTAAGGAGGTTTCCGAGTGGGCCATGAGTGAGGCCTTGGACTGCAAGTCCAGTTGCCCAGCCTTTTATTAGTTCCCTTCCTAGGGAATGATCTTGGCAGTTGCGAACTGCCCGTAAGTTATCGTGCCGAGGTTTCTGACCCTAGGGGTAGGGTAGATTGACGGCATAGCATCGTTCGGTACAACGGTCTTGACCCCGAGTCTTGTGACTCAAGGACCGTTAGGAGTAGTGCGTCTAGAGGACTGTCCAGAGTCCGGTGGCTTAGCGTCACCTGGTTCTTCTTGACTCTCGCGCAGTGTGTGTGCGTGGTTCTCAGAGTTTCACTTCAGAGAGTGGTCACTTTGGTGACTCCCCACTAGTCGTAGCCTGCTTACACGTTTAGTGGTCCCACCAGGGAGTGGTGGAGAGGCTACCCTGAGGACGATTTTTAGACTGGTTTCCGTCGGGCCCCACGTCTACCAGTAGAGTCCGGCTGAGGGGAAAACCAGTCAGAGGGCCAGACCAGAGAGGCACAGTCTATGTGTGCACACGTGATTGGGGGCTATTGGACACACGCTGACGAGCGTGACCCCAGCTAGTCACTTGCTTTGTGGTTACTTGTACGGTGTCCTTGCCTCCGCCGGAGGCTATCGTGCCAGGCGGACACCTGAGGCGCGGTCTAAGACGTCAGTGGATGCATCTGGCCTTGCTTCTAGTGGGCAGGTACTCCTGTCACGTGAGACATGACTCTCCTATTTTCGGGTACCGTTTCCGGTCTATGAGACGTGGTTTTCTGGACCGTCTGGTGTTTCCGAGTTGGTGGCCAGGGTGCTAGTAGCTTTACCAAGGTTGCATCTTGTTGGTGCGGTGTCCGCGACTGAGTGGTCGTGGTTGCGCCTTGGACAGCGTGTCTAGGTTGGTCATGTCCTGGGAGACAGGCCTCTACAACGGGGTTGCCGTGGGTTTCTACTTCGATAAGTGGTACTAGTGTGGTTCGGTAGTCTCGACCGTGAGATCGGGGTGTGTTTTCCTGGTACAGTAGGAGTAGCTGTAGTGCCGAGTTTTGACCGGCCACTGGTTTGCTGTTCCTACTGTAGTTGTAGCTTTTGTTTTTCCACTACCGCCGTTGTTTCCGGTTGGGGTTCCGCGGGACCCCTGCTGAGTCTCTGTTTGGAGACTCATCCCTGGTTTTCAGGTGTGGCGGTTCTTCCTCGAAGTTCGAGGGTGCTGTTCGGAGGTTCTCAGTTGCCAGCTCGCCGGGCCGAGTGTTCACTTGGCATGTGATACGCTTTACTACTTTTGACTGTACTTTATGTTAGATTGGACTCTGTTATAGTTGCTTATTTATTTCTGTTAATTGTTGAATTGTCTTGCATTATTTCCTATTTCTTTGTAACTCCACACTCCTTTTAGCTCTTCCGAGCCCTCCGGCTCGTGGGCGGTGGGCCAGGATTCGAATGGTATTGGATTCTTCCCGGTATCCGAATCTTGGGTCGTTACATCTAGTATCAGAGAAGTGGTTGTGGACGTACATAGGAATTCAAAATATTACAGTGATTAGAGTCCATAAGGTCCAGTACAGTCGACAGCTGGCTTAGGGATTTGTGTTTTATTTCCCCTTCGTTTCTCGCTCGAGAGCTTGAGTGCGTTGTGCGGCGCTGTGAAGGTGGTTGCTGTTCGCGGCTTTCGTGCCGGCGTGGGGTCTGCGGATCGAGGTTGAGAGCTTCTCTCTTATCGGTGGTGGTCCCAGTTGTGCTGCGTTGGGTAGAGGTTGCCGGTGGGTGCGTTGCTGTGGTGCTGCGTTCGAGGTTTTTACAGCGAGGTCAGGTGGCTGGCGAGGATTGTTCATGGTTAAGTGGCCGTGAGCATGCTCTGAGGGAGTTGTTATTGGTCTGGCCACCCCAGCTTGAGGTTATCCAGCCCCTGAGGTGTTAAGGTTGTGGTTTAAGGTGGCAGAATGGAGTGTTCTGATCGAGAGGTGCGCTCGGGTGAGCAAAGGATCTTCTCGATGAGTTGCTGACTTTCGAGCCTGATATCCTCGTAGTGCGTTGTGGCGTTAGAAATGACATGGTGGTCCCGATTATTTTGTGGATTTTGAGGCAGGTTTGGGCGGAGTTGTCCTAGTAAGTTCTTGCTCCTGCGCTTCTATGAGTGAATGGATTATGTTCGCCCTGGAGTTGGCTTGAGATGTAAAGGCTCCGTGGCGAGTTAGGGACCCGAGGATGGGCGTTGGCGGTTGCCGATTGTGGCTCGTGTGGCGACTCTTGGCGTGGCGTGCTGCGGTTTGAGGAATTACAGTAGTGGTGCATCGAGAGATGCTGTGATCGTGGTCCGACGTGACACTCGCCGAGTGTGTCGGAGGCGCTGACCTGACGTGGTGATGGTTTTCTTGGTGTTGGAAGGTGATGTTCCCAGCATGTGCGAGATTTGAGGTCAGGTCGAGCGTGGATATTTTCCGTTGATCGGAGGTGTGATCGGTTTCTCCTTTGGTTTGAGAGATTGTGTTTGGCTAAGGTTCGTCGTCTTGTAGTGTGTTCCCGGATTCGTTGGCCTCTGCGTGCCATGAAGTCCGTGTGAGACGAGTTCCGCATTTTGGCAAGATGGTTGCCTGTGAGAAGCTGTGCCCAATTCCCTGGTTGTGTAAGGGTGCTGGCGCTATTCCGGAAGGACGAGTGCTGGTTGGGCGGTGTTCGTGTTGTTGCCATGCCGTTGCTCGAGATATCGTGGTTCTTGGCACAGGCAGGTTAGAGTATTGGGGAGTATGCTGGCTAATGCGCCGCATGAGTACCATGTTCCTGTGATGGAAGCCGTGTCAGGCGTTGGTGTTAGACCCAGATGGGGTTGTTGAGGATGTCGCCTGGCGGAGGTCGAGGACGTGTTGGTCAGAGTCGGTGGCTTGGTGCCCGGCTTGCGTTGCCAGTTGTGACGACCCGAGGATCCGAGTACCGGAAAGGAATCGGCACGTCTCAAATCTCGGCCCGCCAACCCACGATCCCGAAGACTCGGAAGGGTAGAAAGGAGTGGTGTGGGGGTACAAGAGAAGCTGCAATGACCACAGAGATAGCACAATAATCTAAAATAAAATGCACAGAATAATATAAATAAATAAACTACTACAAGGTCCACAATGTCTCATGTCCAAAAGAAAGTACAGTCAACAGGAAAGAAAGTACAACTACACGGGGCATCCCCCGGAGTACAACTACACGGGGCATCCCCCGGCTCTGGCAGACGTTGACTAACCCTGACTACAAGAACCACGCTGAAACTCGGCCGCGCCTCTCGAAGACCCCGCCTCACCTGAAAAGTAGGGGTGAGCCTCATTTCATTGGCCCAGTAGGGATCCCGCGAATCCCCACCTCGCACGTAAAACGAGAAAGCAGAAGGTAACCCTACCTAACAAGAGTACGGTAGAACCAACAAGCTAAAGTAAATAAACGAAAAAGCCATCTACTCTAGCGGTACCGGACTACCAAACCTCGGTCCAACAAAACTCGAGTCCACGCCTGCCAGTGAACAGGAGCACTACCCACTAGAAGAACGACCGGAAGCGTCCCCTGACGTCTTACACCGCGTCACAAGTGTCTGACTGCGACGCCCCAGGCGTGAGACTCAGACACACAACAAGTACCACAACAAGGACTAGCTGGGGTCACGCTCGTCAGCGCGTGTCCTAAGCCCTCAACTACGTGTGCACACATAGACCATCTGCTCTAGGTCGGGTCCTCTAGCTGGTTTTCCCCCCCACCGGACTCTGGTGGCAAAGGCAAGGGGCCCTACGAAAACCAGCCTAAAAACCGCGTCACACTGGGTCTCGCTCTCCACCACTCCCAGGTGGGTCCGCACATGCGTGCGCAGGAAGCTACGACTAGTGGACAGGTCACTGGAAGTAAGGACTAACTCGTGGAAACCACCGACTAAACACCAGCAAGGTGTAGAGGTCACCCTCTGTACCAACACCGACTCTCGGTAACACCGGCCGATACATCACGCCCCGGGATCCCTGCGGCACCCTCGTACAGTCCCCACACGATGCCGAGCATCAGTCGGACCGTAGGACAACTCAAGGGGTCAAGACCCACTCACCCGGGCTTGATCGGCAAGGGATGGGAGACGCGGTCACCAGAGGACCGCGTCCTGTAGTCGCGGTCTCCCTGGGACCGCGACCACACAGTCACGGTCCTCCCGGGACCGCGACCACCCAAGCACGAAAAGATGAACACGGTCCTCTAGTGACCGTGTTCACACAGTAGCTGTCTCTAGGAGACCGCGACTGCCAACCTCGTGCAACGGTCAAAAACCAACGGTCAAAAATGCCTCAGGGTCCGTGCCGGTCCCCACGGTGAACGCGGTCGCCCATAAACCGCGACCAACAGTCGCGGTCTGTCGCACGACCGCGACTGCCCACCGACACTCTAAAGCCCAACCAGGCCAAAACTTGATGGAGGCGGTCTTCACCTGACCGCTACCAGTGAACGCGGTCACTGGTAGACCGCGACCGCTTCGAAAATCGAGAACGGCGGGAAACGCCCCAAAAACCCGATCCACGCCCCAATCACCCCCCAGTGATGGGGAAACGAAGGGGGAACCTTCCCCAACCCTCCTAGCATGCATCTACGGCCTCGGATCGGCCAAATACGCGAAGAAACGGCGGATCGGCTCACAAACCCCAAAAGCATGGTTTCACCCAAACCCGCTCAAAAATGCCCCTCTCGACCTCCCCTCGGCCTACAAAGCACGGGGAACGATGGAATGAGCATGGGGGTTCGTCTCCCTACCTCAATGGAGCAAAAGCTCCGCCGAATCGCCGCCGAAATCAAGATGAAGCTTTAGAACGCCGAACTCCCCGCCTCACGCAGCGAAAAGAGCACCACCGCGTCCGCCTTGCCGCCGCCACCGCCACGCCGTCGCCGAGGGAGTGGGGCCGCGCCTCGGTCGTCCGGGGAAGAGGAAGCCGCGGTTGGGGGGTGCTCCAACGGAAGAGGAAGGAGGAAGAAGAAGAAGAAAAGAAAAATTGAAAAAGGAAAAGGATTGATATATATATAGAAAATCTAAAGAAAATCCCAAAAATAGAAAAATACATCTCCTCGATCCTCGCGACACGCTGATCACAACGGTACCACTCGCGGGTTGGTGAACGACCCGATTCGCCCGCTACAGGGTTCCGCAGGAATTACCGAAACACACACCGGTAATCGGAAAACACGCGCGGAAAAGCCGCGGAACACTTCCGGGCCTCCAAAACAACTCCGGATCGCGCCGATCCGAACACGAAAGATGTCCGAAACCAAATTTCGGACACAACGGAGCCGGACACTCCGAGAAACCAGATCCGGGACCCACGACGAAGGATCCGAAAGGTCCGGGATATTACAGCACTCCCCCCTTAAAGGAATTTCATCCTCGAAATTCAAGAACAAAGCACAAGAACGGGGGAAAGACTCACATGAACAAATAAGGATATAGTGCTCGCATCTCATCCTCGCGCTCCCAAGACGCCTCGCCGCCAGAATGACGCTGCCAGACCACCTTAACCAGAGGAATAACCTTGTTCCGCAGGCGCTGCTCTCGCCGATCCTCAATGCGAACAGGAAACTCCGGAAGCGACAGATCTGGGGTCACCTCAGGCCAAACGGCATCCTCGAGAACATGAGAATCATCGGCATATACTTCGAAGCATCGACACGTGGAACACATCATGCACGGCGGAAAGCTCTGGAGGTAGCTGCAACCGATAAGTAACTTCCCCAACATGCTCAACGATGGGAAAGGGACCAATGTAGCGGGGACTCAGCTTCCCACGCCTACCGAAGCGCATCACACCCTTCATGGAGAAACTCTCAAGAAAACTCGATCTCCCACAGCAAAGCTGAGAGGTCGTCTCCTCCGATCGGCATAACTCTTCTATCGGCTCTGAGCTGCCAACATCCTCTGCCGAACGAGATGCACCACCTCAACACACTGCTGCACCAAATCTGGTCCAGTCAAGGCACGCTCGCCCACCTCGAACCAATCAAGCGGAGTTCGACAAGGTCGCCCGTACAACGCCTCGTAGAGAGCCTACCAATACTTGAATGATAGCTGTTATTGTAGGCAAACTCCACTAATGGCAGATGGTGGGTCCAATTCCCCTGCCATTCCAAGCAACACACTAGCAACATGTCCTCCAAAGTCTGGATGGTCCGTTCAGATTGGCCGTCCGACTGAGGATGATAGGCCGAGCTGAATGCCAACTCAGTGCCTAGAGCCTTCTGGAAGCTCCTCCAGAATCCAAAAGTGAAACGGGGATCACGATCCGATACAATGGAGATGGGAACTCCATGCAACGGAACGATCCGCTCCACGTACAGATGAGCCAAACGCTGCACGCTCCAACTGACCTTGACTGGCAGCAATCGCGCCGTCTTCGTCAGTCTATCCACTAGCAACCAGATACTATCCTCCCCGCTGGACGTCCTCGGCAACCCAACCACGAAATCAGTGGTCACGTGGTCCCACTTCCACGCAGGGACATCCAAGGGCTGAAGTGTACCTCCTGGTTGCTGGTGCTCAGCCTTCACCTGCTGACAGGTCAAACACCTGGCCACAAATTCCGCCACATCTCTCTTCATGCCAGGCCACCAAAACTGCCTCTTCAAGTTCTGGTACATCTTAGCCGACCCGGGGTGCACGGCATACCGACTCCCATGAGCCTCACGCAATACAGTACGCCGCACCTGCCCCTCGGCTGGCACATACAACCTACCTCTGAATCTCACAGCTCCATCCTCGCCAAACTCCACCTCGGCCATCGACAGAATACGAGGTAGCTCGGGGTCCGCTCGCTGAGCCTCAGTCACCTGTCGACGCACCGCGGGCGTGACAGTCAGACTCGCAAGGACAGCCGAACCCTGGTCCTAAGGGACCTTGAGCCTAAAAGTCATGGCCGGGACCTGCTCCCAAAGCCTCCACTTCCTCAACAACATCTGACTAACCATTACTCTCCTACTCAGAGCATCGGCCACGAAGTTCATCCTACCAGGCTGATAAGACATAGTGAAATCATAATCCTTCATGTACTCCATCAACCTCCTCTGCCTGAGGTTAAGGTCCTTCTGCGTAAACACATACCTCAAACTCTGATGGTCAGTGAAAAGCTCAAACCTCTCGCCGTACAAATAATGCCTCCAGATCTTCAGAGCGAAAATCACCGCCACCAACTCAAGATCATGAGTAGGGTAGTTCACCTCATGTGGCTTCAACTGCCATGACGCATACGCCACAACTCTTCCATGCTGCATCAACACAGCACCGAGACCTACCCCGGAAGCATATGTACATACCACGAAACCACCTGAGCCAGATGGCAACACCAAGACCGGAGCAGTGGTAAGCAATCTCTTCAGTTCCATGAAGCTCCGCTCACACTCCTCCGCCCAGACAAACGGCACATCCTTCCGCGTAAGCCTGGTCATCGGGGCTGCAATATGAGAGAAATCCTGGATAAACCTTTGATAATAGCCTGCAAGCCCCAAGAAACTCTGAATCTCTGTGACAGAACTCGGCCTCGGCCACTGCACCACAGCCTCGACCTTGGCCGGGTCCACGGAAACACCATCACCAGAAATGACATGCCCCAGAAAGTGCACTTCACGAAGCCAGAATTCGCACTTACTGAGCTTCGCATACAACTGGTGATCGCGCAGGGTCTGCAACACCACCCTCAAGTGATGCACATGCTCTTCTGCAGACCGCGAATACACAAGGATATCGTCCACAAACACGGCCACAAACTGGTCCAAGTACGGATGAAACACCCTATGCATCAAATCCATGAACGCTGCGGGGGCATTGGTGAGCCCGAACGGCATCACCAAGAACTCATAATGCCCATACCTCGATCGAAACGCCGTCTTCTCCACGTCTGACTCTCGAATCCACAGATGATAGTAGCCCGATCTCAAATCAATCCTCGAAAACACCCGGGCCGACTGAAGCTGATCGAACAAGTCATCAATCCGAGGCAACGGATACTTGTTCTTAACAGTCGCCTGGTTCAACTGACGGTAGTCGATGCACAGCCTCAAACTACCATCCTTCTTCTTCACGAACAACACCGGCGCACCCACGGGGAATAACTAGGACGAATATACCCCTTGGCCAGCAACTCCTGCAACTGCGCCTTCAGCTCTCGCAACTCCGCAGGCGCCATCCGATAAGGGGCCTTCGACATAGGCGCCGTGCCTGGCACCACCTCAATCACGAAATCAATCTCTCGCTGCGGTGGTAACCCTGGTAGCTCCTCGGGAAAAACATCAGGAAACTCGCAAACGACAGGAACGTCCTCTACCTCAGGACCCTACCGCTCGACCAAAACCACGGATGCGAGAAAGCCCTGACAACCCGCATCAAGCAAACGACGCACACGGATAGCCAAAATAAGCAAGCGGGAAGAGGAAGACCGAATACCTTGGAAATAGAAAGTGGGTCCATGAAGCTGTCAGAAGTAGACCTTCTTCAAGCTGCAATCCACCAAGACATGATGAGCCTCGAGCCAATCCATGCCCAAAATCACATCAAAGTCCTGAAGCGGTAACGCGTAGAGTCTAGCCGGCAAGTTCCGCCCTTCCACCCACACAGGTACCTTCTCAAAGCAGTACGGGGTGATCATGAAGTCACCGGTAGGCAACTCTACCGCCAAGTCACAGGACACCTCGGTCACTGGGTCCTCCACGCTCTGAGCAAAATCCTCCGAGATGAACGAATGAGAAGCACCTGAATCGAATAAAACACGAGCCGCAGAACCCAAAACCGAAAGAGTACCTTCCACCAAATGTGATGCCTCAGCCTCTGCCCTGGTCATGTGAGTCACTCTGCCTCGAGATCTCTGCCTCCCTACAGTAGCTGACCGTGACAACTGAGGAAACTGTCCCTGCTGCTGGTACTGCTGCGGCTGTGATGACGACTGCTGGGGCCGAAACTGCTGCTGCTGCTGAAACTCGTGCGGCTGGCGCGGTCTCTGCGGACAGTCACGTGCCATGTGCCCTGGCTGGTCGCACCTAAAGCAAATCACGGGCGCTGAACACGGCCTATCCGGATGAGAACCACCGCACCTAGGACAGCCACCCCGCAAACCAGTCATCGAACCCTGACGCTGAAAAGTCACCGGCTGCTGAACACTGCCCATCGACTCCTGCCTCGACTCCTTACGATCCTGACGCCTCTTGCCAAAACCAGCTTCCTTAAGCAACTTCTTAAGCTTCGACTTGAAGGATGAACCTGGCGCAGGAGCCGCAGTCTGCGTCGCCACTGATCCACCTGCTGAGAGCTGGACGGTACTCTGCTGCTGCATCCCCGTCGGCTGGCTGAAATCTGCCTGCACCTGACTAGCACTGCCCTACCCTCGAACCTTCTGCAAATCTCTCTCCCGCACCGCTGCTGCCTTACATGCCGCATCCAAAGTGGTCAAACCTGACGCAAGAAGATGATGCCTCAACTCTAGCCTCAAACCACCCACAAATTGATCGGTCTTCACCTCTTCATCTGCCATGATATGAGGAGCATAACGGCCCAACTCGATAAACCTGGCACGGTACTGCATCACCGACATGTCACCCTGGGTCAGCTCCATGAACTCACGTAACCCCTACGACCTGAGGAAGGACGGACAGAATGCACGCTCGAAGGCCGTGACGAACTCCTGCCACGCAATCTGTCGAAGAGGACGAGACTGGAACACTGAACCCCACTCTGACGTCCACCAAGTACGGGCCATTCCCTGAAGACGGTGAGTAGCCAACGCCACCTGCTCCTCCTCAGGACACTCCATCGCACTGAAAATCTGCCGAACATCATCCAGCCACTCTCTGGCCACCTCAGGATCTGGCTGCCCACTGAAAGAAGGAGGCTGGAACAACAAAAACTCCTTCAGCACATGACCATGACCACCACGAGCCCGGTCCTCACCAGCATCGCCGCCCTGCTGCTGATGATCTCCCTGCTGCTGACCTCCCTGTTGCCGCTGAAACACATACTCAATCATGCCTCGGAAGAAATCGTCCATCCCCAGAGCTCTCGCATCTCCAGCTACACCCTCGAAAACTGAAGCCCTACTCTGCTCCTCTGGACCACCGCTAGACTCTCCCTGCTGGGCACGAGCCCTCCTCCGTGGCGCTATAACACACCTGGCATCAAAGAAAACAACCACAAATCAATAAAACACGCGCGACCCTAAGCCAGTCGCCGACTGTACAGGACATTCATGGACCTCCTGGACCACTGCAATTCGTTCCAGGTTCTGATATACCTCCACAACCTGCGCTCTGATACCAGCTGTGACGACCCGAGGATCGAGTACCGGAAAGGAACCGGCGCGTCTCGAATCTCGGCCCGCCAACCCACGAGCCTGAAGACTCGGAAGGGTAGAAAGGAGTGGTGTGGGGGTACAAGAGAAGCTGCAACGACCACAGAGATAGCACAATAATCTAAAATAAAATGCACAGAATAATATAAATAAATAAACTGCTACAAGGTCCACAATGTCTCATGTCCAAAAGAAAGTACAGTCAACAGGAAAGAAAGTACAACTACACGGGACATCCCCCGGCTCTGGCAGACTGGCGACTAACCCTCACTAGAAGAACCACGCTGAAACTCGGCCGCGCCTCTCGAAGACCCCGCCTCACCTGAAAAGCAGGGGTGAGCCTCATTTCATTGGCCTAGTAGGATCCCGCGAATCCCCACCTCGCATGTAAAACGAGAAAGCAGAAGGTAACCCTACCTAACAAGAGTACGGTAGAACCAACAAGCTAAAGTAAATAAACGGAAAAGTCATCTACTCTAGCGGTACCGGACTACCAAACCTCGGTACAACAAAACTCGAGTCCACGCCTGCCAGTGAACAGGAGCACTACCCACTAAAAGAACGACCGGAAGCGTCCCCTGACGTCTTACACGGCGTCACAAGTGTCTGACTGCGATGCCCCAGACGTGAGACTCAGACACACAACAAGTACCACAACAAGGACTAGCTGGGGTCATGCTCGTCAGCGCATGTCCTAAGACCCCAACTACGTGTGCACACACAGACCATCTGCTCTAGGTCGGGTCCTCTAGCTGGTTTTCCCCCCCACTGGACTCTGGTGGCAAAGGCAAGGGGCCCTACGGAAACCAGCCTAAAAACCGCATCACACTGGGTCTCGCTCTCCACCACTCCCAGG
Source organism: Amorphophallus konjac (assembly GCA_022559845.1). Lineage (NCBI taxonomy): Eukaryota > Viridiplantae > Streptophyta > Magnoliopsida > Alismatales > Araceae > Amorphophallus > Amorphophallus konjac. The sequence goes on from CM040118.1 coordinate 54,702,981, forward strand.
TGGGTCCGCACACGCGTGCGCAGGAAGCTACGACTAGTGGACAGGTCACTGGAAGTGAGGACTAACTCGCGGAAACCACCGACTAAATACCAGCAAGGTGCAGAGGTCACCCTCTGTAGCCAACACCGACTCTCGGTAACACCGGCCGATACATCACGCCCCGGGATCCCGCGGCACCCTCGTACAGTCCCCACACGATGCCGAGCATCAGTCGGACCGTAGGACAACTCAAGGGGTCAAGACCCACTCACCCGGCTTGATCGGCAAGGGATGGGAGACGCGGTCACCAGAGGACCGCGTCCTATAATCGCGGTCTCCCTGGGACCGCGACCACACAGTCGCGGTCCTCCCGGGACCGCGACCACCCTGGCACGAAAAGATGAACACGGTCCTCTAGTGACCGTGTTCACACAGTAGCGGTCTCCAGGAGACCGCGACTGCCAACCTCGTGCAACGGTCGAAAACCAACGGTCAAAAATGCCTCAAGGTCCGTGCCGGTCCCCACGGTGAACGCGGTCGCCCATAAACCGCGACCAACAGTCGCAGGTCTTGTGCACGACCGCGACTGCTCACCGACACTCTAAAGCCCAACCAGGCCAAAACTTGATGGAGGCGGTCTTCACCTGACCGCTACCGCTTCGGAAAATCGAGAACGGCGGGAAACGCCCCAAAAACCCGATCCACGCCCCAATCACCCCCCGGTGATGGGGAAACGAAGGGGGAACCTTCCCCAACCCTCCTAGCATGCATCTACGGCCTCGGATCGGCCAAATACGCGAAGAAACGGCGGATCGGCTCACAAACCCCAAAAGCATGGTTTCACCCAAACCCGCTCAAAAATGCCCCTCTCGACCTCCCCTCGGCCTACAAAGCACGGGGAACGATGGAATGAGCATGGGGGTTCGTCTCCCTACCTCAATGGAGCAAAAGCTCCGCCGAATCGCCGCCGAAATCAAAGATGAAGCTTTTAGAACGCCGAACTCCCCGCCTCACGCCGCGAAAAGAGCACCACCGCGTCCGCCTTGCCGCCGCCGCCACCGCCACGCCGTCGCCGGAGGGAGTGGGGCCGCGCCTCGGTCGTCCGGGGAAGAGGAAGCCGCGGTTGGGGGGTGCTCCAACGGAAGAGGAAGGAGGAAGAAGAAGAAGAAAAGAAAAAGTGAAAAAGAAAAAGGATTGATATATATATAGAAAATCCGAAAAATCGGAAAAATCCCAAAAATAGAAAAATACATCTCCTCGATCCTCGCGACACGCTGATCGCAACGGTACCACTCGCGGGTTGGTGAACGACCCGGTTCGCCCGCTACAGGGTTCCGCAGGAATTACCGAAACACACACCGGTAATCGGAAAACACGCGCGGAAAAGCCGCGGAACACTTCCGGGCCTCCAAAACAACTCCGGATCGCGCCGATCCGAACACGAAAGATGTCCGAAACCAACTTTCGGACACAACGGAGCCGGACACTCCGAGAAACCAGATCAGGGACCCACGACGAAGGATCCGAAAGGTCCGGGATATTACACCAGTCGTGTCCTCGGATGAGATCGTGTTCTGGAGAAGTGATCTCTGTCAGATTTTGGGTTCCGGTTGGTAGCTGCGAGTGACTGGTAAGGCTAGTCTCACAGTCGACCATGGTAAGATGTTTATTGTTGGGACCCGTGTGCATTGGTCGCGACGTTGGCGACCAGGTTTCCGTAATTTTGGATGGCACTTTCCTCCCCCAGAGATGTGTGCCACGTATTGTTCCGGTGGTGTCCCGTGACTCTGTAATGAGGGCGGAATCGAGATTGGTAAGAGTTGTGTATCAGTGAGGCATTGGGTGGTCGTTCCTGTGATGTGCCTTTCTGGATGGGATCTGGCCTCTATCGAAGGTTGTCTTCTGGGTTCTGGCAGAGTTGGCATGGTGGTATGTCTGGCTTTCAGCTTGCCAGGTGCTTCTTGGTATTGAGCCAATGGTCTGGTTGCGGTCTGTCGAGATGGCTGCGTGAGCTGATGGAGGCTCTGCATTGGTTGTTCCCTTGAGAAGGGTGTACGCCAGTCAGCTGGTTGTGAAGCTGACGTGTGATTTGTCTGCCGACCATAGGATGAATCGCTAGCTGTTTCTCGTGACAAGGACTGTGTCCCCTTGGTGGGCAAGATGGTGGCAGCGGCGCCATGATTAGTTCTCGAGTTGTCTGAGGTGATGTCGGACTGTGACCTTTGGTGTGTGCCTGCTCTGATGGCCAGTGTACGCGGCGTGCGGAGCGTGGTGTCGTTCATGATGGTGGCCTAGCTGTGTCCCTCAGGATCGGTATTTTTGTGAGAATCGAGATTTTCTGTGTTGGGGCTCTGACGGCGTTGTCAGATGATTCGGGTGTTCTTCCCCTGTGTCTTGGTGCTAGTCCTGAATTTCGAGGATGAAATTCCTTTAAGGGGGGAGGGCTGTAATGCCCCTGACCTTTCGGGTATTTTTCAGATATTTATCGGGTCAGGATCCGTGGGTTTCAGATCGCTTTTGTGGGTCCTAGATCGCGTTTTAGCGGTTTCCGCGTGTTTTGCGGGTCAGACCTTCGAAACCCCGTGTAGGGTGAACCGTTGCGTTCTCTGACTCCGGGACGTTACCACTGCGATGTATTCTTCGCGAGGATCGCGGAGGTAATTTTTTCATATTTTTCTAAATGTTTGGATTTTTTGGATTTTTCCCTATATAAACCCCTTAACCTTTTCTCTCTCCCCATCTCTCATTTCTCACCCTCTCTCCCTCTCTCTTCCCTCACGCTCTCTTTCTCCCCTCCCTTCTCCGCCGGCCGACGGAGCGAGGCGGGGGCGAGGTGGAGGCGGCGCGGGCGAGAATGCGGGTGAGGACGGGCGAGGATCGAGGCGGTGGAGGAGTGGCGGAGCTCGGGGGCGCGTCCATGAGCCGACGGGGGTTTCACGACGATTTCTTCATGGATCGGCGTCCACGGCACGTCGTTTCTTTGGTGGAGGTAGGGAGATGGATCCCCAGCTCGTGCACTTCCTTTCCCGCAGTTTTGGTAGGCTACGATGAGCCGAGCGGGTTTATTTGAGTGGTTTGGGGAAAATCCATGTTTTAGGGCATGTGGGCCGATCTACCGTTTCACCGCGTTTTTGGCCGATCCGAAGCCGTAGATGCATGCTAGGGGTCATTTGGGGGATTTCCCCTTGTTTTCCCCCTCTCCCGTTGAGGTATGGGGGCGTGGTGAAGATTTTTGAGGTTTTCCCGCCGTCCCGCTCTCGGAACGGTGTGGCGGTCGTTCCGGTGACCGTCACAGTGTGTGACGCCCCTAGGGAGGTGCGTCACAGGGGTATGTAGTGTCGGCAGGTCTTCGGTCGCTCTGACGGTCTTACGATAAACCGCCAGGGGGGTGTGACGTGCCTGAGTTTGACCGTTACATCCGTTATCGTGATTTTGACCGATCGGGGTCACGAGACTCTCACGCACCAGGGGTGGACTATCAGAGCCCCGTGACGCCCTTGCTTGGGTGTGTCAGAGTTGACGAATCCCTCCTTCTAACGCACCTGGGTAGGTCCATTGGGGGTTGTGATGCCCCGAGGGGTGTGCGTCACAACCTATTTTGTTGTGTCTTCTAACGCACCAGGGTTGGTCCGTTAGAGGCTGTGACGCCCCAAGGTGGGTGCGCCACAGCCAATGTTGCTTCTTCGTCTAACGCTCCTGAGTTGGACCGTTAGGGTGGTTGTGGCGGCCTAGCTTTGGACCGTTACAGCCGTGACGGCCCAAAGATAGACCGTCAGGCACTGTGTTGCACCGAAGCGGGTCTTCATGCTTGCCGCGTTCGTTTCGTGTTGTGTGGATCCCTGGTTGACCCGGTTGGGACCCAATGGTCGACCTGCGGTCTCGTGAATGTCCCAAACACCCCGAGGGTTTTGTGTCCGTGTTTTGAGGGTGTCGAGAAGACCGTGCTACCTCGTTCAACGTGCCAGTGGGTTTGAGGGTCCGGGTGACTCCTCGTGTTTCGGGCTTTCGTGTTACGCTTGACTGAGTTACCGTGTGTCGGTGTGAGTGCGGCGAGGGTTCCCCGCACGTCATGAGTTTCTTCGGAAGGAGGTTTCCGAGTGGGCCATGTGTGAGGCATTGGAGTGCGAGTCCAGTTGCCCAGCCTGAGGCTGGAGGTTTTCTTAGTTCCATTCCTAGGGAATGATCTTGGCGGTTGCGAACTGCCCGTGAGTTATCGTGCCGAGGTTTCTGACCCTAGGGTAGGGCAGATTGACAGCATAGCGTCATTCGGTACAACGGTCTTGGCCCCGAGTCTTGTGACTCAAGGAACGTTGAGAGTAGTGCGTCTAGAGGGCTGTCCAGAGTCCGGTGGCTTAACGTCACCTTGTTCTTCTTGACTCTCGCAAAGTGTGTGTGCGTGGTTCTCAGAGTTTCACTTTGGAGAGTGGTCGCTTTGGTGACTCCCCACTAGTCGTAGCCTGCTTAGACGTTTAGTGGTCCCACCAGGGGCTGGTGGAGAGGCTACCCTGAGGATGGTTTTTAGACGAGTTTTCGTCGGGCCCCACGTCTACCAGCAGAGTCCAGCCGAGGGGAAAACCAGTCAGAGGGCCAGACCAGAGACGAACGGTCCATGTGTGCACACGTGGTTGGGGGCTATTGGACACACGCTGACGAGCGTGACCCCAGCTAGTCACTTTCTTTGTGGTTACTTGTACGGTGTCCTTACCTCCGCTGGGGGTATCGTGCCAGGCGGACACCTGAGGCGCGGTCTAAGATGTCAGTGGACGCATCCGGTCTTGCTTCTAGTGGACAGGTACTCCTATCACGTGAGACGTGACTCTCTTGTTTCCGGGTTCCGTTTCCCGTTTGCAAGACGTGATTTTCTAGACCGTCTGGTGTTTCCAAGTTGGTGGCCAGGGTGCTAGTAGCTTTACCGAGGTTGCGTCTTCTTGGTGTGGTGTCTGCGACCGAGTGGTCGGGGTTGCACCTTGGACAGCGTGTCTAGGTTGGCCATGTCCTGGGAGACAGGCCTCTACGACGGGGTTGCCGTGGGTTTCTACTTCGGTAAGTGGTACTAGTGTGGTTCGGTAGTCCCGACCGTGAGATCGGGGTGTGTTTTCCTAGTACAATAGGAGTAGGTGTAGTGCTGAGTTTTGAGCGGCCACCGGTTTGTTGTTCATGCTGTAGTTGTAGCTTTTCTTTTCTGCTACCGCCGTTGTTTCCGGTTGGGGTTCTGCGGGACCCCTGCTGAGTCTCTGTTTGGAGACTCATCCCTACTTTTCAGGTGTGGCGGTTCTTCCTCGAAGTTCGAGGGTGCTGTTCGGAGGTTCTAAGTTGCCAGCTCGCCGGGCCGAGTGTTCACTTGGCATGTGGTACGCTTTACTGCTTTAGATTGTACTTTCTATTGGACTGGACTCTGTTGTAGATGCTTATTTATTTCTGTTAATTGTTGAATTATCCTACATTATTTCCTATTTCTTTTTACCTCCACACTCTTGTTAGCCCTTTCGAGCCCTCCGGCTCGTGGGCGGCGGGCCAGGATTCGAATGGTATTGGGTTCTTCCCGGTATTCGAATCTTGGGTCGTTACAAGGCCTATTTGGTCCATGTACTCACATGCAATGATTTCTAATTTGTTGACTAGACAATATATTTCGTAGGGCCTTTCGTATATATGTCATTTATTTTAATTTCATTTGGCAGGTGTTCTTTTAAAACAACACATAGTAGGGCTACATGTTTGTTGCCCCTGGTGCATGTCCAACATGTCATGCGTGTGCATGGTTGGGTGTCGTAGACGGTATAGCAATGCAACTCTATGACAACCATCTCCCTTGTGTTGTTTGGGTCATTACTCCAGATGAGGTGGCATCATGTGTGCACCGTCTACGGGTTGTGGCGATGAGGAATGGGTTTTATGATTTCATGTTGTGGTAGGATGAGCACTTGTGACACCCCAACATGAAAAATGACTTCACATACCTCCAATACCCATACTGAGCCCACCCCACCATCGAACATTTTTGTTGAACGTCAGCTTGGATTGGCCTCAGTTGAGGTCATCGGGAACCATTTATGCACAGGTAAATTGATGTGTAATTATCTTTACAATTTTCATCCCAATAATTTCTGAATAGGGTACTAAAATTATGATTATTTTCCTTGGATGTAGGTGTTCTTTGAAAATAATCTTTATGCAGGTCTCGGGTTTGCTGCACCCCGTGTACTTTTATATATTGTTCAATTGAACGACAACTTCATTGAAAGTCACAAAATATTTATTTTTAGTGAAGTATACTGTCTATATAAATTGTCCTTGTAGTAATGTTTGCTACACCTCATTTGCACTATTGGGTTAAAAAGTCATTTCTAGTCTCCCATGATCAGGTAATGTGCTAGTATATTCATTTATATGACCTCACACTTTATTCCAGAATTATCTGATCATCACTTGGGATACAATAGAATCAACGATATTTAGTGTGAGCATATTATTCATTCTTGATGGCTTAAGATCATGATTGTTACACTTGACTGACTATCACATATCTGATATGATCATTTGATTACCTCCATGGTGAGGAATTTGTACACTTGTCAAATTATTCACCAAATTGATAGCATCACTCTTAAGCGGATTTCTAGGTGCACGATGCTCATAGTTGTTACATCATTACACTTTCAACATTCTTGTAAGATAAGTTATATATATGGCGGTCCATGCTCTGCATATCCAAGGTAGAAATTGGTGGAATTGTAAGATGCATGGCAGGTTATATATATAACTAGGATTGTCATGTGCACATATAGCATCCACCCGAGTGACTATATATAACTATGCATGTATGTATTATGTGTATTATCACTTGAAAGGCAGTATCATGTATGTATTATGTGTATTATCCGAGTGACTGAATATTCATGATTCATATGTGTTTGAATGTGCTAATTGTTCGTGTGATTGGTTGATGTTATCATAAAGTTAACGCTTTGTCAACATAAAGTCAACGCATGCATTAGGTCATACACTTGATCAAATAATCAATTCTCACGCATGTGTTAAGTCTGCATTAGTCTACATTCATGTGCATTAATATTTAGTTAGTCTGCCTTAACATGCATTGAAGGTCTACGTTAGTCTGCCTTAGCGTGCACGTAAGGTCAGTGCATTTGTATGCATATTGAAGACCAAAGTCGGTGCATGTTCCTATAGCCTGTTCATGAAGGTCTGTGCAGGTTTTGCATTGAGCATATAGAGTCTGTGCAGGTTTGCATTGTGTTTACGTAAAGTCTGTGCAGGTTCTGCATTGAGCATATAGAGTCTGTACAGGTTCTGCACTGTGCTTGCATATAGTCGGTGCATGTCTTACATCTCACACAACCAAGGCCTATGCATGTCTTCGTACATACTAAATAAGGTCTGCGCACATCCTTCACTAGGCAGAACAAAGTCGGTGCACATCTCAGTGGTCTGCATATAGAGTCGTCGCTAGCAGAAGTTACATGCAAGCTAAGGTATGTGTTACCTTGAAGTGTCATGCATCCAAGTCTGTGTTGGCACATTATGCCTTGCTTAACAAGGTCGGTGTTAGTATGCATGATTCTGCACCTAAGTCAGTGCTAGCTGGTTTTCACTCATACACAAGGTCTGTGTTAGTTGGTTTGGGTTGTTAACTAGAGTCTGTGCTAGCTTGCATAGAGTCGATGTTAGGATGCACAGAGTCTGTGCTAGTTGTCAGTGTTAGTCAGCACGTAGTCTGTGCTAGTTTAGTGTGTTTCATGAATAAAGTCTGAGCTATTTGCTCTGACTTATGTATGAAGTCAACGTCAATCTGTATATCATTCTTATTAAGCCTATGACAGGCTTGCGTTTACATTGACTTCATGACTTGATTTCAAAAGCATGCTCTGTATACTTTGTTCACTTAATTTAAACACTCATTGATGGCATAATAACATATTATCTCTCTCACACTTTACTGATATAGGCAAGTTGTGATGTCCAGCCGTTCAAGCTGTTAATGAGCGGAAGCCACACTCAGATTGAGTGTGGGGTGGATGTAGGTCTGGAAGACCGAACAACCTAAAAATCTTTCATGCAGTGTGAATTGTTTCTTCTTGTGTTTCACCACTAGATGTATAATTAGGTTCGCTCAACTTCATTATCTAACTGTCAGTGTTCTTCACCATAATTAATTCTGAATTTAACTAAGCCCATCTATTTTAATTCCGCATAGCTGCAACTTAAAATTTTGAATTGGCCAAAAATAGTTGAGGGGATTCATTCACCCCCCCTCTGAATCCAGATCTACACCAACTTCATTGGTATCATAGCATACCATAGATTCTACACTTCCATGGTGAGGTATAACATTTTGAATTATCTGCATAGTCTTTTCTATACATTTTACATTACTTTCTATCAGACAAAGTACATAATTTTTGGCTGATTTCATTTGATATGCTAAGGGGGATTCCAAAATACCATTTTGTGTTTCACATTAATCTAGTATCTGTTGTGGGCACACTTTCATCCTGTGCGGTAATATCTATCTACTGACAGTGAAGTTCGAAGCGGCTGAGACTTATGTACTGCACCGAATAGGATTGAGCCATTGCCATGGCCTCCAATCAAAGCACAACCACCTGCATGCCCAAGTTAAACTATGGTTAGCCTCAGTGTAACCCCTTTCCAAAGCGGTAATATCTTATGGTATTATGCAGAATGGTTCAACATTATCGCAAAGTGTTCCTTACACATCCACCTACCTCCAGAATGTGTCAATCTATACTAGCTTCCAGTGAGCACACAGTTTCAGAAAATGCACAGGTTAATGGGTGGTGTGTCTTGTAGTTAGATTGGAACTATATTTATCCCCAACATTTATCTACCCATTTCTCTTGTTTGGTAGATACATTCAAGTCACAGCTGTATGTTAAAGTAGGTTTCACTCTTTTGTTATTATCACTTGTCAATGTCAACAAGACGAGTTAGCTAAAACATGCAATTTCTTTTGTTGATGTGCTAGTAACCTATAATCAGAGAGGTTAATATGCTTACTAGTGTGAGCTCTTTTGAAACAACTCATGGTAGGGCTCCATGTTTGTTTTCCCCGGTGCATGTCCAACATGTTATGCGTGTACATGATTGGGTGTCGTAGACGGCATAGCAATGCAACTCCATGACAACCATGTCCCTTGTGTTGTTTGGGTCATTACTTCGGATGATGTGGCATCATGTGTGCACCGTCTACGGGTTGTGACGATGAGGAATAGGTTTTATGATTTCATGTTGTGGTAGGATGAGCACTTGTGACACCCCAACATGAAAAATGACTCCACATACCCCCAATACCCATACTGAGCCCACCCCACCATCGAACATAAAGAATTTTGTCCATTGTGTCTTACGTACTACTTCTATTGTCTCAAGTTCTATGTACCCAGATATAATCAAAATTTAAACTCATTGCATGTTAGTCTATTTGTGCAATGTAATGTGTTTGCAAACACTAGTTGTTATCTTACACTTGTGCCTGTCATATGCTTCCAAGTTACGTAACATTTTATCATGGTTATAACTTTATATGAAGTGTAAGATAGTAATTTTTTTTGTTCAAGTCTTAGTCTACCAACTTGTTTAGTTTATTTTGCAAATAATATTACCTTTTGCAAGCGAAGAGGAGCCTAATCATCCTGGGGAAGGTCAGTAAGCAATATTTGAGCTGCTTTCCTATTTTGTTTTATAGTGGTAAGAAACTTAATTTTTAGATCTGACTTTGTGTATTTGACATTGGGTTACTTCTCTGCAGGTTCCGTACTGGTTCATAAACGTACTCAGGAAAAAAGAAGTGTGACATGCTTATACTTGTGTCTGAAGAGAGGGGGACGCTGTCTTGGCCTGTGTGTTCATGATTGTCTTAATTTAAAGGTGTCTCATCATCAGAATGGTTCAACATTATACCCTTCAGCGGAAGTGGAGTATGTAATTTTATCAATCGCTCTTGGATGTAACATGTGTTTGGTTAGTGGATGTAAGCGTAAATTACACTATCCATACGTGTGTAATTTACTTGGATGTAAAATTTTTAAAAATTAAGGTCTGATGTATCAAACAGAAATTTCGTATTGGTGTTCATTTTAATTAAGAATTGTGTATACCATTTTACAGGAAATGTGATGTTATTTGTTTGGATTGTTTGGCGATAGTAATACAGTACAAATTAGTTGTTGAAAAGTAATGTTGGTATAGATTTGTATATATTAGGTTTTTGTCAACGTGTAGGGGAAGATATTTTTATTAATGAAATGACATTTTCTTTTTGCCTGTGAGGTTAAAAGTATGCACGTGAGTTATGATAATCATAAATTAATATTAATTTTTTTTGGTGTCTAGATTGATTAAATTTGAGTCAACCCGTTCAAGATATTCATTTTTTAAAGTGTAATAACATATAGTAATAATGTTATTAACATTATGAAATTTTATAAAGATTGACAGATTTTTATTTTTCAAACTCAGACGGGAGAGAGACAAGTGAGAGTTATAGAGAGAAGAAAGAAATGAGACATACGAGACATACGAGATGAATATATCGTGAGCATAAATATTATACGAGATAGACGAGATAAATTGAAAATCTGTCAAAAAAATCGATGGAATTTGAGACGTAAATTATCCGTCTTAATTTGTAACCGATTTTTCGACAAAAATTATTTTGTCTGAAAATCCTATCGTAAACATCGCCTTTTCTTACAGTGAGATGAACATTAAGTTTAAAATATAAGTAATGAATGATATAATTATTAAAATTAATTAATTATTGAAATTTCAACAATTCAACATTAAGAGAGAGAGAGAGAGAGTACAATTTAAAATGCCACAATCTTATTGTAAACTAATTTGTATATTAACCCTTTCCACATGCTTACAATCTATTTTTAAAGTAAAATTATTATCTTTCTAATATTTTTAATAATAATATTTATTATAATACTTGTAACAATATAACTATGTATAATTTATTTATAATTTAATAATTTGTGTGTGTGAGAGAGAGAGTGACGTGAGAGTGAGGGGAGGGAGAGAGGGAAGGAGAGAGAGAATGAGAGACAATAATTACATTCAATAAAAAATTCATAAAGGAAGGGTAATTATGACATTTTAGTTGTCATAATTATAGAGTTAACCTAATTATTATCAAATCACACTAGAATAAAACAAGGTTAACTGACTTCTTTATTTCTAGGTTAACTATCCTTCTGTCAAATCAAAATCGAATTAATCTAAGCCTAAGTTAAGCTGGTTTGCTTAACCCCTAAAATGGATAACCCTTTTCCAAAGTGACCGGTTAAGTGGGTTCCCGAGCCCACCGGTTAAATGGGTTCCGGCGGGGTTCAGAAAAGGGGCAGCTCGGTTAAATGCGTTTAAAGGCCCACCGGTTAAATGGGTTCCTGCGGGTTCAGAAAAGGGGCAGCCACCGGTTAAATGTCTTTGAAGGCCCACCGGTTAAATGGGTTCCTGCGGGTTCAACGGCCAAGGGGGGCCTGCTACAGACAAACAATCAACACTGTAAAATACTGACATGGAACTTGTATCAAGCATCGTTACCCAGCCAGACTGCAAACCCACGGCAGGCTTGTCCCCATATTTTGTAAACTGAAGAGTTCTAACAGCTGAACTTGATACAGAAAAGACTACCGTGCAGTGAAAATCATTTTCGTGCTGCACGGTGAGGGCTTCGGGGTTAGTTTCAGTAACAAGATGAATAGTCTGGTTATCAGTGGTTCCGGCCCCACATAGTTGATAAAGACAGACCAGACCCCCGGCCCCCTCGCTGTCAACAGCCAAGGACTCACTAGCAGAAGAAAATTCAAGTGCAGATATTGAGGATATTCCACCAGCCAACTGCATGCCATTTACTCTTCCCTCTGTCAAGTGGATGAGTGTGAAAGTCAGATGTGTAGCATCCCAAATCCGTATAGAACCATCATCCCACCGCCAAAATCGTTGGAAAATGACAATTCAGAGGGGACTCCTCCAGTCAAAGGCCATTTCATACCCATCAACAGGCTAGGTGTTTCTCCCATTTTCTTACCAGAGGCTTTCTTTAGCAACCTCTTAACAAGAATCTCCTTCAACCGGCAATAAACAGAGCTTTGCTACTGTCATAGAAGGATCAGTAGTTGGTATGGCAACAGGAAATGTGTTTGCTTGAATAGCAGATTTGGCATCCGGGGATCTTGTATCAGACAGGGAAGAAACATCGTACACATGATCGAAGTTGTCCTGGATTTGTCAAAATAAAGACAGCTGCACCTGGACCATTTCCTATGGCTCCTGTCTTGGGCATTAATATCATGTCAGCAAAAGATCCATGAAGTGTGAGGTCCACACGAGCATCATATACATTTCGTGTCTCTATCCCAGATGACCAATCAAGACTCAAGACCATTAAAACACTTCTTTAGATCCCATTTCGTCACCACCATAAACAAAAAGTTGCCCCCCATGATCATTATCTAATTTACCATATGGGGACTAATGTAAGATGATAACAGGCAATCTACGCGCTCCAGGTCATAGCTGCAGCTTAACAACCATACTAGATGATAGCCCAGCATGTTGACCTTTCAAATGCATGTCTGATGATAGGTCCCATGGTAAAATTGTTAAACTTTTGAGAGGTAGATTAAAATTTTAGAACATGAGTTGTCCAATGATCTCTATGTCAAAACACTGAAAAATTATAGCGAAAACATATCTGGATCTATGGGAAATGATCTTCCAATCCAGTACAGTGTTCTCCAACAGCACTCCAAGATAATGGGATGTCCAGGAGAAGGAGAAGTCTCGTGTATGGATTGGAGACTATGACCTGACCTCTTAAACAAGGAGACCGTTATTGTGCGTACTGGTATAGCACCTTTTGGTGTCATTTTTTATTTTAGCCCATCATAAAAATATAAATAACACCCTGGTCTCTATATATAATCAAAATATGACCCATACTTTTCTTTAAATGCTTATATCCCCAAATCCTTAATTAATCACATTAATAGGGATAAACTTTATGATAGCTCATAGTATACAATTTATTATATATATATATATATATATATATATATGTATGCCCACATTAGATTAAATCCAACAATCTCCCACTTGGGCAACATATACACATTCACTTTTATGATTGTATACTAAAACTTTATGAGCTCAGAAGATTTGTTATCATCATCAAAACATCTTTAATCAATCCGGTCCATTAATTATATATATATATGTATGCCCACATTAGATTAAATCCAACAATCTCCCACTTGGGCAACATATACACATTCACTTTTATGATTGTATACTAAAACTTTATGAGCTCAGAAGATTTGTTATCATCATCAAAACATCTTTAATCAATCCGGTCCATTAATTATATCCACATAGGACTAAAGAGATTTTCATCACATTTGATGTAATTCAACCCAACAATAATCACATATGTAGATATAACGAATGACATGGATCAAGTATGGATGTGTAGTATGGAAATTACATGCAATGTGATTCAGTCATGCATATTTCCAACTAATCTAACTTTATTCTTTAATGAGATCAACAAATAACAGAGTGAGAACAAGCTGAATTCTTTATTTCAGTAGAAAATATCCATAAATACAAAATATTTCCAAAATATAAACATAAACTCCCACTAAACTAGCATATCATCAAATGACAAGACACCCATATGAGTAATATGCTCATGAAAGACCTTGGGTGGAAGTCCCTTAATAAGCGGATCCGCAATCATGGAGTTTGTACCAATATGCTTTATAAATATTTGACCACTCTGTACTCTTTCTTTAACAACTAGGAACTTGATGTCTATGTGCTTAGACTTTGTAGAACTCCTGTTGTTGTTGGAATACAATATTACTGACTTATTATCACAAAATATCTTAAGTAATCTTTCAATTCCATCCAAAATTCGCAACCCGGTGATAAAATTTCGCAGCCATATCTCATGATTTGATGCCTCATAACATGCTATAAACTCCGTAGCCATGGTAGAAGAAGCTACAAGTGTCTGCTTAACACTCTTCCATGAAATAGCTCATCCAGTCAATAGGTAAATATAGCTTGATGTGGATCTCCTACTATCTTGGCATCCAGCAAAGTCAGAATCAGATTATCCAATGATCTCTAGTTGATCTGATTTTCTATATGTGAGCATGTAGTCCTTTGTTCTTTGTAAGTACCGCATGACCCTTTTGGTTAATTTCCAGTGATCCACTCCTGGATTACTTAAGTATCTGCCCAACATTCCAACAATGTATGCAATATCCAGACACGTACAAACCTGAGCATACATAAGACTTCATATGGATGATGCATAAGAAATTGTCTGAATCTCCTTAACTTCAAAGTCATTTTTGGGGCACTGATTGAGGCTAAACTTGTCACCTTTAGCAATAGGGGTGTCACCTGGTTTATAGTTCTGCATGTCAAATCTTTTAAAAACCTTTTCGATATAGCTCTTTTGTGATAACCCAAGGATATTTCGAGAGCGATCTCGGTATATCTCTATGCCTAATACAAAAGAGGCATCTTGAAGGTCCTTCATCTCAAATTTTCTTGACAAAAATTTCTTAGTTTCACATAGTAAGCCTATATCATTACTAACAAACAGTATGCCATCAACATATAAAACCAGAAAAATATGTTTACTCCCACTGAACTTATGGTATATACAACCATCCACTATATTCATCTCAAAACTAAATGAGATGATAACTTGATGTAATTTGTAATATCATTGACGAGAAGCTTGCTTAAGTCCATAGATATATTTCTTTAATTTATAAACTATTTTCTTTGGGTCTCCCGACACAAAATTTTCTGGTTGCATCATATATATTGTCTCATCAATGTCACCATTGAGAAATGTAATCTTTACATCCATCTGATGTAACTCAAGGTCAAAATGTGCCACTAATGCCATTATTACTCTAAAAGAGTCTTTAGATGAAACCAGAGAGAAAGTCTCTTTATAATCGATACCTTCCTTCTGAGTAAAGTCCTTAGTGACAAGATGAGCCTTAGATCTCTTCACATTACCTTTTGAATCCCTCTTGATTTTAAATATCCATTTACAACCAATGGGCTTCGCACCTTCAGGTAATGGGACAAGATCCCAAACATTATTGTCTTTCATGGACTTTATTTCCTCACTCATAGCATCTATCCACTTTTGAGAATTAAAACTTTGCATGGATTGATGGAAGTTGATTGCATCATCTTCCACTATCCCAATGTCAACCTCATGTTCTTGGAGAAATATGATATAGTCATCCGGAATTGCACTTCCCATTTCTCTAGTGGATCTCCTTAACAGCATTGGTTCTTGAGAGTGTTGAGTTTGTTCTTCTGAAATAATCTCATTATTTTGAATAGGAGATGCTTGAATGTTGTCTTGATATGTACTTGCTTCTTGAACAATGTCAAGCAAAGAAACTTGATACTGGTCATTTTTAATAGCAATTGGAGGAATAGTGACATACTCTTCCTCAAAGATAAAATCTTTAATCTTATCCCCCTTGGCAAACTCAACATCCTCAAAGAATTGGGCACTTCCCGTCTCAAAAATAGACTTAGTGGTGGGATCATAAAACTTCTAGCCCCTTGCCCTATGAGGATATCCAACAAAATAGCTTCTAACTGTTTTGGAGTCTAGTTTCCTTTCATTAGGCTTGTAAGGCTTTGCCTCAGCTAGACAACCCCAAATGTGCAAATGCTTCAAACTAGGCTTCTTACCTATCCAAAGTTCATAAGGGATTTTCACAGTTACTTTTGTTGAAACCCTATTTAGCAAATAAGTTGCAATCTTTAATGCTTCTCCCCAGAGAGATTCTGGTAAGGTAGATTGACAAAGCATACTCCTTACCATATCCTTAAGCGTCCTATTTCATCTTTCAGCAACACCATTCATGCTAGGGGATCCCGGCATGGTGTATTATGGTACGATACCGCATTCCTCTGAGAATTTAGCAAAAGGTCCTAGACGTTGTTCACTTGATCCATCGTATCTACCATAGTATTCTCCACCACGGTCTGATCTGATGGCCTTTATCCTATTGTTGAGTTGGTTCTCAACTTCAGCCTTAAAATTTTTGAACACATCCAATGACTGAGACTTCTCATGAATGAGATACAAGTAGCCATATCGAGAACAATCATATATAAATATAATAAAATATTGTTGACCATTCCAAGAAGTCATAGGAAATAGTCCACAAATATCTGTATGTATTAATTCTAAGACGTATGAAGCTCTATTGTCTCATGTTCTCCTTATGTTTGTTTGTTTTCCCTTTATACAATTGGCACACATGTCAAAGTCCATAAAATCAAGGGAATAAAGAATACTGTCAGACACAAGTCTCTCAATTCTTTGTTTAGAGATATGACCTAATCACTTGTGCCATAGTGAAGCGAAATTCTCATTGGTTAATTTTCGTTTTATACTGCGTGAAATTATATGCAAGGTTTCATTAAATAAGACTACAATATTAAGTAAATATAGGTTATCATTAAATGACAAGGAACCGGTACTAACAATATTCAAACTTTGAAAAAGACTAAACTTACTATTTTTAAACGAACAAGAATAACCAGATTTGTCCAACATAGAAATAGATATCAAATTCCGTCTAAAAGATGGTACAACATAAGTCTCATTCAAATCCAAATAATGACCAGTCTTTAACAATAACCTAAAAGTCCCTATAGTCTAAACTTCCACGGTTTTGCCATCACCCACATAGATGTATCTTTCACCATCATTCAACTTTCGATAGTGGAGGTCACCATGCATAGACACACTTATATGAGTAGTAGCACCGGAATCTATCCACCAAGTGTATGTGGGTACAGAAGTTAAATTAACCTCTGAACAAATCAAAGTGAGAAGTGTACATTTCTTTGCACGCCAAACATGATACTTGGTGCAATCCTTCTTCTTGTGTCCACCAAGCTTGTAAAAGAAACATGTAGATTCCTTATTTTGTTTCTTTTGTGGTGGTGGTCCACCTGCAGCTTTATTGCCCTTTTATGTTTTCTTATTTTTAGCCTTGTCCTTAGAGGTTGTAGCTAAATGAGCACTCTCAGTTCTCTCTTGCTTCATCCTTTCCTCTTCTTGCACATAATGAGAGATGAGCTCATTAAGGGACCATTTGTCCTTTTGACAGTTATAGCTCACTTTAAATTGACTGAAGTGTGCTGGAAGAGAAATTAAAACTAAATGCACAAGTAGATCCTCAGATAATTCTAACTTAAGTGCCTTTAGTTTTGAGGCAAGATGATACATCTCTATGATGTACTCCCTTATGTTTTCTTTTCCCTTATACCTCATGAAAATCAGATTTGCCAAGAGTGTACTTGTTTCAGCCTTATCATTCTTGGCAAACCTTTTCTCAATTTCCTCAAGGAAATCCTTAGCTGTAGTAATCTCTTCAGGCATAGTGCCCCTGAATGCTTCTGGAATGGCACGCTTTATGATCATAAGACTCATGCGGTTTGAACGGTCCCATTTTTCCAAGTCTCCCTTTTCCTCAATAGAACTGGATTCAGTAATCTCATTAGGCCGTTCAAGTCTTAATGCAAGGTTTAGATCCATAACCCCGAGAACAATCATCACGTTCTCCTTCCATGTCTTGAAGTTAATACCATCAAGCATAGGAATTGAATTAATGCTGGTAGAAATATTATTAGCAGAACTTGTAATTGTAACAAAATAAAACAATAGGTCACATAAGTTTCATACTATGCTGAAACTACTTTTCAAATAATGGTACAACCCATCACAAGATATCTAGTACAACATTAACATTTTATCTTTGGACAAGAATATTAACTTGCAAATGATACTCTTGGTGTAACAGTCAAATATTGACAATAAATTCTGTCAAGAAAATAACTTTTAAGAGGGAGATTAAAATTTTAGAACATGAGTTGTCCAATGATCTCCATGTCAAAACACCTAAAAACTACAGCAGAAATATACTTGGATCCATGGGAAATGGTCTTCCAATCCAATACAGTGTTCTCCGACGCCACTCCAAGATGATGGGATGTCCAGAAGAAAGAGAAGTCTCGTGTATTGTAATATCCCGGACCCTTCGGATCCTTCTTCTTGGGTCCCAGATCTATTTTCTCGTAGAATTTGTTCCCATGTTACCCGGGGTTATCTTTCGGACATCTTTCGGGTTCGGATCCGTGTGTTTCAGATCAGTTTCGGAGGTCCCGGAACGTGTTCTAGGTTTCTTGTGTTTTACCCTGATAGGACCTATGGAACCCCGTAGCGGGTAAACCGAGTCATTCACCTACTTAGGGATGGTACCATAACGATCAGTGCGTCCCAACGATCGCGGCGGTATATTTTTTTATTTTTCCATATTTTTCAGAAAATCTGGATTTTCTATAAATACCCCTCCTTTTTATTTTTCTTTTCTTCTTCTTCTTTATTCCTCCTTCTTCCTCCCGTGAGCGACCGCGCCCCCTTTTCCCTCTATCTACCTCCGGCGTGGCCATGGCGGCACTCCCCTCTGGCGGCGACGGTGGCGGCGAGGCGATCGTGGCAGCGTGCGGCTCGTGGGATTTCGTGAAGGTTCGAGGGTTCTAAAAGCTTCTTCTTTGCGTTCGGCGATGTTTCGGCGGAGCTCTAGCTCAATTGAGGTAGGGAGACGAATCCCCATGCTCGTCCCGTCGTCCCCCGTAATTTATAGGCCGAGGAGAGGTCGAGAGGGGCGTTGTTGAGCCGGGTAGGGCAAAATCCATATTTTGGGGGTTGTTGTTGTGCACCTGTGGTCATTTGAGTTATTTGATATTCATGATTTTGATAATGGCTAAACACTATAAGTCATTATTATTTTCCACTCTCATATGACTGACATACGTGATATTTTGCTCATGACAGATAAGCCAAAAAATGGACAAGGAATGGAGTGGAGATGGCAAATGCGAAAGCTCAATGATTGCGCCCTGGCACGCGGATCAACCTGCGCGGTCAGGTCGCGGGGGTCAAGGGGCAGCGCCCCTTGCGGGGGTTTCCAGGGGCGGAGCCCCCGGAACAAAATTTAGAAATGCTCAAATGATCCAATGCATAAACCAAACCCAAAAATGCATAGAATTGATAAGGACATGAGTATCTTGACTTATGGGCATGTTTCGTTAGGATAACACTTCATTTTTGCAGGTATAGGTCTTTCCGGTCGACCAATACACCTTGGCCGGTCGACCAGATTTTCCAGAGACGAAGAACTTCAGAATTTACAGGTTCCGGTCGACCAGTGGGTAGTGGCCGGTCGACCAGTTCTTCCAGAAACGAGAAACTCCAGTTTTTACAGGTTTCGGTCGACCGCCCCTAGGCGTCCGGTCGACTGGTTTTACCAGAGATGAAAAATCAACCGACTGTAAAATTCCGGTCGACCGCCCCATGCCTTCCGGTCGACCGCCAGCCCCGAGGCCCCCTTTTGTTGACTTTTGTTTCAAGCTCGAGGAGAGGTCTTTCTACCCATTTGTTTAAACCCCAAAGTCACCCAACCCCCCATGGATTGTGGACCTGGTCTGGCCGATGTCCAAGGACCATTCAAAGTCTATAAAACTAACACATGAGGGGTTAGAAACCCTAAGGCTTCAATTGGAACAAGAGAGATCAAGGGAGGCTAGAGGAGGTGATTCACGGGTACTGTAGCACCTCCGTGAACAGTGCTTCAGGCTGGAGTTCTTCATCCATTCCAAGGTGTTTCAAGCTCATATCAAAGCAAGCAATCTCAAAGGAAGTGCAGAAGCAAGTAAGGCTATCTAGGTGATCCAAGGAAGCTGATTTCGCAAGGTTTTCAAGGGAGATCAAATCTGCATCCTTTATCTTCTTCATCAACTCAAGGTGATCCAAGGAAGATCATTTCACAAGGAAGAAGATACCATTGAAGAATCATATTCATGCTCCAGCAATCTCAGACAAGATCTTTTCTCTTTGAGCATATTATATATCTTGTTTGAGTGTTTTCATATTTGTTCTCTTTCCATTTCATTCAAACATTTGAAACTGAAGATCGTCCCTATCGGTGGTTAGTAGGAAGGCAATCGGAAGTTGTCCGATCTGCGTTGTTGACGTCCCTACCTGTGGTTAGTAGGAAGGCAATCGGAAGTCTTTCCGATTTACGGTTCAGTTCGTGGCACTAGTGGAGCCTCACCGAATTTGGTGAGGGGTGAACGTATGACTGGGGATTCAGTCCGAACCACCTTAAAATCACGTGTGTTATGGTTTGCTTGTGCAATTGCTTTGTGTTAGGCGCATGCTTAGGTTTAATCTCTATATTACGTAATCATCTAGCTAAGCAAATCGTTGTGTTCTTCGTTTAGCTAGTTATATTCCGCTGTTATTATCATTATCTAGCTTTAAAGAGTGTTGCATTGTGAAAAGAGGGGCAGATCTATTCACCTCTCCCCTCTAGATCCGCTATCCACTACTCAACAGTTATGTGCTGATCTACCATTTCGTCATGTTTTGGACCGATTCGAGGGCGTAGATGCATGCTGGGGGTTATAGGGGAGCTTCTCCCTTATTTTCCCCCACATCCGTGGATGATCGGGGCGTGGAACGAGTTTTTGGATTTCTTCCCGCCGGCCCGTTCTCGGGTTAGAGTGGCGGTCCTTCTAGAGATCGCCAGAACCTTTGGAGGCCGAGGATAGGTGCGCTAGAGCCTGTGGTGGCCCAAGGTGGGTGCGCCACAGGGCACTGTTTTGTCGGCAGGTCCCCATGTCGTCTGGCGGCCGCACGATAAATCGCCAGATGATGTGGCGGCCGAGGGTCAGACCGCTAGAGGGCGAGTTGACCGTTGATTTTCGAATGTTGGTTTTTGACCGTTGGGAATTTTTGGGGTCTGGCGGCAGAGGGTAAGCCCGCCTCATCCCTTTGGCGGATCTAGGTAGGACCGCCAGTCCCATCGCAACCCAAGGTGTGGCGGCCCATTGTTGGACCACTACAGTCCCTGTGGCGGCCCAATTCTGGACCGCTAGGCTCTGTGGTGGCCCAAAGGTGGACCGCCAGAGATCCATGTCTGACTGGAGTTATGTTTTGCCGATTCGAGTCTGGGTGAGTGGATCTCGATCCGTGTGCTGACCCATGGTCTGACTGATGCTGGGCATCATGTGGGGGCCATACGTGAGGGTGCCGTGGGATCCCGGGAGGTGGTGTTCTCGGCTTGTGTCACCGTGAGTCGATGTCGGTATGAGGAGCGGCCCTTGTACTTTATCTGATTTTGACGTTGTTTTCCATTGACTAGAGAGTATACTCCTTCAGTGACCCTCCACTAGTCGTAGCCTTCCGACACGTGAGTGGTCCCACCAAGGAGTGGTGGCGAGGCTACCCTGAGAGATGATTTTAGACTGGTTTCCGTCGGGCCCCATGTCTACCAGCCAGAGTCCGGCTGAGGGGAAAACCAGTCAGAGGGCCAAACCAGGGATGCAAGGTCTGTGTGTGCACACGTGGTTGGGGGCGATTGGACTCGCGCTGACGAGCGCGACCCCAGCTAGTCACTTGTTATGTGGTTACTTGTACGGTGTCCCCATTCCACCAGGGGTCAAGGGGGACACCCGAGGCGTGGTTTAAGTCATCAGTGGACACATCTGGCCTTACTTCTAGTGGGTTAGTACTCATGTCTTTATGTGGTTACTTTTACGGTGTCCCCATTCCACCATGGGTCAAGGGGGACACCCGAGGCGCGGTTTAAGTCGTCAGTGGACACATCTGGCCTTGCTTCTAGTGGGTTGGTACTCATGTCTTTGCATGGTAGTGACTCTTGGGTTTTTGACGAGTTGTCTCGGTTTTCATGCCATGCGTTCGATACTAGCCGCAACAGTAGCTTGTAGTTACTTTTCACATAGTCTCTCGGTTTGCGAGGTGGGGACCGGATGATCCCTACTGAGCCTTGTGTTTAGAGGCTTATTCCCTGCGTGTTTTCCGTGTTTCAGGTGAGACGCGGCTTCCGGGGAGCGCTTCTGAGGCTCCACGTGGTTCAAGTGCCCAGGGTTAGTTGTCAGTTCCGGGGTATGCCCCTTGTAGTTATACTTTTCTCTTTGGACTGTACTAGTAGTGGACTACTGTCATATTTGAGAATGCTATTATTATTGTGGACCATGTAATTTAGTTAATGTCATTATTTACTTCCTGCTTAATTCATTTAACTGCGTAACTCTGTAATTATTTTAGATTCTTGTGTATCTCCACACCATCCTTTTAACCCTTCCGAGTCTTCGGGCTCGTGGGTGGCGGTTCGAGATTCGGGTTATCAGGCCTTCCCGGTGTTCGGATCTCGGGTCCTTACAGCTGGTATCAGAGCACGATCATGGATATGTATGAGAATCATAAATGGTTGTAGTGGTCCACTAGTCCACAATGATGATGTACAGTTGGCACTGGCTTAGGGCATCGTGTGTTTTATTGATTCCGTTGTTTTCCGTGTCTTCTATCTTTTTGCAGTAGGCGAGTATGGTGCCGAGGTGGAGGACTCGCTCTCAGTAGGGACAGTCGACAGAGGAGCAGGAGGAGCAAAGTAGAGTGTCACCAGTTACCACCCAGGCAGGGGATGTAGCGAGAGTTCCGGGGGCCGAGGATTGCTTTCGGGGCATGTTTCAGGCCATGGCTCTGCAGTTTGGCGGTGATGCTGGTGAGCACTCGTCGGCTAGGGGTGGACCCAGTCGGGCTATGAGGGACTTCTTGTAGTTTCACCCACCCTATGATGAGGGCCAGTCAGATCCCGATGTGACCAAGCGGTGGCTTGATGAGATGGAGAGAGTGTTCAGTTCCATGCGATGTGCAGTGGAGGACATGGTGATGTTGGCCTGTAACCAGTTGCTGGGTACGGCTCGAGATTGGTGGTCTTGAGAGTGGAAGACGTCCTTTCAGTCTCGTCCGCTTCAGGAGATTGTGTGGAAGGACTTTGTTACGGTCTTCGAGCGTACTTACTTCCCATCCTATGTTGGTATGCAGAAGATGCGTCAATTTTTGGAGCTAGTTCAGGGTGACATGTCAGTGTTGCACTACAGAGCTCGATTTATGGAGTTAGGCCGTTATGCTCCCCATATCATGGAACATCAGAGAGTGAAGATGGAGCAGTTCATCCAGGGTTTGAGGCAGGAGCTGAGGCACCTTCTCATGGCTAACGCTGCTACTACTTTGGAGATAGCATCTCGTGTAGCGGCATCTTTGGAGCTGGATATGTAGAAGGTCCGAGGATAGGGAGGCCAGGGGCAGTCCCAGTCAGGCCATGGTCAGCACACTGCTACCCAGCAGTAGAGTACTTTCCAGCACGCTATGGGTAGTTCAGGAGTGTCGACACCGGCAACGTCAGTGACAGGATCTGCGTCTTTTAGCTCCAAGATCAAGAAGTTTCTCAAGAAGAGTTTCCATAAGAAGCATAAGGATCAGAGATAGGCGTCATCGGGCAGCGTTCAGCAGCCGATTCCTTTTCAGCGTCAAGGATCAGTGGGTGGATCGCAAGGATTGTATCCCCGGTGTGGCGAGTCGCATCCAGGCAGGCAGTGCACGGTGCCGGTGATTTGTTTCAGGTGTGACCATCCAGGGCATATGGCGCTTGACTGTCCCCAGAGACTGCAACAGCAGCAGTTCCCTTAGCAGCAGCAGTATCCCCAGTAGTAGAGGCAGCTGCAGCAGCAGCAGCAGGGGCAGTATCCGCCGCTACCCAGGTCAGCGAGTGTGGGGGGCAAGTAGAGATCTCGAGGCCAGATTACACACATGACCAGGGTAGAGGTAGTGGCGTCATAGCTCGTGGAAGGTACCGTTCGAATTTTGGGTTGTGCGGCTCAAGTTTTGTTTGATTCTGGCCCGTCTCATTCGTTTATTTCGGAGGATTTCGCGCTGAGTATTGAGGATCCGGTGACCCAGTTGTCTTGTGATTTGGCAGTGGAGTTACCTTCTGGTGATTTCATGATCACTCCGTATTGTTTCGATGAGGTTCCTGTGTCGGTGGAAGGGCAGAGTTTGTCGACAAGGCTTTATGCGTTGCCACTTCAGGACTTTGATGTGATTTTGGACATGGATTGGCTCGAGACACATCATGCTTTGGTGGATTGTGGCTCGAAGAGGGTTTATTTTCGACGAGTTCGTGGACCCACCTTCTATTTCCAAGGTATTATGTCTTCCTCTTCCTGCTTTCTTATTTCGGCTATTAGGGCTCATCGTTTACTTGATGTGGGTTGTCAGGGTTTTCTCTCTTCTGTGGTCATGGTAGACCGGATGGAGTTGGATGTCGAGGACATTCTGGTGGTGTGTGAGTTTCCCGATGTTTTTCTCGAGGACCTACCTGGATTGCCTCCCCAGCGGGAGATTAATTTTGTGATCGAGATTGTGCCTGGTACGGGACCTTTGTCGACGTCTCCTTACCGTATGGCTCCCGCTGAGTTGAGGGAGTTGAGGGCGCAGTTGCAGGAGTTGCTGGCCAAGGGGTACATTCGTCCTATCTTTTCCCCTTGGGGTGCGCCAGTGTTGTTCGTGAAGAAGAAGGATGGTAGTCTAAGGCTGTGCATTGACTACCGGCAGTTGAATGAGGTAACCGTTAAGAACAGGTATCCGTTGCCACGGATTGATGACTTGTTCAACCAGCTTCAGTCTGCTCGAGTGTTCTCGTGGATTGATTTACGGTCCGGTTATTATCAGTTGCGGATTCGAGAGTCTGACGTGGAGAAGACTGCATTCAGCTCGAGATATGGGCACTATGAGTTTCTGGTGATGCCGTTTGGGATCACCAATGCCCTCGCAGCGTTTATGGATTTGATGCAGAGGGTGTTCCGTCCGTACTTGGACCAGTTCGTGGTCGTGTTCATGGACGACATCCTTGTTTATTCACGGTCTGCTGATGAGCATGCGTATCATTTGAGGGTTATGTTGCAGACTTTGCGAGATCACCAATTGTATGCTAAACTCAGCAAGTGTGCGTTTTGGCTTCACGAGGTGCACTTTTTGGGGCACGTGATTTCTGGTGATGGTATTTCCATGGATCCAGCTAAGGTCGAGGCAGTGATGCAGTGGCCGAGGCCAAGGTCCGTGACGGAGATTCGGAGTTTCTTGGAGCTTGCAGGCTATTATAGGAGATCCATTCAGGATTTTACTCATGTTGCATCCCCGATGACCAGGCTTACGCGGGAGGATGTGCCGTTTGTCTGGACTGGTGAGTGTGAGCAAAGCTTTATGGAGCTTAGGAGGTTGCTCACCTCGGCACCAGTGTTGGTGTTGCCTTCTGGATCGGGAGGTTTTATGGTGTGTACAAATGCTTCCGAGGTCGGGCTGGGTGATGTTCTGATGCAGCACGGTAGAGTGGTGGCTTATGCATCTCGACAGCTAAAGCCCCATGAGGAGGACTACCCTACCCATGACCTTGAGTTAGCGCATGTGATCTTCGCATTGAAGATTTGGAGGCATTATCTGTACGGTGAGAAGTTCGAGGTGTTCACAGACCATCAGAGTTTGAGGTATGTGTTCACTCAGAAGGACCTTAACCTCAGACAGAGGCGATGGATGGAGTATATGAAGGATTATGACTTCACCCAGTCTTATCAACTGGGAAGGATGAACGGCATTGCCGATGCCTTGAGTAGGAAGGTCGTTGTCAGTGCCATGATGATGAGGAAGTGGAGACTCTGGGAACAAGTGCCAGTCGTGACATTTAGGCTCAAGGTTCCCCAAGAGCCGGGGTCAGCTGTTCTTGCGAGCTTGACTGTCACGCCTGCGATTCGTCATCAGGTGACAGATGCTCAGCATGCTGACCCTGAGTTGCCCCGTATTTTGGCTTTAGCTGATGTGGACTTCGACAAGAATGGAGCTGTGAGATTCCGTGGCAGGCTATACGTCCCAGTCGAGGAGCAGGTGAGGCGTGTGGTGTTACTTGAGGATCATGGGAGTCGGTACACTGTGCACCCGGGTGCGACAAAGATGCATCGAAAATTGAAGAGGCAGTTCTGGTGGCCTGGCATGAAGAGAGATATTACCGAGTATGTGGCCCGATGCCTGACCTGTCAACAGGTGAAGAAATTTGCATGGAATTCCCATTTCTATTGTGTCAGATCGAGATCCGCATTTCACTTCTGGATTCTGGAGGAGTTTCTAGCAAGCTCTTGGCACGGAGTTGGTGTTTAGCTCAGCGTATCATTCTCAGTCAGATGGTCAGTCAGAGATGACCATTCAGACGCTAGAGGATATGTTGAGATCCTGTTGCCTGGAATGGCAAGGGAGTTAGATTCACCATCTACCATTGGTGGAGTTTGCCTACAAAAATAGCTATCATTCGAGCATTGGGATGGCTCCTTATGAGGCATTGTACGGGCGTCCGTGTCGGACTCCACTCGATTGGTCTGAGGTTGGTGAGCGTGTTGTGACGGGACCGGAGCTAGTGTAGTAGTGTATTGATGTGGTGCATCTGGTCCGTCGGAACATGTTGGCGGTGCAGACTCGGCAGAAGAGTTATGCCGATCGGAGAAGGCAGCCACTCTATCTCACGATAGGTGATCGGGTATTTTTTAGGGTCTCTCCCATGGAGTGATGAGGTTTGGACAGCGTGGGAAGCTGAGTCCTCGCTATGTTGGTCCTTTCCTCATTGTGGAGCGCATTGGCGAGGTTGCTTATCGGTTGCAGCTACCTCCTGAGTTTACAGCGGTGCATGATGTGTTCCATGTCTCGATGTTGAGGAAGTATATGCCCGATGTTTCTCATATGTTGGAGGATTCTATTTGGCCCGAGGTGACTCCCGATCTGTTTCTACCGGAGTTCCCTATCCGTATTGAGGATCGGCGAGAGCAGCACCTGCGGAACAAGGTTATCCCTCTGGTTAAGGTGGTGTGGCAGCAGCACTCTGGCGGTGAGGCTTCTTGGGAGCGTGAGGACGAGATGCGTCAGCAGTTCCCTTACCTGTTCGAGTGAGTATCCTTTTCTTTCCCCTGTGCTTTATTTTAAATTTTGAGGGCGAAATTTGTTTAAGGGGGGAGGGCTGTAATATTCCTGATCCATCTTCTTGGGTCTCTGATCTATTTTCTCAGAGAATTTGTTCCCATGTTACCCGGGGTTATCTTTCGGACATCTTTCGGGTTCGGATCCGTATGTTTCGGATCAGTTTCGGAGGTCCCAGAACGTGTTCCATGGTTTCCCGTATTTTTCCCTGACAGGACCTACGGAGCCCTGTAGCCGGTAAACCGAGTTGTTCACCTACTCAGGGATGGTACCACAGCGATCAGCGCGTCCCAACGATCGCGGCGGTATATTTTTCTATTTTTTTATATTTTTTAAAAAATCTGGATTTTCTATAAATACCCCTCCTTTTTCTTTTTCTTTTCTTCTTCTTCTTTCTTCCTCCTTCTTCCTCCCGTGAGCGACCGCGCCCCTTTTCCCTCTCTCTTCCTCCGGCGTGACCACGGCGGCATTCCCCTCCGGCTGTAGACGGCAGTGAGGCGACGACGTGGCGGCGAGGCAATCGTGGCAACGTGCGGCTCGTGGGATTTCGTGAAGGTTCGAGGGTTCTAAAAGCTTCTTCTTTGCGTTCGACGACGTTTTAGTGGAGCTCTAGCTCCATTGAGGTAGGGAGACAAATCCCCATGCTCATCCCGTCGTCCCCCGCGATTTGTAGGCCGAGGAGAGGTCAAGAGGGGTGTTTTTGAGCCGGGTAGGGCAAAATCCATGTTTTGGGGGTTGTGTGCCGATCTACCGTTTCGTCGCATATCGGATGCATGCTAGGGGCTATAGGGGAGCTTCCCCCTTGTTTTCTCCCTCATCCGTGGATGATCGGAGCGTGGAACGAGTTTTTGGGTTTCTTTCCGCCTGCCCGTTCTCAGGGTGGAGTGGCGGTCCTTCCAGAGACCGCCAGAACCTTTGGCGGCCCAGGGTAGGTGCGCCAGAGCCTGTGGCGGCCCAAGGTGGGTGCGCCACAGGGCACTGTTTTGTCGGTAGGTCCCCATGTCGTCTGGCGGCCGCACGATAAACCGCTAGATGATGTGGCAGCTGAGGGTCAGACCGCCAGAGGGCGAGTTGACCGTTGATTTTCGACCGTTGGGAATTTTTGGGGTCTGGCGGCCGAGGGTACGCCCGCCTCATCCCTTTGGCGGACCTAGGTAGGACCGCCAGTCCCTTCGTAACCCAGGGTGTGGCGGCCCATTGTTGGACCGCTACAGTCCCTGTGGCGGCCCAATTCTGGACCGCTAGCCTCTGTGGCTACCCAAAGGTGGACCGCCAGAGATCCATGTCCGACCGGAGTTATATTTTGCCGATTCGAGTCCCGGGTGAGTGGATCTCAATCTGCATGCTGACCCATGGTCTGACTGATGCTAGGCATCATGTGGGGGCCACACGTGAGGGTGCCGTGGGATCCCGGGAGGTGGTGTTGTCGGCTTGTGTCACCGTGAGTCGGTGTCGGTACGAGGAGCGGCCCTTGTAGATTATCTGATTTCGACGTTATTTTCCGTTGACTAGAGAGTCTACTCCTTCAGTGACCCTCCACTAGTCGTAGCCTTCCGACACGTGAGTGGTGGAGAGGCTACCCTTAGAGACGATTTTAGACGGGTTTCCGTCGGGCCCCATGTCTACCAGCCAGAGTCCGGCTGAGGGGAAAACCAATCAGAGGGCTAGACCAGGGACGCACGGTCTATGTGTGCACACGTGGTTGGGGGCGGTTGGACTCGCGTTGACGAGCGCGACCCCAGCTAGTCACTTGTTCTGTGGTTACTTGTACGGTGTCCCCATTACCAGGGGTCAAGGGGGACACCCGAGGCGCGGTTTAAGTCGTCAGTGGACGCATCTGGCCTTGCTTCTAGTGGGTTGGTACTCTTGTCTTTGCGTGGTAGTGACTCTTGGGTTTTTGACGAGTTGTCTCGATTTTTGTGCCGTGCGTTCAGTACTAGCCACAACAGTAGCTTGTAGTTACTTTTTCACGTAGTCTCTCGGTTTGCGAGGTGGGGACCGGATGATCCCTACTGAGCCTTGTGTTTTGAGGCTCATTCCCTGCGTGTTTTCCGTGTTTCAGGTGAGATGCGGCTTCCGGGGAGCGCTTCTGAGGCTCCACGTGGTTCAGGTGCCCAGGGTTAGTTGCCAGTTCCGGGGTATGCCCCGTGTAGTTGTACTTTTCTCTTTGGACTGTGCTAGTTGTGGACTACTGTCATATTTGAGACTGATGTTATTATTGTGGACCATGTAATTTAATTAATATTATTATTTACTTCCTACTTAATTCATTTAACTGCGTAACTCTGCAATTATTTTAGATTCGTGTGTATCTCCAAACCATCCTTTTAACCCTTCCGAGTCTTCGAGCTCGTGGGTGTTCGGATCTCGGGTCGTTACATGTATGGATTGGGGACCATGACCCGGCCTCTTAAACAAGGAGACCGTTGTTGTGCATACTGGTATAGCACCCTTTGGTGTCATTTTCTATTTTAGCCCATCATAAAAATATAAATAACACCCTGGTCTCTACACATAATTAAAATATGACCCATACTTTTCTTTAAATGCTTATATCCCCAAATCCTTAATTAATCACATTAATATGGATAAACTTTAAGCTAGCCCATAGTATATAATTTATTATATATATATGTATGCCCACATTAGATTAAATCCAACAAATATATCTCCATCAATGTAGCCTTCAGCAAGAATGGAGCCAGTGGTAGATACCCAGCAAAGGGAACATATCTCTTTTTTCTTCTTGCTCACTATCAGATGTGCCTTCAAATTCCTTTCCATCGCCCTTCAACTGCAAATGTGTATGGCCTCTAATCATGACAATGTGATTATCAAAAACATCCCAGAGAATCACCACCCCATCTTTATATGCAATAAGGACTCTGATCCCAGAAGTGCAAGGTTGTTGCAGAATTTCGACAACTGATATTTGATAGGAGAACGAAATGGATGCTGCTTCTTTCACAGTTTTCAAAGGAATATGATATGGCAGCTACAAAATCTTTCCATTTTCAGCATCAACTTTCAACACAGACACAAGCCCATTTTCATCTCCAGAATACATCAAGCAGGTCCCACCGGTTAAATGCGCCTTCATCGGTTAAATGATTTTCCCGCCGGATAACGGGGCCCTTTCACAGTTTAAATCCCCTTGGCTGTCGGTTATGGGGGAGTCTAGTTAATGCATTTTCTGATGTTTAATTGTTGGGCCAGCGGTTATATCACCTGGCTTTGGAGCCACCAGTTATGTGCCCATGAAAGGGCCACCAATTATATCACATGCCACCGTTTAAATGGCTTTGGAGCCACCGGTTAAGTTGATTGCAGCTTCTCCTGCGGTTGTTGTAGGTGGTTGTAGGATCAAACCGATGAGGTAGGTTTGGGGTCTGGTTTGGGACTCTGGGAAGTGAGTTTCGCTTCCTTGCGATTGCATATCCGATGGGTGAAAACCCATCCTATATATAGGGTGCTTGAGCCCCCGTCTCCCCTCCGTCCCTCACCCAGTTGTACCCTTCTCTTTCCCGTGATTGCCGGTGGATGAATGTCAACATTCGGTGCCGAACTTTATGACTTTGTTGGCCATATACTAGCATCTCCCACTTGGCTAGTAAACTATTATATCCTCACTATCCGTGAGTAGTATAATATTTCTATCGAAACACTCCCACTATCCGTGAGTAACTTTCGGCATACTCTCACTATCCGTGAGTAACATTTTCATCCACCATCACTATTCATAAGTGCTATACTCTCATTATCCATGAGTAGTATTTCTGATACACTCCCACTATCCGTCAGAGGTATCATTCTTCTCATTGTCTCACTATACGTTAGTATTGTTCCGATACACTCCCACTATCCGTCAGAGGTATCATTATTTTCATTATCCATAAAAATATTTCTTTCGGGCTTATATATTCCTAAGCCCCATTAAGCCAACATGTTTAATGAAATTTTCTGCTGAGATACTTTCCGTCAAAGGATCTGCAATCATATCACTTGTGGGAACATAGGTCACTTTTATTTCCCCTTTCTGTACAATATCTCAAATATAGTGATATTGTACTTTAATATGCTTTCTTCTTGAACTGTTTGCTCCACTGTTAATCAAGCTAATAGCCGCTTGATTATCATAGTACATCTTAATTGGTCCATCTACCAAGCTGAGACTCAAATCGTTCAAAAATCTTTTGATCCAAACTGCATGAGTTGCAGATGTACTACATGCAACGTACTCAACTTCCTGTGTGTATCGGGCAACACACCCATGTTTCTTACTTCCCCAAGAAACAATAGCACCACTAAAGATGAACAAATGTCCCGACGTGGACTTTTTGTCATCTTTATCTCCTCCAAAGTCTGCATTTGAATATCCGAGAACCTCAAGCATATCAGCTTGATAAATAAGACTGTGGTGCAAAGTTCCTCTTAGATATTTCAAAATCCTTTTAACAGCTTCCCAATGTACTAGACCAGGATTACTTTGGTATCTACTTACCAAACTGACTAGGTATGCCAAGTCCGGTCTAGTACACATCATCGCATACATCAAGCTTCCGACTGCTTGTGCATATGGCACCTTGAGCGGCTCATATCCCTCTCCGGGGCATTGACCCTTACACAACCGTTTCTGATGGACTAACAGTGTAGGTGCCGAATTACAATTCTGCATTCCGAATCTCTTTAGTACATACCTCAAATATTTTTCTTGGTTTATACTCAACATTCTTGACTTTCTATCCCTTAGGATTTACACACCAAGAACATAGGATGCCTCACCCATGTCCTCAATCTCAAACTTTTCACTAAGTTCAAATTTGACTTTATTCAACATTTCTATGTCATTACTGACGAGTAAAATATCATCCACATACATGGATAACATGATATATTTACTCCCACTTTTCATGACATACACACAGTTATCTAACTTGTTTGAAACAAACCCTAGTTGGACAACTACTTCGTGGAATTTGAGATACCATTGTCTAGAATATTATTTTAAACCATATATTGATTTTTTAACTTGCATATGTTTTCCTCTTGGCCTTCCACATGAAATCCGTCAAGTTGTTGCATATAGATATCTTCCTTCAACTCTCCATTAAGGAATGCTATTTACATCCATCTGGTGCAGCTCCAGATCAAAATATGCAACAATTGCTAAGATCATTCCTATTGATGTAAACTTAGTCACTGAAGAATAGATTTCTTGAAAATCTACACCTAGTTTCTACGTAAACCCCTTAGCAACTAACCAGGCCTTATATTTATCAATAGACCCATCAGCTCGAAGCTTTTTCTTGAATATCCATTTACATCCTATAACTTTTCGATTCTTTGGTAGATCACATAATTCTCATACATTATTCCTTTTCATGGAATCAATTTCTTCATTCATAGCATCTTGCCATGATTCTGTATCATGTGATTTCATCGCATCTATATAATTCATGGGATCTACATAATTTTCATCTTCCATGTCTATCATCAGACATGAAGGCTCACAGGAATACAAATGATAATCATCCATCCATGCCGGTGGAGTTCTCAATCTTTTGTTGCCTATTCCGGGTTTATTAGGCTGCACTTCATTCATAGGTACTAATTCATTTTCCATGTTTTGAGGTTCTTCCTCAATGTCTGGACTATTTTTAGGGATATCATTGTAATAGTCACAATCTATTACAACTAGAGGTTCCTTCGCCTTTTCATGAGATTTCACTTTCTCTAGATTTTCTAGAAATGTCGCATCCCTATATTCAACAATCTCTTTTTCCTTATGGAAAAATCTATAACCAGATGATTTCTCACAATACCCTATGAATTTACATTTTAATGTCTTTGAGTCCAACTTATCTCTAAGTTGACTCGGAATGAGAACGTGGATAATTGACCCCCACTTCTTGAGGTGACTCAAATTGGGTTTCCTCCTATTCCATAATTCATAAGACGTACTTTCTACGGATTTTGTGGGAATTCTATTTAAGATATGATTTTCCACAAGTAATGTCTCTCCCCACAAATTTTTAGGGAGACCTGAATGTGATAGCATACATCTAACAACATTCATTAAAGTTCTATTCTTTCTTTCTGCCACACTATTCTGTTGTGGCGTGTAAGGTATTGTCACATATCTTTTAATTCCGTATTTTTGACAATATAACTCAAATTCTTTTATGTTATATTCTCCACCTCTATCCATTCTTGACACATTAATATTCCTTCCATATTACCTTTTCACTTCCATTCTATATTTTCGAAAGCAATCAAATGCCTCTGATTTTGCAGAAATCAGATAAACAAAGGCAAATCTAGAATAATGATCTATGAAGGTTATGAAATATTCCTTATTGTTATATGTCTTTATACTTAGGGGGCCACAAATGTCCGAGTGGACCAACCCTAATAATTCGTTTGATCTATGTCCTACTGCGAAGGATTTCTTAGTCATTTTTCTTACTATGCAATGTTCACAATGTGTTAGTTCCACCTTTGACAAACCCGGCAGTAGACCTATCTTTATCATTTGTTCCATTTTAGATTTTCTGTGATGCCCCAATCTAAAATGCCATAGATCACATTCTGATAAAGAACACAAGAAATACTCAGAAACTTCAATATTATTATCGTCAGTGTAAATTACATGGATATAGAATAAATCATATTCGGGGACAAACCTTCCCATGGCAAGTACTTTCTTGTCCTTCTCTATTGACACTCGATTATTATAGAACCTTACTTCCAGGTCATTTTTCATCAAGGCCGGTACAGAGATTAGATTCCGCCGGATTCCAGGTGCATAAAACACATCCTTGAGGACCATGATGTTGTCCCCAAGATCCAGCCTATATGTCCCAACACCTTCTACATCCAGATAGGTGTTGTTACCCATGTATATCCTCTGTTCTCCTATCTTGAGTTTGTTTAGCATCACCAATCCCTTCTCTGTCTTTGCAATGTGACGGGTGACTCCAGAATCGACCCACCATTCATTTGAGTTAGCCATCGCGGCATTGCATTCCGTGACACCGATGAATTCTCTCTTTCCAACTCTTTTATTTTTCGGGTGTTTGTTTCCACCCTCATTTCCTTACTTTTGGGGACAATCTGTCATAAAGTCGTCAAACTTCCCACATGTGTAGCAAGCACCACGAGGAACTTTCTTTCTTTTGCTTTGGAACTTGTTGCCCTTAAACTTAGGCCTTTGTGTTCCAGTGGGCGAT
Source organism: Amorphophallus konjac (assembly GCA_022559845.1). Classification (NCBI taxonomy): domain Eukaryota; kingdom Viridiplantae; phylum Streptophyta; class Magnoliopsida; order Alismatales; family Araceae; genus Amorphophallus; species Amorphophallus konjac. The sequence continues at coordinate 54,737,184 of CM040118.1, forward strand.
TCTGGCCGGTGGGCTTCCAATGTATAGCATTGGCCTCCTGTAGGTTCACTTCTAGTTCTTTTAATTTCTTTTGGCCATTATATCTTGCTCAATTGCTAACCCAGCTGGCAAGTCCGTGACACTTATAATGGAACCACTCATTCTTAAGATTGTGGCAGCCATGTCTAATGATGATGGCAAACTATTTAATATAGTTGCCACCTGCATCTTCTCTGAAATTTCGGTTCTCGCAGTCGATAGCTCCTTAGCCATGACAATCATTTTATTTACATGCTCAACTACGCTATCACCTTCCAACATCTTACATGTGTTGTAACGATGCAACAAGAGTTGAGTATTCACCTCAGTTTTGGTGTCATACTTCTCTTTGATAGCTTTCCATATTTCATTGGAAGTTATGTAAGTTTCGAAAAAAATTATCAAATTATCCTCCATGAACATGAGCATTAGGCTCTTAGCTCTTTTGTCATCTATTAACCATTGCTCCCATTTTTTCTTTGATGTTTCATTAACTTTCGGAGCATTAGTGTCAATGTCATGTTCTATGTTGTCATAGATAAGGGCGTATCGGATTTTTCGGTTTCACATGTCATAGTTGGTTCAATTAAGTTTGTCCAACTTTGTCAGCTCAGAAGTAATGAGCTTACTGGCCATTCCGATTTTAGAGCTGGAGTTGAAATTTGAACTAGGTTTAGGTGAAAAAATTCTTTGGTAGTAAATTTAATTTCAATTGTTATAATTTTTTTAATGTGCATGCAATAAAATAAAGTTCTATCTTGTTAAATTTAAACAAAGTTAAACAATATTTAATTAGTCAAATGTTTATATGAAATGACGTATAATAGTGAACATGAAATTATTTAATCAAAGTAACATGATAATATCATGGGATGACTTTCAAATTTAAAATATCATATGGGGTGCAATAAAATAAATCTATTAATTGAACAGGGATATAACAGACTCGATACACCAGCAGGGGTGGTTGGCTATGTATTGCAGAAATATTATTTTAATTTGATTGGATGTGACGATCTTTCAAAATAGTAATGAGTTCACGTGAAACACAGGAGAAAGAATAAAGACATCCTCGGTGGCAGTGCAAGGTGACTGACAACCTATTGATTCTAGGGTATCAAAAAACTAAACTTTACTTCTTCAATGTTTTAGGGCACGTTTGAGAATTCAATAGGCCATATATTATGGCCTAGAAATCTTCACCCATTCAAAACTCCACCAAATGTCTAAATGTCACATCTAATTATTCAAAAATCATAATCTAACTTTTTAGAGAGAGATAGGGTGAAAAGCCTCCACTTTTCATAATCTCCCAAAAGCTCCTTTTCATTGGATTATTCTCACTCCAAAGGATTATGAAAAAAGCCATAATCCTATCGAGTTTTCAAACGAGCCCTTAGAAATAGGCTCCCCGTGAAGAGTTTACGTAAAACAAAAGAAAGCCCCCCCTTTTTTATTTATTAGCCTACAGGTTCTATGCTAGTAGCCTGGTAAGATACCCTGTGATTATTTTATATGCACAGCCTTCTTTCCCAAATGCCCAAGAGTTCGACCACCTACATGTAGGGTGAAGACCGAGGAGAGCAAGGTGAGGATGGCTGGTGACCTCTGGGTGCAGCAGCGAGGAGATGCAAGTGACAGAGTAGTCGGAGAGGGAGGTGCTGCTATGGAGGAACGCAGGAGAGGTGCCGACGGTGAGGAGTCGGAGGAGGACAGCAGCGGCAGCAGCAACGCGACGGCCGCGATCAACAACAGCAGATGGCAGCGGCAGGTGGTAGCAGCGGTCAGGCGTGTGAGGGCGGGGGGAACGGCCGGCAATGGCTAGGAGATCAAGGGGCAGCAGCGAGAGCAGTGGCGGCCGGACGTTTCAATGGCTAGGAGATCAAGCCTCGACGGGGTCGACTGCAGCGGCGGACCGGCGGTGCGGCGGGGCTTGTGGCAGCAGCAGACGATAGCGCAGCGGTAGATCTAGGCTAAGCTTTGATACCAGTGTAGGATCAAACTGATGAGGTAGGTTTGGGGTCTGGTTTGGTACTCCGGGAAGTGGGTATCGCTTCCTTGTGATTGCATATCCGATGGGTGAAAACCCATCCTATATATAGGGTGCTTGAGCCCCCGTCTCCCCTCCGTCCCTCCCCCAGTTGCACCCTTCTCTTTCCAGTGATTGCCGGTGGATGAATGTCAACATTCGGTGCCAAATTTTATGACTTTGTTGGCCATATACTAACAGTGGTAGCGGTTACATAAGAATACCTCATGATCCTCCTGCAAGAGCTTGTAGAACAGGAGGGGGCGATGTGGTCCGGGTTTCCGGTCTTGGCAGAGGTGGAACTGGTAGGCTGCAAGCTTCTCGATGGTCCTCTGCACTGCTCTCACTGGCGTGGACTCGTCACAGTCGAACTCGAAGGTGTGGCCATTCTCGGTCACATGGACCAATAGCTTCCGGCCAGGGACGAAGTCGTCGCTGACATCGGAAGAGTTTATCTCCCCCCACAGCAGATAGAGCTCAGAGCACCCGCAATCGCTCGAAGGACTAGTAGTCTCCACAGTGATGCCATGCCCCCTTGCTTAACTGCAGCGGGATCTACTTCTCACGGCGGGGACTCATCTCCGAAAGGCACCCTCTTGACGATTGCCCAAGCTGCATATCAGATGGGACTAGGGAAGGTAGTGAAGAACAACCCAGAACATGCAACTTCCAGTAAACTAGATAGAAGATCGTGAATAGAGCAACTCCGAGCACTGGGACAACTGCTATACGATGGGCCAAGTCGTCTATAACACCTTAGCCATTCAGCTCAGGACAACGACTCCTCCCATGGACGACGAGAGAGGAAGGTGATCCACAAAGCTCCATGTCTTGCTGGATGCACAAGCAGCGCCGATGTGCTAATGTAGACAGAGAAGTGCTCTGGGGCTTTCCGTCTTTTCTCTAGTTGGATGAGGGAGCTTTGGTTTGAGTGAGAGAGAGAGATGGGGAACGGGAGAGACACGCAAGGGTAGCAGGATGACGTGGGGAAAGAGATTAAACGGTGGGGTGCGATTCACATGAGGTTTAAACGGTGGGGAAAAAGGGATGTTAACCGGTGGGGAAAGGAAGATGATGAAGTCCCGCGATCAATGACACCCAAGAGGGGGGTGAATTGGGTGTTTATAATTTTTACAAAAACTTTTGTCCTTTTCAAATATGTGATAAACACTAATTAGGAAGTTGAAAGTTGTTAAACAAATTCTCTCAAACTCTCCATTCCCACACGAGCATGTAACGAAATAAAACAATCAAACCACACACATGCACAACCCAAACCACAATGCACAGCCATTTTAAGGTGGTTCAGATGCAACAGCGGCAATCCTACGTCCACCCCTCACCAAACTCGGTGAGGCTTCACTCGAGATAAAACCCCAATGATGCGGGACGGACCACGGACTCGACTCGAATTAGGAATGTGATCCTTGGACTCTAGACGAGCTCGCAATTATACCTTAGCGAAGGAAGACGTGGGACCGGGCACGGTTAAGAAACCGGCCGTGAGTCACGGGTATCGGCTTTTCCGTGTAGACTCGGATCGAGTCACGGGACGGTACACTCAATCTCGCTCTCTCGCAGCGGTGATAATAGAATAACAAGCTAGAAACCTACACTCGCAGCGGCATTCAAAGCTATACAAGATAAGCAAATGCGATAAAGAGTGGGGAGCGAGTGTACCTCCACGCTCCGGGCGTGGGGAAGACGTTCCCGGCCAGTTACGGTAACTCCCGTTAACAACAGTAAAAACTTTAATTACAGCAGTAATTATATTGCCCACTCCACGCAGGGAGGTAAAGGGCTACAGTGGGGTCCGGGAGGACCGACCCTGGGTTGACGGGCAGCAATCTGGAGGCGAACTCAGCACGAACTCGGCCTGCTGGTCCGACTCGGCACTATTGCAACTCGGTGCTGCGCCAACTCGGTGGCTGACTCGGTGGACAGCAAGCAATCCGTTCCAAAGGAACGTCACCTTCCTGATGTCTTCTGGAGGCGCCGCTTGGCTGGGATGATGGCGGGATGTCCCGGATCGACTCCCGGAAGGGGCGGCACCCGAAGTTGAATTTTGATATTTACTTTTGATTTTCCCCCGAACTGAATTTTCGGACCTGCACACAGAACAGATCTGCAGGCCGCGGCGGCGAAAATCACTACGCTCAGATCCGGAGGCCGATCGAGGCGTGGCTGATACCGATGGAAAGAGCACTCAGAGATCTACAACATAATTGTTTTTCAGCTTCATCCACCACACGGATTGAAAATGAAAACCTCTGCAAGCTGTCTTTTTTTTCTGACCCGGACTGACAGACACACAGGGCAGCAAACAATCTACCTGAAACACACCCTTGACTGAGAGGTAAACGATTTTTGTAGACTCTAAGAAAATTATGGTGGAAGGGGATATACGTGGGGAACACTCAGTAATTTTTTGGGATTTTATAAAAATAGATAAGGGGGTGACAAAAATAGAACAAGACGACTCTTTACTGTAGATCAGCAGAATGACAGATTGACAAGGGTGGACTAGAAATTGCGGCAAAAATACCAAACGAACTCAGAATGAGGCATAAGATATATGGATGGAAAGCTAACAAAGAGAGGAACAAGCTCTCAAAATTTCAGCTCGATCAGACAAACACACAGAAAGGTAGATCCACGGAGGTGGGGTTCTGTCCTGATTTGGACAGAACTTCGACGTTGCGGCGGTGGCGGCACGATGGCGGCTCGATGGCGGCGGCGGCGATGCTGAGCTTCACACTCAGGGAGGTGGTGGAGGAGAGGCTTCACACCTATGAAATCTGAGCTTTCACAGCTCTAGAAGGGGAGAGAGGGGCGCCCAAGGGCTGGAGCAACAAATGGATTTCTTCTCATTAATTGCTAAGTAATTCAAAAATTACAAGGTATATATAGAAAGTGTAAAAAGACTTAAACTAACCTCAGATCTAATTTTTGGGAGGGGTAATTAAGGGACATCACATTTTAGTCCAAACAAAATAAAAAAAAGAAATCCTAATTAATTCTAAGGGGGGGGGGCGCCCCCTTGACCAGGGGGGGGGGTAGGTGGAGGTGGGTGTAGAATGTTGACAATTTTCACCCTTTGTCCCCCATGTGTCAATTTGACTAGTCCAACCTTCTAGATGGCCACCTAGGATGGTTGACCAGCCCCACTTGGCCTAGGTGGACCAATGGGAAAGGGGTGAGGGCCCCCTAGCTGGACCTACTGTCAATTTGCACAAAAACCCACACAATCCAAGGGAATGACAATGTGGCTTATCAAGCCTTACAATTGCGTACATACTTTTTCGAGGATATAAAAGCAAACTAAAGGACACAAATGCAAAATAAAAAGTTAATGGTCGGCGTCGATTCCCATCAACTCTCCCCGGGTGGGAGGAACTCGACCCCGTCGAGTAAGGGGTGCGGCTGCTCGTGACATCGGCGGATCCGTCATCGTACCTGGAAGCGCGGAGTACGCTCCACTCCAAGTAATCGACACCTGCTCACCCCGTATAGATTCGATATGCACACACTGCCTTGGGAATGAGGCTAGAGGTGGACACTCCGGGGTGGGGTCACTCTCAAATGAGGGAAGGTGGCTCGAATACTCACTAGGAATCTCCGCTTGTCCCTTATGTGACTAGATCCGATATGAGGTAGAACCGATCCCAATAGTCCGACAAGTCTCGAACTCGCAAGGGCTAACAACGCGATCATACAAAGACCGACTTGACTTGACACATACATGTACAAAGACGGACAACGAAACCAAGACCCACAAAGACCTTTAAACAGACCTAATGTTAGTCCGACCCGTACATGGGTGACGGCGGACCAGGGCACTCGAATATGTGCCATGCATGCATTTGACGTAACCGGTGGTTGGTGGAATGGGGAATTCCCAGACCTCCAAAAGTGGGCCATGCATGCATATTGGAATTAGAGGTGGGAGGGCTAGGGGTTCCAAATGCATCCTCTTCCTTTCCCCTAGAGGATGGTGTATCTCGCAAGTGAGCGGGCTTGGTGGGTGTAGACGACCCGGCCCTTGGGGAAGGCGTGTGGTAGTGGATTCCTTTAAAGAAGTAAAGTATATAAGGAGGGTCTAAGGGTCCACTAGGGAATGGGTCAAAGGGATCAAAGAAGGTATGACCCCTTGTGGTGGGTTCTCACAAGTCACGGTCCCCGATGTAAAAGTCTTGAAGGTGTGGATAGTCACCTTCATGCATTGTGGGTGGGACGATGATCATGTGTAGGATGTATGGTTCCTCCCTCGGGCGAAAGGGTATGAAGTCGGGTTCGGCCGACATGGGGAGGAATAAGAGAACCTCCGTGGTGATACAACCCACGGTGTACACGGAGGTAATGGACCCTAAGGCGGGGTGGGTGAAGCTACGACTAGTGGGTTGGTCGCATCTTCGGGCCAACGAATGCGTCAACTTCCATTGCGTGTCTAATCCCATAATAAGGTCATCCAATGTATCAACATGGTGATTAGACCGAAAGGTAGTGTGGAAGGAGTTGACCGGCACTAATGGTAGGGTGGGGTCCGTTGATGGATAAGGAGGCGGGACCAAGCCATCCTTGAGCCAACTAAGTAGTGGCTCGGCTATGTAAAGTGTACCCGTTAGAAACACGGGTGGCTCGGGCTTTGGTGGCTCCAAATGAGAGGGCTCCGAAATAAGATCGGAAGGTGAGGGTGACAATGGAGCACTCTCGGTGGTGAAGGCAATGGGGTAGGCAGTCCGATCGGCTCGGGACTCGGTTGGGAGGTAGATGTTTGCCGAAGGGCAGCCAGGGCAGCGTCGGCTCGCTTTAGGTCGTCATTAAATCGAGACTCAAATGGCTCGACCTCCAGAGCGACCTTATAGGACTGCGCCAGAGAGAATGCGTCGCGGATAAGACACTCCAACTGGAAGTGAAGGCGTAAACCTCTCCGGAACTGAAATGCGGCCGTGGTGCTCTCCTCTCCCAAACCATATTCCAACCAATACTTATGATAGTCCCGGATGTACTCGGACACGGACCTATCGCCTTGGACCGGTCGACATGGGTTGGCCATAGTTGCCAAGATGTGGGAATGGATCCCTAGGAATGGATATGCAAGGCCATTTTTTTGTTTTATTTTATAAGTAAAAGTTTATGCAAACTAATGCAAACTCCTAGACACGACTTAGAATGCGATGCAAATGCAAGTTGAAATGAGACTCGACTACAACCTAGACTACACACCTAGACTTAACCAAAACTCGGTACGTGGCGAGATAATCGATCCGAAGACCACTCGCGCAAGTGTGCGGCCTTCCCGATAGGCGTAGCCTAACATTCGGACAACACCTTTTTATATATTGATTAATGGTATGCAAATGCAACCTAGACCGACTTAGACGATGACTAGACGTAAATGACACTTTTTTTTTTTGATTTTAGACACCCTAGACTCAACCCGGATGCTCTGATACCAAACTGATGCGGGACGGACACGCAACCTAGGACTCTAGCTCGCGGACGTCCCTTAGCGAGGAAACGTGGGACCGGGCGCGGTTGAGAAACCGGCCATGAGTCACGGGTATCGGCTTTCCGTGTAGACTCGGATCGAGTCACGGGACGGTAACACTCAAACTCACTCTCTCGCAGCGGTGATGAAATGATAACGGGCTAATAATCCTACACTCGCAGCGGCATTCAAAAGTATACGAATTGAGCAAAATGCGATAAGAGAGAGGTAGCGAGTTTACCTCCACGCTCCGGGCGTGGGGAAGACGTTCCCGGCCAGTTACGGTAACTCCCGGTTAACAACAGTTAAAAACTTAATTACAGCAGTAATTCTATGGCCCACTCCACACAGGGAGGTAAAGGGCTACAGTGGGGCCCGGGAGGACCGATCCTGAGTTGACGGGCAGCAATTTGGAGGCGAACTCAGTATGAACTCGGCCTGCTGGTCCGACTCGGCACTATTGCAACTCGGTGCTGTGCCAACTCGGTGGCTGACTCGGTGGACAGCAAGCAATCCGTTCCAAAGGAACGTCGCCTTCCTGATGTCTTCTGGAGGCGCCGCTTGGCTGGGATGATGGCGGGATGTCCCGGATCGACTCCCGGAAGGGGCGGCACCCGAAGTTGAATTTTGATATTTACTTTTGATTTTCCCCCGAACTGAATTTTCGGACCTGCACACCGAACAGATCTGTTGGCCGCGGTGGCGAAAATCACTACGCTCAGATCCGGAGGCCGATCGAGGCGTGGCTGGTACCGATGGAAAGAGCACTCAGAGATCTACAACATAATTTGTTTTCAGCTTCATCCACCACACGGATTGAAAATGAAAACCTCTGCAAGCTGACTTTTTTTTCTGACCCGGACTGACAGACACACAGGGCAGCAAACAATCTGCCTGAAACACACCCTTGACTGAGGGTAAACGATTTTTGTAGACTCTAAGAAAATTATGGTGGAAGGGGATATACGTGGGGAACACTCAGTAATTTTTTGGGATTTTTAAAAATAGATAAGGGGTGAAAAAAATAGAACAATACGACTCTTTACTGTAGATCAGCAGAATGACAGATTGACAAGGGTGGACTAGAAATTGCGAAAAAATACCAAACGAACTCAGAATGAGGCATAAGATATATGGATGGAAAGCTAACAAAGAGAGGAACAAGCTCTCAAAATTTCAGCTCGATCAGACAAACACACAGAAAGGTAGATCCACGGAGGTGGGGTTCTGTCCTGATTTGGACAGAACTTCGACGTAGCGGCGGTGGCGGCGCGATGGCGGCGCGATGGCGGCGGCGATGCTGAGCTTCACACTCAGGGAGGTGGTGGAGGAGAGGCTTCACACCTATGAAATCTGAGCTTTCACAGCTCTAGAAGGGGAGAGAGGGGCGCCCAAGGGCTGGAGCAACAAATGGATTTCTTCTCATTAATTGCTAAGTAATTCAAAAATTACAAGGTATATATAGAAAGTGTAAAAAGACTTAAACTAACCTCAGATCTAATTTTTGGGAGGGGTAATTAAGGGACATCACATTTTAGTCCAAACAAAATAAAAAAAAGAAATCCTAATTAATTCTAAATGGGGGGGGCGCCCCCTTGACCAAGGGGGGGGGTAGGTGGAGGTGGGTGTAGAATGTTGACAATTTTCACCCTTTGTCCCCCATGTGTCAATTTGACTAGTCCAACCTTCTAGATGGCCACCTAGGATGGTTGACCAGCCCCACTTGGCCTAGGTGGACCAATGGGAAAGGGGTGAGGGCCCCCTAGCTGGACCTACTGTCAATTTGCACAAAAACCCACACAATCCAAGGGAATGACAATGTGGCTTATCAAGCCTTACAATTGCGTACATACTTTTCGAGGATATAAAAGCAAACTAAAGGACACAAATGAAAAATAAAAAGTTAATGCTCGGCGTCGATTACCATCAACTATCCCCGGGTGGGAGGAACTCGACCCCGTCGAGTAAGGGGTGCGGCTGCTCGTGACATCGGCGGATCCGTCATCGTACCTGGAAGCGCGGAGTACGCTCCACTCCAAGTAATCGACACCTGCTCACCCCGTATAGATTCGATATGCACACGCTGCCTTGGGAATGAGGCTAGAGGTGGACACTCCGGGGTGGGGTCACTCTCAAATGAGGGAAGGCGGCTCGAATACTCACTAGGAATCTCCGCTTGTCCCTTATGTGACTAGATCCGATATGAGGTAGAACCGATCCCAATAGTCCGACAAGTCTCGAACTCGCAAGGGCTAACAACGCGATCATACAAAGACCGACTTGACTTGACACATACATGTACAAAGACGGACAACGAAACCAAGACCCACAAAGACCTTTAAACAGACCTAATGTTAGTCCGACCGTACATGGGTGACGGCGGACCAGGCACCCGAATATGTGCCATGCATGCATTTGACGTAACCGGTGGTTGGCGGAATGGGGAATTCCCAGACCTCCTAAAGTGGGCCATGCATGCATATTGGACTTAGAGGTGGGAGGGCCAGGGGTTCCAAATGCATCCTCTTCCTTTCCCCTAGAGGATGGTGTATCTCGCAAGTGAGCGGGCTTGGTGGGTGTAGACGACCCGGCCCATGGGGAAGGCGTGTGGTAGTGGATTCCTTTGAAGAAGTGAAGTATATAAGGAGGGTCTAAGGGTCCACTAGGGAATGGGTCAAAGGGATCAAAGAAGGTATGACCCCTTGTGGTGGGTTCCCACAAGTCACGGTCCCCGATGTAAAAGTCTTGAAGGTGTGGATAGTCACCTTCATGCATTGTGGGTGGGACGGTGATCATGTGTAGGATGTATGGTTCCTCCCTCGGGCGAAAGGGTATGAAGTCGGGTTCGGCCGACATGGGGAGAAATAAGAGAACCTCCGTGGTGATACAACCCACGGTGTACACGGAGGTAATGGACCCTAAGGCGGGGTGGGTGAAGCTACGACTAGTGGGTTGGTCGCAGCTTCGGGCCAACGAATGCGTCAACTTCCATTGCGTGTCTAATCCCATAATAAGGTCATCCAATGTATCAACATGGTGATTAGACCGAAAGGTAGTGTGGAAGGAGTTGACCGGCACTAATGGTAGGGTGGGGTCCGTTGATGGATAAGGAGGCGGGACCAAGCCATCCTTGAGCCAACTAAGTAGTGGCTCGGCTATGTAAAGTGTACCCGTTAGAAACACGGGTGGCTCGGGCTTTGGTGGCTCCAAATGAGAGGGCTCCGAAATAAGATCGGAAGGTGAGGGTGACAATGGAGCACTCTCGGGTGGTGAAGGCAATGGGGTAGGCAGTCCGATCGGCTCGGGACTCGGTTGGGAGGTAGATGTTTGCCGAAGGGCAGCCAGGGCAGCGTCGGCTCGCTTTAGGTCGTCATTAAATCGAGACTCAAATGGCTCGACCTCCAGAGCGACCTTATAGGACTGCGCCAGAGAGAATGCGTCGCGGATAAGACACTCCAACTGGAAGTGAAGGCGTAAACCTCTCCGGAACTGAAATGCGGCCGTGGTGCTCTCCTCTCCCAAACCATATTCCAACCAATACTTATGATAGTCCCGGATGTACTCGGACACGGACCTATCGCCTTGGACCGGTCGACATGGGTTGGCCATAGTTGCCAAGATGTGGGAATGGATCCCTAGGAATGGATATGCAAGGCCATTTTTTTTGTTTTATTTTATAAGTAAAAGTTTATGCAAACTAATGCAAACTCCTAGACACGACTTAGAATGTGGTGCAAATGCAAGTTGAAATGAGACTCGACTACAACCTAGACTACACACCTAGACTTAACCAAAACTCTGTACGTGGCGGAGATAATCGATCCGAAGACCACTCGCGCAAGTGTGCGGCCTTCCCGATAGGCATAGCCTAACGTTCGGACAACACCTTTTTATATACCGATTAATGGTATGCAAATGCAACCTAGACCGACTTAGACGATGACTAGACGTAAATGACACTTTTTTTTGATTTTAGACACCCTAGACTCAACCCGGATGCTCTGATACCAAACTGATGCGAGACGGACATGCAACCTAGGACTCTAGCTCGCGGACGCCCCTTAGCGAGGGAAACGTGGGACCGGGCGTGGTTGAGAAACCGGCCATGAGTCACGGGTATCGGCTTTCCGTGTAGACTCGGATCGAGTCACGGGATGGTAACACTCAAACTCACTCTCTCGCAGCGGTGATGAAATGATAACGGGCTAATAATCCTACACTTGCAGCGGCATTCAAAAGTATACAAATTGAGAAAAATGCGATAAGAGAGAGGTAGCGAGTTTACCTCCACGCTCCGGGCGTGGGGAAGACGTTTCAGGCCAGTTACGGTAACTCCTGGATAACAACAGTTAAAAACTTAATTACAACAGTAATTCTATGGCCCACTCCACACAGGGAGGTAAAGGGCTACAGTGGGGCCCGGGAGGACCGATCCTGGGTTGACGGGCAGCAATCTGGAGGCGAACTCAGCACGAACTCGGCCTGCTGGTCCGACTCGGCACTATTGCAACTCGGTGCTGCGCCAACTCGGTGGCTGACTCAGTGGACAGCAAGCAATATGTTCCAAAGGAACGTCGCCTTCCTAATGTCTTCTGGAGGCGCCGCTTGGCTGGGATGATGGCGGGATGTCCCGGATCGACTCCCGGAAGGGGCGGCACTCGAAGTTGAATTTTGATATTTACTTTTGATTTTCCCCCGAACTGAATTTTCGGACCTGCACACAGAACATATCTGCAGGCCGCGGCGGCGAAAATCACTACGCTCAGATCCGGAAGCCGATCGAGGCGTGGCTGGTACCGATGGAAAGAGCACTCAGAGATCTACAACATAATTGTTTTTCAGCTTCATCCACCACACGGATTGAAAATGAAAACCTCTGCAAGCTGACTTTTTTTTCTGACCCGGACTGACAGACACACAGGGCAGCAAACAATCTACCTGAAACACACCCTTGACTGAGGGGTAAACGATTTTTGTAGACTCTAAGAAAATTATGGTGGAAGGGGATATATGTGGGGAACACTCAGTAATTTTTGGGATTTTTAAAAATAGATAAGGGGGTGACAAAAATAGAACAAGACGACTCTTTACTGTAGATCAGCAGAATGACAGATTGACAAGGGTGGACTAGAAATTGCGGAAAAAATACCAAACGAACTCAGAATGAGGCATAAGATATATGGATGGAAAGCTAACAAAGAGAGGAACAAGCTCTCAAAATTGCAGCTCGATCAGACAAGCACACAAAAAGGTAGATCCACGGAGGTGGGGTTCTGTCCTGATTTGGACAGAACTTCGACGTAGCGGCGGTGGCGGCGCGATGGCGGCTCGATGGCGGCGGCGGCGGCGATGCTGAGCTTCACACTCAGGGAGGTGGTGGAGGAGAGGCTTCACACCTCTGAAATCTGAGCTTTCACAGCTCTAGAAGGGGAGAGAGGGGCGCCCAAGGGCTGGAGCAACAAATGGATTTCTTCTCATTAATTGCTAAGTAATTCAAAAATTACAAGGTATATATAGAAAGTGTAAAAAGACTTAAACTAACCTCAGATCTAATTTTTGGGAGGGGTAATTAAGGGACATCACATTTTAGTCCAAACAAAATAAAAAAAAGAAATCCTAATTAATTCTAAATGTGGGGGGCGCCCCCTTGACCAAGGGGGGGGGGTAGGTGGAGGTGGGTGTAGAATGTTGACAATTTTCACCCTTTGTCCCCCATGTGTCAATTTGACTAGTCCAACCTTCTAGATGGCCACCTAGGATGGTTGACCAGCCCCACTTGGCCTAGGTGGACCAATGGGAAAGGGGTGAGGGCCCCCGAGATGGACCTACTGTCAATTTACACAAAAACCCACACAATCCACGGGAATGACAATGTGGCTTATCAAGCCTTACAATTGCGTACATACTTTCCCGAGGATATAAAAGCAAACTAAAGGACACAAATGCAAAATGAAAAGTTAATGCTCGGCGTCGATTCCCATCACCCAAATGGAGACGACGCTCCAAACACATACGCAGGATGACGCCGGCCCACACACACGGGGACGCACCCCAACACACACACACACACGGAGACGAGGTCTCCAACACGATCCAACAAGCGAATCAACAAGACACACACACGCTGCGACAAGTGCAGCACTCCACACACACAAACACTAAGATCCGGATAAAACTACACACATACGCAGATCTAAAAAGACCTACGCACACAACAATCAAAAATGACACGCACACACACGACTACGGATCCAACAACGATCCACACACACACAAGTTCACAGTTTATACAAAACACGAATATGAACTTGAAACACAATAAGGCATAGTTTAGAATGCTCCTGATTTAGGCTCCCCCTGAGTGTATGCTCCGGATGTTTGCGTTGATTCTTTCTTTACTTGAATGGCTTGAGACTCAGCTTGAATGGCCTTGTATTTGATGTAGATCCTCCTGCACGGAGTACTGTTCACTGCTACACTACTTCTTTCTTCTTTCACTTGGACAGCCTTCTCTTAAGCTTTTCTTGAGACCATTGCTTGATTGGAACTCCTTGGCTTGGGAAGATGCTTGAATGGCTTCAGTTGATGCTAGAATGGCTTCGATCGGGTGATGAACTTGTTGAAAGGAATGTTGTTCACGAACGTTGCAGCAATCTTCATTTGATAGCTTTCCTCTCAATCTCTCCTTGTTGATTTCTTACTTCTTCAGTTCTTGGGAGGATGAAGGCTTCGAAATGGATCTTGAACCCTCAGCTATGGATGAAGCTTTTCCCACTGATCACTGTTCACGGCTATAGTGATTCTCCTCTTCCTTGAGCCACCTTGATATCTCTCTTTGTTGATTTCTTCTCTTGGAGTCTCTTTTTGGGGTTTATGACCTTAAGGAGAGATTTTATAACCCTTGGAAGGTCTATGGACAATCCCCAGACCAGATCCACTAAATATGGAGGGTTTGGTGGCTTTGGGATTAAACAATAGCAAGAGGAAGGGCTTTCCTCGAATTGACAAAAAGTCAACAAAATGGGTAGTTCGAGGCTGGCGGTCGACCGGCGGTCATGGGGCAGTCGACCGGAATTTTACAGGTTTCGAAGTTTTGGTTGCTGGGAAAATCGATCGACCGGACGCCTAGGGGCGGTCGACCGCTACCTGCAGAATCTGGAATTTTTAGGCTCTGGCAATTCTGGTCGACCGGCCAAGGCGTGTAGGTCGACCGGAAAGACCTATACCTGCAAAATTGAAGTGTTAGCTCAAAGAAACATGTCCATAATTCAAGGACTTCATGTCCATATCAAATCCATGCATTTTGGGATTGGATTCACTTGGTTTATGCATTTGAAACGTCTAAACCATTTGAGCAATTCTAAATTTTGTTCCGGGGGCTCCGCCCTCGGAAACCCCCGCAATGGGCGCTGCCCTCTTAACCCCCGCGACCTGACCGCGCAGGTCGATCCGCAGGCGAGGGCGCACGATGGCCAGAAGGGTTTCATGTTTAATATGCATGAATGAGGTGTATTAAGGAGAGGTATATGAGATACACATGGTGAGATCGATGCTAAGACAAGGTAAGAGTCTCACCAATGGTTCTTTGACAGTACATGACATATACCACCTGTTTTAGATTGTAGAGGAGCAGGGTGAGTATCCACACGTTTGGTTCACCAGGTGACTGCCATGAGTTTAGTCCTGCAAGCAAGATAGTCAGGGTTAATACCATGCTTGTTCACATTAAAGAGGTTATGAAACCTCTTGCCTCTTGTAAAACCAACATATGTAAACCAATTATCAAGACCATGTAACCGTTGCCATTTGACATCTCAGCCATACATAGATAACATGAGCATGAGCAATCAACCACAAGTTTAGTTATCATCACTTAATCACACATTAAGTTTAGTTATCATCAAAACCATAACTTAACAATCACAACAATCATCAAAACCATAACTCAACAGATGTTAACCGGTAGGGGGTAGCCACTGGTTATGAGAAGGGCCACTGGTTATGAAAGGGGGAGAGGCTCACCGGTTAATGGAGGGGGAGAAGCCACCGTTTAAATCTCCCATCGTGGATCGGTCGATCGAAAGTCCAGTTTGGTCGACCGATGTCACGCCCCGTTGTGGAAAATCAGAACGCAGCAGTTGTAACATTCATGTTAATCAGAGCATACATTGCCACAAGAGACCATACATCAAAAGGCCAAAAATTAAATGTAAATAACTAAAATTTTATTGATAATAAAGATGGAAAGTGCTTACAACCAACATCTTGTGGACTTTACTAAATCTTACATCAATTGACATAAAAAAGAAAGAGAACATAAGTCCTACTACGACTCGATACATCCACTACTGAAGTGACTACATCAACTCTAATGAAGGACACGGTCAACACTAACTGGCTCACTCCCGCCATCACTCTTGCCCGTTCCCATCTGTTTGCGTCTCCTCATCCGAGCTACCTGAAAAGGTGGAGAAAACTGAGTGAGCGAGAGCTCAGTAGCACTTTATATCTCTATCAACATGTACAGTTTAAGTGATTAATCATTTCACCATGTATGAAAAATTCAATAAAGAACAATAATAAACATATAAACATGCGATAAATGATAGATAGGAGAAGGAAAAGATAGATTGCATTTAAGAAACAAGTGCAAGTATAACAAGAATCTTCCACGAGGTTTCATGTATAATTTTCATGTGAATTGGCCATGTCAAGCATGCATGTCATGTCACGCAAGAAATTTCAAGTAGTTGAGTGAAGTAGAATATCGTAGATTAACACGCTAGTCATGCACTTCGGTGCAATGCCACACCTTATTATTACAAACTCCCTGGGGCACAAGTATTTTCGGGCGCTCCTCCCAGGACCAGACCGGGCCCTTATGATGCATTGGCATTGAAGGGGTTGAGTCATAGATCCCAATCTAGACATCCACTTATATAAATGGCCAAAAGTTCCAAGGTCAAACCATGTAATCAAGGCATTTTCATGTAGGAGTATAGATTTCTTGTGGGAGTTCAAATAATAAGCTCATAATCGAAGGAATGAGTCATTTAAAAAAATGACTTTAAAAGGGGGGCTTATGGAAATATGATTCCCATAATTGACCTAAAGAGAGGCCAAAATTCGAGGTATGACAGCCAGAAGAGGCTGGATTGGGCTGACACACAATAATCACATAAAAATATGGAATTTTGAGTTGCTGGGAGAAGAGACAGTCGGCCATGGACTGCCCCTCGAAATAGACGGTCACAGGGAGACAGCTGCCAGGAAGGGTTAGACCAAACCGGATAAACCGAGTTGGTCCTAATCATGAATGCGTCTAAGGGACCGGACGCATTTAAATGAAGGCATCGGGGACACTAGACGCGTCAAAAATTGGCCACATGGCTCTGAAAATAAGACGGTCTAGTCAAGACCGCAGCCAATAAGTGGCGATCTTGGAAGGACCATTTTCATAATCTGACAAAATTTTGGCAGAACTTCGATAGGGCCTCGTTCCGCCATAGTAGACTTCCAATGGGTTTAGGTCTTGGTGGTACAACCTACTCAATGTCCTAGTGGGAATCCCAGGCTCGCGGAGTCTTACGGAGGTCTCGGAACATGAACACCTAGTCCGGCGGAAGGAATATCCGATGGAAAGGTATTCGATGCCCAAGAATTAATGGCTTAAAATCAGCGAAAAATGAGTGTAGCAGTAAGTCAAAATCACCGGAGTGGCACGACCCTCAACCAATCTTAAGAAGGTAACGAGCTATGACCAACAATTAAAAGGATAGTACCAAAAATTTTACAAGTTAAACCATGATTTGACCATTCATTTCTACAATTTTCTCCAACAATAGAAAGACAAGAAATGATCAAAATTAGAACTTGAAAATTCCAACAACCTAAATGGTCATGTTCTGTAGTGTTTTAGCTTCAGTAGCGTGCAATATGATAGCATAAACATAGCCTAATACGCAGGAAAATGAGCCGGCTTCATGCTGGAAAACAAGAGAAAAAGACGGTCTTCTGCAGGCCGCAACTAGCATAAGACGGTCTCAGGAAGACCGCTACAGTAAAACCATATATATATATATTTATTTAAAATTGAGTCATGAACTCGCCTTAGAGTCTGACTATTAGGGCGCATTAATAATATCTCATAATTATGAAACTAATTAATACGCGTGAATGCGTCTTAGAGGTCAGATGCGTCAATTAAAATAATATGTTTTAAAAAAAATTGGGATGAGGAGACGATCTATCACGTGACCGTTTGTTCATAAAGCGGTCACTGGTACGACCATTTTTAAAATCGAGGTCCGTCGACGGCGAACTCCGACAGACCTTGACTAAAACGACGATTACGATCAATATAGTGAACGGAATTTAGGAGAAATGGAACTGTTGGAAAGAGCATTCAAAGACAAATAAGATAAAATGCTTTGATTAGGGTTTAGGCTAAGATAAACCAACATAAGATGGACTTAAGGTGAAGGTAACCTTTCGGGTATACCTCTGAGTAAACTAAGAAATTCGATCGACATGGTATACTAAAATTGGGTAAACTAGTATCAAATGAAAGAGAACAGAAAGACAAACAAGATGGCATATTTTATTATCGGTTCAGCCTGAGAGAAACCTACATTTAATCGCAAGAAAGGAAGTCAACCTCGTCGGAACCCTAAACAAAACCTTCGCCTAGACTTGACGTTCTAGCCCTCGATCGCGCACGCCTTCAGCCGTCTCAGCAAATGAGGGTTCTAGGTAGTGTTAGGCTTCGTTTTATAGAGCTAGGGTCAAAACTAAGAACAAGATATGGATCGAAGAAAGCCGTGAATTTGAACGCGTGTGATATTCGTGCTTGACCGGATTGCGTCGCTTCCTCCTCAAAATTGAGCCGCCATGGTTAGGGTTTTCACGAGATTCATGAGGGGAAATGGGATCCTATCGTGGACCTTCGATTTGGGACAGGAAAGAGTGCATTTGGATTCGATTTGAGTTCGAATTGGATCGGTTAAGCTTGATCTACCAAAAACTCTGAGTTAGCCTAAAACCCTTAATTCGGGCTTGGTTAAATTTTCTTTTGGGGTCGGCACAGTTATGAATATCGTTAAGCATTTCATCTTTTTCTGTATTTTTATAAATTAGTCAAAATTTGACCTAAGGGATAAATTTAATTAATTTAACGTATTGTTTAAAAAAAGAAATCAGAGTTTCTACACCCTCCCCCACTTTAAGGAATTTGGTCCTCCAAATTCATCGACTCTTGACTAACGAAGATAACAGATACCAACCTTTAGAACAAATCGGGATACATCTTTCTAATCGCTTCTTCGGATTCCCACGTGGCTTCTTCAGTTCCACGCCGACTCTACTGGACCTTGACCATCGTTATGGATCAATTCCTAAGTTGTTGCTGTTTCTACTCTAAAATCTTGACAGGCTTCTCTTCGTAGGATAAATCCTCCTTCAGTTCTAAGTCCGTATGCAGGATGATATGCGAAGGGTCATATACGTACTTTCGTAACATAGACATGTGGAAAACATTATGAATGCTCGATAACTATGGTGGTAATGCTAGTCTATAGGCAACTTCGCCTACCCTCTCCAAGATTTCGAAAGGGCTAACAAACCTCGCGCTCAACTTGTCTTGGATTCTAAATCTTCGAATTCCTCTTGAAGGTGAGACTTTCAGAAACACATGCTCACCGACCTGAAACTCCAAATCCCTTCTTCTATTATCAGCATAGCTCTTATGCCTAGACTGAGCAATCTTCAAATGGTTTTTAATGACTTGAATATTCTTGGACGACTCTGAAATATGATCTGGTCTGAGCCATTGCTTCTCACTAATCTCTTCCCAACATAGAGGGGATCGACAGCTTCTACCACACAAAGTCTCAAATGGTGCCATCTGAATGCTGGACTGGTAACTATTGTTGTAGGTAAATTCGATCAAAGGCAAATGTTCATGCCAACTACCTCCAAAATCGATCATGCAAGCCCTCAACATGTCTTCAACAATCTGATTTGTCCTCTCAGTCTGCCCATCAGTCTGAGGGTGAAAAGTGGTACTGAAGTTCAAACTAGTTCCCAAGGATGCCTGATAATGCGAAAGTTCGTCGTTTACAACACGCGTATCAGTCTTAAAACTTCCAACTCACACTAGATGAAAGAGAGACGTAATATGGTGGCGAGAAGGGTCGAATCCACATGGAAGAAGAGATTTTTAGAGTTAACAACCTTGGAGTCCTTTGGAAAACACTTGTGATTTTTCTTTGCTTAAAGAAAATAGTGAAATGATGAACAAACTAAACACTTAATTAAAAACACCTATGACTATGCACCTATGCTATCGAAAATAATTGCATGAAGTGAAAAGAAGAGATAGAAGGAGGTAAAGAGGGTATAAGATCAAGAACTAGATCAAAAGAACAACTTCTTTCATTAACTTAAAAGAAATAGTAAATGAAGTGCAAGGCAAGCTTACAACAAAGATGTGACGAGATTACAATGAAGTAAAATGAAACTAAAGTAATAAAAATAAAAAGAGCCTGAGATATGAAGATGGTAGCAGCAATGGTGATGACGGCGCCATCCTCTCTTGGTCTTGGATCACGAACCACCTTGCGGAAGATGTCGTCTACGTCGGGAGGAAGTCATCTTCGTCGTTGAAGCCACTTTTGGAGGGTAAATAACTTTGAAACCAAGATGAATTAGGGGATGCCAAAGAAGAAGAAGTTGAAGAGGAGGAAGAGATGAAGAACTTTGATGATGGGCACAGAGAGATAAAATGTGAGGAAGAGGGTGAAATCAGAGGAAGAAGGGAAGTGATCTTCACGGATGAACAGTAACTATGAAAAAATAGAACTGAGAAGAATCAAAAATAACTTTAAAACGGGATGGAATTAGAGGAAGTGGTAGAATAAGAAAATCTATATCTACAAGAAAGGAAGAACTTTTATGAAGAACACAGAGAGCAAAAAAGAGCAGAAGGGCTTCAAAATGGAGGAATAACAAAAGCTAGCACCTTAGATGAACAGTAAAATCACAGGATATCAAGTTGAAAAATGAGAAATAACTTCTAAACCAGGAAGAATTAGAAGATGGTACAGAATAAGAAGTTGAAGATATTTTAACAACAAAGAACTTTTATGAAGAAAGTAAAAGGAGAAAATGATTAGAAGGTGGAGAAATAAGGGGAAGAACATGCAGAAACACTGGTTCGCAGATGAACAGGACAGCACAGTGAAAAACACGAAATAGTTTGGAAATCAGAAGGAATGGAAAGATGATGCAGAAGAATAAGTTGTAGAAGACTTACAAATAAAGAACTTTTGTGAAGAAAGCAAGAGGAGAAGAGAGATAGAAGGTGGAGAAATCGGCGGCCTAAGGTGTGAGAGGGAGAGAGAGAGGGTGAAAATTTGCCAAAAGAAAGCACTCCCTTCTCCTCCTTGTCATGGGCTATTTATAGGGAAAGTTGGGTCAACGGAGGGTGGAGATTATATTAAAAGAAGATGGATGGCTAGGATTTAGGTAGAAGATGATGTATGGGGAAAAGAAAAAGGAGGTGGGCACCCCCTTTCTTGGACTTTGGGCACCCCCTTTCCCAAGGCTCATCATGTCTCTCCTTTATTTCAAACTTTGAATTCAATTTTCCCTCCAACCAAAATATGTGTTTCTTTTCCTCAATTTTAAACTTTTAAAATATTTTTTCCCTCCAACCAAAATACAAACTTTGAATTTTAATTTTCCTCCAACTAAAATATGTGCTTCTATGTTTGACTTGGTCAAAGTGGTGATGACAGTTTTACCCCCATCTTCTCTTACAATTACCTTCCGTGTCCTGCACACACACAATTATAATTTAATCTTTCAAAATTATCATAATATGCACAAATATTCATGATTATGTAATGGAGAATTAATGCTCATAGTCCTCAACTTTACTTTAGTAAATGATATCACCGAATTAATCAATTTACGTGAAATACCCAATTTACATGCGAAGTTGAGATTAACGATGGGACATGTATAATTGCCTAATTGTATGCTCATAAAATGGTGCATATGTAATGAATTATCATAGCAAATGGACACTTAACACACCCCCCAACTTGAACATTGTTAGTCCCTTAGCAATATAAACAATTATAGAATTAGGACCAGCAAACACTCATGTGTCACAGTTCATGGCAAGAACATTATGCATGATGATTTAGACTTTGGAGTATTACTAGTTCAAGTAGTATGTATTCGATACAAATTTCATCAGTCCATGTGTTTAGACATTTCCTCAGGATACACTCAAAATTAAATATCTCTTTGTGTAGGAGTGATATAACTTGACTAGTGACTACCAAACAGTCTAGATGAATGAGTCTTCTACCTTTCACTGAAAGATGATTTTCAATTCTGCTCACATCTCGAATTAAGCTTCTCGAATTATAGGTAGCTTCACTTTGTCTTTTTATTCTTTTTTTTGAGACACGGTGCTGCACATCCCTTCGCCGTTTGACGCGAACCTCAACTCTTGCCTTAGGAGAAGCAGGCTCGGTTACTAAGTTCATGGGCATTTTCCATGTTTTTTTTCTCTCTCTTTTTTTTTTGTTTTGGCAGGTAGATTTTTCCTCACGATTACTTTCAACGAATGGGCATAATATCAATCATCATCTAAGTGTTAAGCAAAATTCCCATCATCCTAATGTTTGTCATCTACTAATCTTGTTATTGTGCAATAGAATTTCATATATATTCTGAAGAAAAGGCTAAAGACATAACCAATTAATTCATCCCTTGTCTGACGATCTTTTTAAGGCCTCATCCTTATTCATTTTTTTATATTATTATTTTTATTTATTTGTTTATTTGGCGTGCCAGTTACCGAAGTGATAAATTTGTTATGCGCTCGATCTGACTTGGTCAGTCGATTGTGATGTTCGTGTCGGGACCCGGAGTTCGTCACACCATAAAGCCTATGACGTTAGTTACATCCTCTAAGATAGAGGACAACCCTTGATTAATTGCCAAGAAAGGATGCCTCGGGGGGTAACATGAAGGCATGAGAAGTGCTGACTGAATGCATTAATTGTATGTTGTGAGATGTGGTCGTTTGGTTGACCGTCCGTGCGAGATGCAGCAGGTTGTTAATTGGTTTATTCATGTGATAAAAGATGCAATCGTAGTTACTTAGATGGCAATGTATGCTGATGCAGATACATGCTCATATTTTTGAAATGGACACTCGATGCAACTGGAGGTGTCAAAAGCCCCTTTTACTCTTTTATTTAATTAGGTTTATTGGGCCAACTAGGGCTTTAGCATTAAGTGTCAAGGGCTGACACACCGACAGTTAAGTGCATATGAGGCTGATGCATGTTCAGATATAATTAGCCTAAAACGGCGCGGTAGCTAACTAACGTTAAAATGGCGCGATACCAGTATGAAAGTTAAAGCGGCGTGGTGGCCAAATGAATGCTAATACGGCGCTGTGGCTAGATGAGAGTTACTATGGCGCGGTGACTATATGGAAGCTAATATAGCGCACCCTGAGCGCGCCGGATAGAGGCTCGAGGAGGCCGAATAGATTATGTGTCTAGTGTTAAAACAGCGCGGGGGGGGGGGGGGGAATTGGCACGCCGGATTAGGGCCGCGCCAGATTAAGGGGTTTTTGGTTTATTTGAGTTCTGATTGAACTTCAGGCAAATTTATTAAGACTTTGTTGATAGTTTAGAAGATTAGAAAACTCATTCAGGCCCCAGTATCACTGTAATCGAGGCAATTACAGACTTATGCGAGGTTACTACTGAAGCATAGTCTTCAATAAACATGTCCGAACATATCAAGTGTAAATCAGACTAAGTCCTCAGTCAAAATTTTGGCAGCACCTCCCCATGATTGGGGGGTTGCAGGGGCGAAGCGGAGACAGTCCCATGAGTTCAGGGTACGCTCCTTTAAGGCCGGGAGTGCCAAACGGTGACCGATGGACTACGTTAGAGGGAAAATACCCCGAGGGCTAGCCTACTAGGGGTATCCATCTCCACGAGTCAAAAAGAAACAATTGAGGGACGGCTGAGATGAGAAGTCACCTCGAGGGCCAACCTACGAGATGTAATCTTCTCACAGCCACCACCCCTCCCTCAAGAAGAAGGTGGATTTAATGTTGGGCTCAGCCCTGTCGATATTCATTAGGTGAGTCACAGGGTTCATATCATTAGAAGATATGACTCTGTGGCTCGACAATGATTGCAGATGGTAGGGAATGTTCCCCTCCCTGGGCAGTACGTTTTTCGAGAAGATAGATTACTAAAGAACACTATGACAGGAACACATTCGATCGGGGAACGGGCAGCCGATGACCACATACACATGTGCTTCGGAGAAATATGTCAAAGAAGAGCCAGTAGACTGGACTCAGGGGTAGAAGGGCCATCCAACAGACCAAGCTCTGGGAAGAGGCAAATGGTCGAATACCTCGACAGTAGCTACAGTATATACAGATACACGACAATAACAGCGGGGTGTTCATTCTCCCAGCCCTGAACCGTGAACAGGGATGCATTGGGGAGCCACCTCCTGGGGCGAAGGGTGATGCACTAACATGCAATCCTCCTGCCGGGAGAGAACATACAAGCATACGGGTTCATCCACACAATCCATACGATAGAGAGAGAGCCCCGGGGAGGGGGACTATTGATGTTGCCTCGAGAACCTGAGGCATATTCAGTGGTAGAAAACCCAAACTAGTAACACATAAGAGATAGAGGAGATGGCAATAGACACACGCTCATTCATTCAGTCGATCACACGGTGAAAGTATTACAGCATATTCGACTCGGCATTGTCGCCTGAGACCGATTTCATTCTCGAAAGAAGAAAGAAAACAGAGACGATCAGAGAAAAGGGGTTCGAAGAACGTCCTAGGCTCAAATCATTGCCCTTGAATTACATTGCTCTGTGGAGTGATATTAATAGAAAAGAGAAAGAAAACAACAGAAGCAGACGCCACCAGACTCGCCAACCCACCTCGGAGCTTCGCAGTAGAGAACTGTAGAGAAAGATAGAGTATCAGGATGGATGAGCTCTCTGCTCCCCCCTTCTTCCTCTCCACGCTTTTCTCTCTCTCTTTCTCTTGCTTATGTCTGTCTATCGGCCTCTTCTCTTCGTTCTTCTTGTTGTTGTCCTCTCCTTTTTTTTGTTTTCGAACATAAGGCCCCTTATATAAGCAATCCTTCGAACGACCTTAATCCGGCGCGGGGCTTAGCGCGTAGATTTAAGGCCATTCACATGCGCCGGATTCGGGCTGAACGGGGCGCGCAAGTTTGGAGGGCTGCCCAAGGCCAAAAGGGCGCGTCGGATTCGAGGGGCGCGCCGGATTCGAACCCTTTGATTGCATTAACCCGACACGGGTCCAACAACGGGCTTCAGACTAACCTCGGGGGTCACTACGATCTTTCATCCCTCCATGGTCTTGGAGAGAATGTAGACGAGACCTCTGGGCCGCCAAATGGCTGCTTTTAGAACTCGTGTACCTGAAGCTCGGACACGTGGCTTTTCCGCTGATACGGCTCTCAGCACAATGGTTCGTATTGCCAGCTCGCCTCAGCTTGCATCGGTAGCTTCCACGGGTGGTGGTATGCTGCCCGGGGTGTTTCCGCCTCGACTGGGCGATCATCTAGCCACTGACGGGCCCAATAAGCTGAGAAGCCGCATCCGTGCCGGGTAATCGGGGTCTTCTACTAACAGAACCTTCGGTCCTTTATTTTGAGGGGCCGAGGGCGTTCTCTCACCTGGAGAGGATCTTTCATTCAGGTGGCGTGCCGCCAAGTGTGTCCATGTCCTTGGTCGGACAATGGATACATGCTCATCCTTGGTCGGACGATAAGTACATTCTCGTCCTTGATCGGACAACGGATATGTTCTCGTCCTTGGTTGGACGATGGATGTATTCTCATCCTTGGTCGGATGACAAGGGCGTGCTCGTCCTTGATCAGACTACGAATAGCGCCCTCTTGTGGTGTGTTCTTCTCGATCCTCGTCAGGTGAAGTCCCCGGCATTCATGATAGATAACCTGAGGCTCTGGCAGCTTGAGAAGGCTTCAATGTGTTGGTCCCCTACAGCTTCCCTGCTTCAGCAGGCCGCATCATTTGTCTCCAAGGCTTGATCGCCATCGAGTATATTTTGAGTGCCAACAAATACCCCCCCAGCCATAGGTGCTGCGAGCGAGGCACGAGTGAAGCGGGGCACGCGGATGAGCTCCTTCTGGGAGGATTCCATGTCTACCTTGACACGGTCTTGGAACGGCCCTCGAATACGGCGCGGTGGTTAATCCGGCTCGGCTCTGGGGCTTGTGCTAAAACCGTGCGCCCCTTACACATGCAGGCCTAATCCGGCGCGCTCCTTGGAGAGGGGGGCCTAATACGGCACGCCCCTTGGCTTTTTGGGAGGAGACCTAATACGACGCACTATTTAGCCCGCCGGATTAGCTTGAGTTTCCCCCCTTTAAATTTTGAAATTCATTTTTTTTTAGGGGGAAAGAGCCGTTGTTGGTTCAAAGTTCATCCTCATCAGAGCAGGTGGATTATGGCAGTGGCTCGAGCCACGAGGATGTTCTTTTGACGGGAACCGAGGCTGAGGATGCTGCGGTGTCTTCTGCCTATGAGAGCAACTTTACGACCTTCAGTCCTCCACGGTAGACGCCGAGTAGCTTCGAACCATGAGGTCCTTCAATGGGAGAAGGGTCGGAAGGGATGGAGATAATGGCTCCCGCTGTCGCAGATTTAAGCTTAGTGCCGACTAAGGTAAGAGCTACCCTTTTCCCAGTCTTGTGCTTATTCTCGCTCGACCCTTGTGCTGGCCTTTCAAAATTCTTATGCTCCCTTCCTCTTGCAGGCTCCTACTGGACAGGCCGAGGCCGCCTCACCGGTGATAACCGTGAAAGTACCTCTGCCGCCTCTCAATGCAGATCCACCCTTGTTTCCACCGGTCCTGAGGCCTATAGCCTTGACATATCCGAAGGATTACATGATAGTAGCGGACTCGGAGGCGTTGGGGATGATTGCCGGGTCTAAGCCGTCGGTTGTGGCTCCGGAGCAGCAGCAGCTTGTCGTTGTCGACGAGCCATTTCAAATTGAAGGGGGCCTTCTTGGGACAGAGGATGGAGAAATTGTGGAAGAAGTGATCAGGAGTTTTTCGACCCCAACCCCTGCCATCGAATCATCCCTGGTGGTAGCTGGAGGGGACGGAAGTGGTGACCAACTGCTCCCCGCCATCCAAGGTTCAGACGTGACGCTCTCGCCCGAGGTTGGTAGAGAAGTAGCAGTCATTGACAGTCCTACTGCTGCACTGTCTGCGGGGGCTAGTTCTGGTGCAGGCGCTTTGCAAGACATGCCATCCTCGTCTTCTGCACCGAATGATGACATTTGGGTGGCAGTTGACAGCCGGGTCGAATTTCAACTTCCGGATACGCCGTCGCTCGGTTTGCAATCCTCAAGTGACCTAGTGTGGCAGTATCTGGAGACATTGCGAGAGACCGTGATAGCTCGCCCAGAGTTAACCTATTCACAGCTGAGGGGTCTTGCAGAGCACCTCTCCCGCACCTTGCTAGCTTTCGGCTGCCCCATGGAGGACTAGGTGCAGCGGGTAGTCTTGCTCCTAAAGCATGTGAACAGGAGGGAATTCATGGGCCACAGCTTGCTTGATCAAATGACGAACACAAAGCTTGAAAAAATAGAGTGTCAGGCCGCCCTTCAATCACTAAGAGTGACTGCCCAACAGATGCGGGATGTTGTTGACGATTCTGGCTAGCATCGGACTTTTCTGAAGACTCGGATAGCTGAGCTTCGCGTCGAACTTGACCGAGCTGAGGCAGAATTAGCATCGTCCGATCAACAATGGGTCCAGCACATAGAGGCAGCTGAGCTAGCAGAAGGGCAAGCCGCATCACTCGAGGAGAAATTGGTACGACTGAAGGACAAGGAAGATCGTCTCCAAGAGCTGGCCCGCTACTCGTCTTTGGGGTTACCAGAATTCGAGGACATCTTCCGCCGCTCGCTGCAATAACTCCATCAATTCATCCTCCCCCCCCTTTTTGTGAACTTCCACGTACTCCGGGGGATGCATGCCTCAGGTAACATGTATTCCCTTTTTGTTATTTGAATGGAAACTTTCGTTCCCTCACTTGCGTATCTACTTGCTGAATAGATTCATCTGGTCCGGAGTATGTCAGTTGCTAGAGTAGGAGAGCGCTCGCACCTTCAGGGAAGGGTCAATGGGTTCACTCCACCATGACGCAACTTTTCCTCGGGACCATTGATCCGTCCAAGCCAAGTATCGGGGAATAAGGAGGGAGGTTTAGGGGCCGCCAAGAGCCGAAGGGTAGAAATAGGGGTTTATTTGTGGACTATGCCGAAGGTGGCAAAGGTCCATGGTAAAGGGAAGTTTGATTAGAAACACCGACGTAGGGTCCGGGTTGAAAGGAAACACAGACCTATCCTGTCGATGATGACAAGGGTCAGCAGTGACTCATCCATCGGCATTGGGTAAACGCCGCGGTAGAGTAGTCAAACCCCGTGTTAAGGGGATATTGACCGGTCTTACTGATGGTGGCAAGGGTCAAAAGTAGCTAGCTCATCGGCACAAGACAAATGCCGAAGCAAAGGAGGGCTTATTCATTAACGAGGACAAAAGGTCCAAGTTAAGGGAAAACGTCGATCGGTCTTGCCGATGATGACAAGGGCCGAAAGGTAGTCGGTCTTGCCAATGGTAACAAGGACCTAAAAGTAGCGATCGATCTTACTGATGGTGACAAGGGTTGAAAGGGTAGCGACCGATCTTG
The DNA here is from genome assembly GCA_022559845.1 of Amorphophallus konjac. Lineage (NCBI taxonomy): Eukaryota > Viridiplantae > Streptophyta > Magnoliopsida > Alismatales > Araceae > Amorphophallus > Amorphophallus konjac. Next base: position 54,765,547 of record CM040118.1, read on the forward strand.
TCGATGGTGACAAGGGTCAAAAGGGATGGCCAGTCTTGCCGATGGTAACAAGGGCCGAAAGGTAGTTGGTCTTGCCGATGGTGACAAGGATCGAAAAGTAGCGACCGATCTTGCCGATGGTGACAAGGGTCGAAAGGGTAGTGACCGATCTTGCCGATGGTGACAAGGGCCGAAAAGGTAGCTGGTCTTGTCGATGGTGACAAGGGCTGAAAGGTAGTCGATCTTGCCGATGGTGACAAGGACCGAAAAGTAGCGACCGATCTTGCCGATGGTGACAAGGGTCGAGAGGGTAGCGACCGATCTTACCGATGGTGACAAGGGTCGAAAGGGATGGCCGGTCTTGCCGATGGTGACAAGGGCCGAAAGGTAGTCGGTCTTGCCGATTGTGACAAGGACCGAAAAGTAGCGACCGATCTTGCCGATGGTGACAAGGGTCGAAAGGGTAGCGACCGATCTTGCCGATGGTGACAAGGGTCGAAAGGGATGGCCGGTCTTGCCGATGGTGACAAGGGCCGAAAGGTAGTCGGTCTTGCCGATTGTGACAAGGACCGAAAAGTAGCGACCGATCTTGTCGATGGTGACAAGGGTCGAAAGGGTAGTGACCGATCTTACCGATGGTGACAAGGGTCGAAAAGGAATGGCCGGTCTTGCCGATGGTGACAAGGGCCGAAAAGGTAGTCGATCTTGTCGATGGTGACAAGGACCGAAAAGTAGTGACTGATCTTACCGATAGTGACAAGGGTCGAAAGGGTAGCGACCGATTTTGCCGATGGTGACAAGGGTCGAAAGGGATGGCCGGTCTTGCCGATGGTGACAAGGGCCGAAAAGGTAGGTGGAAGTGGAATGACGAACGAGGGTAACCTCGTTACTACATCATCATATCATTTCATTTCATTTTTTTATCGCATTACTGACTCAAGCGCCCTTTCGGATTTTCGCCAAAGCCAGCCCCCTCTTACTTTTGCCCACGCGCCCTTTCGGGTTTTCACGTGGCGGGATACCTGATTTTGCCTGCAACGCCCTTTCGGGTTTTCGCCACAGCCGGGTTATGGCCATTTTTGCCCTTGTCCTAGTTTAGGAACAAGGTCGGTGGGGTATCTCTATTTTTAACCCCATTTTTGTTTCTTTATCTTTTTTTGTACTTTGTGGAGAATCCGGAACACGGGAGAGCTTGTCTGCTAGAATGCCGACCGGCCTTGTCGATGATGACAAGGGTCGGGCCCTGGTTTAGTTCATCGACATTGGTTAAATGCCGAAGCAAAGGTTATGTAGTTCTTAACAGGGACGAAAGTTCCAAGTTAAGGGATAGAGGTCGACCCATCTTGCCGATGGTGACGAGGGTCGAACATAGGTTTGTTCATCGACATGGATTACATGTCGAAGGAAAGGTACGTTCATTAACAGGGACGAAAGGTCCAAGTTAAAGGTAGAGATCGACTGATCTCGCCGATGATGACGAGGGTCAAACATGGGTTTGTTCATCGACATGGGTTACATGTCGAAGCAAAGGTATGTTCATTAACAGGGACGAAGGGTCCAAGTTAAAGGTAGAGATCGATCGGTCTTGCCGATGATGACAAGGGCCGAAAGGTAGTCGGTCTTGCCAATGGTAACAAGGACCTAAAAGTAGCGATCGATCTTACTGATGGTGACAAGGGTTGAAAGGGTAGCGACCGATCTTGTCGATGGTGACAAGGGTCGAAAGGGATGGCCGGTCTTGCCGATGGTAACAAGGGCCGAAAGGTAGTTGGTCTTGCCGATGGTGACAAGGATCGAAAAGTAGCGACCGATCTTGCCGATGGTGACAAGGGTCGAAAGGGTAGTGACCGATCTTGCCGATGGTGACAAGGGCCGAAAAGGTAGCTGGTCTTGTCGATGGTGACAAGGGCTGAAAGGTAGTCGATCTTGCCGATGGTGACAAGGACCGAAAAGTAGCGACCGATCTTGTCGATGGTGACAAGGGTCGAAAGGGTAGCGACCGATCTTACCGATGGTGACAAGGGTCGAAAGGGATGGCCGGTCTTGCCGATGGTGACAAGGGCCGAAAGGTAGTCGGTCTTGCCGATTGTGACAAGGACCAAAAAGTAGCGACCGATCTTGCCGATGGTGACAAGGGTCGAAAGGGTAGCGACCGATCTTGCCGATGGTGACAAGGGTCGAAAGGGATGGCCGGTCTTGCCGATGGTGACAAGGGCCGAAAGGTAGTCGGTCTTGCCGATTGTGACAAGGACCGAAAAGTAGCGACCGATCTTGTCGATGGTGACAAGGGTCGAAAGGGTAGTGACCGATCTTACCGATGGTGACAAGGGTCGAAAAGGAATGGCCGGTCTTGCCGATGGTGACAAGGGCCGAAAAGGTAGTCGATCTTGTCGATGGTGACAAGGACCGAAAAGTAGCGACCGATCTTACCGATAGTGACAAGGGTCGAAAGGGTAGCGACCGATTTTGCCGATGGTGACAAGGGTCGAAAGGGATGGCCGGTCTTGCCGATGGTGAGAAGGGCCGAAAAGGTAGGTGGAAGTGGAATGACGAACGAGGGTAACCTCGTTACTACATCATCATATCATATCATTTCATTTTTTTATCGCATTACTGACTCAAGCGCCCTTTCGGGTTTTCGCCAAAGCCAGCCCCCTCTTACTTTTGCCCACGCGCCCTTTCGGGTTTTCACGTGACGGGATACCTGATTTTGCCTGCAACGCCCTTTCGGGTTTTCGCCACAGCCGGGTTATGGCCATTTTTGCCCTTGTCCTAGTTTAGGAACAAGGTCGGTGGGGTATCTCTATTTTTAACCCCATTTTTGTTTCTTTATCTTTTTTTGTACTTTGTGGAGAATCCGGAACACGGGAGAGCTTGTCTGCTAGAATGCCGACCGGCCTTGTCGATGATGACAAGGGTCGGGCCCTGGTTTAGTTCATCGACATTGGTTAAATGCCGAAGCAAAGGTTATGTAGTTCTTAACAGGGACGAAAGTTCCAAGTTAAGGGATAGAGGTCGACCCATCTTGTCGATGGTGACGAGGGTCGAACATAGGTTTGTTCATCGACATGGATTACATGTCGAAGGAAAGGTACGTTCATTAACAGGGACGAAAGGTCCAAGTTAAAGGTAGAGATCGACTGATCTCGCCGATGATGACGAGGGTCAAACATGGGTTTGTTCATCGACATGGGTTACATGTCGAAGCAAAGGTATGTTCATTAACAGGGACGAAGGGTCCAAGTTAAAGGTAGAGATCGATCGATCTCGCCGATGATGACGAGGGTCGAACACGGGTTTGTTCATCGACATGGGTTACATGTCGAAGCAAAGGTATGTTCATTAACAGGGACGAAGGGTTCGAGTTAAAGGTAGAGATCGACCGATCTTACTGATGATGACTGTAGACACGTCAAAATCGACGTTACTGTGGGTACATCTCGTATCGCCTTGTAATGCCCCAATTTGACCCTCAAATTAACTTTGTTTGAGTGGTTTTTCTCACTTTTCTTAGATTTCTCCCCTTTTCCTCTATTTTTCTATTTTTCCCTTTTTTTTCAGATTTCCTGGACATTTTTCTCTATTTTTTAGAATTAACGGCGTAAGAGGGGGCGTCATTTTAATTAACGGCTTGGCCAAGGGCGTTTCTTTTAAAATAGACGACTACCAATAGGGGCGTTAATTAAACAAATAACGACTTAATGGTGGGCGTCAAATCTATTCTGAAGTCTATACACCCCTCCGTTTGTTCCACTGCCTTCCCTTCGTCTCATTCTCTGTCTTCCTTCTTCGTTTCACAGTTTGAAGTCTATACATCCCACCGTCTACTCCACCGTCTTCATTCCACAAAGTCTATACATTCCCTTTCCCCTTCCTTCATACCCTAAGTCTATACATCCACTTCCACTAAGTCTATGCGTTCCCCTTCCTTCCAGCCAAAGTCTATACACCCTTCCTTCTACCCTAAGTCTATACATCCACTTCCACTAAGTCTATACGTTCCCCTTCCTTCCAGCCTAAGTCTATACGTTCCCCTTCCTTCCAGCCAAAGTCTATACACCGTTCCTTCCAGCCAAAGTCTATACACCCATTCTTTCCACAAAGTCTGTACACCCGTTTCCATTCTTCCCAAAGTCTATACACCCATTCTTCCTTCACAAAGTCTATACACCCATTCTTCCTTCACAAACCAAGTCTGTACATCCCATTCTTCCTTCACAAACAAAGTCTATACATTCCCTTTCCCCTTCCTTCACAAGCCAAAGTCTATACATTCTCCACCTTCTCACAACCTCTCCTTCTCACACGCCCAAGTCTATACATTCTGTCTCTCTATTTTCCACCGTCCACCCACAAAAAACATAAATAACACCCCTATGAAAGTCGTCCTTTTTTTAATTCACGCCTTGATCAAGGGCGTCTTTAAGAATTAACGGCTTGCTCAAGGACGCCCCTTTTACAATGGACGCCCATCAGTGGAGGTGTCATTTTATTTTAAGAAAATTTAAGAAAATAATTAAGAAAATTGACGCCACTTCCATTAGGCGTCAATTCCACTCATTTTCTAATTTTTCTGGATTTTTCTGAGGATTTTTCAGAATTTTTTATGAATTAACGACTTAACAGGGGACATTACTTTGATTTTAAATGAAACAAAATTTAAAAATGAATTAACGACATATGCAAGGGCGTCATTTTCAATTTGAATATTTTAATATTATTTTTAAACCCTCTTCCAGAGGTGATTTGGTGGCCTTCATGGTGTCAGAAAAATACGAAAAAATAGTCATTGGAATCAGCACAGTTAGATGCACCTCCACCTAAAAAATGGGAAAATAATATTAAGAAATGAAAAATGACCCTGTTTTGAATATTTTGAATTAACGACCTTGATTCGGACGTCATTTAAATTGACGCCCGAATCAACAGTCGTCCATTCGCTTTTGGCTGATTTTTCATCTTGATTAACGCCCCTTGGTAGGGCGCGTTTTTAATTAACGCCTTTAGTTCAGGCGTCTTTCAATTTTCAAATACAGGGAGGTTTTTATTTCTAAAAATTGAATCTGGAATTGACGCCTTCTCCACAGGCGTGTTTTGAATTAATGCCCTCGTGAGGGTCGTCAATTTCAGAATTGACGCCCTGAGCTGGGTCGTCTTTAACTTCAGAATCCTGTTCGAACGCCTCCTTTCCTGCAGAGAGTCCCTTCCCTATTTGATCACTTCGTTGATAAGGGAATTGGAGTCCTTGCTTCCTATGGCTATTGCTTGATCTGATTCTTTCCAAATCTATTTTTGAACTCTTTAAATAGGGCTCTGTGGCTCTGTTCGAAGTTCCGGATTCTGGTTCCAGTTTTTTTTGGTTTTTCTTTCTTCTTCTTCTCTTACAGGACGCTGCTGCTGCTTCTTGGCAAAGGAGAAAGTTCCCTGCGTTTATTGTTCTCATCTGATCGAAGGAGTCTCCCTCCTCATCGAGCATCTAAGCCGAGAAGCACAGGCTCTTCTATCTGTCGAATTCTTCTTTCTTTTATTTGCATGCATGCATATACATTCATCATGTTCATCTCTCTGTTAATATCTCTTTATTCTCAACCACGTTGAGAACCTTCAACAGTGCAATCGCGTTGCACACTTCTTATTATTCTTTGCATATCATTCATCATATATTCTCCCATACCCTTTTGCATAGGGGTTTAAGGGCCAACACCCACAAGGTGTGTTCTTGCACAGGATATTTCATGCTCATCTGTATATGAATTTGATGCTACACTCACCTTGGTTCTAATCCAGTCTTCTATTGGTGTTTGTTAATTTTGCAAGGGTAATCAATAAGAGGAACTCTCTTCATCGGCCGGCCGATTGGAAGAGAAGGAAAGGACTCACAATTCCCCGCTTCCTTTTGAGGTATTTATATTCGCGATCCCTCCATATTATTATTTATATTTTTGAGGCCCTCGCGTCTCTGGCGATCACACTCCTATTTGCACCACGTGCATGCCATCAATTCTTTCTTTTATTTTTATAATTGTTCTAAGTGGATTTATCACGATCCACAAATTGGCGATCATGGTGGGACACCTTTTATTTTTCTTTTGTTTACCCTTTCCCTTGGGCACCCACGTGTGCCATCTCCCTTTTGCACCCACGGTGCATCTCCTTTTGTGCTCCACGTAGCACACTCCCTTAAGTGATTGGTTGGTTTGATAGATTTTTAGAAATTCCATTTATATATAAAAAAATGATGATGAGCATGCTATATTCCTTTTGGTGGTCGATTGCCATGATTTTATTGTGATTGTGAGTGTCTTTGTCTCCTTTCATATTAGTATTTAACTCTGTTTCTGGGGACAGAAGAATTGGCGCCCCTTTCAGAGGCGTGTTTCTAGTGAGTAATGCCTTCACTCAGGGCGTGTTTTCCTATTTAACATCTTCTGCCAGGGTGTTCCTTTTGTCCCGTGCAGAATTGACGCCCAACATTCTGGGCGCCTCATGTTTATTAAGCGCCCCTGGCAGAGGCGCCTGTTATAGAATTGACGCCGCACTCCGGGGCGTCTCTTTCCTGTGTGTCATAGTGACTGATCGGTTGTCTTCTGCTTACATTCATTGTTTATTACATCCATCTGTTGCATATATGATTCTGCATTCATCATTTGCTTTTGGTTGAGAGACCTTCTCACATTGTTAGGATCCACACCCCCTCTTGGTGAAGGAAGGACCCTCCATTGAGCATTCCGTCTCTTTGGACCGGAAATTCCTAAACCAAGCCTCCGTAAGTCCCCGCACCCGTGGATTCCCTCACGGACGCCGGGCAGGTTGTACCCTTTGAAGTACCGGGTTTAGTTGGCCTATACGTGGTGAGAGAGTGTTCCTAGTTGGCACCGGAGTTAAACCACATTTGAAACTAGGTTCACCCCTTGAGTGATTATATCAATTTGCATAAAATCTTTAATTCACCAAGGATCAAACAAAAGAAATCAAGGGTAACCATTCCAACTTGTGTGCTTCTTTGCAAATTATTTTGCTTGAACTTTGATTGTATAATGGCTTACCTTGATAGACAAAGTAACATGTTTAATCTTAAATGCATTAATGAGGATGCACAACCTAGCACATCTTGCAATCCTCAGTCTCAACATGTTCAACATCATTCTCACCATATTTTCAAAGGACCACGCCCTCATTCTTATGGTGTTGCCCGACCCATGGGCAATGTCCGATCTCGTGGCCCTTCAATCCAATCGCGAGCCACTACTCCCACGGGACCGTCTCGTCCCAACGATGAGAAGGTCTCCCAGATCTTGCATGCATTAGATCATCTCACCCCTCAACAAATCCAAGCCCTTAAGGCCGTTGTTGAGGGTGCATCTCATTCCTCTCATCCTCCTTCAAATCCTACGCAGGTGGCCCATCACCCCCTTCCCTCTTCTATTCACATTCCTACTCGGGTGGCTCATCACCCATCTCCTATTCACACTTCTCCTCGGGTGGTCCAATGCCCGCCTCCTTCTATTCCTCCTCCATCACGGCCCCAAGGCCTATTTATTCCTTGCAACCCGACCCATCTGGGTCCTTCTATGGGTCGGCCCATTAATTCCCTTCCACGGCCTTCTTATGCGGCCCCTCCTTCAAGGCCATGCCAACCCTCTGTTGCTCAGGTCATGCTCCTCCAACAAACTCTTTTCAACAAAGTCACTTCGTTGGAGGAACAATTAAAGAGGGTTACGAGCCCACGGCCCGCTCCTCCTACTCCAGTTAATCCCCTTTACGCGGCTCTAAATGACATTACTAAGATGGAGAAAGATTGGAAGGATAGGAGAGACGGTTGCGGCGTCGACAGTTCAAGCGAGCAAGAGTCGGCAAATTTTAATGTTCAAGTGGACGCTGTCCTTCCTCCACCCACATATACGCCTCCACTACGGTGTCCACTTGAACCGGCTGATGAAGAACCGGCAATTGAAGAACCTGAGGCGCACAATGATGAAGCTATGCAGGCACCCCTTCCGAGTTTCCTTCGCTTCCCTCTCCCTCCACTACTGCTTGATGAACCCCCTGCTCAGGACGAAGTCACCATCCCCAACGCATTCCCCGTTTATGAGACTAATTGGTGTTACGACGATGGGTCAATACTCCAATCACCTATGTCGTTGCACCAAGACATGTCTCCTATCTCTAACACCTCTCGCCCCATCTGGCATTTTCAACACACTAAACCTTCTCCGTTCACCCCTCCCTTAACCACTCCAATAGCCTCCACTCCACCGGCCTCCACCGAACCTCCATTACCCTCAATTACGCCAGTCTCCGCCAAGCCTTCCATTACACCTCCTCTTTGTTCGCCACCTCAGCCGTCCACTATGCCTATGACCCCTACCCCATTACTTAACCCTTTACCCTTACCTGTGACTAGTCCTGAGCAAGGTTCACCCTTTTTTGCACTCGAGCCAACCCCGACTGCTTCCGAGCAAAGGGAGAAGCTCGACGTGTTTGAACCTTTGCTTCCACTCACCCTTTCACCTCCACCATCCATGGAACCTTCCGCCTCCGCTTCACCCCTCTTTACTACTCGGAACGGGCGTCCTTCTGTAAATACTTGTGCCGAAGATGATCAAGAGCCGGGAAAGAAAGATTTGGCCATGGCCATGCTGTTCAAGATGCAAGAGTTTATTTGCCGGATGCCAATCTGGGTTGTTGTGCCAAGCATGGTTGAAGAGGCCGAGTCCCCGCCACTGCTCGCTAAAAGAGAATGCCAAGCGTTGATGCCGTATAAGTTTGTGCCCAAGGGCCGGGCAGGGCACCCCTTGTTCCAACTTTCAAATCTTGAACTGTTTCTTCCATACAAGGGACGAACGCCCATCTTGATCAATATTCTTCATACGCTACAATCCTTGGGCAACACAATGTTTCCTATCCCAACTTTCCAACTCTCTCACACTATTGCTTTCCACTCTACAAGAGAGTTGTCACTTACCATTGAAGCTTCATCCATTGGGCCAATTGGCAATACACTTTCACTGCCATGGAGGGGCAGTTACCTTGGTGTCAAAGGGCTTTCCACTATTCTACCCACCTTCCATTCAACGCCATCCACATGGGCCACTCCAGGGGTAAGGAGGAGGATCTCATCCTCTCGCCCTTCATGTTCTTCATATTCTTTGCATCTCATGCATTCTGTCGCATCCATGCATTCATCACATCTGTTGCATTGCACTCGCATACATTGGCACTTCTTCTTTCCCGGGTTTCCAGACCCGTATCTTCCCCGCCTTCCAGAACATCCGGATCTTCTGCATTTCCCATCTTCATCCTCTTCTAATCCACTCTCCCTGGGGCATCGCGTCCCCTTTCCTGCTATTTCCCTGGAACCTCCAGGTGTTTTATCCCTCCTCTTAGGGCATGACGCCCCTTCTGATTCCACTATTCCGGAACCTCCGGATCTTTCTCTTCTCCCAGGGCATCGCGTCCCTTTCCGTCTTCTTCCTCCGGAACCTCCGGATCCTGCTCTTTGGGCATCGCGCCCCTACACACCCTCAAGTCTGGATCTTCTAGATTTCTTATCTCTTCTCCTTGGGCATCGCGTCCCATGGTACCTTCCCCCTCTAGAACCGCCGGACTCTCTTTCCTTCCTCCCAGGGCATCGCGCCCTTTCTGATTCTCTTCCTTCAGAACCTCCGGATTCTCCATCTTATTCTCTCTATCTTATTTCGGGGCATCCCGACCCTTCTGATTCCATCCCTCCGGAACCTCCGGACCCTCCTGATCCTTTTCATCCACTCTTCCCTGAACACCGCGTCCCTCGGCATCTCATTCCTCCGGAACCTCCGGACCATCCCTCTTTCTTCCAATTCATCTTCCTGCTCCTCCAGGATATCACATCCTTTGTCCTCTTCTTCCTTTTTCACCATATTTTTGCATATTTCTTCCTAGGCATCGCGTCCCTCGAGATTCTTCTCCTCCGGATCCTCCGGATTCCTCCTATCATGATTCTCCTCCTCTATCTCCGGACCCTCCGGATCCGCCTCTTTCCATCTATCAATTTCTTCTCCTAATTCCTCCTGATCATGGGTCCGACCCAACTTCTTCCACATCCACTGCCTTGGGCATTTGCCCTTTCTCCCACTGCTTCCGAGGCTTTAGTCCTCACCTCTCTTCTTGATATTTCACTTCTTCTGTAGACTGTTCTATGTGATCAGGGTCTCTGCGCCTTAGTGAGGGAGTTCTAGCCCTCGCCTCTCTTCCTTTTCTCCTTATTCATCTGAGTCTGGTCTGAGCACCACTCCTTCTTGTTAAGCCACTTCCAAATCTTTTGCTTCCAATCCTTTTATTCGCTAAAAGAGGACTATCCCACGATGATCAACCCCGCCTCTCGCGGCAACTATTTCAAGAAAGGTCGCAAGGTAATATGTTGGCATAAGTACGCATTTTATGATATCATTACCTCATTGCTTCACGCCCAATTTTCAAAATAAAGTGCTTCTTAACAAGATCAAAAGTGGTGTTTTAAACCTTTATCTTAATTAAATCATTCTCAAAAAAATCTTTAGGCTTGCTTCTGCAGCACCTTTGGTTAATTTGAACCCCGCGCTGGGAATTCGATGTTCTCTCCCCGCTTGTTAAGAGCAACCCTTAGATGGGCACCGCACACACTTCACGGCGCCCTTTAGCCGGCTCCTTTGGTTAAAACACCATTCCTACTTTGGCCATGTCATGAGTATATCTGAAAGTCTTTTCTCTTCTTTACTCGGCCGAATGTAGGGGCAAGAGGTCGACGGGTGAGATGACCCACCCAGGGTAATCCCCAATACGAGAGGAGTCTCAAATAGGGGCAGTCTTGACCCAAAATCAATATGAGTTTTCATATGAGTTTTCATGATATACATCTCGCCAAAAGGGCTATTATGAAAATCAAGTCAAAATTTCGATAAAAGTAAAATTGTGAATTATGACATGTCAAGAGTGGCAAAGTCCCCGCAGGGAAAACCCTGGTCGTATGCATGTCAAGGGTCTAAAAATCAAAGGCACAAAGCCCCGGCACAACAGACTACCTCTTTGAGGGTAAACACCTTGGAAGGAATTCAAGTCCCGACATCTCCCATCCTGCATAAAGCTTATCCTCAATTATTCTTCTCTTCTCCCTCTAAGACCGAATGTTTCTCGGGTATGGCCTTGGTAGGGGCATCGTTATACAAGGGTAGCCGGTCGTAGGGCGCCACCCTTCAATGCACGCTCGGCTTTGGGTAATTTTAGCGAAAGGGGAAGGAACAAGGACCCCTAGCCAGTGGTTCAAAAACACCCTTTGATGCTGCATTAACAATGTCTAAACCAAAAAAAAAATCAAAAGAAAAAACAAAAAAATTTAAATATTTTCTAATTCAAAATCCAAATTTTTTTTGAATATTTTCTAAGCCAAAATCCAAAAAAAATTGAATTTCCTGATCAAAATCCAACAAAAATTGAATATTTTCAAAATTCATAATAAAAATTCAAATATTTTTCAAAATCCACATAAAAATTTAAATATTTTCAAAACTCATAAAAATTTGCATATTTCAAAATCCAAAAAAAATTGCATTGTATTTTTCTGATGGTGTTTTTTGCAAGAACAACAACTTTGCAAGGACCAAGAGCACGGGATGAGTCCTCTCCATTCATTGCCATCTACCTTTTGATTCTTCCCATGTTCACAATTGATCACATCTTCATAATTTGCTACGCATTACTCCGATTATTCATCACCAAATCTTTTTTATCAAATCTTGCTGATCACTCCGCCGATGGGCATTATCAGATCTTGATCATTCAACTCCAAATCTTGATTAGCCAAGTTGTCATCCTCATGACAAACGACAAACAATGATGCTATGCTATCTATGCTTTAATGATGCTATCTATGTTATTCATGCCTTTCACGCTATGCACACTTGAATGCTATTCATGATATGATACATACATGCTATTGATGCTTTGATTCATGCTATGCTTGCTATGCTTAAATGCCTTATTCATTGCTTGTTATCTTTTATATCTTGGCTGATGAATCTTTGAGCGCAGGAAGAAGCTCTTGGTACCACCGACTGGGCATCATCATCCAAGCCCCACGGTGCTTGCACCTCATTTCTCAGTTCCCCCATGCTCATTGCTATCACCATCCCCCCTGTATGCATTCTACTATATGTTACATACGCTACTAGATTATATCAAGGACCTTGTGACTTTGGTAAATCTGGGATTTGAGTTCCCCTCCATCAAAAATAATAATGATTCCAGAGGAGTCTTAGTCACACGGATAGGCCGTTGAGCCGTCCAAGACTGGGGACGATGGTTCCCTTTTACGAGTTGATGCGTGGATAAACGGGCTTCGGCTTAGTATCGGCTCGCAGAATGGGTTTCTTGACCCAATCTTGGCAGTTTAACAATATTATCCTTGATTATTTTATATTTTCATTTGTCCTTTTAAACCCAGCATGCATTCATATAGGAGTTTGAAACAATTTTTGGAAAATCATTCTAATAAGCTGATTTGGAGAGTCAAATTGATCTTAATCTTTCCAGATATGAGATATTCATTGCTGATGGAATCCTCAATTCGTTTTGTCACTGTTTTGGGTCATTTTCTCGAAAGCTCCTTATTTAGATTTCTATCATCTTATCTCAATCCTTTTACTTTGATCCACCTTGGCTGCAGCACGTCCACATTGGCTGGAAACCGCTCCCCAATGGTGAAACCTACAGGTTTGTGACCTGGGGTACTTCCACCGCGCTGGAAGTTGATCATTCTCCTTCGTGCCCGCGTGCACACTCCTCCTCTTATCCAAACATCGTTGATTTTATTGAATTTCCTGGGATTGCTTCATCTCGAGCTTTTGATTTCATTCTCATCAAGTGATGTTGATTGCGTGTCTCATCACACCTTGGCATCTACTTTTCAGTTTGCTCTGCTCCCTTGCAAAGCAGACGCCAAGGCGGGGCAGCTGTAGACACGCCAAAATCGACGTTACTGTGCGTACATCTCGTATCGCCTTGTAATACCCCAATTTGACCCTCAAATTAACTTTGTTTGAGTGATTTTTCTTACTTTTCTTGGATTTCTCCCCCTTTCCTCTATTTTCCTATTTTTCCCTTTTTTTTCGGATTTCCTGGACATTTTTCTCTATTTTTTAGAATTAACGGCGTGAGAGGGGACGTCATTTTAATTAACGGCTTGGCCAAGGACGTTTCTTTTAAAATAGACGACTACCAATAGGGGCGTTAATTAAACAAATAACGACTTAATGGTGGGCGTCAATTATATTCTGAAGTCTATACACCCCTCCGTTTGTTCCACTGCCTTCCCTTCGTCTCATTCTCTGTCTTCCTTCTTCGTTTCACAGTTTGAAGTCTATACATCCCACCGTCTACTCCACCGTCTTCATTCCACAAAGTCTATACATTCCCTTTCCCCTTCCTTCACACCCTTAGTCTATACATCCACTTCCACTAAGTCTATACGTTCCCCTTCCTTCCAGCCAAAGTCTATACACCCTTCCTTCTACCCTAAGTCTATACATCCACTTCCACTAAGTCTATACGTTCCCCTTCCTTCCAGTCTAAGTCTATATGTTCCCCTTCCTTCCAGCCAAAGTCTATACACCGTTCCTTCCAACCAAAGTCTATACACCCATTCTTCCCACAAAGTCTGTACACCCGTTTCCATTCTTCCCAAAGTCTATACACCCATTCTTCCTTCACAAACCAAGTCTGTACATCTCATTCTTCCTTCACAAACAAAGTCTATACATTCCCTTTCCCCTTCCTTCACAAGCCAAAGTCTATACATTCTCCACATTCTCACAAGTCAAAGTCTGTACACTCATCTCCTTCTCACACGCCCAAGTCTATACATTCTGTCTCTCTATTTTCCACCGTCCACCCACAAAAAACATAAATAACGCCCCTATGAAAGTCGTCCTTTTTTTTAATTCACGCCTTGATCAAGGGCGTCTTTAAGAATTAACGGCTTGCTCAAGGACGCCCATCAGTGGAGGCGTCATTTTATTTTAAGAAAATTTAAGAAAATAATTAAGAAAATTGACGCCACTTCCATTAGGCGTCAATTCCACTCATTTTCCAATTTTTCTAGATTTTTCTGAGGATTTTTCGAAATTTTTTATGAATTAACGACTTAACAGGAGACATTACTTTGATTTTAAATGAAACACAAATTAAAAAATGAATTAACGACATATGCAAGGGCGTCATTTTCAATTTGAATATTAGAATATTAATTTTAAACCCTCTTCCAGAGGTGATTTGGTGGCCTTCATGGTGTCAGAAAAATACGAAATAATAGTCATTGGAATCAGCACAGTTAGATGCACCTCCACCTAAAAAATAGGAAAATAATATTAAGAAATGAAAAATGACCCTGTTTTGAATATTTTGAATTAACGACCTTGATTCGGACGTCATTTAAATTGACGCCCGAATCAACAGTCGTCCATTCGCTTTTGGCTGATTTTTTATCTTGATTAACGCCCCTTGGTAGGGCGCGTTTTTAATTAACGCCTTTAGTTCAGGCTTCTTTCAATTTTCAAATACAGGGAGGTTTTTATTTCTAAAAATTGAATCTGGAATTGACGCCTTCTCGCCAGGCGTGTTTTGAATTAATGCCCACGTGAGGGTCGTCAATTTCAGAATTGACGCCCTGAGCTGGGTCGTCTTTAACTTCAGAATCCTGTTCGAACGCCTCCTTTCCTGCAGAGAGTCCCTTCCCTATTTGATCACTTTGTTGATAAGGGAATTGGAGTCCTTGCTTCCTATGGCTATTGCTTGATCTGATCATTTCCAAATCTATTTTTGAACTCTTTAAATAGGGCTCTGTGGCTCTGTTCGAAGTTCCGGATTCTGGTTCCAGTTTTTTTTGGTTTTTCTTTCTTCTTCTTCTCTTACAGGACGCTGCTGCTGCTTCTTGGCAAAGAAGAAAGTTCCCTGCGTTTATTGTTCTCATCTGATCGAAGGAGTCTCCCTCCTCATCGAGCATCTAAGCCGAGAAGCACAGGCTCTTCTATCTGTCGAATTCTTCTTTCTTTTATTTGCATGCATGCATATACATTCATCATGTTCATCTCTATGTTAATATCTCTTTATTCTCAACCACGTTGAGAACCTTCAACAGTGCAATCGCGTTGCACACTTCTTATTATTCTTTGCATATCATTCATCATATATTCTCCCATACCCTTTTGCATAGGGGTTTAAGGGCCAACACCCACAAGGTGTGTTCTTGCACAGGATATTTCATGCTCATCTGTATATGAATTTGATGCTACACTCACCTTGGTTCTAATCCAGTCTTCTATTGGTGTTTGTTAATTTTGCAAGGGTAATCAATAAGAGGAACTCTCTTCATCGGCCGGCCGATTGGAAGAGAAGGAAAGGACTCACAATTCCCCGCTTCCTTTTGAGATATTTATATTCGCGATCCCTCCATATTATTATTTATATTTTTGAGGCCCTCGCGTCTCTGGCGATCACACTCCTATTTGCACCACGTGCATGCCATCAATTCTTTCTTTTATTTTTATAATTGTTCTAAGTGGATTTATCACGATCCACAATGACGAGGGTCGAACATAGGTTTGGTAGGGGATCTCCGGTGGGACTTTTGATGATCGTCCCTTCTTGAGTTTCATTAGGAGGAGAAAGAAGAGGAACTTTTAGATTACCACTTTACTGGCTCGAGCGCCCTTTCAGGTTTTCGCCAAAGCCAGCCCCCTCTTACTTTTGCCCACGCGCCCTTTCAGATTTTCACGTGGCGGGGTACCCGATTTTACCTGCAACGCCCTTTCGGGTTTTCGCCGCAGCCGGGCTATAGCCATTTTGCCCTTGTCCTAGTTTAAGAACAAGGCCGGTGGGGTATCTCTATTTTTAACCCCATTTTTCTTTTCTTCTTTTCTTTTTTTTTTCGACTCATGTAACAGAAGGACGTTGAGAGGGTCGGCTAGGACACGAAGTCTTGCGCCGAGGAAAAGGGTTTATTCATCAGCAAGGAGACAATGCTGACACAAGGGATAGATTTTCTCCGATTCAGGCGTAAGGCCCGCAATGGCAATGCTGTAGAAGGGTCGGCTAGGACACGAAGTCTTGTGCTGAGGAAAAGGGTATATTCGTCAGCAAGGAGACAATGCTGATGCAAGGGATATATTTTCGCCGATTCGGACGTAAGGTCCGCATTGACAATGTTGTTTATTTTAAGCGAGCTTGGTTAGGGCAGAGTGCCACTAGACCAAGGCATGGGTAGCTCGATCAGGGTGGAGTGCCACTAGACCATGGTACGGGTAGCTTGATCAGGGCGGAGTGCCACTAGACTAAGGTAAGGGTAGCTCGATCAGGGCGGAGTGCCACTAGACCAAGGTAAGGGTAGGTCGATCTGGGCGGAGCGCCACTAGACCAAGGTGAAGGTAGCTCGATCAGGGCGGAGTGCCACTAGACCAAGGTGAAGGTAGCTCGATAAGGGCGGAGCGCCACTAGACCAAGATGAAGGTAGCTAGATCAGGGCAGAGTGCCACTAGACCAAGGTAAGGGTAGCTCGATCAGGGCGGAGTGCCACTAGACCAAGGTGAAGGTTGCTCGGCCAGGGCGGAGTGCCACTAGACCAAGGTAAGGGTAGCTCGATTAGGGCGGAGTGCCACTAGGCCAAGGTAAAGGTAGCTCGATCAGGGCGGAGTGCTACTAGACCAAGGTAAGGGTAGCTTGATTAGGGCGGAGCGTCACTAGACCAAGGCGAAGGTAGCTCGATCAGGGCGGAGTGCCACTAGACCAAGGTGAAGGTAGCTCGATCAGGGCGGAGCGCCACTAGACCAAAGTGAAGGTAGCTCGGCCAGGGCGGAGTGCCACTAGATCAAGATGAAGGTAGCTCGATCAGGGCGGAGTGCCACTAGACCAAGATGAAGGTAGCTCGGCCAGGGCGGAGTGCCACTAGACCAAGATGGAGGGTATTCTGATTATTCAGGGAATGCCGATTGCGCCGTGTGATACAGCTTTATATGCTTTCCATTGAGGGGAGAGAACTGGACGACTCCTTTGTGGTCTACCAGGATGTAGGCACCCCCTTCATATACTCGGCGGATGATATATGGTCCGACCCAGTTTTCGACCAACTTCCCTTTGGGGTTGGAGGCCATCACTTCTCTTTTTTTAACCATCACCGGGTCACCCTTCTTGAATTCCTGGCCTATGACCAGCTTATCGAAAGCACGGGCCATGCGGGCTTGGTAGAGTTGAATGTTTTGTTGCATACGGAGATGCTTTCCTTCGAGCTCGGCAAGCTCTTCCAATCTTCTTTCTGCATTAGTTTGTTCACTGCTGACTAGTCCATGCTGGATGGTGACTCGCAGCGAGAGGACTTCTAATTCAATCGGCACCACAGCCTATGACCCGTATACGAGGGAGAATGGTGAACAGCTGGTTGGGGTTTTATACACGGTACGATAGGCCCAAAGCGCTTCATACATCTTTTCTTCCCAGTCCTTCTTATTGGACTTGACGGTCTTTACCAGCAACGTGCATAGCGTTTTGTTGAAGGCTTCTGCAAGTCCATTGGCTTGAGGGTTGTAGGGGGACAATGTCCTCCAGTCAATCTTGTATTTATCAGCTAGCTGATAAATCTTATGGTTTCTGAAATGGCTGCCGTTATCAGAGATAATTCACCTGGGAACCCCGAACCGGAATATTATGTTCTGCCGGAAGAATCTTGCAACCAACTCTCCCGTCACTTCTCTTAGTGCTACTGCCTCTGCCCATCTGGAGAAATAATCTGTGGCTGCTAAGATGTATTTGCACCCTGATGAAGATGCTAGCAGTGGCCCTACCACGTCCGTGCCCCATTGAGCAAACGGCCAGCTCGGTATGGTGGGGTGTAGCGGCACCGGTGGTCTTCTCGACACATTGGCGTGTTCCTGACATTTCTGACAAGCCTTGGCGAACTTGCAGCAGCCATCAAACATAGTGGGCCAATAGTAACCCAATTGCTTTATCTCAATTTTCATTTTCAGGTCGGCATGGTGCGCTTCAGCTGAACCCGCGTGGACTTCTTGCATCACCTGCCCAGCTTCTACTGAAGACAAGCAACGAAGGAGAACTTTTCTTCGGGCATCCGCCATTATTCGGAACAGGGTTCCGTTTCCTATCTCGTAAGAGTCTTTGACCCTCAGGAGTTTCATTCTCTGTTCTTTCTCCTTCGGGAGCTGCTGGTGCTTGAACCATCGTAGGAGATGTTCTCGCCAATCGGGCTGTTGAACCTCTTCGCCGGCTGCCACCTCACTCTCTTGCTCATCGGACAAGACCTCTGTCACACTGGGGACCTACCGACGGTTGATCACTGTTATGTTCAAGCTTGTGTCTAGCGGGATTGCCAATGAACTGGCCAGTTTAGCGAGGGCGTCCGCCTGAGCATTATGTCCTCGGTTGACATGCTTGATGCTGACGAAGTAGAATCTTGACATCAGGCGGGTTGCCAGTTGATGGTAGGGGAGGAGCTCCTACTTTCGCACATCGAACTCTCCTTCCAGCTATTTTATAACTAGCATGGAGTCTCCGAATGCTTCCAGCATCTGAATTCCCATGGACAGAGTAATCTGCAACCCGATTATCAGGGCTTCATACTCTGCTTCATTATTCGTGCAGGGTTTGTTTATTGAGCAGGATGTGTGCACAACTTCCCCCTCTGGAGATTTCAGGACTATGCCCACTCCTGCTCTGACCCTGGCCGATCCAGTGGCCGAGGTGTCAATTCTGGAAGCGCCATCAAAATATAACTGCCACAAGGAGGGCTGCACTTGAGCGGCTTCCAATGTTTCATGTTCAGGAAGTTCTGGTTCCAACGGGCAATCCCCGGGTACTGGGTGCTCGGCGAAGAAGTCTGCAATAGCTTGGCCCTTGACGGCCTTTCGCGGCACATAGGAGATATCAAACTCCATAAGAATCACCGCCCATTTGCCCAAGCAACCTTTGAGTGCCGGCTGGGACATAATATATTTCAGCGGGTCCTCTTTGGATACCAAGCTGATTTCATGCGACAACATATAGTGTCTAAGCTTCTTGATTGCGAAGACCAGTGCCAGACAGATCTTCTCAATATAAGTATATTTCTCCTCAGTCCTGACCAGTCTCCGACTAAGGTAGTAGAGGGCTTGTTCTTTCCCTTCTTCATTATTCTGGGCCAGCATTACCCCCAGGGAATTGTGTGTGGCTGCTATATATAATATCAACGGCCGTCCTTTCACCGGTGCGCCCAGCATTGGAGGGGTCTTCAGATAGTCTTTCAGCTTGTCAAAGGTTGTCTGGCAATCTTCATCCTAGTAAAAGGGGACATCCTTCATCATCAATTTGTGGAAAGGCTGACATCGCCCTGACAAATTGGAAATGAACCGCCGGATATAAGCCAAGCGGCCCTGCAGCAATCTCAGCTCGGAGAGGTTCCTTGGTGCAGGTAGCTCCTGAATCGCTTTGATCTTTGCGGGGTCTATCTCAATTCCCCTGTATCTGACAATGAAACCCAAGAATTTTCCGCTCGATACTCTGAATGCGCATTTCATATGGTTCATCTTCAATTCGTACTACCTTAGCCTCTGAAAAATGATTCGGAGGTCCTGCAGATGGTCTTCTTTCCTCCTAGTCTTGACCACAAGATCATCTATGTAGCACTCGACCTTGTGGTAGAGCAACTCATCAAATATTTTGGTGATTACGCGCTGATAAGTTGCGCCAGTATTCTTCAGTCCGAACGGCATCCTCCTGTAGTGATAGATGCCTTTAGGGGTTTGGAAGGTAGTGTGGACCTGGTCATGCTTCGCGATCCATATCTGGTTGTAGCCGGACGACCCATCCATGAATGACAGGGCCTCATGGCCGGTTGTAGCATCAATCATGACTTCCGTTATTGGCACCGGGAAGTCATCCTTGGGACAGGCTTTATTTAGATCTCAGAAGTCAACACATATGCGGATATGCCCATTCTTCTTCTTCACAGGGATGATATTCGCCAGCCACGTGGTGTACTGATTTTCTTCGACAAATCCCACGTCAATGAGCTTGTCGACTTCTGTACAAATTCGAGTGATGAGTTCCGGCCTCATGCGCCATGGCGGTTGCTTCATCGGCTCGGCTTTAGGGTTGATCGCCAGCTCATGTTGCGAAACTGCAGGGCTCAGACCTGGCATCTCTCTGTAAGTCCAGGCAAAGCAGTCCCGGTACTCTTGCAGCAATTGGATATATAGCTCCCGTTCTTCTGGGGATAGCTGGGCGCTGAGGAAGGTGGGCTTAGGGTCTTCCGCACTTCCCAGGCTGACTTCTATCAACTCGTCGACTGTAGCTTGCCCTCCGTCTTCTATCTCCGGAGGTGCCTGTTGGAGGTCGATGAAGTCTGGAATGCCGTCTTCGGGGTCAAGGACCTCGATTTCCTCATTTGACATCATCAGAGCCTCTGGAGAGTTCTCTGCTTCATTCAATAGTAGCTGTGCAGATTGCTCTATCAGCAAGTCCATTGTCGTTGCAGCTTCCGAGGGTGAGAGAGCAACCTCAGCCCCTGTAGATGGGGTTGCGGCCGTGACAGACTGGTGGTTGTTTACTGTCGGGCTAGGGCGGACTCCCAGTCTTGTAGCATAAGGTGAGGAGGTCTCGCCTTCTGGGGCAGTTGTATCTTCAATAGAAATGGCATTCCCTTCCTTGGCGGCACATACCTCTTGATCGGAATCGGCTGAGGCTTCCCCAATTGGCATGAGAGGTGCCGAGGTCATCATTGGTAGGACTCCACTAGAGGGAGAGGTCCCTGCTTCTTCAACATCTTTGGCCTTACTGCTGCTAACAGTATCAAATTTGGCTTGGAGGGCTGCCTCTTCGGGATAGGCCTGCTCCCAGCATCGGCAAGGAATCATGGTCTCCGCTTCTTAATTTCTGGGCTGAGCCGGCTCAGCATATTCAGCTTCCGCTGGGTATTCATCAAAAGTTGCCCCCAGTGGGCTATCTTCAGCAGGGTAGAAGGCGGAGATGGTATGTACCTCATATCACCCGCTGTAATAATATTCTTCGTGGGTGAAGCCCAACCCTGGATGCTGAGAGATGCGTCTCAGTTCCTTCTCCAGACTTGCGGGATGGCACATTTTTTGGAAAACTTCTTTGTTTTTATGAGATTGACCGGAGGGGATGTGTTGCTTCTGGAACATCCTAGCGATCCGGTCGGTTGTAAATGCCAGACCTTGAACGGAAACTGACAGATTTTCTATGTCTTCGGGCAGGCAGCAATCTATGTCTTTCCGAGTGGGATGTTCTTCAGCCGTGTAAAACAAGCTACTGGGCCCATCGATCTGCGCCACCTCCCAAGTTTTGGAAGGCTCGACGGTGGGGCTATCAAGGTCGGGAATCGGCTTGGTGAGGCCGTCTGGGACTCCAATGTGGTCATGATGCTGGTCGACCTTGGCTTCATTCACTTCGGGGTATATAGCTGGAGGTGCTATTCTACCCATGTTGCCGATGACGGTGATATGAGAGACCGCCTTGGACTTGACATGTCCGCGCGGCGGTGGTGGATACCAATTGTCGCCGGAAGAGCTTTTTGATGCCCCTACAAGGGTATTGACTTCAAGGGTCTTCCGAGAGGGCCTCGCATATAGGTTGGCGTCCGCCAAGTGACACTCGAACACTTCGAACGGGTGAAGGTCAGCAAAGATCCTCTCCTCCTTCCCTTCGAGATTGTACTTGATGCATTGGTGGAGCGTAGAGGACACCACCATGTTTTCATGCAGCCACGGACGGCCAAGCAACGCCTTGTACGAGGTGCGGGAGTCGATGACATGAAACTGCACCTTCGTAGTGAAGTCTGCCAAGGTGAGTGTGAACTTTGCCACCCCCATTGATACTTCACATTTATGATTAAAGCTGGTGATACGCATATCTCCGACCTTTTCGAGACGCACGTTGAAGTGGTGCCTCTCGTAGATTCTATAGGGTAGAATATTGACAGCTGCACCAGGATCGATCAGAATTCTGTTCAGCTCCCTTCCGTTCAGGTGCCCCTTCATGTACAGCGGCATGTTGTGGCTGATGGTAGATAGCATCATATCTTCTAGAGTGAAGGTCATGCTGGCTTCTGGCAGTGCTTCAGTCAAGCAAGTCTCAAAATGAGCAGGTGTCTACAGAGTAGTGATGATCGCCTGTCGGGTCTCTTTACTCAAAGAGAGAATCTCCCAGATTGTAAATCTAGCAGGGAGCTTCTTGAGTAGCTTCATTATTCGGCTCCCAGCTCGGACATTGGAAAGCTTCATCTCTTCCGCCCACCTGGACTTGGGAGAGTCCTGAGTTGCGGCCCTTGACGGACCCGCTTCATCTGCCTCGGAATCGGCGTCTCTTTAGTTAGCAACGGATCTTTGCTATTCTTCATCAGCCGCTACAGGGCAAGCTCCATCTGCATTCGGGGCTTCAGCAGACTGTGCTGGCTGTGGGTGAACATCCCCGAGTGCAAGGTTAGCCTTCTGGCATGGCTGCTTTCCCTTGGACATCTTTATGAATTCAAGAAAGGAGGGGACTGTCTTACCCCCACTCTTGTTGTATAGGCCTGGTGGAGGAGGGATCTGGACTCCCTTGACCTCCGGGGGAGGTGTCTTGTAGGGCTGCTCTCCCCTGAATATAATGTTGTGGTTGGGCGGCGGCTGGCGCCCCCATTTTCGGCCGGACTGGGTTGCATGTGTAGCAGTCGCGGCTTCGACCTTGTCTCCCTTAACAGGGGGTGTGAAGCAAATTTCCTCTTCCTCCTCCTCACCAGGGAGGTTGAAGAGTGCTGAGAGGGTATTGCAGAAGACAACCTGCACTTTATTGGCCTTAGCGGCCTTTCTTTTCTTCTTCTTTTGTTTCTTTTTCTTCTTTGCTTCAGCAGGGGCCTGCCCCCAGAATAGACTGCCCTCCTTATCGGATGCTGCATCAGCTTCTTCTTTTTGCTCAAGTGAGAGATGCTCCAGTTCTTGCCATGGGACATGGTCTCGTACCAACAAGGGCTTCAATTCGGGCTGCACGTAGAGCCCTTCTATGAGGTCTTGTAAGTTGCGGACCCCGGGACTGGTTTCCTTGACCACCGGTAGCGGAGTTTGTCTCCTCCGATTTCGGGTAGGTATTCTGATGGCTGCAGGTGGAGCAGCCCACGCAGGTGCTGCCACCGGCAGAGCGGGTCGCGGTGTAACGCCACGGACATGTGCCCCCACTTTTGGGCAAGGTGCCCTCTTCTTTTTGTGCTTCGCAGAGACCTGCTGCCATCCTTGTTGTTCTTTCACGGGCTCCAAGAAATGAGTTTCATAGGTGTGCCGCATGCTTGCTTCAGAGATCTCCTCGGGCAATGCCTGGTATAGGGAGATCATGTTAACTCCTGCCCTCCTCAGAGGGGCTTCATGTGGTTAAGGAGGGTCCATTTTGTACTCTCCCAACTCTATTTCATTTTTCTTCACCATCCCTTCAATGATGTCCTTGAAAACATAGCAGTCTTCGATTGGATGCCCCAGCATCTGGTGGTATGGGCAGAATCTTGGACTGGCTTTTTCCTTTCATATCTTCCGACCTCTTTGGCTTTGGCAGGGTGACCATGCCATATTCCGTTACCCAGTCGAACAGAATCCTGGTCTTGTCCTTTGGAAAGGAGTAGGCTTTCTTCATCTTATCCCTCAACGAGGGACCTTCTTTGCCGTCTGGGGCTTTTGCAGGCTGTGGGGTGACCGCCTCCTTGCCTTTACCTTTCTGTTGTTCGAAGGCCTTGATGTCAAGAGCGTTTGCTTCTTTAGGCATCTGGCGCCGCTCCACTGTATTGCCCTTTTGGGTTGTGCTGGCAGTTGATGTAGGGGTAGGCCTGGCCAGAAAGGCTTCCACTTCGGCCACGACATTGTTTAACCGGTCAAACGACCATATTTCCATTCCAATCATCTTTTCCAGAACCTCCCTTCTGAGGTTCTGTTTGCATATTTGTACAGTGTCCTCCTGATGCTTGGGCCGCTTGCACCTCATTCCGAGGTTCCTCCACCTCTTAATATAGTCGAGGGTTGTCTCATATGCCCTCTGTTTTGTTGAATAGAGTTTGGCCACCGTGACCTCCCTCTCTATGACATGAAATCTTTCTCTGAACGTCCTCTGTATATCCGACCAGTCGCTGATCGACCCGGCCGGGAAGCTGGAGTACCATTCAAATGCGAGCCCCGTCAGCGAGGACCCGAAAAATTTTAATAGGTATGACTCGTCGGTGGCCAGATCACCCATGGCGGTCATATAATATGCGATGTGTTCCTTTGGGGACCCCTTCCCATTGAACTTGTCGAACTTTGGCGGCTTGTTGATCTCGGGGGGAAGCCGTTTGGCAACATGGTGTTGCAGGTATGGCACCCGATAGGCATCAAATGCAACGTAGTCGCCTTCACTTCTTTCTGCGAGCTTCAGCTTGATCATCCTTTCCACCATCATCCGGTTCATGACCGTGGGGTCAACTGGTTCTGGATAGAAGTGTGCCAGCTGTAGGTACGGGGTGACCAGAGCGGTCGCCTATGGAGGACGCAGCAGTGGGGGTGTATGGTGCACTTGAGGGAGCACCGGCGGCATCAGCGGCTGCGGCTGGGGTGGCCATTGTTGAGTTGTCGCCATGCTCGGCTCTGACGGTTGAGGCATGGTGTAGAGCGGTGGAGGGTCAACATGATGGACCGCTCCCCAGGATGATTCACCCTGGACGTCGGGCAGCTTGGAAGCTGATGATTGTTCAGTCTTCTCCATCAGCTGTTTCTTCAGCAAGTCTATTTCTTGTCGGTATCTTTGAAGTAGCATCAAGACCTACGGGTCCATAGTTGCAGTGCTGGGGATAGGCTCTGTTGCTTCCCCAGTCGTACCCTCGGGCAGGATGTCGAGGAGGACGCCATCTTCTACTTCCACCGTCACTACATTGGCGGTTAAAATAGCAGTTTCATCATTCCGCTGGTGGTAGACCAGGGATTGTTTTCCTCTAGTTGCCGCCAAGAACTCCCTTGTGTAGACACCCAATTTTGGCCGATAAATTGGGCATTTTTTTGTTGTTCTCCTAGTTAATGCCCCAATTGATCCTTAGTTGGTTGATTTTCTGGGATGTCTCTCTATTCTTGGCCCAACATTTCAATTCCATACCTTGGATCTCGTCTCGAGTTTGGCATCCCCGCGCTATCCGCTCTTATTGCTTTCTTGTTCATAGCGCGTTGTGGATCTAATTGAAGTTATCATTTGAACAGTTGTTATTTTCTTGACATCTGATCATTATAGCATCCACTTTGGATGTTATTCTCACTCAACATTTGATTAAGTGACTGCCCAAAGGATTTTTCTCCTTTTTCTAAATCATTTGATGGGCCTTTAATTATCACGCTATATCGTCATAGCGCGTTCTTCATGAACGCGCTATATGCTTGTAGCGCGTTCTCAGTCAAAAACCCAGTCCGACCCGGACTCCCCTCTTTCATCTCAGAGTCCTTATTTGGTAAGTTTCCAATCGTTTTCCTTCCAAAGGAAGGTTCCAAACCCTAATAGGAGTCTTTCCCCCTCATTAATTGGCAGGATTACCTCAATTTGGGCCGCCAAACGTTTGGATTGAATTGAACTCTGACCTAGGGTTGCTTCTCGATCTTTTTCCTATAAATTGCACCCTTTGGCCGTCGTTTCAGGGGGATGCAACTCGAGATCTTGACGAGGGGGAGGCTGCGTTTCGTTCCAAATCAACAATTCCTCGCTCCTCACACATCCAAGGGAGTATTTAGGGCATATTATGTTCTTCTTAGTTCTTCCTAGTCCTTAGTTTTTCTCCCCAATTCGTTCATCCCAATCTTTGCATAGCATTACATATCGATCTCAAAAAACACTCTTTTACAAAACACATGCATACACACACACCACACCTATCTTTTGGCCCTTCCATAGGGGTTTAAAAACCACCAAACCCCCAGGTAATCGAGCCCCCCATTTACATGCTTTTGATTAAGAATAGGGGTAGATTCTACTAAAATCTCGTTCTAATGGGCCTTTTATTTGTTGTTTATGATTGTTTGCAGGCACTAGAAGACTAATACGTGGAGCCCTTGCACCTTGGCCGGCCTTGGAGCAAGGAAGGAACGAATCCAAATAACCCTGCTTCCTGTCTGATATCGCGCTATAGGTTCCTGGCCCGATCTGAAGAACGCGCTGGGACGATACAGCGCGTTCATCCCCAGGCCAGCCCTTGGCCATCTTGAATTTCTGAGGTATGTAACATGCCCTATCTTGATCTTTATATTATTTGGCATGTTGCTGGCCTCAATGGCGATCACGGACTTTGATTATTACATGTAACCCCCCTTTTATCATCAATTGTAGTTCTATATCTTGTCAAGTCATCTTTCATGCAAATCATTTAATTGGGGGTTATTATTATTTTTGTCTTAAAAGTGGATCTTCTTATAATCTACAAATTGGCGATCACGGTGGGACACTTTGTGCCACCACGTTCGTTCTTTTGGTTGCCTGCTTGTTAATCCATCAAAGTGTGTGTGATTATTTGTCTTTTGGGGTTCCCCCACCCTGTCATCGGTCGCGCTATACATCCATAGCGCGTTCCATCAGA
The DNA here is from genome assembly GCA_022559845.1 of Amorphophallus konjac. Classification (NCBI taxonomy): domain Eukaryota; kingdom Viridiplantae; phylum Streptophyta; class Magnoliopsida; order Alismatales; family Araceae; genus Amorphophallus; species Amorphophallus konjac. Next base: position 54,792,137 of record CM040118.1, read on the forward strand.
TCGCGTTATGGACGTATAGCGCGTTAATCACCAGAGGGTATTTCACCCACACCTTCTGTCGGGGTTCTGATTGTCATCTTCTCTGGTTGCATCTTGTACATTTCATGTTGTGTATTCTTGTTTTAATATATTTTTCATTTTATTTGCTAGTTCTAGTTTAGATATTCTTGCATAACATAGCATTCATCTTTACATTCGGTTTGGGAGACCCCCTCTCCCCACACTTTTAGGAGATCTCACACCCCCTTGGTGAAGGAAGGACCCTCCAGTGAGCATTCCGTCTCATTGGATCGGAAATTCCTAAACCAAGCCTCCATAAGTCCCCGCACCCTTGGATTCCCTCATGGACGCTGGGCAGGTTGTACCTTTGAAGTTCCAGGTTTAGTTGGCCTATGCATGGTGAGAAAGTGTTCTTAGTTGGCACCGGAGTACCACATTTGAAACTAGGTTCTTCCCTTGAGTGATCACACCAATTTGCATAAAATCAGTAATTCACCAAGGTTCAAACAAACAAACAAAAAATCAACGGTAACCACTCCAAATTGTGTGCTTCTTTGCAAATTATTTTGCTTGAACTTTGATTGCATAATGGCTTACCTTGATAGACAAAATAACATGTTTAACCTTAATGAGGATGTACAACCTAGCACATCTTATATTCCTCAATCTCAATATGCTCGTCATACTTCTCACCATATCTTCAAGGGACCACGTACTCATTCCTATGGTCATGCCCGGCCCATGGGCAATGTCCAAACTCGTGGCCCCTCGATTCAATCGCGAGCCACTACTCCTACGGGACCGTCTCCTCCCAATGACGAGAAGGTCTCCCAGATCTTGCATGCATTAGATCATCTCACCTCCCAACAAATTCAAGCCCTTAAGGCCGTTGTTGAGGGTGCATCTCATTCCTCTCATCCTACTTCCAATCCTACGCGGGTGGCCCATCACCAACTTCCCTCTTCTATTCACATTACTACTCGAGTAGCCCATCACCCATCTCCTCCTATTCACCCTTCTCCTCGGGTGGTCCAATACCCGCCTCCTTCTATTCCTCCTCCACGACGGCCCCAAGGCCCATTTATTCCTTGCAACCCGGCCCATCCAGGTTCTTCTATGGGTCATCCCATTAATCCTCCACCACGGCCTTTTTATGCGGCCCCTCCTTCAAGGCCTTGCCAACCCTCTGTTGCTCAAGTCACCCCCCTCCAACAAACGCTTCTCGACAAAGTCACTTCGTTGGAGGAACAATTTAAGAGGGTTACGAGCCCACGGTCCGCTCCTTCTACTCCAGTCAATCCCCTCCGCGCCGCTCTGAATGACATCACAAAGATGGAGCAAGCTTGGAAGGATAGGAGAGACGACTACGGCATCGACAGTACGAGCAAGCAAGAGCCGGCGGGTTTCAACGTTCAAGTGGACGCCATCCATCCTCCACCCATTCACCCAATTCACGCATATGGCCCTCCACCTCCACATACACATACACAATGCCATTACATTCCACCACTCACATACACGCCTTCACTACGGTGTCCACTTGAACCTACTAATGAAGAACCGGCAATCAAAGAATTTGAGGCGGCATACGACGAAGCTCTGCAGGCACCTCTTCCGAGTTTCCTTCGCCGTCCCCTTCCTCCACTGTCAGAAGACCCCTATGCTCAGGACTATGCCACAGTCCCCGATCCAACCCCCATTTATGAGACCTCTTGGTGTTACGATGATGAGTTGATATTCCAATCACCCATACCGCCGCATCATGAGTCGCATCCTATCCCTAACATCTCTCGCCCCATCCGGCATTTTCAACGCACTAAACCTTCACCTCCCGTAACCACACCAATATCCTCCATTCCATCGGCCTCCGTCGAGCCTCCATCACCCTCCACTACGCCGGCCTCTGCCGAGCCTTCTATTACTCCTCCTCCTTGTTCGCCACCTCAACCCTCCATTATCCCTTTAACCCCAAAACCCACTATGCCTATAACCCCTACTCCACTGCTTAACCCTTCACCCTTACCCGTGGCTAGTCCTGAGCAAGGTCCACCCCTTTTCGCACTCGAGCCAACCCCGACTGCTTCCGAGCAAAGGGAGAAGCTCGATGTGTTTGAACCTCCACCTCCACTCACCCTTTCTTCGACACTTTCCATTATATCACCACCATCCATGGAGCCTTCCGCCTCCGCTTCATCCCCCTTTACTACTCAGAATGGGAGTACTTCTGCAAGTATTTGTACCGAAGTTGACCAAGAGACGGGCAAGAAGGATTTGGCTACAGCCGAGCTATTCAAGATGCAAGAGTTTATATGCCGGATGCCGATCCGGGTTGTTGTGCCAAGCATGGTCGAAGAAGCCAAGTTCCCGCCACTGCTCACTAAGAGAGAATGTCAAACTTTGATGCCGTGTAAGTTTGTGCCCAAGGGCCGGGCAGGGCACCCCTTGTTCCAACTTTCAAATCTTGAACCTTTTCTTCCATACAAGGGGTGAATGACCATTTTGTTCAACACTCTCTATACGCCACGACCCCTGGGCAACACAATGCTTCTTATCCCGACTTTCCAACTCTCTCACACTATTACTTTTCACTCTTCAAGGGAGTTGTCATTTACCATTGAAGCTTCGTCATGGGCTCTTGCTTTATCCATTGGGCCAATTGGCTATACACTTTCATTGCCATGGAGGGGCGGTTATCTTGGTGCTAAGAGGCCTTCCACTATTTCATCCACCTTCTATTCAATGTCATCCACATTCTTGTCTATCACATTTTCTTCATGGGCCACTCCAAGGGTAAGGAGGGGGATCTCATCCTCTCGCCCTTCATGTTCTTCATATTCTTTGCATCTCATGCATTCTGTTACATCCATGCATCCATCGCATCTGTTGCATTGCATTCGCATACATTTGCACTTCTTCTTTCCCGGGTTTTCGGACCCGTATCTTCCCCGCCTTCCAGAACCTCTGGATCTTTCGCATTTCCCATCTTATTCATCTTCATCCTCTTCTAATCCACTCCCCCCGGGGCATCGCGTCCCCTTTCCTGCTATTTCCCTAGAACCTCCAGGTGTTTTATCCCTCCTCTTAGGGCATGACGCCCCTTCTGATTCCACTCTTCCGGAACCTCCGGATCATTCTCTTCTCCCCGGGCATCACGTCCCATGGTATCTTCGCCCTCCGGAACCTCCGGATTCTCCATCTTATTCTTTCTATCTTCTTTCGGGGCATCCCGACCCTTCTAATTCCATTCCTCCGGAACCCCCAGATCTTTCTCTTCTCCTTGGGCATCGCGTCCCATGGTATCTTCCTCCTCCAGAACCTCTAGATTCTCCATCTTATTCTCTCTATCTTCCTTCAGGGCATCGCGCCCCTTTCTATCTTCTCCCTCCGTAACCTCCGGACCCTCCATCTTTCTTCCGATTCATCTTTATGCTCCTCCAGAATATCACATCCTTCATTTTCTTCTTCTTTTTTCGTCATCTTTTTCCCTATTTCTTCCCAGGGCATCGCGTCCCTCGAGATTCTCCTTCTCCAGATTCTGATTCCTCCTATCATGATTCTACTCCACTGCCTCCGGACCCTCCGGATCCGCCTCTTTCCATCTATCAATTTCTTCTTCTGATTCCTCCTGATCTCGGGTCCGACCCAACTTCTTCCACATCCACTGCCTTGGGCATCTGCCCTTTCTCCCACTGCTTCCGAGGCTTTAGTCCTCACTCCTCTTCTTAATTTTTCGTTTCTTTTGTAGACTGTTCCATGTGATCAGGGTCTGCGCGCCTTAGTGAGGGAGTTCTAGCCCTCGCCTCTCTTCCTTTTCTCCTTATTCGTCTGAGTCTGGTCTGAGCACCACTCCTTCTTGTTAAGCCACTTCCAAATCATTTGCTTCCAATCCTTTTATTCGCTAAAAGAGGACTATCCCACGATGATCAACCTCACCTCTGACAGCTGCTTCTACAAAGGTTGTAAGGTAATATATTGGTGTAAGTACGCATTTTTATGATATCATTTTCTCATTACTTCACGCATGATTTTCAAAATGAAGTGCTTCTTAACAAAGATTAAAAGAGGTGTTTTATCTTAGGCTTTTGTTTAATTAAATTATTCCAAATTAGGCTTACTTCTGCAGCACCTTTGGTTAATAAAAAGAACCCCGCGCTGGAAATTCAACGTTCTCTCCCCGCTTGTTAAGAGCAACCCTTAGCTGGGCATCGCACACACTTCACGGCGTCCTTAGCCGGCTCCTTTGGTTAAACACCGTTGCTACTTTGGCCATGCCATGAGTATATCTAAAAGTCTTTTCTCCTCTTTACTGGGCCGAATGCAGGGGGAAGAGGTTGACGGATGAGATGACCAACTTCGGTAATCCCCAATACGAGAGAAGTCTCAAATAGGGGCAGTCTTGACCCACGCTAAAATTAAATTTCATGATATACATCTCGCCAAAAGGGCTATTATGAAAATCAAGTCAAAATTTTGATAAATGCAAAAGTATGAATTATGGCATGTCAAGAGAGGCAAAGTACCCGCAGGGAAAACCCTGGTCGTATGCATGTCAAGGGTCTAAAAATCAAAGGCACAAAGCTCCGGCACAACAGACTGCCTCTTTGAGGGGAAAAACCTTGGAAGGAATTTAAGTCCCGACATCTCCCATCCTGCATAAAGATTATCCTCAATTATTTTTCTCTTCTCCCTCTAAGACCGAATGTTTCTCAGGTATGGCCTTGGTAGGAGCACCGTTAACCAAAGGTAGCTGGTCATGGGGCGCCACCTTTAAATGCACGCCAGGCTTTGAGCAGTTTTGGGTGAAAGGGGAAGGAACTAGGACCCTTAGCCAGTGGTTTAAACATCCATTGATGCTGCATTAGCAATGTCTAAGCCAAATTCCAAAAAAATGATGATTGCCAAAATTCTAAAAAAAATTGAATATTGCCGAAATTCCAAAAAAAATTCAATATTGCCAAATTCCAAAAAAAAATTGAGCATTTCCAAAACTTTCATATCTTTTCAAAATCAACACAAAAATACAAATATTTCTTTTGAAAACTCCTAAAAATTTGCATATTTTCAAAAATTCCAAAAAAAATTGCATTATATTACTGATGGCATTATTACGGAGATATCCTTTTACAGGGGCGCAAAATCAAAACAACAATCACAAGAAGTGCAAACAAGTATCAAAGGCTGTCTCATTCCACTATGTATGTCAAAATAGTACAAAATGAGAATGGATAAAACAACCTCTCTAGCTCTCCCCTCGATCCTCCTGATCTCCCCCTCTACGCGAGCTCTCAACCTCCTCCTGTCCTCCCCAGGAAGACCTAGGAGGAGCCATCGATCCCCGAGAAGCTGAACCCCTGTCACCGCGTGCTTCCCTCTCAGCATCTTCCCTCCTCTGATGCTCAGAGGAGGTAACTAAATAATCAGTGCTCGAATAGGCTCGGGAGTATCCCTCGCGCTGAGCCCGCTCACGCCCTCGCCGATAGCGATCCTCCGCATCCTTCGCCCGCTGCTCGGCGATTCCTAATCTAGTACGTAGCTCCACCCTCTCTAGCTCCTGCTCCACTCTCTCTCTCTCTCCCATCTCTCTCTCTCTCTGTCTCGATCCTCCCTCTCTCTCTGCCGCTCACTCCTCTCCACCCCGAGTAAGAGGCGTAGCTCTGCCACATCTCGAGGAAGCTCCTCCGCATCACGGCGCCTCAGCTCTGCTTCTGCTGTCCGCAGCTCCTGCTCCTGCATCCGAAATCTTGGTCAATAACTGATAATAAAATTTTTCAAGACTAAGATTAAAAAAACAGATTGCTTACTCTCTCCTGTAGGGAGGCCTCAGCTGCCTCCGCCCGAGCAACTGCACTGGCAAGCTGACTCTCCAGGTCGGTGTGGTCGTAAACAGGCTGGGTGGAAGATGAAGCACCATGCGACGATCGGACTGCCTCCAGCTCCTCGCGCTAAAAAGAGAAAGCATTACTATTAATTGAACTTTAAATCCAAATTATTCTAAGTTACAAGTGCTTACCAGCTCATCGATGGTATGCTGGAGGTCCTCACGTTGCTGGATCATGGAGTCGAGGAGTCCATATACCATGGCCAGTCTCCCCTCTATGTCAAACTGTAATAAACACATATTGGTCACATATTGAATAATCAAGAACAAATGAATTTAAAGGCATACCTGTCCGCGAGCGCTCTGATAAACTCGGCTGTCGTATGTCTGAGAGTATGCTTGGAGGTAGGCATCATCTGAATCCGCTCCTGCAGGGACTGTTGTTATAACAGGTGCTATAGATTCAGAGGGGGGGTGAATGAATCCCCTTTTAAAAACTTGTCCAAATATAAAACTAAAGCGGAAATAAAATCTTAACTGTAGATGCAGCAACCTTCACTCTTAGAGAAGAGGTTTATCTGTTGAGCAGAACCCGGAATTCAATCGGTGTAGGACAAGAAGTCCTCTAACTCATCTATCAAGCACATCACATGCAAGGGAGATATTCAATGTAATTCATAAACAGCTGAGCAAAGAAAAAAACATGCGATACCTGTGAACGGGGTAGATGAAACGGAAAGATACACCACAATCACAACCACTGCACAGAGGATTTTTAGGTGGTTCGGCCAGACACAAGTCTGCCTACGTCCACCCCACACTCCCAACCGGAATGTGGATTCACTAAAACTGCTGGGCAACACAACTTGCCAACATACGCTGTCACACAGCTTTCCAGAGGAACAAGCTCCTCTCTTCCTCCAACCCAGGAGGGAAACACCAGTGACCCACGGCCACGGAAATCCAGAGACCAAGGTCTCTCTTCCTCCTACCCGAAGGGAACACCCAAGTGACACCCTGTCACTTGCAACCAGAGGATGAGTCCTCTCATCCTCCTAGCCTGGAGGGAACACCCAAGTGACACCCTATCACTTGCAACCAGAGGACGAGTCCTCTCTTCCTCCTAGCCCGGAGGGAACCTCTAGCACCCCACGGTCACTAGAAACCAGAGACTCACGTCTCTCTTCCTCTATACCAAGAGGGAACCCACAAGACACCCCCCAGCTGCTTGCTGACCAGAGGTGAAGAACCTCTCTTCTCCTGATGGCACAGGAGGAACCCGTTCTCACAAGAGACACGAAAGAATAACAAAGAAACCTTAAAGAAAAGACAAAAACAAAACAAGACAGCAGAATAGGAATGAAGCTCAGATGGCTCTGGATTTGATCCAAGCAGTAAGGCTCGAAGGACTGATCTTCAGGATTCCTTCTTCTATGCTCACTCTCTTTTTCTTCTCACGAATACTTCCTTTTTCTTTCTTCTTCCTCTTCTTTCTGCTCTCTGATGTGCTTGGGCACTGCTCTCTCTGCTGCTCACAGCTAGGACTCCTTCTCTTCTTCACTGCTAGAGTTTCTTTTGCTTCAAGAGTATATTTCTCCCTCGGAGGCTGAGGCAGTATATTTATAGCCGAGATGAAAGGATGGGGCGGTGTTGCCCTAGTGAGCTTTGACTGGTCCACGTGGTATAATTTCTTTCCACGTGACTTCTGGAGCTTTTTCTTCTTTTGGCCACGTGTCAGCATCCTGGTACCTCGTCCATCCTAGGATCACGAGCCAGGCACCTCGAATCACGTGCCCTCCATTAGCACGCTCAGCAACTAAAAACTCAAGTCTGATGCGTTGACTCCATCAGCCTGTGTTTCTGGAGATTGACCGCGTTGACGCACTGTCATCACTGCGTCTACTCTTTGCTTGAACATATTTGAATTTGTCCCACTGTGTCGACCCTGCTATGGATAGCGTTGACGCGTTGAAGACAGCCAGAGATAAGTCGCCCCTTTCTTGAACTGCTGCGTCGACGCTGCCAGTTGGTGGCGTTGACGTACGGATGAAAATCAGAAGTGAGTATTGGCCTCTCTTCCGCCGCTGCGTCGACGCTGCTTGTTGATGGCGTTGACGCACGAACATGTACATTAAGGCACTTGATGGCGTGAAGGAACGAGTGTATAGATTTAGTTGATGCCAATCAATAAGTATGTACACTGGGGGAGTGTATAGACTTGAAACCCAAAGGCAGTGTACAGACTTTGTAAGTCTGAGCCAATGTACAGACATCAAGTGAAGACCAGTGTGTAGACTTCTCGTGAAAACCAGTGTACAGACTTTGAGGCGTTTGACAGATGTATATACTTAGCCTTTGAGGAACGATGTATAGAGTCTGAACGTGAAGGCATGCTGTATAGACTTGAAGCGCTTGAAGCGATGTACAGACTTGGTGGTTCAAATAGTGTACAGACTTGTGAAGGCTTCAAGACAACAATGTACAGACTTTGAAATAAAGAATGTACAGACTTGAAAGTTCAAGGCCACGATGTATAGACTTCAAAAGAAGCAGTTCGATGTACAAACTTCAATAACTCTAGACAACGGACGCTGTACAGACTTCAGCTAAGTAGGCCACAGGCCGATGTGTAGACTTTGGCTTGGAACGAAGGTAAAGATGAGGCTGTAGACTTGATCATCCAGATTCAAGGCAACCAATGTATAGACTTGAACACAAAAAGGTAGATAAAGCAGCATGGCGTCAACCCAGCTGTTCCACTGCGTCAACGCAGCAAGTAAACCAGCAACTACTGCGTCAACGCAGTGTCCTTGAAGCGTCAACGCACTGCATGAACAATTAGCCACTATGTTAACCCAATCTAGCCATATTCATGAATTAGCTATTCAAGCAAACAATCAGATATTTAAGCAGTCAAACAGTCATCTAAAGTAATTAGCACACCTCAGTGTAACCCATGGTGTGTCAGCCATCATCAAAATCATACAGGGGCACAACAATCTCCCCCTTTTTGATGATGGCAACACTATGAGTTACACTGACTTAGATTCTTCTCCCCCTTTGCCTTCATCAGAAAAAATGAAGTAGGAAAAACAATTCAGTAAAGCACAGGAATGTTATACTTCCCTTTGGATTGTTGATGGTTCGAAGGAGACCTTTTCTTTGGAGACATCTATCTTCCAAATGTATCCTTTTAAGAGCTTCTCCCCCTGTAGATATGTCATATTTTCAATCACACAGGAGCACTGAAGTATGAAGAACTCAATCATGTAAAGAGTTAGGAGCTAAATAAAATGCATGAATCAAGTCTCCCCATTTTTTTTTGAATTATGGAAAGAGCAGCTATTTTCTGACACCAATTGAAAGTTTCTGACATAACAAATTTCCCTTAATGAAGTGGAGCATAGCAGCAAGCACACAGGGAGTTCGAATTGGATCTGATTCCAGGACTGCATGAGTCGACCCATGGGGTCGACCCATGAACACAGCAAGCAGTGACTTATGCATCAGAACATAAGGTCATCTCAGCAAAAATAACTTGAAAATTAACTATATGAGTGCAATTAACTATATGAATGCAATTAAAAATCGTCAACTAGAAAGATGTTATGAATGCAGTGCAATTAACTATGTGAGTGCACAGTCATTGACAATTCATGTAGGATATGAGAACTATGCATGAGTCAAAACCTGAAAGGCATGTTATGCAATTAGTTTGACTAGCTCCCCCTTAGTCATACAACCCTTATGCATCCACCATGCTTATGCAGGCCCAAGATATGAGTGGAAGTCAACAGTTGAGACCAATTGATAGAACTGAGTGCAAATGAATCAGTCAGTTTGGTCTGAACGACTGGAGTCAAATATGAGAGAGTAAAAAAAAATTCAGAAAGAATGAGAAAGATTTTCAATGGAATATCAAATTTCATAAATCTGATTTAAACAGATGATTACAGACTCTTCCATCATAGAAACCTCTGAATGAACCTACGTTGACAAACCAGATCAGAATTTTATGTATGCAAGGTTTGAACATGAGCCTTTTCTAATCATATCTGAAATCAGTTTTCTTAATAACAAGTGAACCATGTTTTCATATTGAGAGACCTTTTTAACCTTCTTCATTCTTACTCACTTAATTTCAAATATTTCCTCAAGAAATGCAATCGATAGTATTGAGGATAAACAAACAAGAAACCATTTATTTCTGTCAAAGTTTCTATTGAAAGAAGATTCTTTTCCAAACAATTTCAGATGATATGCTAGATAGGCAACGAATTTTTAACAACAATATTCAGGAGCAATTAAGTTAAGTACATCCTTACAACTGGAGGATACACGTTGTTTAGACGCCAGTATCCCTAAGCGCTTGGAAGGACTAACTGTCATGCTTCTTAAGAACAGAGATAGCATTTACACCTCATGACACACTGAAACTCATTTCTTTGATGAGGGACATGTATTTCTCAGTGTGCCTGCCATTGTTCTGCCAGATTTTTAATCAACATATTTAAGCAGAGTTAACTATGGCACTTCATGACATATCTTAATTCATTTCTTTGATGAATGAGATGTGTTTCTCAGTGACCAAAGACATTGCTCTGACAAGATTTGGTATTTGACATAATCCATATTCCCTGATGTTTAAAAATAATACATATTTTCATACAAATCAGTCAAGGAAAATCATGATTTCAGAATTTCAGATTTCAGAAGAGTTTAAAAAACACAACATGAAAGGGTTGGTTAAAGTTTATTAAGACCAACTCTGAAATTTTCAGGAAGAATTCATAAGCAAACACAAGAAATACATGAAACTTCAACCGGCTGAAAGCTTCAGACATTCATAGTCCTATATGATAGAAATTTCCTTAAAAATAATGTTTTCGGATTTATGATCAAGATATGCGCAGAGAAATCTTTCTGGGACTTCAAGGAAGGCAAGAGCATTTTTCAGGTACAGCCAAGTCAACAAATGCCAATGGATGCCAATTGATAGTATGAGTGGCAATGGCTGACAAGAGTTGAAGCAAGAGGCTGAAATACAATGCATTTCACAATCACCAAGGAGTTTATCAAGATTGCAGTTCAAACAGGAAGGTGAGTATTAGTCATCAGACATGAGCTTTGATGAGAGGTATGATGGTCACATGCAATTACATGAATGAATAATGAGAAATGCTCCCCCTCACTAAATGCATAAACTGAAACCCTCCCTTTTCTTTTGAAAAAATTTCATGATTAAATGATGCCACTCTAAGATGCAATTAGATGCATTAACTACTCATGAAGGGCATGAAGACCCTGAAGGGTATTAGACTAGTCAAATGTGCATGATATGCAGTGCACCTCCCCCTGACGGTATGCATTCAAAACATTTGAAAATCATTCATGAGTCATAAATTCTAGATGTATGCAGTCACAGAATGAGCATATCCAGACGCAACAACTATTGCATGGAAATGCAAACATGCATGTTTAAACCACTAATTAACAAATCTATCTATATACCTAATGCCATCTATGCAGACTCATTGAAAAGTCAAGAGACTTACCTGAGAAGTGCATGAGTGGGGTTTACCTTCTTAGGGTGTCTTGGTTTATTTGCCCCTTTTATTTCTCGTTCCCAAGACACACCTGCAAAAAGTTTCTCACTTGGCACATTTTGGTACCCAAGTTTCCTTGGGTCCTGCAGGGTTAGTGGCATTTTGATGGGATGTTTTCCAAAGCTTCTGAACCATCATATCATCATGCTTTTTCATATAGCAACTAGGCATGGAATGTCCAGACCGACCACAATAATCACATGAACCACTCGGTCTGAATTTCTTACTATGCATGTAAGCAGGTGTGCTAAATTCATGGGCATGAATGTTTCTGTTTTTACCACCACTTTGTTTCAGATGGTCAGAAAACCAGCAATCAGTCACCTTGTGACCTTGCTTTCCACACTCAAGGCATGTGAGGGATTTTCTTGTTTGAACAGATTTGTTTCTACCAAACACACTTTGTTTAACAAATTTAGAGTTGACCTTCTTTCTCTGAGAATGCCAGCAGTCTTTGACTGTATGGCCAGGTTTCTCACAGTGATAGCAGAAGATGGAATTTCTTCTACCAACATTAAGCCAGCAATCAGCCGCCCTATGGCCTGACTTGCTGCAGGTGGAACACACCATGTGTTGGCCCCTGGACCCATTTTTGTTCCTCTTAAAGACATGCTGATTTTCATACAAATTGACATGATTAGAATTTGAAAAATATTTAACTTTACCTTTGGCAAACCAACATTGTTCACTAACATGACCTGTTTTTCCACAATGATAACAATAACTTTTTCTTTTCTATTCAACAGGACTGTTTTTGTTATTGTACTTCCTAGCATGCATTCTATCATCCTGTTCTATCAATTTACATTCATGCATCAAGTGACCAACCCTATAACAGTAATGACATGAAATTTTCTTTTTATTTGCATGAATGTGTTTGTTCAATTTAGGCACAACATTCTCAGTTTTATCATGAGAGTTCCTTGAATCTTTGTTCTGAACATGAACAGTCTTTTTCTATTTTTGAACTTGTTTCTCAGACTTAGGGCTGTCAGTGGAATTTTGATTCTTCTTTGCACTAAATTCAAAAATAGGCACATTCGATGTGCTGCCAGACTTAGAGCTACTCACGAATGAAGTTTGAAGCTTACTTTTAAAGCTCTTTTTATTTATTGGTTTGTAGCCCAAACCCTCTCTTCGGAGATTCACTTTAGATCCAAGAATTTTATCAAGATTTTCTTTTCCACTGACAAATTTCTCAAGAGATTTCCTCAATTCTGTAACTTCTGATCCAAGCTTTGATACATGGATTTCATATTCATCAGCTTTCTTTTTATGGCAAACAGCATCTTCTTTCAACATTTGATTAACAGTCCTAAGACTTTCAATTTCCTGTTCAGCTTTCATTAGCTCATCAGAGCTATCCAGGCTAACACTCTTCCCTTTTTCAAGAGTGATAAGTCTCTCAGACATAGCTGTATTTAACTGTTTTAGCTTGCAGATCTCCTGTCTCATTTTACCATTTTGTTCCAGGATTTCATCATCAAATTTCAAAACACTTAAGGAGGTCTGACATTCACTAAACACTTCTTGTTCATCTTCAGATTGAAGATTTTCAAGCCTTTTCTGAAGTTCTGAGTTTTCTATTCTGACAGTCTCTTAAGTTTCCGAAATCAATCTATTTTCATTTTCAAGGCTCACTGATTTAGATCCAGATTCCTCAGTTTGTTTTTTTAGTCTAGCATTTTTAGATTTCAGATATTCCAGATCTGAAGTAATAGAATCAAGATCAGTCAGCTGTCTTCTAAATATCTGATTTTCAGTTTTCAGAGTATCACTGTCCTCACCAGTAAGTCTAGAATTCTCAAACCTATCTAACCATTTTTTCATAGATCTGTTTTTCTTGCTCAATTTATTGCTAGATCTTAACAGCTTGGAATAAGCATCTACCCAATCATCTAAGGTATAGTCCGCAAAGTGATTTACCTGAACTTCGTTCTCTTCTTTATCACTGTGGCTGCTGCTATGGTCGCTCCCATCAGCCATCATGCAGTTTTCCTTCCCTGTTCTGCAAGTTAGTTTCATCTTGTCTAGAATATCCCTAGCAGACCTGCAATCATGAAGGCAAAAGTGTAAGGCCTTGTTAATGGATGCTTTTATCAGATTTATAGCTTTCTGATTTTCTCTATGCATTGATCTATGACGATCAGTCCACTTGGACTCTTTTCGTGGTAACCTATGAGGACCATGAGTAATTAACTTCCACAAATCGGGATTATCTAGATTGACGTAGTTACGCAAACTACTGAACCACGAATCAAAGTTAGACCCATTGAAAACCAGTGGAAGAGCCATTTGTAGGCTATGATCAATTAGACAAAAATCAAGGAGCAGCAAACCGGAATAAGCACCGAGAAGCACGGGGATCACTGCAGATCGTTGGATCTTGAAGCAGTAACCGCTCTGATACCAATTGTTATAACATGTGCTATAGATTCAGAGGGGGGGGGGGTGAATGAATCCCCTTTTAAAAACTTGTCCAAATATAAAACTAAAGCAGAAATAAAATCTTAACTAGAGATGCAGCAGCCTTCACTCTTAGAGAAGAGGTTTATCTGTTGAGCAGAACCTGGAATTCAATCGGTGTAGGACAAGAAGTCCTCTAACTCATCTATCAAGCACATCACATGCAAGGGAGATATTCAATGTAATTCATAAACAGCTGAGCAAAGAAAAAAACATGCGATACCTGTGAACGGGGTAGATGAAACGGAAAGATACAATACAATTACAACCACTGCACAGAGGATTTTTAGGTGGTTCGGCCAGACACAAGTCTGCCTACGTCCACCCCACACTCCCAACCGGAATGTGGATTCACTAAAACTGTTGGGCAACACAGCTTGCCAACATACGCTGTCACACAGCTTTCCAGAGGAACAGGCTCCTCTCTTCCTCCAACCCAGGAGGGAAACACCAGTGACCCACGGCCACAGAAATCCAGAGACCAAGGTCTCTCTTCCTCCTACCCGAAGGGAACACCCAAGTGACACCCTGTCACTTGCAACCAGAGGACGAGTCCTCTCTTCCTCCTAGCCTAGAGGGAACACCCAAGTGACACCCTGTCACTTGCAACCATAGGACGAGTCCTCTCTTCCTCCTAGCCCAGAGGGAACCTCTAGCACCCCACGGTCACTAGAAACCAGAGACTCACGTCTCTCTTCCTCTATACCAAGAGGGAACCCACAAGACAACCCCCAGCTGCTTGCTGACCAGAGGTGAAGAACCTCTCTTCTCCTGATGGCACAGGAGGAACCCGTTCTCACAAGAGACACGGAAGAACAACAAAGAAACCTTAAAGAAAAGACAAAAACAAAACAAGATAGCAGAATAGGAATGAAGCTCAGATGGCTCTGGATTTGATCCAAGCAGTAAGTCTCGAAGGACTGATCTTCAGGATTCCTTCTTCTATGCTCACTCTCTTTTTCTTCTCACGAATACTTCCTTTTTCTTTCTTCTTCCTCTTCTTTCTGCTCTCTGATGTGCTTGGGCACTGCTCTCTCTGCTGCTCACAGCTAGGACTCCTTCTCTTCTTCACTGCTAGAGTTTCTTTTGCTTCAAGAGTATATTTCTCCCTCGGAGGCTGAGGCAGTATATTTATAGCCGAGATGAAAGGATGGGGCGGTGTTGCCCTAGTGATCTTTGACTGGTCCACGTGGTATAATTTCTTTCCACGTGACTTCTGGAGCTTTTTCTTCTTTTGGCCACGTGTCAGCATCTTAGTACCTCGTCCATCCTGGGATCACGAGCCAGGCACCTCAGATCACGTGCCCTCCATTAGCACGTTCAGCAACTAAAAACTCAAGTCTGCTGTGTTGACTCCATCAGCCTGTGTTTCTGGAGACTGACCGCGTTGACGCACTGTCATCACTGCATCTACTCTTTGCTTGAACATATTTGAATTTGTCCCACTGCGTCGACCCTGCTATGGATAGCGTTGACGCGTTGAAGACAGCCAGAGATAAGTCGCCCCTTTCTTGAACTGCTGCGTCGACGCTGCCAGTTGGTGGCGTTGACGCACGGATGAAAATCAGAAGTGAGTATTGGCCTCTCTTCCGCCGCTGCGTCGACGCTGCTTGTTGATGGCGTTGACGCACGAACATGTACATTAAGGCACTTGATGGCGTGAAGGAATGAGTGTATAGACTTAGTTGATGCCAATGAATAAGTATGTACACTGAGGGAGTGTATAGACTTGAAACCCAAAGGCAGTGTACAGACTTTGTAAGTCTGAGCCAATGTACAGACATCAAGTGAAGACCAGTGTGTAGACTTCTCGTGAATACCAGTGTACAGACTTTGAGGCGTTTGACGGATGTATATACTTAGCCTTTGAGGAACGATGTATAGAGTCTGAACGTGAAGGCAGGCTGTATAGACTTGAAGCGCTTGAAGCGATGTACAGACTTGGTGGTTCAAACAGTGTACAGACTTGTGAAGGCTTCAAGGCAACAATGTACATACTTTGAAATAAAGAGTGTACAGACTTGAAAGTTCAAGGCCACGATGTATAGACTTCAAAAGAAGCAGTCCGATGTACAAACTTCAAGAACTCTAGACAACGGACGCTGTACAGACTTCAGCTAAGTAGGCCACAGGCCGATGTGTAGACTTTGGCTTGGAACGAAGGTAAAGATGAGGCTGTAGACTTGATCATCCAGATTCAAGGCAACCGATGTATAGACTTGAACACAAAAAGGTAGACAAAGCTGCATGGCGTCAACCCAGCTGTTCCACTGCGTCAACGCAGCAAGTAAACCAGCAACTACTGCGTCAACGTAGTGTCCTTGAAGCGCCAACGCACTGCATGAACAATTAGCCACTATGTTAACCCAATCTAGCCATATTCATGAATTAGCTATTCAAGCAAACAATCAGATATTTAAGCAGTCAAACAGTCATCTAAATTAATTAGCACACCTCAGTGTGACTCATGGTGTGTCAGCCATCATCAAAACCACACAGGGGCACAACAACTGCTCGGCCACGCCTCTTCCAATCTGCGTACTGCTCCCGGGCGCGCTGTCGCCAGTCATCTGTCCCCTGGAGGCCTCGGAAGCGTCGTCCAGGTCGTGGATCCGTCGCCTGGGTCGGGAACTCTACCACCGCCTGATGGAGTCCTTGTGTCCTCATGATCAACCTATGGTATAGTGGCTCAACCAGGTTGAGGGCATGCAACCAGATCTCTCTCCCGAAGTATGGGATGGCCGCCTCCACCCAGGGCATCACCTCGGCGTCTCTTTGATAGGGAGTCCAGACCACCTGCATAGTTCAATTTATCATTGCCCTAGATCTCATTCAGATAATATAATTCAATTTCAAAAATTAAATCTTACCTCTATATGGGGCATCGTATCTAACATCTCCTGAATATGGGTGACCTGGTCCTTCAAAGATCGGCTGTCTCGTATAGGGGTCCATCGTCTGGCCAGGGGTAGTAGATCTCATCGATCCTCCCAAGCACGCCTGAGGGTAGGAAGATACAAGTAACTCCAAACCTGAAATGCAGCTCATGTGATCAATATAAGAGACAAGTGCATAATTTAATCATGGGAGTTTTAAGGTTTAGAGAGATACCTGAAGTAGAGGGTAGAACCCCCCGAGTGAAGACTGTAGTGAAGAAATGCCGAAGATGTCAAACAAATGGGCTAGGACTGCCGCACCCCAAGCATACCGTCCAACTCTGTCCAGATCCTCCAGTAGGGGTAGAAATCGGTAGCTCACTGCATCACCCTGAGTCGCTAGAAGTAGCTTGCCGATCAGCAGAATAAGAAACCTCCTCAGCTCCATGTCGGCCTGTGCGCCAGCCTCGGTCGCGAAGCTCTCTCTGGCTTTAGCCTCTAGTCTCCTCTCATGAGCCGTCAAAGTCTCTCCCACCTCCCTCTGCGTGTGGAACAAGTCGAGACTCTCCTGCAAAGCAATCCTCGACACTAGCGAGGTCCGGCCAGTCCCCTCCAGCTCCAAGCCTAGCAGTCTACGCACCATCTCTCGGTAGTCGGGGTAAGTGCAGCCCGTCACTGCCGATCCATGCACCCACAGCCCGGTGATACGGGTGACGTCCTCTAGAGTCGGGATCATATGACCCCAGGGGAAGAGGAAGGCCTTGCACCCCGTATCCCATCTAGGTTTCAGAGCCCTTATCAATCCCACATCGACTCTCAGCACTTCTATCTCCAGGAATTCCCCGAAGCCCATTCGGCGGAGGCGGGCCCGTTGAAACTCCGGTAGTGCGGAGTAGACGGCCCGAACCAATGTCCATGAAATCCGGGCACGAACTGCACCCTCCACACCCTGCACACAACATAAAAGGCAAGAAATATCAGTTTGTGATCATCAAACAAAACAAAAAATTAGAAAATGAGAAAAATTGGCATTTTGTTCTTTAACGCGCTATATCGTCATAGCGCGTTCTTCAATAACGCGCTATGAAGATATAGCGCGTTCATCTTCCGCAGGTAGGGGGTGACCCCTCATTCCCCAGATCTTTTTCCATGGGCTTTCTGCCCTACATATCGGTCTAAAGGGGCATCTCCCCTTCCATTTTCATCCTTTATGAAAGAAAAAACAAGAAAAATCAAAGAAAAAACAAGTTTGAGGCGGTTTCTTACCAATCGTCATTTTCGAACCGCCGTGCCTCCAACGGGCTCCGCCGCTATCTCCTCGGCCGCCGGGGCACCTTCAACCTCTTCGGCGTCGTCCGGGGGGATCTCCATTTCGTCCCCTTCAAGCCGGGCCGAGACGATCGCCTCCAAGTCAGCGTTTTCTTCCACGGGAGAGGGCGCTCGTTCCTCCTCCACGTGAGATCGTTGACGGCCGTGGGTGGCACGCCGTTTGGAGCATCGAGGAGCCGCTCCTTCCATTGGATTAGGGCAGTAGAGGGTTGAGCTGGTGAGAGGGCGAGAGAAGGGTCGGAGAGAGGGAAGAATAGGTTTGAATGATTGGAGAGGGAGGGGGCGGTTTTTGAGTAATACGCGTGATGAACACGTTATAAGTGGATAGCACGACAATGTCGCGCTATATATATATATAGCGCGATAATTTAAATAAAAAGAGAAATAAAAAATAGAAAAGGGGGAAGTGAAGAAAAGAAAATACAGCTTGTGGATGAATATAAACTTGCATTCTCCTGCTTATACATGTTTGAATTTGTTCTACTTGTGCTTAACATTGTATTCCCAGGAAAAGAAAAGGAGAAAATAAAGTGGCGCGCCATCAGGTAAGTATTCTTTATCCTTCCCTTCATTGCATTACTATATAATACTTACATTATTATATTATCTCAAGGACCGGCCGATTCTCCGTATGTTTCGGAATTTGAGTTCCCCTCTACCAAAAATAGTGATGATCTAGAAACATGCAGTTAATCGTTGGATAGGCCGTTAGGTCAGACAAATTTGGGGACGATGGACTTCATCTCGCACGTCGTGGTTGCAGATAACTCTTGACCCAAGTCTGTTTGATTTAACAATATTATCCTTGAGTATCTTATATTTTATTTTTTCTTGGCATTTATTTTAGTGATTTCTTTTATTTTAGCCCTGCACGCATCATGCCTTTTGCATTCATAAATGCCCAACTCTTCTTCCTAATTAAGGATCAATAATGCTTATGTTCTTGAACAAAGAAATTCAATTCAATTCCGAATTTGAAAGATTACTCCTAGCTGGACACTGGATCTCGCTGGTCGATGTGGCCCTTACCTAGATTTTGCTTATCCCCTTTCAATCCAATTCAACTTATCCTCCTTCTTTTGATCCACTCATTAGCTGTGAACCGCACGATGGCGTCGATGGATCCGCCGGGCTCGCGTCCATTCCACTAACTGAGTGAAATTCGTAGTTCCTACGCACTGCGGATGCCTCTTTTGTGCAAGAGGTTGATCAGCTCCCTTTTCTTTGTTCCGCGCTTGTCGTTCTAGGCAGGGGTCACTGATGCTAATTCGATCTTGTGGTTAGCACAGAGTTTTTTGGATTATTCCTATCATTTGTCGGTTGTGATGGGTGTCTCTTTTTCCTTGATATCCACTTATCAGTCCGCTCCACTGCATTTCCACTTCATCTCCCCGTCACTACCACTCTGTGTCATCTCCGTTTTACCTCCATTTTACCTCCGTCTCGCTCCCCTGCAAAGCGGATATCAAGGAGGGGCATCTGTAGACACCCAATTTTGGCCGATAAATTGGGCATTTTTTTTGTTGTTCTCCTAGTTAATGCCCCAATTGATCCTTAGTTGGTTGATTTTCTGGGATGTCTCTCTGTTCTTGGCCCAACATTTCAATTCCATACCTTGGATCTCGTCTCGAGTTTGGCATCCCCGCGCTATCCGCTCTTATCACTTTCTTGTTCATAGCGCGTTGTGGATCTAATTGAAGTTATCATTTGAACAGTTGTTATTTTCTTGACATCTGATCATTATAGCATCCACTTTGGATGTTATTCTCACTCAACATTTGATTAAGTGACTGCCCAAAGGATTTTTCTCCTTTTTCTAAATCATTTGATGGGCCTTTAATTATCGCGCTATATCGTCATAGCGCGTTCTTCATGAACGCGCTATATGCTTGTAGCGCGTTCTCAGTCAAAAACCCAGTCCGACCCGGACTCCCCTCTTTCATCTCAGAGTCCTTATTTGGTAAGTTTCCAATCATTTTCCTTCCAAAGGAAGGTTCCAAACCCTAATAGGAGTCTTTCCCCCTCATTAATCGGTAGGATTACCTCAATTTGGGCCGCCAAACCTTTGGATTGAATTGAACTCCGACCTAGGGTTGCTTCTCAATCTTTTCCCTATAAATTGCACCCTTTGGCCGTCGTTTCAGGGGGATGCAACTCGAGATCTTGACGAGGGGGAGGCTGTGTTTCGTTCCAAATCAATAATTCCTCGCTCCTCACACATCCAAGGGAGTATTTAGGGCATATTGTGTTCTTCTTAGTTCTTCCTAGTCCTTAGTTTTTCTCCCCAATTCGTTCATCCCAATCTTTGCATAGCATTGCATATCGATCTCAAAAAACACTCTTTTACAAAACACATGCATACACACACACCACACCTATCTTTTGGCCCTTCCATAGGGGTTTAAAAACCACCAAACCCCCAGGTAATCGAGCCCCCCGTTTACATGCTTTTGATTAAGAATAGGGGTAGATTCTACTAAAATCTCGTTCTAATGGGCCTTTTATTTGTTGTTTATGATTGTTTGCAGGCACTAGAAGACTAATACGTGGAGCCCTTGCACCTTGGCCGGCCTTGGAGCAAGGAATGAACGAATCCAAATAACCCCGCTTCCTGTCTGATATCGCGCTATAGGTTCCTGGCGCGATCTGAAGAACGCGCTGGGACGATACAGCGCGTTCATCCCCAGGCCAGCCCTTGGCCATCTTGAATTTCTGAGGTATGTAACATGCCCTATCTTGATCTTTATATTATTTGGCATGTTGCTGGCCTCAGTGGCGATCACGGACTTTGATTATTACATGTAACCTCCCTTTTATCATCAATTGTAGTTCTATATCTTGTCAAGTCATCTTTCATGCAAATCATTTAATTGGGGGTTATTATTATTTTTGTCTTAAAAGTGGATCTTCTTATAATCTACACCTTGCGGCTTCTGTTCTTCGAGTATTCGGCCCCGGCCTCGCGGCCAATTGAGCCAACTCACGGGGGTCTTCGGGAAGTCCCCCTTATCAACTGAATGTGCCAGCCATATTGCAGGTGAAAACCTACATCCTTCTTCTCTGTCGATGGACCCTCCTTTTAGCATGGTCCGGGAATATCAACCTCTCGAACACAGAAATTCTTCTTGTTTCTTCTTCCCGCCAAGGGGCGGTTTCATCGGCTTTCATCTCAAAGCCGTCATCATAGCCATTATCATCGACTGATGATACCATTATCCTTTCTCATCCATCTTCTTCAACTGCCATTGATGGGCACTAGTCTTCACTGGCTGCGGCTGCTTGCATCAGCCTCTGCTATCCAAGCGAGGAACTGCCTAGTCCTCGGAAATAATTCTTGACCAGATTGGCCATCTCTTCTTGACCCCGTTCTTGATGCAGCACGGGGGACAGTTGTTGACCTCCCGCAGGAGGAACATAAGCCAGCCGAGCCCGGTCGGCAGGTTGCTGAAATCTTCGTCCCACAGCAGGGACATTGGCTTGGCGGGCACATGCCCTGAAACTTCCACGATGTGGAGGGTCTGCAACCACCTTTTCTTCTTTTGGGGCCAGGCCCCTTTCCTTCCTCACTGCACCTTCGTTGCGTGCAGGACGGCGGCGAACTAGCGCAGCTTGCTGAACGGGTTGGACCCTCTTGGGGACCCACACCTGCTTGAACTTTCTTGGCCTTGGGGCCAGCTTCTCTTGGCCATAGTGGCCGGCTTCTTCTCTTTCCGCCCTCCTTCTAGCGAGGGCTTGGTATGAGTTGCGGACAAGGATGGCAGGGATGACCCGGTCTGGGACTATTCATGCGTCACGTCCGTTGAGGAAGACGCGCACACCGCTGACCATCATGGATTTACCGGACTGAGACATGGATCTGGTAACCACGGCAGTGCTCCTCCGGCCTTGCTTGCGCTGGTGACCTCTGGAGTTTTTGTTGGCAGCATCGGGGTGGGCCCCAGGAACAGCGTGGTGCACCAGACAGCTGGCGACCTGAGTTGGACTCTTGAGTGAGTCGTGGCAGCATCGAGCCTTCAGAGGCTCCATCTTCTTTGTAGCTCCCTCGATGGGCTCCGAGGGTTCCACTTCCAACATATCCACAAAGGCTAACCGCAAGAAGTTGGGGAAGCCAACAGCAGTAGGAAAGTTGCCGAACACCATGGGCACCGCCAAGTACCCTTGCGCATGACCAGCAACAATTGACGGGCCGAAGTCGACGCCAGTCAGTCCAGTTGTTGTCATCATTCGCCTGAAATAAATAGACAAAGAGTCAGTATTCTTGGGGAAACCACCAAAGGCATCCTCTCTTGGCAAAGAGATGAAGGGAGACTCAGGTCCCACCGGGCGTGCCAGACTTGTCTGATGATCTTTTTAAGGCCTCATCCTTATTCATTTTTTTTATATTTTTATTTTTATTTATTTGTTTATTTGGCGTGCCAGTCACCGAAGTGACAAATTTGTTATGCGCTCGATCTGACTTGGTCAGTCGATTGTGATGTCCATGTCGAGACCCGGAGTCCGTCACACCATAAAGGCTATGACGTTAATTACATCCTCTAAGATAGAAAACAACCCTTAATTAATTGCCAAGAAATGATGCCTCGGGGGGTAACATGAAGGCATAAGAAGTGCTGACAGAATGCATTAATTGTATGCTGTGAGATGCAGTCGTTTGGTTGACCGTCTGTGCGAGATGCAGCAGGTTGTTAATTGGTTTATTCATGTGATAAGAGATACAATCATAGTTACTTAGATGGCAATGTATGTTGATGTAGATACATGCTCATATTTTTGAAATGGACACTCGATGCAACTGGAGGTGTCAAAAGCCCCCTTTACTCTTTTATTTAATTAGGTTTATTAGGCCAACTAGAGCTTTAGCATTAAGTGTCAAGGGCTGACACACCGACAGTTAAGTGCATATGAGGCTGATGCATGTTCAGATATAATTAGCCTAAAATGGCGCGGTAGCTAACTAATGTTAAAACGGCGTGATACCAGTATGAAAGCTAAATCGGCGTGGTGGCTAAATGGAAGCTAATACGGCGCGATGGCTAGATGAGAGTTACTATGGCACGGTGACTATGTGGAAGCTAATACGGCGCGCCTTGAGCGTGCCGGATACAGGCTCGAGGAGGCCGAATAGATTATGTGTCTAGTGTTAAAACGGCACGGGGGGGGGGGGGGGGGAATTGGCGCGCCGGATTAGGGCCGCGCCGGATTAAGGGGTTTTTTGTTTATTTGAGTTCTGATTGAACTTCAAGCAGATTTATTAAGACTTTGTTGAGATTTTAGAAGATTAGAAAACTCAGTCAGGCCCCAGTATCACTGCAATCGAGGCAATTACAGACTTATGCGAGGTTACTACTTAAGCATAATCTTCAATAAACATGTCTGAACATATCAACCGTAAATCAGACTAAGTCCTCCGTCAAAATTTTGGCAGCACCTCCCCATGATTGGGGGGTTGTAGGGGCGAAGCGGAGACAGTCCCACGAGTTCGGGGTACGCTCCTTTAAGGCCGGGAGTGCCAAACGGTGACCGGCGGATTACGTTAGAGGGAAAATGTAATACCCCGATTTCTTTTAGAAATTAATTAGAATAATTCCTTAATAAATAGAATGAGTTATATTTCAACTATTTTATAAAAATCTAAAAAAATCATATTCTTGTAAAAGATAACACGTTTAACAAACTTGTCTTCTGTGGCCAACTCAAATAAAATCTGTAAGTAGGCTGAATTAGTGGTTTAAGCCCAAATTGGACACTTAGTTAACCATACCTTGAAACACCAAATTCGAGCCCAATACTCCATCAAATGAGCCCAAATCGGTGGTAAATGAAAGGTCAAGATGAGAGGATCATTTACCCTCTCTTAATCTCTCGAAACCCTAATCCTAGGAGATACATTCGGCGGACTTTTGGCGCATCAACATTTGCGGCGGCGTTCACATTGACTTGACTTGCGTGGATGAATAATCCGCGCATAGAAGCCTCCAGAAGGTGTGTGACCTATTAAAATGAAGCTCTCTAACCCTAGAATCGTTTAGAACTAGAGGCGGCTGCAGAGGAGTTGGATCGCGGGAGATCTCGAGCGATTAGTGGCTGCGTGTACCGGCGTCCTTGGTTTTCTTTCTCCTTCCTTCTTCATCCGATTCAGGTAGGTGATAGCAAGCCAAACCCTACAAATAATATATGGTTAGAAGCAGCATCGTGTTAGCTTTCCATTGATGTAGAAAGCCCTAAATTCTATCAAGTATCCTACGAGAATTTTAGGTTTTAGTAGAAGCATGTCACATCTAGGGTTAGAATTGTTCCTTTTCAATTAAGTTGTGATTTCATGCTATAAACATAAAATTGATTCATACATCTTGTATAGTTTTTCGTGCTCTTTATTTTGGTAGTAAAAGCCCCAAATTCAATGTTTTATATCGTGCAAATTTAGTGTTTTAATTTAACCCTAGAAACCTCACCGGAGTCGGGCACGACGAAGGGGCAGCGACCTATTTGGACATGTGCGGCCACACGATAGACCGCACATCCCAGACAGGCGGCCCTATGTTGACCGTTTATATCTTTCTATATTTGTTCGTGTCCCTGGAACGTGCGGCCTACCCCTAACCGCACGTATTTCCTGCGGCCAGTTCCAGACCGCACATCCCTCCATGTGGCACACTACCGACCATCCACCTCCAGCAGGCCTTCGGACCTGAAGGGGCATGAGCGGCCTGTCTGTGACTGTATATGGCGATGTAAGGTCCAGAACCGACCGCACATCTGTAACAGAATAGATTAATTGTCATTTCTGCATGTTATGTTAGTAGATTAGTGGTTAATGGCATGTTAGCAACACACCTAATAAACTGTAATTCATGACAGTAAATAATTCTTGCTGATTTATTTAATTTGAGCTTGATCTTGATTCATCTTTCCAATGAATGTCAATTTTTAATTGTGAATCCTTGATAATTGAAATGGCTATTAGGTTCATACTTGTGATAACCTTAATCTTGAACCATTGTATCCCCTAGTTTTGATTTAGACTCAATCGAACCTCTGTTATTTGAGTTAATCCGAATTGGATTAACAAAGACTTGCGCGGCTACTGGTAGACCGCATATACCCTTGAACGGGCCAATATCGACCGTTCATACCTGGCTTATGCCAACTTGTCTTGGCCGATTATCCTTGATCCATCTTCGGCCAAATCCTGATTTGATCAGTCCAGTAGACCTTAGGCCGACCAGTAGACAGTGGGCTGGACTCTGGTTCAGTTCCACCCTGCCTATGGTAGCCCACTTGGGCTAAAATCTAACTCATGGTTAGGCCCTGTGTTGTGCGGCCAGTAATGGACTGTACTTTTTACAGGCGGCCCTGAGTGGACCGTTCAACTCATGAGCGGCTCTGTCAGGACCACACATCCTGGCCTCGATTCTGTAATTTTCTAGTCTTGTACAGCCCAATCCTAACCGTTCATATATAAGGGCGGCCCGTTAGCAGCCGTTCAACCTTGACCTCCCGAGGGCTAAACCCAGCCCAGTTCCTGTTAGTGCGGCCCAGTGTCGACCGCACAAGCCTTGCGCGGCCCAATAGTGACCGCATATCATCCATAGATGAGTTTTCTCTGTATTTTATGGTTTTGAATCCAAGAACATGATGGTTCTTGATAACTTGAACTCCTGGATAGAAATTCTGGACAGTATCTCTTCAGCTTAGCCTTGGGATGTTCCGAGGTAAGTTTATACTTGATTATAATTGTCCATTTTAACTTGATTAAAGTCTAGACGGAACTTGGGATCTTGGATCCAATAAATCAATGCCAACGCATCATAGGGGCCTGGTCTGGTCCTGGGGAGAGCACCCGAAAAGTACTTGTGCCCATGGGAGTTTAGAATGATAGGGTGAGGCATTGCACCGAGTGCATGACTAGCGTGATGTCTATGACAATGATCTCTTATCTCTTACTTGATTGTGTTTGACTTGGTTATATTCTTGCTTGTTGGCCAATTTCCTACAATTTCCTATTATATATATTGTTCATAAACTTGCAATTCTTGTAATCTTATCATTCTTGTCATATTGTTATTCCATTCCATTCTTTAGCACTTTCTGTTATTACGTTGTTTCATTCGATCGTTATATCTTTTCTTTCCATTCATATACATGTAATTAATTGGTTAATCACTTATACTTGCATGTTGTTACCTACTGAGCGTTCGCTCATATAGCTGTTTCCCCCCTTTCCAGGTAGCTTAGGTGAAGATTCACAGATGGATGGCAATGGGCGAGAGTGATTACTTGGAGTGTGTCAGCTAGTCGCTATGTTGAGTTTGTTTAGTTGTTTACATCTAGCCATGTCTTAGAACTTGTGTTAGATATTGTACCGGAGTCGAGTAGAGATTATGTTTGTTTATGTTTAAGTCGGTTTGTAAGATGTTTGATGGTTATTGTAATAGATTGGAGTTATTTCTATTTATAGCATTATGTTAATTCTTAGCTTAGCTTGTTATCTTTACTAGCGTTTTCTACTATCGGTCTTGATATTCCGCGTCGGGACGTGACAGTTTGGTGGTATCAGAGCCTAGGTTTTCTAATATCCCTAGGTTCTCTAAGTTCTAGGATCCTAAGTTATACCGTAGGACCTATAATGATGTGACACGATCCCTCGGACCTAGATTCGCAAGCAAGCAATCGATCGACGAACCCACTCTAGCGGACTCACCCGTGTAGTGCACACTCGGATCCATAGACGGACCGACGATAGTGGAGAGGGTCCAAGGAGGGACCTCGCCTTTCTGGGGATTTGACTAGCTTGGGATGAACCCCTAAGGGCCTGGGATTCCCAATTCCGTGGGCGGCCAGCACGCCAAGGGCGTGGGTTGTAGGGTCGCACTTTCAACTCACTTCGCAGTGGTCACACAATTCAATGGAGTTTGAGATCGGGCGCTCACCTCACCGCCGACGGGCAACTAGAAACGATACTAAGACAAGCAAAAGTAAAACCAGAAGAGGAAGTGACCAGAAGCTCACCTGATCGGCGTGAGGACGCCGATCCCGGCCAGAGACGAGGGTGAGCGGGGAAGCGTGGGCTACCCGCACGCCGCGCCGATGGACGCTTCGGCCGCTTACCTACTAGTACAATCACTACGCCCTCACAGAGGGGGTGGACTAGGGGTGGGGATGATTAATTACAATCAAAACTACCTCCACGCAGGGAGGGGCGGTCAGCCGACCAGGCAAGATCGAACGGAGAGCTAAAGGAGTCACCGAAAGAGGACTTCGCCGATTCTGCCTGCTTCTGGAACTGCCTGATAGGTACTCGCTGTTGGCGCTGCCACGGGTTCTCCCGAACTTGGAATTCGTTGAAACCAGTGCTCAATCTTCACTGACTGATCCGGGAGGGCTGCTGAATTTTATTGTGGGTTTGAGTCGTCGTTGACGGCCGGGGCAGGTGCTGGACCGGTGCTGCTCTGTTCTGGCTCTGACTGGTCCCAGGACGCTGCAGCAGGTTGACAAACTCGCCACAAACTCCCCCGAGATCCGAATGATGCGGCACCAGAACGGACGCGAGCGTGAACGAGTCTTCTTCGATCCGCAACCAAGAAGAGCACCAGAGGAGTTTGGAGTCGAGAGAACCTGCCCGAAGAGTGGGGGGGTATCAGGACTATCTCTGACTGGCCAGACCTGCGTACCTGAGGGAAAATAATTGGAACGGGGTACTCCGAACTCCAAACGAGGCTCCGCTTGTTTTGATGGATAGGGGACTGGTAGAGGTTCGTCACGGTCAAATGGTGCGCCAAGGGGAGCCGGGGTGTGGTTGCAGCAGCTTCTGAACTGAGGCTCTGGTCTCTGCTCAGGTGCCGGATGTGCAGTCGGGCAAGAATGGACATCGCTGATGGATCCAACCTCGGAATGAGGCGGGATCACCTCGCCTGCGAAGCCGACTGGGAGAGATTTCCGGAAATATATGATACACCTCCAGAAGATGCGCGGTGAAGACGTGGCTGCCTCTGCAACTCGACCCTTGACTGCTGCCTGTGAACTGAGATGAACCGGGAGGTGATAGGTGATGGGAAACGGGGTAGATGGGATGGGAGATGGGGTGGATGGGTGTGGGGGCGACCCCGGGCTGTGTGGGGGTCTGGTAGAGGGTGATCCAAGGTGTGGTAGGGGTAGAATGGGGGCTTGAAGATGATCTAGAAGGTGGAGGAAGGGGGAGCTGCGAATTTGGGTTGGGAAGGAGAGAGGGAAGGAGAGATCTCTCCCAAGGTTGGAATGTGACTTAATGGGGGTTGTTAATGGGGGTCTTGGGGATGGGAAGGGGTGTGTGGGAGATGGAGAGGTGTGTTGGGGAAGAGAAGGGGTGGCTTGGGGAAAGTAATGGTTGCTTGGGGAAGAGGAAGGGTTGCTTGGGAGAATGGAGTGGTGCCTAGGAGAGGGGAATTCCACCTAGGGGTTGGAGGGGAATTGAATGAGTGTATGGGGAAGGGGGAGGGGTCTTAATGAGAGGTGAATGGGGAGGAGAGAGAGAGAATTTTAAAATTGGGGGTGGGGAGGAGAGAGAATGGGGTTCGCCCCCTTTAGAGAGAGAGAAGAGAGAGAGAGAGGAATCCACCCTTTAGAGAAAGAGAGAGAGATTCTCACAATTGTAGTGGAATTTTAAATTTTCTTTCAATCATTCATTAGTTCCAAATGAGGGAATGGGGTCCTATTTATAGGAAACTCACATTTTACAGAAAGTCCCCGACTTTTGGACAAATAACACTAAACCAAGGGGAAGGGGGCGCCCCTGGGCCTAGCCCATATAATTGGGCCCATTAACCTATCAAACCAACATAATGACTCAAGACTTAGATAAATTACTAACTAACCTAGGTATTGGACTCAAATAAAAGGAAAATTACATGATAAGACTCAAATAAGCAAATGAAAAATACATCATATGACTCGAAATAAGGCGGCGAACAAGTTGTAGCACTGTAGGTGATCATCAGGAATCTCAAAAAATGTGGAGTGGTCGGAGATGTCCCCATCATATAACCTTGTTATAAGTCTAAGGACCCAACCTGGTGAGATTTGGGTAGAAGACTGGGGTTGAGTTAATAATCTAATTGAATGATTATTCATTCTTAATTGAACCTAATGTAACCTATTCCACGTGTAGGCTTTTGCAATGGCAGGAGAACGCGCGGAATGGAGGAACATGCAGCGCACGGTTCCAGGACTTACTCAGGCTTTGCAACAAATGGCTCAAGGAGGAGCTGCAAACCATGGCACTGGCGATCTTTATCGAAACTTTTGTGGGATGAATCCCCCGCGATTTGGTGGCTCGACTGACCCTGATAAAGCCGAGCACTGGCTTGAAGAGATAGGGAGGATTTTTAAGTAATGCAATGCAATGATCAAGAACGTGTCCTCTTGTCGACCTTTCAACTTGAACGTGATGCGAGGACATGGTGGGACACAGTGAAGGCTACCCTTGGTGATACACAAGTCACATGGGAGGAGTTCGAGGAATTCTTCAATGGTAAATATTTTTCTGATCGAGTACAAGAGAAGAAGGCGGCTGAGTTTGCTACTTTGAAGCAACGAACTCTATACGTAGCCGAATATGAAGCTCAGTTCTCTCGGCTATCTCGTTATGCTGCTCATTTGATACCTATCGAGAAGATGAAGGCTAAGCACTTTCTTAATGGGCTGAAGCTGCAGTATATCAACCCGTTGGCACCGATGGAAATTCCAACTTATTCCGATATGGTGAGAAAGGCTCAAGTGTTGGAAGATACTTTAGAAATGATGGAGAGAATTCGTGTGAAGAGTGTTAAGATTGAACAACACCATACTGGTTCTGAAAGTATCAAGCCTAGTCATGGCAGGAAGAGGCCCATTAGCGGGTCTGGTTCGTGGAAGGGCAAGATGCCGAAGATTGAAGACAAGAAACCTGGCCCTATTGTTCCATTCAAGGGCGTATGCAAGTATTGTGACCATCCAGGTCACAAGATGGAGGAGTGTTGGCGTAAGCTGGGTGCCTGTTTACGTTGCGGCAGTAGGGACCACCGTATTCCCGAGTGCCCTCTATTATCTGAGTAAGCTACCCCGGTGAAACCGCAAGGAATCAGGAAGCAGCAAGGCAAGCTCTAGGCTCTACAAGAAGATGAGACAGGACCCGCCGATGAGGGTGGACTTGTCGAAGGTACTCTTATTATACATGATAAATCAGCTTTTGTTCTTTTTGATACTGGTGCCACACATTCTTTTATTTCTCGAAGATTTACGAAGTCTTTAGCTATGTAGCCAGTTTTGATGAATTCTCCGTTAGAGATTTCAACTCCTATTAGTTCCGGTTCAGCAATTAAGTATTTCTATCCTTCTAGTAAAGTCTTGATCAAGGAATAAAACCTGCCAGCTGATTTAGTTTGCATGGACATGAAGGATTATGATGTAATCCTAGGAGCAGATTGGTTGGCTAAGTATGAGGCCAATGTTCAGTGCATATCTAGTTCTGTGTCTTTCACTAGACACCCTGTACTTTCTTTCATGGGAATTGGACACCATAAGTTTGTTCCACTTATTTCGGCTCTTCGAGTTGATAAGCTGATGAGGAGAGGATGTAAGGCTTTTCTAGTCTTTGTTTATGTGACCCCTGAGCAGAAGATTGAGATTGAGGACTTTTCTGTCGTCCGAGATTTTTCGGATGTCTTTCCTGAGGAACTACCAGGACTTCCTCTTGAAAGGGAAGTTATCTTTTATGTTGATATGATTCCTGGTGCGACCCCTATTTCCAAAGCTCCTTATCGTATGTCTCCAGCGGAGCTAAGGGAACTAAAGCAGCAGTTGATGGAATTACTTGAGAAAGGGTTCATTTGTCCTAGTACTTCCCCGTGGGGAGCCCCTGTGTTATTCGTCCGGAAGAAGGATGGTTCGATGAGGTTGTGCATCGATTATCGGCAATTGAACCAGTTGACTATAAAGAACAAATATCCATTGCCAAGGATTAATGAGTTATTTGATCAGATAGCAGGAGCTCCGTATTTTTCTAAGATCGACCTTCGATCGGGATATCATCAGTTACGAATTAAGGAGGAGGATATCTATAAAACAGCCTTCCGCAGTAGGTATGGGCATTTCAAATTTGTAGTAATGCCTTTTGGGCTAACGGATGCACCTACAGCTTTCATGCAGCTTATGAACGATGTGTTTCGGCCCTATCTTGATCAATGGATCGTGGTGTTCATTGATGACATCTTGATTTATTCTAAGAGTAAGGAGGAGCATGCTGAACATTTGAGGATGGCATTGCAATTATTGAGAGATCATCAGTTATATGCCAAGTTTAGTAAGTGTTATTTCTGGCTGCAAGAGGTGTCCTTTCTACGGCATATCATCACAAAAGAATGTATTTCTGTTGATCCTTCGAAGGTAGAGGTGGTAAAGAATTGGACTAAGCCTACTAATGTGACTGAAGTGAGAAGTTTCTTAGGCCTAGCAGGTTACTACCGAAGGTTTATTCAAGATTTCTCCAAGATTACGGTACCTCTGACAAGATTAACCCGCAAGGAGATCAGATTTGATTGGTCAGAAGATTGCGAGCGAAGCTTTCAGACCTTGAAGGAATGTTTGACTACTGCACCTGTTTTGGGTTTACCTTCTGGTGAAGGAGGTTTTGTTGTATACACTGATGCTTCAGGTATTGGTTTAGGGTGTGTACTCATGCAGCACGGGAAAGTGATAGCCTATTCTTCTAGGCAGTTGAGGAAGCATGAAGATAATTATCATGTTCATGATTTGGAGCTAGCAGCAGTGGTATTCGCCTTGAAGATATGGAGGCACTACTTGTATGGTGAAGCATTCACGGTGTTTTCAGATCATAAGAGTTTGAAATACTTATTTTCTCAGAAGGAACTCAATATGAGGCAGCGAAGATGGCTGGAGTATTTGAATGATTTCGATTTCTCCATTGAGTATCATCCTGGAAAAGTTAATGTTGTGGCAAATGCCTTAAGCCGCAAGCCTATAGCTAAGTTGTCAAGCCTCATGTTACAAGAATGGAAATTGTTGGAGCAGTTAGCTAGTTTAGATCTTAATGTTGACAAGGATCGGGTTATGATTTCTCAGATTCAACTTAAGCCCGAATTATTGATGGAAATCAAATCTTTGCAAGATGATGACCCAGAGTTGGTAGAGATCAAGGGAAGCTTGAGTAACAGACCTGACTTCATGGTGGCTGAGGATGGAAGATTGTTATTTCAAGGGAGAACTTGTGTACCTGATGTAGCTGAGATAAAGAGTAAGATCCTCAAGGAAGCTCATAGATCCAGATACACCATTCATCCTAGAGGTACTAAAATATTCAAGGATTTGAAAAGATCTTTTTGGTGGCCGAATATGAAAAGGGAAGTGGAGGACTTCGTAAGTAGATGCTTGGTTTGTCAGCAAGTCAAGGTGGAGCATTTCAGACCAGCAGGGAAATTGAAACCCCTTGATATATCCCAATGAAAGTGGGAGAGCATTGGCATGGATTTCATTATAGGTCTACCTACGACTCGTAGTGGATTTGATGCAATATGGGTGATTGTCGACAGATTGACAAAATCGGCTCATTTCTTATCCATTAAGTCTAAATGGACAGTTGATGTTTTGGCTACTTTGTATATGAAGGAAGTGGTAAGACTACATGGTATATCAGTCAGCATTGTGTCTAATAGAGACCCCAGATTCACTTCTCATTTTTGGAAAGCATTGCAAAAATCCTTGGGAACTCATCTGAATTTCAGTACTGCTTTCCATCCATAAACAGACGGACAGACTGAAAGGACCAACCAGATAGTGGAAGATATGCTTAGATCCTACATGATTGACTTTGGAGGTAGTTGGAGTGATCATTTGGCATTGGTTGAATTCGCCTACAACAACAGTTACCAGTCCAGCATTCAGATGGCTCCATTTGAAGCTTTGTATGGTAGAAGCTGTCGATCCTCGTTATGTTGGGACCAGATAGGTGAGAAGCAATGGCTTGAACCAGATCTCATTTCTGAATCATCCAAGAACATCCGTATTATCAGAGATCGGTTGCAAGTAGCACAATCAAGACAGAAGAGTTATGTCGACACCAGGAGGAGAGCATTGGAATTTCAGGTTGGTGAGCATGTGTTTTTAAAGGTTTCTCCTATGAGAGGAATTCGAAGGTTTGGTATTCAGGGCAAACTGAGTCCAAGATACATTGGTCCATTTGAGATTCTGGAAAGAGTGGGGGAAGTTACTTATCGTTTGGCACTACCACCTCAGTTATCTGGAGTACACAATGTTTTCCACGTGTCTATGTTACTGAAATATGTGTATGATCCCACTCACATTATTGAGCATATAGACTTTAAATTGAAGGAAGATCTGACTTATGAAGAAAGACCGATCAAGATTTTGGATCAGAAGCAACAGCAACTCAGGAATCGTTCCATACCGATGGTTAAAGTACAGCGGAGTCGGCGTGGAACTGAAGAAGCTACTTGGGAGTCAGAAGATACTATGCGGAGACGGTACCCCGACTTATTCTAGGTGAGCTGTCTCGCTCCCTCTTTTATTAAGTGCATTGAATTTGGAGGACCAAATTCCTTAAGTGGGGGAGGGTGTAATACCCCGATTTCGTTTGGAAATTAATTAGAAATTAATTAGAATAATTCCTTAATAAATAGAATGAGTTATATTTCGACTATTTTATAAAAATCCAGAAAAATCATATTCTTGTAAATGATAACACGTTTAACAAACTTGTCTTCTGTGGCCAACCCAAATAAAATCTGTAAGTAGGTCGAATTAGTGGTTTAAGCCCAAATTGGACACTTAGTTAACCATACCTTGAAACGCCAAATTTGAGCCTAATACTCCATCAAATGAGCCTAAATCGGTGGCAAATGAAAGGTCAGGATGAGAGGATCATTTATCCTCTCTTAATCTCTCGAAACTCTAACCCTAGGAGATGCATTCGGCGGAGTTTTGGTGCGTCAACATTTACGGCGATGTTCACATTGACTCGACTTGCGTGGATGAATACTCTGCGCATAGAAGCCTCCAGAAGGTGTGTGACCTATTAAAATGAAACTCTCTAACCTTAGAATCATTTAGAACTAGCGGCTGCTACTGAGGAGTTGGATCGAGGTAGATCTCAAGCGATTAGTGGCTGTGTGTACCGGCATCCTTAGTTTTCTTTCTCCTTCCTTCTTCATCCGATTCAGGTAGGTGATAGCAAGCCAAACCCTACAAATAATATATGGTTAGAAGCAACATCATGTTAGCTTTCCATTGATGTAGAAAGCCCTAAATTCTATCAAGTATCCTGCGAGAATTTTAGGTTTTAGTAGAAGCATGTCACATCTAGGGTTAGAATTGTTCCTTTTCTTAAGTTGTGATTTCAGGCTGTAAACATAAAATTGATTCATACATCTTGTATAGTTTTTCATGCTCTTTCTTTTGGTAGTAAAAGTCCCAAATTCCATACTTTATATCGTGCGAATTTAGTGTTTTAATTTAGCCTTAGAAACCTCGCCGGAGTCGGGCACGGCGAAGGGGCAGCGACCTGTTTGGACATGTGCGGCCACACGATAGACCGCACATCCCAGACAGGCGGCCCTATGTTGACCGTTTATATCTTTCTATATATGTTCGTGTCCCTGGAACGTGCGGCCTACCCCTAACCGCATGTATTTCCTACGGCCAGTTCCAGATCGCACATCCCTCCATGTGGCACACTACTGACCGTCCTCCTCCAGCAGGCCTTCGGACCTGAAGGGGCATGAGCGGCCTGTCTGTGACTGTATATGGCGATGTAAGGTCCAGAACCGACCGCACATCTGTAACAGAACAGATTAATTGTCATTTCTGCATGTTATGTTAGTAGATTAGTGGCTAATGGCATGTTAGCAACACACCTAATAAACTATAATTCATGACAGTAAATAATTCTTGCTGATTTATTTAATTTGAGCTTGATCTTGATTCATCTTTCCAATGAATGTCAATTTTTAATTGTGAATCCTTGATAATTGAAATGGCTATTAGGTTCATACTTGTGATAACCTTAATCTTGAACCATTGTATCCCCTAGTGTTGATTTAGACTCAATCGAACCTCTGTTATTTCAGTTAATCCGAATTGGATTAACAGAGACTTGCGCGGCTACTGGTAGACCGCATATACCCTTGAACGGGCCAATATCGACCGTTCATACCGGGCTTACGCCAACTTGTCTTGGCCGATTATCCTTGATCCATCTTCGGTCAAACCCTGATTTGATCAGTCCACTAGACCCTAGGCTGACCAGTAGACAGTGGGCTGGACTCTGGTTCAGTTCCACCTTGCCTATGGTAGCCCACTTGGGCTAAAATCTAACTCATGGTTAGGCTCTATGTTGTGCGGCCAGTAATGGTTTCCCATTGATTTGATGGTGTTTTTACATAATTTTCAGGCCCAAACTAGAAGGGGTCGACCCATGGGGTCGACCCTCTCAGGTTCTATTCAAAACAGAACCTAAACGATGAAATCAACCTGAAAGGGTCGACCCCTGGGGTCGACCCATGGAAGGGTCGACCCCTGTAAACCAGAACCACAAATGTGGTTCTGTTTTGGGTTCTGGGAACACGAGGGTCGACCCTGGGGTTGACCCATGGAAGGGTCGACCCCTGTAACCCAGAACCATAAAACAGGTTCTGGTTGGCTTCTGTGAGCCCGAGGGTCGACCTTGGGGTCGACCCTT
The DNA here is from genome assembly GCA_022559845.1 of Amorphophallus konjac. Lineage (NCBI taxonomy): Eukaryota > Viridiplantae > Streptophyta > Magnoliopsida > Alismatales > Araceae > Amorphophallus > Amorphophallus konjac. Next base: position 54,827,957 of record CM040118.1, read on the forward strand.
TCCGATCAGACGTCCAGCCACCATCGTTGACCGCCGTTTTCTTGCCCCAAAAGTCCTACCAATCAATTCCTAATGCCCTATATGTCTCCCTAATTCGTGGATCTGGTCTCCAAGCTGTCCCTTGACCGTTCTAATCATTTATATACATCTCTTGGGTTGCAAACCCTAAGGAACATGATGTGAGATCTAAAAATTATTTTTCCTCTAACCCTTGTGTGTGCAGGTCGCAGGTAGCAGCTCCAAGGCATCTTCCACCATGTTTTAAGCTTGTATATGAAGGGAAGAACAAGGTTTCACGTCCTCATCCATTCCTCTCCCACAAGCTGCGAAGAAATTCATGCTACAAGCATCATCCATGCAAGAATCAATCATTCTTCTTCAAAACGGGTTTCATACTTCAGAAGCATTCAAATATGTTCAAAGGAGAGAAAGGGGGAGCTCTAATCACTGCAACATCTTCTTCATTCTGATTTCTCAAAATCGTTGTTGATTGAGCTTGAATATCTATTTTAAGACATCTTAGGATGGTTTTATAAGTCTTATATCCACTCTCTCTTGCATACATATATATGAGCTGCGAATTGTGTGATTCAACAATCCTAATGCTCATGTGATCCTTGTATAGGATGAAGATGAAGAGGGGGATCTCTAAACCGTTCATTTCTGTTGTCTTGATTGAGATTAACTTAAAGTTTGAGCTTATCATTTCTATCTGTTCTTTCAGGTGAAGACGTGCAACTTGAGGAGACGAAGAAGATGATATCTAAATCATGATCATCCGTCAATGAGCAAGGAGAATCAGATCTTGCTGAAGAAGGGGGAGCCTTATACTTGACACATATGTAAGTTTTCGTTTCTATAATTTATTTGGAGGGTCATAGCACATATGTGTTTTCGGTTCATAAACATTTGAGATAATGCTTTGTGTGGGTGTTCGGAGAAAGGGGTCTCCGAGTGTGTGTGTTGATTTATGTGCGTCATTTTGTGCAGAGTACATCCGCGTGTGTGGTTGGGCATAACTTGGGGTGTGTTCCCCGTGTGTGGTTGGGAGTTTTCTCCCGTGTGGTTGTGTAGGCATTGTCCTACGTGTATGTGGACGGAGTTGTGACTCCGTGTGAGGAATTTGTTCGGGGTGTGTTCCCCTGTGTGTGTGTGTGTGTGTGTGTGCTGCTGTGGCAGTAGCTTGAGGCAAGGCCTTGTGTGTGTGTGGTTTACTGTGAAAGCAGCGTGTGTCTGTTGGGGTTCGTCCCCGTGTTGCTACATTTTGTAGCGTGTACTGAAGCCTCACCAGTTTGGTGAGGGGTGGACGTAGGGAGCCCGTCGTGGTCCCGAACCACCTTAAAAATCCCCATGTCTTGTGGTTTGATTCTTGTGATTGTGTGTTCTCTATCCTATTTGTTTGTGCAATCGTGTGAGCTCGGTGAGATTGAGTGAATCTAGTTTAAACCTGTTTAGATTAAATTACTCAATCTTGTATATTCCGCTGTGTGCTAGTTGTGTTTTTAATTGGACATAGTTTTTAGTAGTATGATCTATTCACCCCCCCTCTAGATCAGTGTTCCTGCACTACGGGACCCAACAATTGGTATCGGAGCAAGGCTCTGTTGTCCCTAGATCTTGCGATCTACAGAGTGATCCCAGTGCATTCTTCAATCATGAATTTTTCTGTTGAACATGTCTCAATGAATTGTTGTCAATCTTCACTGGTTCGGATTTTGATTCATGGCTAGGCAAACTATGTATGGTGATCAATTCTATTAATCCTAGTCTTTGGAAATTGATGTATCATGGTCCACACATATTTCCTCTAGATGAGACCAAGTGGTCTAATCAGGATAAAATGATGCATCATGATAATGTTACTACTTTGAGTTTGTTGAAAGCTTCCGTAAATACTAACAAGTATCCATTTGTATCTTCTTGTAGGACGGTAAAGGCGCTTATGGACCGGTTAATCAAAGCTCAAGAAAAGGCAAGGCAAAAATGTCTCATGGCCGATGATGCTGATCAACAAAGTGATGAAAATGCAGAAGAGGTAAATTCTGATTCTGAAGAATTTACTTTTGATGATCTTGTTGATGCTTATGATGAGTTGGAGAAGCAATATAAGAAAATCAAGTCAGAAAACAGAAAATTGAGAAAGTAATCTGAAAACATGCTCCATGAAAATAGATCTTGTGATAAGTGTTCTGAGCTTAACAACATCAATGAATTTTTAGAGCATGATGTTGAATGTCACAAAGAAACCATTGCATGTTTGAGAAATGAAAATGTTACTCTCAAGAACACAATTGATCAATTGGAGAAAACTGAAAAAGATCTAAGAAACAAAATGGAATCAAACTCAATTGATCATGATGTTTGCAATGAATTGATTATGAATGTTAAACTTGCAAATGAAAATGAAGAACTCAAAAAGGAGAACAGTGCGATGCTAATTCAAATCTCCCTGCTTGAAAGTAGATTAAAAAATCTTGAAAATCTTGAAAAAGGGAAATCCGTGATAGTTGATGAATCTGATAAGGTGCATGTGCTTGAACAAGAAATAGCGAACTATGAATTGCACATTGCATCCCTTGAATCTGAAATTGGTGACTTGAATGCATCCTTGTCTAAGTTTGTGAATGGGGAAGAAAATCTGAACAAGATATTGGGGACTAAGGTGAATTTTCAAAGAGAGGGGCTGTGCTATAATCCTGTGAACAAAAAGAATTTTGAAAACAAAGTCTATACATCTTTTGTCCATACAAACATAGCCAGCACATCAAATGGGTCTCCAAATCAAACTGCTGCTCAAACAATAAAGAGATCAAATACAAATCTGGAAAAGAAACAAAACTTGCATCAAAAGGCTAAAAGTGTTGTTGGTGTCACGATGAATGCCATGAAAAATCATGTTACACACACACATGTATCCACAAAGAAAATCTCATGTTTTTATTGTGGTGAACTTGGTCATATGATGCATGATTGCTTCTTGATGAAATCTGAAGATCTAGAAGCATGCAAGAAAATGAATGGCTTCACAAAGCCAAGAAAGTTTTTGAACATAAAAAGAACTTTTGATAACTCTTATGTTCATGCAAGAAGACCATTTGAAAGATTTACTCCATTGAACTATTTGCATTGTGGAAGGTTCGGTCATAGGAAGAACAATTACTTTAGTTTAAAAAATGAAAACATCTCTTCAAACCCACAAAAATTTTATGCTCATTCTTACAAGAAAAATCTGAAGTCTTTTGGTTGTTGTCATTATTGTGGTGAGTTTGGGCATACCATGTATGATTGCTCTTTAATGTATTTTGATGATATGCATGTCCAATAACTGTGGAAGGCACCCTCTAGAGGTACAACTAACCATTCGGGACCCAAGAAGGTTTGGGTACCCAAACCAACCAAATGAGAACCTTGTTGCAGAGTTGCCTTGAGGCCAGGTGGAAGGCTTGGAAGATGATGGATGCTTCAAGTCGACATTTTTTGAAGCTTGAGTCGACTTGGCCAGTTCTATGCAGGTTTGATTATGATCATCAACCCTTGAAATCATGGAGAAGAAAGAAAGGAGCTTGTTGATGAAGATGACAACAAGCGAAATAAAGTGAAGAGTTTGAGAATGTCAATAAAGGTAACTCAAGATAAAGGTGAGAAAATAAAGTATTATTTGAAGCTCCTTGGTCTTGATGTTAATGCCATATCTTGACAGAAAGTGATTTTGAAGTTTTGAATACCCTTTGGTTGCTTTTGACGATGTGGATAATGAATGCTTGGCTGAATGGTATTGAAACATCTGAGCAGCATTTATGAGAGTGTAGCCATTGAATGTCTTTTGCTAAACCCCCGATGTCAAATGAGAATATATTTATTTCTGATCATCATTTCAATGATTACATGGTATATAAAATGGTGACATGTGGAAGGGTAGGTCAAGCCTGTCTGAAAGCTATCACCATGCGTGAGAATATGTCTCCGCCCGGTACCATGAATCATCTATGCATATGGCATCCAACTTAAATGAATTTTTTGAAATCATACATTGATTATGGGGAAGTTTTACATGCTGAAAAATTTAAAAATGATGTTTTTACATTCTCTCAGCATGATAATATTATGTTTATGGCTGAACATCTTGAGGACTGAAGTTAATCAATGTTCCATGATCTTTACCAATGTGCCACTCATCTTTCTGGATAAAAGTACAATTATTTTCAAGAAAAGTTCTGATGTGAAACGACCACGGGGTATGCAGTAAGCAAACAGAAACTTAGGACCTATTCCGCAATCACAACCACATAGCAATTCAGTTGGCAGATCGGGCCAATTCGCCGTCGCACACACACGAGCCCGGGGTGACTAAATGATGCTAAGGGGAGGTGATGGATCAAGACCCTTGCTGGTAGAGTGCCAGCAAGGCTAGGGTTGCCCTCCTGAAGGTACGAAGCCCACAATTAAGGGGCTGGCCGGGTGCCACTTGGAGCACTAGGTCCCTCTCTCACACACTCCACGGTGACCGCTCGTAAGTGGAGCACGTGGGGTCGGACACTCTCTCGCTTGCTCAATGGAGCGGATTCTACGGATATTAAATGAACAAGCACCAGAAGGAAATGGAGCAAAGGTTAGAGCTCACCTGGTTGGTTTGAAGAAACCAACCCCGTTCGGAGACGAGGGCGAGCGGGGAAGTGTGGGTTCCCCGCACACTGCGCCGGTGTAGCTTGATCCCTGTTTAATAATAACATTCACTACGCCTCACGCAGGAGGGTGGACTTGGGGTGGGGATGATTTGTATTACATGCAAACACTACCTCCACGCAGGGAGGGGCGGTGAGCCGGCCAGGCGGGGAGGGGAGATTCGCCGAAGAGCGGGCGGAGAAGCCGACGCCGAATCTGCCGGTAGGCTACGAAGGCTGACTGACAGTCGGGGTCGAGACCGTAGATCTCGTTCTGGAATCTTGCTGATGACGAGATCAGCGGTGAACGCTTCGTAACTGGGACGGGGATGCCTCAAAATTTTGCTGAATTCTTCTGAAGAAGGTGCTGGTCCGGGAAGAGCTTCGAACAGAGTGACTGAATCTGGACGCAGTAGCTTCCTATTTCTGAAAGAAACTTTCAGAGGTTGCCCCGACCGCTCCCGGACTCCAAATCACGAACCGCTAGAGTTTCTGGAACCGTGGACAAGCCCTCTTCGCATAAAAATTGACGGGGAAGCCGTCTGATGCCAGAGTAGACAGGAAGACTCCGAAGAGTGGAGGTTGGTCGTTGCAGACTGTGGGAGGCAGACCCGCTCAGATGAGGGAGAAAAATGGTAACTTGGGACCACGGTCTCCGATCGATGTTCTGCTTCTTGATCCTGAAGACAGACAGAACGAGGAAGAACTTTGTAGAAGAACCCTCAGCCTAATTCCTCCGTGGTTCATCGTGGCACAGCTCCCTTTCTGGTTCAGGTACTCTGTTGGGGAAGCTCTGCGCAGTCGGGGGAGAATGATCACCACGAACTGTAGCGAAGTCAGAATGAGACGATTCCACCTCGCTTGCGAAGAAGACTCGCAGACCTTTCCAGAGATGTAAGGTGCACCTCCAGATGACGTCGTATGACTCCGGAGCCGGCTCTGCAAGTCGGGCCCCAATCTGCTACCTGCGGGTTGAACAGAGTAAAGGGGCTATTTGGTGGAGAAGGGTTGAAGGGACTGCAATGGGGCCGGCTAATGGCTGTGGGGCTTGGATGGTGGTGGGTAGAGATGGTGGAGAGGTTGGATAAGGAGGTTGGGTCGTAGCTAGCAGGTGGAGGGGAAGGGGGGGTGCGGCCAAGGGTGGAGGGTGAAAGGGGGGGGGCGCAAGTGGCTTGGAGGGAGAGGGAGATTTGAACTTGGTTTAATGTGGGGATGGTTAATGTGGTCTTGGGAAGGGGAAGAGGTGTGTTGGGGATGTGGAGAGGTGCTTGGGGAGGTGGGATTCTCCCTTGGGAGATGGAGGGGTGGCTTGGGAAAGGGAGAGGTTGTCTTGGAAGGTGAAAGGTTGCTTGGGGATATGGTGTGAGTAATGGGAGGAATTAAGTGGACCTTGGGAAGGGGAAGGGTTGGGATGAGGTGGAGGATGATGTGGCAAGGAGAAGAGAGAGAGAGAGGGGCGAAATTTGGAGAGAGAGGGGGAGGAGAGAGAGAGGGGGCCGCCCCCTTTAGAGAGAGAGAGGTAGAGAGATAGAGAGAGCTAGAGAGAGAGAGGTGCACTAATGCTCAAAATTCATTCAAACTTTCATTACTGAACTCAAGTGGAGTTGGGGTCCTATTTATAGGAATCCCAACATTTACAAAAAGTCCCTGGAGAAAGTGCTAAAAGCAAATAAGCAAGGGGGTGGGGAAGGAAGAGGGCGCCCATGGGCCAGGCCCATTTAATTGGGCCCATATGACCCCCTAGCCTAACAAACATAGGTAAATAGCATGATGACCTAGGGACATGACTCAAAACAAAGGGGAAATTACATCAAAATGACTCAAGAAAGATATAAAAATACATAGCTGAACTTAGGAAATCAAGCTGAACATAATGGCAATCATCCGGACCCGTGGAGAAGTGGGAAGTGGTAAGCGATGTCCCCATCATACTCCCGGGGTGCAGAGAACTCGACTCTGTCGAGTAAAGATCCATCGTATGCGGAGGAAGCCACAGCGAGGTTGCTCTCAAGTCCACCAAAGGTAGCTGGTCCTTTCCACCAAGCGAGGTAGTGCCCATCCCTCTGCTCCAGATGGCCGTAACCTGTTCATTCAATATCCGCTCCAATTGCTCACGTTGGCCCCTCTGGGTTGGTGGAACTCTCTTATGGGTGGTGACTCTCTCAAGAAGTGGAACATGCTCAATATTCTCACTAGGTGTCACCGTGGGACCCCTGTATGGCACCAAGTCAGCCACATTGAATGTGGGACTTACTCCGTACTCCTCGGGGAGGTCCAACACGTAAGGCATTTGTGCCGATCCTCCTCAGAACCTGGAAGGGGCCTGATCCACGCGACCTCAGTTTTGAGACATTCCCAGGGAAAGGTCTCTCAGTTCTCACCATCACAAAGTCACCCACGCGAAACTCTTGGTGGCGTCGGTGGGAATCGGCCGATTTCTTATACACCTATTGCTTTTGTTGGTGTGTTTGCGGATGTTACCATGCAGAGTTGTGAATGATCCTTTAGCGATGAAGGGAGGGCCGGACAACCAAATGTGGACCTAACATGCAATGGTGCCATGTGGACTTTGATGAACCTAGGAGGACCGGGACATCCACTAGTGGCCCTATCATGCCTAGTCTTCATAACAATGGTGGGAGGGCCCTGGTATCTGTAGGAGAACCTATTACATAAGGTGGTGATGAATGCCGGGGGACCTGGACACCCGTAGATGCTCCTAACGTGCATATGATCAATGATGAATGAGGGAGGACCAGCACATCCAAATGTGAGCCAGTCATGCATTGGGCTAAAAGTGTGCGTGACATGTATGACATGACTAGGCTTAGTAGCCCTACCAAATGATGCACAATGTAGTGGCACATGTATTCTCATCCAAATGGTTCCTCCTATGCATATGGCTTGGTGTGGGAGTTTCCACTCATAGGGGTCAAAGGGGTCAAGAAAAATGGAGTGGGTTTGGTCTAATAGGTCGGTTGGGGTGGGAAAAGGTTGGCGGTGAGTAAGGTGGGGGGGCATAGGAAGGGGTCGAAGGGGTCATGGTAAGGGTCACCTAAGGAGAGGAACTCTAGGTCCTTATGGTCCTCACAACCATTGGATGGCGGACTCTCCTCCTCAGGTAATATGATCGGGCCAAAGTTTTGGGTGGGATGGTCGGCCATGAATGGAGGACTAGATGTTCTACCCGAGACAAGCAACTCTAGTTTGTGAATAGCATCGGGCTCGTCGGGTGTAGGGAGGAGTAAAAGAAGGTCACTAGTGTAGCAACCCACAGTGTAAATGGAGGAGATTGATCCGACACATAGGTGTAGGAGGTCAAGGCTCCTAGGTCGGTCGGTTATTGTAGACATCATGCCAGTTAGCTCCATTTGCCAAACTATACCCTTAAGAAGATCCCCTAATGTTTCCACTTGATAGGATGATTGGATTGTGGTGTGATAGGTGGATAAGGGTACAATGGGAAGGTTTTGCTCCATGGGTGGGTAAACATAGGACACGATGGGGTGAAGTGGTCTCTCCTTTAGCCATCTAGCTAGGGGCCCCTCTATGATTACGGTGCTACTTGTGAAGGCTTGTGGCTCTTGGGGGTCCAAGCTATGTGAAGGGGACATTTGTGATTCTTCCTCACCATAGATATGAACTTGGGTTTCCTCAAGGATGGGGATGGGTTCCGGACTAGCATCTACTCCCATGTGGATGGTTGTGGTCTCCTCTCTCAAGGGAATGGGAAGGTCTATTGGGGGTGGGGTGATGATGGTTGGTGCATGGTGTACCCGGGGTGGTGAGTGAGGCCGGACTTGGGTTGGGGTTGGGAGTGGAAATAGCGGGGGACTAGGCTTGGGTAGGATAGGAGTTGGAAGTGGAAGGTGGGTTGGGTGAGTAACTTTGGATTGGGGAATGGTGGCTGTCACGGGCCTAGGTGGAGGGGTGGACATGGGGTCCACGTGGGTTTGAGTGGTGAGGGTGGAGTGAGCCATGATGCTCTTCCACCTGGGATGGGAACTTCTCGGCCTAACCCATGACACTGTGATTCATATTCTCTTCCCAATCTAGTGGAGCCTCATAGTCTTCGGTTACCTCTTTAAGTTCCTTTTGGAAAGGGGTGGAAGGAGGATTTTTGGAAGTTTGTGGGGTGTGGGTTTGATGGAGAATTTTGGGTTGGGTGGTGGGGAAAGGAGGAGTGGGAGTGCTCCTCGGGTTATGGTTCTCAGGGTAGGAGTGGGAAGATTGGGGAGTGAAGATCTTCCTGATCTCAATCCTTATCTCTTCTAATAAATCTAGGGGTCCTTTGGGTGGTGGGGTTTGGGTCCTAATAGAGGTTTTGGGTTGACGGGGAGGGAAAGGTGGAGTGGGAGTGCTCATTGGGCTATGGGTGCTTGAGTTGGAAGAGTGGGAAGGTTTTGGAATGAGGATCTTCCTAAGTTCTACCTTCATCCTTCCCATGAGTGAATGGGCTCTTGTCTCTCAATCCCCCTTCGAATCTCAAGCTTTCTCCATTCTGTCTCGCCGAAGGGACCAAGGGTCGTCTTGGCGAGGCGCACTTTTCTTTCCTCGGTCATGTAGTAGTGGTGGAAGTATCTATCCATGGAGGTCTCCCATTTCCTATATGTGTGAGGGTTTCGGGACCCATCGAAGCGGGGCAACTCCGGCCCGATAATGAAGTAGTCATCGGAGTGCCTGGTGAGGTACATGGTTTGGATGCTCGGATGACCTCAATGCAATGTGCCCTAGGACAAGACTTAGTAGAGACAAGTCTAAAACTTACTCTGATACCATTTGATGTGAAACGACCACGGGGTATGCAGCAAGCAAACAGAAACTTAGGACCTATTCCGCAATCACAACCACATAGCAATTCAGTTGGCAGATCGGGCCAATTCGCCGTCGCACACACACGAGCCCGGGGTGACTAAATGATGCTAAGGGGAGGTGATGGATCAAGACCCTTGCTAGTAGAGTGCCAGCAAGGCTAGGGTTGCCCTCCTGAAGGTACGAAGCCCACAATTAAGGGGCTGGCCGGGTGCCACTTGGAGCACTAGGTCCCTCTCTCACACACTCCACGGTGACCGCTCGTAAGTGGAGCACGTAGGGTCGGACACTCTCTCGCTTGCTCAACGGAGCGGATTCTACGGATATTAAATGAACAAGCACCAGAAGGAAATGGAGAAAAGGTTAGAGCTCACCTGGTTGGTTTGAAGAAACCAACCCCATTCGGAGACGAGGGCGAGCGGGGAAGTGTGGGTTCCCCGCACACTGCGCCGGTGTAGCTTGATCCCTGTTTAATAATAACATTCACTACGCCTCACGCAGGAGGGTGGACTTGGGGTGGGGATGATTTGTATTACATGCAAACACTACCTCCACGCAGGGAGGGGCGGTGAGCCGGCCAGGCGGGGAGGGGAGATTCGCCGAAGAGCGGGCGGAGAAGCCGACGCCGAATCTGCCAGCAGGCTGCGAGGGCTGACTGACAGTAGGGGTCGAGACTGTAGATCTCGTTCTGGAATCTTGCTGATGACGAGATCAGCGGCGAACGCTTCGTAACTGGGACGGGGATGCCTCAGAATTTTGCTGAATTCTTCTGAAGAAGGTGCTGGTCCGGGAAGAGCTTCGAACAGAGTGACTGAATCTAAACGCAGTAGCTTCCTGTTTCTGACAGCAACTTGCAGAGGTTTCCCTGACTGCTCCCGGACTCCAAATCATGAACCGCCACATTTTCTGGAACCATGGACAATCCCTCTTCGCAGAAAAACTAACGGGGAAGCCGTCTGATGCCGGACTGGACGGGGAGACTCCGAAGAGTGGAGGTTGGTCGTTGCAGACTGTGGGAGGCAGACCCGCGCAGATGAGGGATAAAAATGGTAACTTGGGACCATGGTCTCCGATCGATGTTCCGCTTCTTGATCCTGAAGACAGACAGAGCGAGGAAGAACTTTGTAGAAGAGCCCTCAGTCTAATTCCTCCGTGGTTCGTCGTGGCACAGCTCCCTTTCTGGTTCAGGTACTCTGTTGGGGAAGCTCTGCGCAGTCGGGGGAGAATGGTCACCACGAACTGTAGCGAAGTCGGAATGAGACGATTCCACATCGCTTGCGAAGAAGACTCGGAGACCTTTTTCAGAGATGTAAAGTGCACCTCCAGATGACATCGTATGACTCCGGAGCCGGCTCTGAAAGTTGGGCCCCAATCTGCTACCTGCGGGTTGAACAGAGTAAAGGGGCTATTTGGTGGAGAAGGGTTGAAGGGACTGCAATGGGGAGGGGGCTAATGGCTGTGGGGCTTGGATGGTGGTGGGTAGAGATGGTGGAGAGGTTGGATAAGGAGGTTGGGTCGTAGCTAGCAGGTGGAGGGGAAGGGGGGGTGCGGCCAAGGGTGGAGGGTGAAAGGGGGGGGGCGCAAGTGGCTTGGAGGGAGAGGGAGATTTGAACTTGGTTTAATGTGGGGATGGTTAATGTGGTCTTGGGAAGGGGAAGAGGTGTGTTGGGGATGTGGAGAGGTGCTTGGGGAGGTGGGATTCTCCCTTGGGAGATGGAGGGGTGGCTTGGGAAAGGGAGAGGTTGTCTTGGAAGGTGAAAGGTTGCTTGGGGATATGGTGTGAGTAATGGGAGGAATTAAGTGGACCTTGGGAAGGGGAAGGGTTGGGATGAGGTGGAGGATGATGTGGCAAGGAGAAGAGAGAGAGAGAGGGGCGAAATTTGGAGAGAGAGGGGGAGGAGAGAGAGAGGGGGCCGCCCCCTTTAGAGAGAGAGAGAGGTAGAGAGATAGAGAGAGGTGCACTAATGCTCAAAATTCATTCAAACTTTCATTACTGAACTCAAGTGGAGTTGGGGTCCTATTTATAGAAATCCCAACATTTACAAAAAGTCCCTGGAGAAAGTGCTAAAAGCAAATAAGCAAGGGGGTGGGGAAGGAAGAGGGCGCCCATGGGCCAGGCCCATCTAATTGGGCCCATATGACCCCCTAGCCTAACAAACATAGGTAAATAGCATGATGACCTAGGGACATGACTCAAAACAAAGGGAAAATTACATCAAAATGACTCAAGAAAGATATAAAAATACATAGCTAAACTTAGGAAATCAAGCTGAACATAATGGCAATCATCCGGACTCGAGGAGAAGTGGGAAGTGGTAAGCGATGTCCCCATCAAGTTCACATGTGATGATCTTGATGCTTTGAATGAATTTTCTGAATTCTCTTTTCAGAATAAAATTATGTCCTCACATTTTAACAATTGGTAATGCGTGTCATGCATTAGTTGCATGAGGTACATATAGAGTGTCATGTGAAATCTAAAATCTTGCATCACATTGCCTATTTGCATATCATTCTCTGCACATCATTCACATAGTGCTTTTGGAAGATGAAGCTCATCGTGTGTCTTGTTACATAGTTGGCATTTTCAGCATACATATAGTGCATATTTTGAAATGCATCATTTTACACATTTCATGTTGTATAAATACCAAAATGAATACTTCCAACAATTGGTCTCATATCCTTGGAGCCAACATTTCAAGAACTGAGATTGCATACCTTTTCATTTTACATTGCATATGCATATCTTCATCGTATGCTTGCATGTTACTATATGCTATTCAACCCCTTCCTTGAAACTTCTAAGACCATATACTTCATTGATAAATAATGTTGTATCTGAGTCTTAACAAGTGTGCTTCATGTAAAATTCTAAGGGGGAGCATTTCATGCTTATTACATTTACATAGGGGGAGCTACACTATCCTGTTCTAAGTTAAATTTTCTCCATACATGTTAAATCAAATTCGTACACTTCATGCACTTTAATGTAAAATTGAGTGTTGTTCATAAGGATATAGGAATTTCATTTTAACACTCTAAAGTAATTCAACTTGCTGCATGGATGATAAGAGACATTTGAGGAAAAAGCTGCATGTCTCCACATAAAAAAAAAACTGACATGAAAGGTAAAGCAATGCTAAGTCTCACTTAGTAAACTGGGCACATGTCACCTGAGACGTGATGTGGTTCATTTCTGAAAAATATTGACTAAAGTATCTCTGTTCAAATGAGGTGACAAGGTTCAGCATTCTGAGTAACCGGGGATTCTGGCATGAGCTCCATGTGTCTCCTCGCGTAAAAAGGAATTATTTGAACCTAATCCTTCTTAGAAAAATTCAGATTGTCAGTGTGAAAATTACTGATGATAATTTGATGAGGAAGAGCGAAGCCTCTAATACGCTATTCTCTAGATTGAAATGCAGTCTGTGCCGTTACTATTGTGTTTACTTGAAAATCCGGTTATCCATATGGCTAAGATTCATACTCATGTTACTCACTTACACATGGTAATTTGATTTGATTTGTATTTTAAAAATTTGATTAATTACTTGACCTGCTGTACGTCTTCTCATATTTATCTGCACAATCCTCTAGGTGTAATCATGAGCTTTCTGAACTTAATGACTCACTTGCACTTTTCCTACACCTATCCCCTCACTGTAAATCAATTGGTATCACTTCTTGTGAAGGAGTTATGTTGCATGTATCTATAGATATCTACTTGATTACATTGTATGCATTTCATCTCTCATCATTTTCATACATTCTGTTTCATGCATTTCACAAGAAAACTAAAAATCAAAAATTTGAAAATCAAAGTCAGTCATCTAATGTGTCAATGTCAAAGGGGGAGCTTTGCATGTGATCTTATCTGCTTAACTCATCATGGCGTGCATGATTCAATACCTTTCTATGGGTGTTTGAGTACTTATTTGCTTGCTCATTATTATCATGCCATACACCATTTTCAATTGCTGCAACTTGTGAGCATTTGCATATCGTTTTGTCATATTGCATTCTACATGACCATATTGTCCACATTTGTATTTCCAGTTTCCACATTTGAATTTCAACAATTGGTATCAACCAGTTCTGCAATTAGTTCATGCATATTGTGCATATTGGTTCTCTTCATAATCCCAGAGTCCATAGGTTCTTGCCATTCTGGATTCCCCATCCTGCTCCCCATTTCTGATTATGTCAAAGGGGGAGAGAGCATTATAGCATACATATTTTGTCATCATCAAAATGGGGGAGATTGTTGTATATATGATTTTGATGATTACAAAATGCCCTTGTTGCTTGTCCTTGTGTGTGAATGGTTAACCATGTCTTTCTTGCTTGACTTATCCTCTAGCTATGAAGTATGAAATGATTGTGGAAATGATTCCAAACTGTTTCTATTGGGATATCATCATGTGGATGAATTGTAATTCTATAAGGCTTATCATCATGTGGATGCATTGTGATTCTATAAGGCTCATACGTGCTTTGAGGCTAGCACAAGCATTGCATATACATTGTCTCTACACTTGGTGAGATTGCTTTGTCATGTGTGGTTTGATGAGCGTGGAGATTGATCAAATAGAATGTGACTCAATATTATTTTGCATGCTTTGATTCCAAATTTGTTTATCATACAATGGTAATTAAATATTGTAACTTCATGATTCTTACATGAACGATTCAACAAAAGAACAAGCAATTAAGGACAATGTGAACTCAGGTAAAACAATGAGGTAAGTGTTGCTATGTGGATTTAAATGGATATCTCGTTCCTCCTTCACTCTTGGAATAGGTTCAATGATGTAATTTATTGTGAACATGGTCATAGTGTTAATGCTTGATGTAAAGATCTTGAATGTCAACTAACATCTTGCTTTATCATGTTTTTCAGGATGAAAAATCATGATTGATCTTCATGGGATTATGGTAATATTTAATCAATTGTTTCCCATTGATTTGATGGTGTTTTTATATATTTTTCAGGCCCAAACTAGAAGGGGTCGACCCATGGGGTCGACCCTCTCAGGTTCTATTCAAAACAGAACCTAAATGATGAAATCAACCTGAAAGGGTCGACCCCTGGGGTCGACCCATGGAAGGGTCGACCCCTGTAAACCAGAACCACAAATGTGGTTCTGTTTTGGGTTCTGGGAACACGAGGGTCGACCCTGGGGTCGACCCCTGTAACCCAGAACCATAAAACAGGTTCTGTTTGGCTTCTGTGAGCCCGAGGGTCGACCCTTTCCGGTCGGACGTCCAGCCACCATCTTTGACCACCGTTTTCTTGCCCCAAAAGTCCTATCAATCAATTCCTAATGCCCTATATGTCTCCCTAATTCGTGGATCTGGTCTCCAAGCTGTCCCTTGACCGTTCTAATCATTTATATACATCTCTTGGGTTGCAAACCCTAAGGAACATGATGCGAGATCTGAAAATCATTTTTCCTCTAACCCTTGTGTGTGTAGGCCGCAGGTAGCAGCTCCAAGGCATCTTCCACCATGTTTTACGCTTGTATATGAAGGGAAGAACAAGGTTTCACGTCCTCATCCATTCCTCTGCCACAAGATGCGAAGAAATTCATACTACAAGCATCATCCATGCAAGAATCAATCATTCTTCTTCAAGAACGGGTTTCATACTTCAGAAGCATTTAAATATGTTCAAAGGAGAGAAAGGGGGAGCTCTAATCACTGTAACATCTTCTTCATTCTGATTTCTCAAAATCGTTATTGATTGAGCTTGAATATCTATTTTAAGACATCTTAGGATGGTTTTATAAGTCTTATATCCACTCTCTCTTGCATACATATATATGAGCTGCGAATTGTGTGATTCAACAATCCTAATACTCATGTGATCCTTGTATAGGATGAAGATGAAGAGGGGAATCTCTAAACCGTTCATTTCTATTGTCTTGATTGAGATTAACTTAAAGTTTGAGCTTATCATTTATATCTGTTCTTTCAGGTGAAGACGTGCAACTTGAGGAGACGAAGAAGATGATATCTAAATCATGATCATCCGTCAACGAGCAAGGAGAATCAGATCTTGCTGAAGAAGGGGGAGCCTTATACTTGACACATCTGTCTAGTTTTCATTTCTATAATTTGTTTGGAGAGTCATAGCACATATGTGTTTTCGGTTCATAAACATTTGAGATAATGCTTTGTGTGGGTGTTCGGAGAAAGGGGTCTCCAAGTGTGTGCGTTGATTTATGTGCGTCATTTTGTGCGGAGTACATCCGCGTGTATGGTTGGGCATAACTTGGGGTGTGTTCCCCGTGTGTGGTTGGGAGTTTTCTCCCGTGTGGTTGTGTAGGCATTGTCCTACGTGTGTGTGGACGGAGTTGTGACTCCGTGTGAGGAATTTGTTCGGGGTGTGTTCCCATGTGTGTGTGTGTGTGTGTGTGTGTGCTGCTGTGGCAGTAGCTTGAGGCAAGGCCTCGTGTGTGTGTGGTTTGCTGTGAAAGCAGGGTATGTCTGTTGGGGTTCGTCCCCGTGTTACTACATTTTGTAGCGTGTAGTGAAGCCTCACCGGTTTAGTGAGGGGTGGACGTAGGGAGCCCGTCGTGGTCCTGAACCACCTTAAAAATCCTCGTGTCTTGTGGTTTGATTCTTGTGATTGTGTGTTCTTTATTCTATCTGGTTGTGTAATCGTGTGAGCTCGGTGAGATTGAGTGAATCTAGTTTAAACTTGTATAGATTAAATTACTCAATCTTGTATATTCCGCTGTGTGCTAGTTGTGTTTTTAATTGGACATAGTTTTTAGTAGTAGGATCTATTCACCCCCCCTCTAGATCCGTGCTCCTACACTACGGGACCCAACGCCGCTGGCGGGCCCAATAAGCTGAGAAGCCACACCCGTGCCGGGTAATCGGGGTCTTCTGCTGACAGAACCTTCGATCCTTTGTTTTGAGGGGCCGAGGGGTGTTCGCTCACCTGGAGAGGATCTTTCGTTCAGGCGGCGTGCCGCCAAGTGTGTCCATGTCCTTGGTCGGATAATGGATACATGCTCGTCATTGGTCAGACGATAGGTACATTCTCGTCCTTGATCAGACGATGGATATGTTCTCGTCCTTGGTCAGACGATGAGGGCGTGCTCGTCCTTGATCGGACTACGAATAGTGCCCTCTTATGGTGTGTTCTTCTCGATCCTCGTCAGGTGAAGTCCCCGGCATTCATGATAGATGACCTGAGGCTATGGCAGTTTGAGAAGGCTTCAATGTGTTGGTCTCCTATAGCTTCCCTGCTTCAGCGGGCCGCATCATTTGTCTCCAAGGCTTGATCGCCATCGAGTATATGTTGAGTGCCTACATCCCTTTAACTTGCAACTTTCACGAGTAAGACTCTAAGTCCTATCATTCTAAGAAAAGTTTCTCATCATGAAATATGAACATGAAGCACTTGTTAGAGGTGTGATTAAATGTTGCAATCATTTTGAGAAAATTAGAGCTCGAGTTACCCCCCAACTTAGGTGACATTGTCCCTAATGGCATGAACAAAATATAGAAATGAAATAAAGCCATCAAAAGTAAGGGGAAGGATAGATACGACCTGAGAGAGAGATGCCGTCGTCAGAAGAATGTTGCTCCAGGATCCTAAAACTTTTTTTTTAAAGGAGAAAGAGTAATTGGGTTGCCTCCCAATAAGCGCTAAGTTTTACGTCTTCCGCCAGACGCAATAAAGCTCACAATGGGTCACTCAGCCTGAGAGAGTCCTCCTGCAGCATTGGAAGATTTTCAATGTAAGGTTTCAAATGTTGACCATTGACAGTGAAAGTTTGACTAGTTTTAGGCTCGAGAATTGTTACTGCACCATGGTCAAATGCTTTAATTATCACATATGGTCCATCCCATCGAGATTTCAATTTGCCAAGGAATAATCGCAGTCTAGAGTTAAAAAGTCAGACCTTTTGGTTGATTTGAAAAGTTTTTCATGAAATGTGTTTATCATGGAATGCTTTAGTCTGTACTTTATAAATCTTATAGTTCTCATAGGCCTCATTGTGAAGTTCCTCTAACTCATTCAGTTGAAGGGCTCTTTGGGAACTAGCCTGTGCTAAATCAAGATTGAATTGTTTGATTGCCCGATAGGCCCTATGTTCCAATTCGACTGGCAAATGACATGGCTTTCCAAAAATGAGTCTATAAGGGGACATGCCCATTGGAGCTTTGTAGGCGGTCCGATAGGCCCATAAAGCATCATCTAGTCTTTCTGACCAATCTTTCCTATCGGGCCTAACATACTTTTACAAAATGTTCTTGATCTCTCTATTAGAAACCTCCACCTGGCCACTAGTCTGGGGATGGTAGGGGGTAGCAATCTTATGTGTTATCCCATACTTCCTAAGCAAAGCCTAGAATTGAGAATGGATGAAATGTGAACCCTCATCACTAATGATAGCCCTGGGACACCTAAATTGAGAGAAAATGTTCTTACGAATAAATTTCATGACAATTTTGTGATCACTAGTCCTCGTGGCTATAGTTTCTATCCACTTAGACACGTAATCCACCGCCACCAAAATGTACTCATGACCAAAAGATGGTGGAAATGGTCCCATGAAGTCAATTCCCCATACATCAAAAATTTTCACAACCAAGATAGGGTTTAAAGGCATCATGTCCATGCGTGACATGTTTCCCACAGCCTGACAGTGCTCACAAGATTTGTAAAATATGAATGCATCTTTGAATAATGTGGGGCAATAGAACCCACTCTGTAAAATCTTGGCTGTCGTTTTCTTACCAGAAAAATGTCCCCCACAAGATAAGGTGTGACAAAATGTCAGAATGCTATGTTACTCACCCTCAGGAACACACCTCCGAATGATTTGGTCTGGTCCTAAATGGAATAGCTCAGGATCTTCCGAAAAGAAGTACTTGAGCTTAGTAAAGAAATGATCTTTTTCTTATTTGGACCAACCTTTAGGAATTTTTCCCACAACTAAGTAATTTATAATGTGCGCATACCATGGGGGGTGAAATGTAGGATACACTAAGGATGTGCTCATCTGGAAATGAGTCCTGTAAGGGTGTGGTGTCTGGTGTTATAATCCAGGATAAGTGATCTACAATAACATTCGCACTTCCTTTTTTATCCCGAATCTCCAAATCAAATTCCTGTAGTAACAGGATCCATCTAATCAACCTTGGTTTGGCATCCTTTTTAGACATAAGGTGTCTAAGGTCTGAGTGGTCAGAAAGAACAATGACTTTGGCCCCTAGTAGATAGGATCGAAAGTATTCAAGGACAAAGACAACAGCAAGTAACTCCTTTTCTGTTGTGGTGTACCTAAGTTGGGCATCAGCGAGTGTGCGGCTTGCATAGTAAATCACCACAGGCTTTTTGTCTACCCTTTGCCCCAAAACAGCACCTAAATCATAATCTGAGGCATCACACATAATTTCAAAAGGCAATGACCAATTGGGAGTTTGCAAGATTGGGGCATCGGTCAACGTCATTTTCAACGATTCAAAAGCCTCAAGACATGATTGGTCAAAATGGAATGGGACTTCCTTAGCCAGCAGATTAATGAGAGGCCTAGCAACTTTGGAGAAGTCTTGGATGAATCGGCGATAGAAGCCGGCATGACCCAGGAATGATCGGATTTATTTTACTGAGGTGGGTGGTGGCAGTTTGGCAATGAGTTCAACCTTGGCTTTATCTACCTCAATTCCTCTTGCCGACACTATATGCCCCAGAACAATGCCTTCTTTAACCATGAAATGGCTCTTTTCCCAACCGAGGACAAGATTAGTGTAAATGCATCTCTTCATTACTTTGGCTAAGTGATCAAGATAGGAATCAAATGTGTCCCCAAAAATGGAGAAATCATCCATGAAAACATCTAAAAAGTTCCACACCATCTCAGAAAAAATTGCTAACATGCATCTTTGAAATGTGGCAGGCGCATTACATAATCCAAAGGGCATTCTCCGAAAAGTAAATATTCCGTAGGGACATGTAAATGTGGTTTTTTCTTGATCTTCAAGGTAGATAGCCACCTGATTGTACCTAGAATTTCCATTTAGAAAATAGAAGTATTTTTGTCCTGCTAATTTTTCCAAAATTTGGTCAATGAATGGGAGGGAAAAATGGTCCTTCTTTGTCATGGAGTTGAGCTTCCTATAATCAATGCAGACTCTCCATCTCGTGGTCAACCTAGTAGGTATCAACTCCTCTTGATCATTGGCGATCACAGTCAGTCCTGATTTCTTTAGGACTATTTGGGTTGGACTGACCCACTCGCTATCAGAAATTGGGTAGATGATCCCGGCATCTAGCCACTTGACCACCTCATTTTTGACCACCTCCTTCATGTGTGGGTTTAATCTCCTCTACATGTCTCTGTTTGGTTTTGCATTCTCCTCCATATAAATGTGGTGCTGACAAATGGATGGACTAATCCCTTTAAGATCAGTGACAGACCAACCTATAGCCCCTTTATGAGATTTAAGGACCTCAACTAGTTTCTCCTCATGGTTAGGTTCAAGGTTGCTTGCTATGATGACGGGCAAGGTTTGGTCTGGGCCTAGGAATGCATACTTAAGGGAGGCCGGCAATAGTTTTAATTCAACCTGAGGAGGAGATTGTAAAGA
Source organism: Amorphophallus konjac (assembly GCA_022559845.1). Taxonomy (NCBI): domain Eukaryota; kingdom Viridiplantae; phylum Streptophyta; class Magnoliopsida; order Alismatales; family Araceae; genus Amorphophallus; species Amorphophallus konjac. The sequence goes on from CM040118.1 coordinate 54,848,044, forward strand.
TGGCAGAGCTGGTTCAGATTTAAGCTGAGACAAGGGTTCAACTGGGGGCCACGTCCTAAGTTAACTGGATAGGATGTCAACTTCTTCTCTCATTCTGGTCCTACTGTCCCCTTCAATCTCCAATAACTCCTCAATGGTGTCAACAACATAGCAATCTTCTTTTTTATCATGAAATTTGGATGCCTTGAAAATGTTGATGCTGACTTTCTGGTCCCAAAAAGATATGTCCATAACTCCTGAAGCACAATCTATATTAGCCCTAGCCGTGGCTAAAAATGGTCTACCCAAAATGATAGGAGTATGCTTGATTTCATGGGGAGAAACCATGTCCAAAATAAGAAAGTCGACAAGGAAGTAGCACTCATTCACTTTAACAATGACATCCTCAATAAGGCCCTTTGGAGTTTTGATTGATCTATCGGCGAGCTGGAGAATAATGGGTGTAGGCTTGAGCTCACCGATGTCAAACTGCTCATAGATGGAGGTGGGAAGTAAATACACACTGGCTCCTAAATCAAGGAGAGCCTTATCAAAGGTCACACCCCCAATGTTGCAAGAGATAAGGGGTGCTCCAGGGTCCTTTAACTTCCTTAGAAGTTGGTTGAGGACCACGGCACTAACGTTCTCAGGAAGTCGAACCTTTTCCGGGGTCACTCGTGGTTCCCGCCTAGGAGTGCACATTTCCTTCAAGAATCTAGTATAGGCTGGGACATGTTTAATGGCATCGAGGAGAGGGATGTTGATGTGTACTTGTTTGAAGAGCTCCATCATCTCCTCATTGTGGGCCGGTTGTTTCTTCTTGGGCTTTAAGGCATTGGGAAATGGCACTGTCGGTTGGTAAGTGCTAGGCCCTTCATCTAGTTTTTGTTTTCCCTTGACATCCTCTTCCTGGTTGGGTTCCTCTTCACTATCAGAAGATATTTCTGAGACATGGATCAATGAAGTAGAAGTAGACTCCTGGGGATCTTGGAAGACTTTACCACTTCTTAAGGCTGAAATTGCTTTTACATTTTCAAGTTGTGGGCCTTTTTGTGGTACTTGGCCTGATGGGTGCTAAAGGAGAGGAGGAATTGGCTGGTTCATGGGGAAGTTTGGTTGTGGGAAGCCCAGGGGATTATTTCGTGGGTTGGCAATGGACTGACTTGGCAGTTGGCCCACTTCCCTTCTCATAGTGGCTTCAGCCAATTGGCCCAATTGGATTTCCAACTTAGAGATAGTTTGCTGGTGGGCTTGAAGGGTTTGTTGGAAAGATTGACTTTGGGCTTGAATGATTTGTTGGAAGGATTGATTTTGGGCCAGAATTAGTTGTTATAATTGTTGGAATCTATCATCAGTTTGGGAGTCCTGGTGGTGATGCAGAGGAGGTTGATAGGTTTGTTGAGAATTGGAAGATTGCCCGTAATTGGGCTGAGGAGGTTGGTATGGGGCCTGACCCTGGTTGAATCAGGGAAGTGGTTGTTGGGCTTGCGGTCCTCGACCATTAGCATTTCCTTAAAATGGTGGCTGAGTTTGGAATTGGTGTTGGATGGGTGGTTTGTGAGTTTGAGATGTGGAGGGGATGGTGGGTTGATTCGGAGCTTGTTGATTTCTCCAATTAAAATTGGGGTGATTCCTCTAGCCCGGAATATAGGTGTTAGAAAATGGGTCATAGTTGGGCTTAGAGAACTCCTGGACTGCTTGGACTTACTTCTGTATAAAAGGTGGTAACTGGGTTGCTGTTGGACAATCAGACACATGATGGTCCGGGCTAGCACATAAAGCACACACCTCATGGTGTGTTGGGTCCGAGTATGGGTTGGACGTAGGTGAGATGGTGGTTTCTTGTTTGTTTTGAACCAGGACCTGGTCTAACTTGTGGGCCGGCATATCAACTTGTTCTAGCTTTTGGGCCATGATGTCCACTTTGTCTAATTTTTGATGGATGAAATTCACATCCACTCTACCTTCAGGTTCCACACGATATATTCTGACCAGTTTAGAGGGCCCAATGGTTCTCTCATATGAGGATAAGGAAGCATGGTTGATTGAATTCTCGCTCCACATTTCAAATAAGGCATAGGCCTCATCCCCACTCTTGCTCATAAAGGCCCTACCACATGATGCATCCACAATCTGCCTAACTTGATCATCTAAGCCCTCATAGAAAGCTTGCACTATTTACCATTTGGAAAGCCCATGATGTGAGCATTTTCTGAGGAGTTCCTTTAATCTCTCCCACGATTCATGTATTTGTTCATTTGGGAGTTGTGCGAATCCTGTGATTGCACGTCTCATGGTGTTGGATCTATCGATGGGGTAGAACTTCTTAAGGAACTCATGTTGCATATCTGCCCATGTGCCGATAGGTTTCCCTAAGATCCCTAGCCAGTATTTGGCTTTGTCCTTAAGTGAGAAAGGGAATAAGGTCAGAGGGAGGGCATCATCTGTGAAATTTTAAATTTTCACAGTGGAACAAATTTCCAGAACTTCATCTAGATGTTTATAGGGATCTTCATTGGTCTTCCCATAAAAGGATGGGAGCATCTGAATGGTGCTAGATTTGATCTCATATTGCAAAGGAGGGATATTAGGCAGTTGGATACAAGTGGATGGCTGATAATTTGAAGGAATGAAATATTCCTTCATCTGTTTGGGCACCCCTAGTTGGTGTTGGTTAGCCATAGGTTGGGTTTGATTTTGAGCCTGATTAAAAATGAATCTCTCCATCTCACTAATGGGCTCAACTAAGTCAAGGTGTCGAGATCTTCTCCCTTGCATAAACCAAGGTTAAAGATGAAAGATGAGAGAATTTTTTATGATGATTTTTTATTATTATTTTTATTTTACTCAAACTAGGACGAAGAGAGAGAAGAGGAGATTTTTTTGTTTTTATTTTTATTTTTTTTATTTTTTATGTAAACATAAACAAGTTGTCACGCAAATTATCTAATGACCTAGATGTGACCTAGACCTACAAATTAGATTTCACAAAATGGCTAAAGTGCAACTTGAGTTCACCCTCAATATTTTCACCGGCCAGGTAAGGGGTGGGGTAGGAGGAGGCTCCCCTTGCTTTCGTAAGGTCCTAATTAAAAACTACTAGCCCGATTAAGGCATTTACCGTCCGACCATCTTGCCTTAATTAGGCACCGGTTTACACAAGAGGGTAAGCCCAAATAATACAAGAACCATAGTGTGAACGTAGGGCCAATATCTACTGAATTTTATTTAAGGTCTAGGTGATGCAAAGATGTAAGGAAATTGTGATTTGTTGGCTAAAGAAGGGTGATGAAATCCTCACCTTATCTTGCTTATGGGTGTTGTCCTTAAGATACTTTGAAATGATATGCAACAAAGTAAGTTCAAACAAGGGATTCTATACAAGCATAGAAATGCATGAGCATGCTTTTGGAAAAGTTAGAGTACTCACCTTGTCTCTCGCAATCTTCAACAATGCAATTAACAATAACAATTAAACAACAAGGAAAAATAAATACTATCCTAAATGATGCATGACCTAAAATATGAAAGTGTGATTTCTACTCTTGGAATGAAGACTTTTATCGAGTTCAAGTGAAGAGTTTTTTTTTGTGAACCTATCTAAGCACAATATGCAAGAACATTAAGAAAATGACACAAAATGAGAGGAATAAGTTTGAAAACTTACTTGATACGCAATCCCTCTTTCTTTTTTTTTTAAATTGAATGACAAAAGCAAAAGATGAAAGAAAGAAAGACAAACATACCTCTGATTTTTTTTATTTTTTCTTTTTTCTCTACAAAAAAAAAAGAGAGAGCTTTATTAGTACACTATAAACATAAGGAAAATAAAGTTCTTAAATCAAAAATCACCATTCCTCCCCGGCAACGACATCAAAAATTGATAACGCGAAAGTTCATCGTTTAAAACACGCGTATCAATCTTAAAAATTCTAACTCACACTAGATGAAAGAGAGACGTAATATGGTGGCGAGAAGGATCGAACCTACAAGGAAGAAGATATTTTTAGAGTTAACAACCTTGGAGTCCTTTGGAAAACACTTGTGATTTTTCTTTGCTTAAATAAAATAGTGAAATGATGAACAAACCAAACACTTAATTAAAAACACCTATGACTATGCACCTATGCTATAGAAAATAATTGTATGAAGTGAAAAGAAGAGATAGAAGGGGGTAGAGAGGGTAGAAGATCAAGAACTAGATCAAAAGAACAACTTCTTTCATTAACTTAAAAGAAAGAGTAAATGAAGCGCAAGGCAAGCTTACAACAAAGATGTGACGAGATTATAATGAAGTAAAATGAAACTAAAGTAATAAAAATAAAAAGAACCTGAGATGTGAAGATGGTAAAAGTAATGGTGATGACGGCGCCGTCCTTTCTTGGCCTTGGATCATGAACCACCTTGCGGAAGATGTCATCTATGCCAGGAGGAAGTCACCTTCGTCATTGAAACCATTTTTGGAGGGTGAATAACTTTGAAACCAATATGAATTAGGGGATGCCGAAGAAAAAGAAGTTGAAGAGGACGAAGAGAGGAAGAACTTTGATAAAGGGCATAGAGAGATAAAATGTGAGGAAGAGGGTGAAATCAGAGGAAGAAGGGAAGTGATCTTCACGGATGAACAGTAACTATGAAAAAAACTGAATTGAGAAGAATCAAAAATAACTTAAAAATGGAATGGATTTAGAGGAAGTGGTATAAGAAGAAAATCTAGATCTACAAGAGAGGAAGAACTTTTATGAAGAATGTAGAGAGCAAAGAAGAGCAAAAGGGCTTCACAACGGAGAAATAACATAAGCTAGCACCTTGGATCAACTGTAAAATCACAGGATAGTAAGTTGAAAACTATGAAATAACTTTTAAACCAGAAAGAATTAGAAGATGGTGCAGAAGAAGAAGTTGAAAATATTTTTTAAAAAAAAAAGAACTTTTATGAATAAAGAAAGGGGAGAAAATGACTGTAAGGTGGAGAAATAAGTGGAAAAACAGATAGAAACACGGGTTCGCAGATGAACAAGATAGCACAGTCAGAAACACGAAATAGTTTGGAAACCAGAAGGAATTGGAAGATGATGTAGAAGAAGAAGTTGTATAAGACTTAAAAATAAAGAACTTTTGTGAAGAAAGCAAGAGGATAAGAGAGACGGAAGGGGGAGAAATCGGTGGCCTAAGGTGTGAGAGGGAGAGAGAGAGGGTGAAAATTTGCCAAAAGAAAGCACTCCCTTCTCCTCCTTGTCATGGGCTATTTATAGGGAAAGTTGGGTCAATGGAGGGTGGAGATTATATCAAAAGACGATGGATGGCTAGGATTTAGGTAGAAGATGATGTATGGGTAAAAGAAAAAGGAGGTGGACACCCCCTTTCTTGGACTTTGGGCACCCCCTTTCCCAAGGCTCATCATGTCTCTCCTTTATTTCAAACTTTAAATTCAATTTTCCCTCCAACCAAAATATGTGTTTCTTTTCCTCAATTGTAAACTTTTAAAATGTCTTTTCCCTCCAACCAAAATACAAACTTTGAATTTTAATTTCCCTCCAACCAAAATATGTGCTTCTATGTTTGACTTGGTCAATGTGGTGATGACAGTTTTACCCCCGGCTTCTCTTACAATTACCTTCCGTGTCCTGCACACACATAATTGTAATTTAATCCATCAAAATTATCACAATATGCACAAATACTCATGATTATGCAATGAAGAATTAATGCTCATGGCCCTCAACTTTACTTTAGTAAATGATATCACCGAATTAATCAATTTGCGTGAAATACCTAATTTACATGCGAAGTTGAGATTAACGATGGGACATGTATAATTGCCTAATTATATGCTCATAAAATGGTGCATATGTAATGAATTATCATATGAAATGGACACTTAACAATGCCTGCAGACCTTTCCAAAAGTGAGAGGTAAACATGGGGTCTCTGTCAGATATGATGGATACAGGAACTCCATGCAACCTCACTATTTCTTTCATGTACAGGGCCGCCAAAACATCTACAGTCCACTTAGATTTAATAGGTAAAAAGTGCACGGACTTAGTCAAATGATCAATAACCACCCAAATTGCATCAAAACTGTCACGAGTTCCAGGTAAGCCCATGATAAAATCCATACATACACTCTCCCACTTCCATTGTGGTATTTCGAGAGGCTTTAACTTTCCAGCATGCCTAAAATGTTCGGCCTTGACTGCTAACATAGTAAGCATCTGCTTACAAATTTGGCCACTTCTTTCTTCATGTTCGGCCACCAAAAGGCCCTCTTCAAATCTCGATACATCTTTTTAGCCCCTGGATAAATTGTATACTTGGACGTATGGGCTTCCTCGAGAATCTTTTTATTCACCTCCGCATAATCGGGGACACAAGTTCTACCCCGAAACAATAATCTACCATCATCGGCCAACACAAAATCTAGTCGACTAGCCATCTGTTCTTTAATCTCCACTAGCAATGGGTCATTATTCTGTAGTTGCTTAATCTCTGTCAGCAACTCTGAATGAAGCTGGACATGAGCAATCATAACCCGATCCCCCTTCTCTGCGACATTAAGATCTAAGCTTGCAAACTGCTCTGACAACTTCCATTCTTGAAGCATCAAACTTGCTAATCTGGCCATCTGCTTTCTGCTCAAAGCATCTGCCACAACATTCCCCTTTCCCGGATGATACTCAATAGAGAAGTCAAAATCCTTTAAGTACTTGAGCCACCTTCTCTGTCTCATATTCAGCTCCTTCTGAGAAAATAAATATTTTAGGCTCTTATGATCAGAGTACACTATGAAAGTTTATCCATATAGGTAGTGCCTCCAAATCTTCAGAGCAAACACAACTACCGCTAGCTCCAGGTCATGAACAGGGTAATTCTCTTCGTGCTTCCTCAGCTGCCTAGAAGAATAAGCTATCACTTTCCCTTGCTGCATCAACGCACAACCTAAACCAATTCTTGATGCATCAGTATATACTTCAAAACCTCCCTCTCCGGATGGCAAGGCCAACACCGGGGCAATGGTCAAACACTCCTTCAAAGTTTGGAAAATTTTCTCACAATCTTTCGATCACTCGAATCGATTCTCCTTACGAGTTAGTCTAGTTAAGGGTACTGCAATCTTGGAGAAATCCTTAATGAACCTCCGATAGTAACTTGCTAGGCCTAAGAAACTCCTGATTTCAGTTGCATTTGTAGGCCTTTCCCAATTACGTACTGCCTCCACTTTAGAAGGGTCTACCGAAATTCCATCTTTGGAAATAATGTCCCAGAAAGGATACTTCTTGCAGCCAGAACTCTCACTTACTGAACTTGGCGCATAACTGATGATCCCTTAGTATCTGTAATGCCATCTTCAAGTGCTCCTCGTGCTCCTGCTTGCTCTTGGAGTATATAAGAATATCATCAATAAATACCACAACCCATTGACCTAAGTAGAGTCGGAACACACTATTCATCAGCTGCATGAAAGCTATAGAAGCATTTGTTAGTCCAAACGGCATTACAACAAATTCAAAATGCCCATACCTGCTACGGAACGCCGTCTTAAAAATATTCTTGTCCTTTATCCTCAACGGGTGATACCCCGATCTTAGATAGATTTTCAAGAAATATTGGGCTCTAGATATCTGATCAGACAGCTCATCGATCCTCGGCAACAAGTACTTGTTCTTAACGATGAGCTGGTTTAACTGGCGATAATCAATACACAACCTCAATGAACCATCCTTCTTTCTTACGAAAAGTACCAGAGCACCCCACGGGGATGTGCTCGGACGAATAAACCCTTTTTCAAGCAATTCCAGCAACTGCTCCTTCAATTCCTTTAACTCAGCAGGGGACATACGATACGGAGCTTTGGAAACAGGTGAAGCGCCAGGAATTAAATCAATAGAGAAAATCACCTCCCTCTCAAGAGGAAGACTTGGCAAATCTTCAAGAAACACCTCCGAAAAATCCCGGACAACAGAGATGTCCTTCAACTCCACTTCCTTCTTATCGGTCAAAGAGACCAAGGCCAAGAATGCCTGACACCCTCTCATTAACAACTTATCCACTGGGATTGCAACAACTTATCCGCTCGGAGTGCCAAAATAAGTGGCACGGACTTAGATTGCCTAGAGCCAGAAAAGAAAAGCTCAGGACGTCTAGGGAAAGACACTACTCCTGATTTACAATGAACACAAGCTCCATGTCTAGCTAACCAATCTGCTCTTAGAATCACATCATAATCTTTCATCTTCATGCATACCAAATCAGCAGACAAATTATAATCATTTATCAAAACTTCTCTAGAGGGGTAATAATATTTAATCTCTGACCCCGAACCAATAGGGGTTGATATCACAAGATAAGAATCCAATAATACCGGTTTCACAGATACAGTCTTAGCAAATTTTTGAGATATAAATGAATGAGTAGCTCCAACATCGAAAAGTACAAATGCTGGCTTGGAAAGAATAGTAAGGGTACCTTCGACAATACCTCCTTCCTCGGTAGCCTCGGTTTCAGTCTCTACATCTTGGAGGGCTTGGAGCCTGCCCTACCGCTTTTGACTCCCCTGCGGCTTGTCAGATGTTGCCTGCTCAGTAATGAGGGGATAATTAGGGATTCGATGATCCCTACTACCACATCTCAAACAGGCTCCCAGCTTGCGCCAACACTCTTTCATCTTGTGACCCGGGTGGTCACAGTACTTGTAGACTGCTTTAGATGGAGCAGTCGATCCTGCCTTCTTATCACTTTCCTTCGACTTCTTGTCTTTCGAGAAACTCGGCCCGCCATTGGGCCTCTTCTTGCCATTAGTGGGCTTGAAATTTCCAAAGCTGGTAGTCTGCTCCCTCTTCTTATCTCGACCTCTTATCTGGTCTGTCATCTACACAGTATATTCTAGAACTTGGGCCTTTCTCACAATCTCGGCATAAGTGTGGATCTATAAAGGTGCCAATTGGTTAATATACTAAAGCTTCAACCCATTCAAAAACCGCTTGGCCTTCATCTTCTCAGTAAATACCAAATGCGGCGCATAGCGGGATAATCTGGTGAACTGTGCCTCGTACTCAACAACTGATAAACTCCACTGTTTCAGCGAAGCGAACTCCGCTGCCTTCTTTTCATGTACACGATCTGAGAAATACTTGCTGTTAAAATGCTCCTTAAACTCATCCCATGTCGTACGCCTATTACCGAGTGTGGCTTCCACGGCTTCCCACCAAGCATGTGCATCACGCTCCAGCTGGAATGTCACCAAGAGGACTCGGTCCTGGTCACCACACTACATAACTCAAAAGATCCAATCCATCTCCTTCAGCCAATGCTCTGCCTCATCGGGGTCTACAGTGCCACCAAAACACGGGGGACTCAAGCCTCAGAAGTTTCGGTGGAGATCACCGGTTCCATGATGCGCGCCGCCTTGCGCTACCTACTGTAAGGCCTGGGTCAGTCCCTGAACCGTGCGTTGCATATCTCGCCATTGCGTGTGCTCAGTTGCCATCGTGAGAAATTCCTACAACGTCGAGAGAATTAATTAAGAATGTTCTACCGAATCCATTTTCTTAGAGTTGGTTAATTAACTTAACCCGAGTCTCTACACCATCTCACCGGGTCGGATTTTAGACTTTACCAATGTCATGGGTTCTATGACACTTCTAGAAACCTAGGGTCTAAGGAAAACCTAGGCTCTGATATCACAAAACTGTCACGCCCCGATGTAAAAAATTGGAATGCAGCAGTTATAACATTCATGTCAATCAGAGCATACATTGCCACAAGAGACCATACATCAATAGGCCAACAATTAAATGCAAATAACAAAAATTTTATTGATAATAGAAATGGAAAGTGCTTATTACAACCAACATCTTGTGGACTTTACTAACTCTTATATCAACTGACATAAAAAAAGAAAGAGAACATAAGTCCTACTATGACTCGATACATCAACTACTGAAGTGACTACATCAACTCTAATGAAGGAGACGACCGACGCTAATTGGCTCGCTCCCGCCATCACTCTAGCATGTTCCCATCTGTTTGCGTCTCCTCATCCGAGCTACCTGAAAAGGTGGGGAAAATTGAGTGAGCGAGAGCTCAGTAGGATTTTACATCTCTATCATCCGGCATAGTTTAAGTGATTAATCATTTCACCATATATGAAAAATGCGATAAAGAACAATAATAAACATATAAACATGCGATAAATGATAGAGAGGATAAGGAAACTATAGATTGCATTTAAGAAACAAGTGCAAGTATAACAAGAATCTTCCACGAGGTTTCATGTAAAATTTCCATGTGAATTGGCCATGTCAAGCACGCACGTCATGTCACGCAAGAAATTTCAAGTAGTTGAGTGAAGTAGAATGTTGTAGATTAACACGCTAGTCATGCACTTCGGTGCAATGCCACACCTTGTCATTACAAACTCCTCAGGGCACAAGTACTTTCGGGCGCTCCTCCCAAGACCAGACCGGACCCTTATGATGCGTTGGCATTGAAGGGGTTGGATCATAGATCCCAATCTAGACATCCACGTATATAAATGGCCAAGAGTTCCAAGGTCAAACCATGTAATCAAGGCATTTTCATGTAGGAGTATAGATTTCTTGTGGGAGTTCAAATAATAAGCTCATAATCGAAGGAATGAGTCATTTAAAAAAATGACTTTAAAAAGGGGGCTTATGGAAATATGATTCCCATAATTGACCTAAAGAGAGGCCAAAATTCGAGGTATGACAGCCAGAAGAGGCTGGATTGGGCTGACACACAATAATCATGAAAAAAATATAGAATTTTGGGTTGCTGGGAGAAGAGACGGTCGGCCATGGATCGCCCCTAGAAATAGACGGTCACAGGGAGACCACTGCTAAGAAGGGTTAGACCAAACCGGCTAAACCGAGTTGGTCCTAATCATGAGCGCGTCTGAGGGACCGGACGCGTTTAAATGAAGGCGTCGGGGACACTGGACGAGTAAAAAATTGGCCACATGGCTTTGAAAATAAGACGGTCTAGTCAAGACCGTAGCCAATAAGTGGCGATCTTGGAAGGACCGTTTTCATAATCTGACAGAATTTCGGTAGAACTTTGACAGGGCCTCGTTTCGCCAAAGTAGACTTCCAATGGGTTCAGGTCTTGGTGGTACAACTTGCTCGGCGTCCTAGTGGAAATCCCAGGCTCGCGGAGTCTTACGGAGGCCTCGGAACATGAACACCTAGTCCGGCGAAAGGAATATCCGACGGAGAGGTATTCGATGCCCAAGAATTAATGGCTTAAAATCAGCAGAAAATGAGTGTAGTGGTAAGTCGAAACCACCGGAGTGGCACGACCCTCAACCAATCTTAAGAAGGTAACGAGCTATGAACAACAATTAAAAGGATAGTACCAAAAATTTTACAAGTTAAACCATGATTTGACCATTCATTTCTACATTTTTCTCCAACAATAGAAAGACAAGAAATGATCAAAATTAGAACTTGATAATTCCGACAACCTAAATGGTAATGTTTTGTAGTGTTTTAGCTTCAGGAACGTGCAATATGATAGCATAAACATAGCCTAATACGCAAGAAGATGAGCTGGTTTCATGTTGGAAAATAAGAGAAAAAGACGGTCTTCTGCATGCCGTAACTAGCAGAAGACGATCTCAGGAAGACCGCTGTAGTAAAACCATAAATATATATATATATATATATATATATATATATATATATATATATATATATATATATATATATATATATTTGAAATTGAGTCATGAACGCGTCTAAGAGTCTGGACGCGCCAACGAGAAGGTGTCAGACTACTAGGGCGCATTAATAATATCTCATAATTATGAAACTAATTAATATGCATGAACGCATCTTAGAGTTCAGACACATCAATTAAATATAATATTTTTTTGAAAAATTGGGGTGAGGAGACGGTCTATCGCGTGACCGTTTATTCATAAAGCGGTCACTGGCATGACCGTTTTTAAAATCGAGGTCCGCCGACGGCGCACTCCGACAGACCTTGACTAAAACGACGATTGCGATCAATATAGTGAACGGAATTTAGGCGAAATGGAACCGTTGGAAAGAGCATTCAAAGACAAATAAGATAGAATGCTTTGATTAGGGTTTAGGCAAAGATAAACCAACATAAGACAGACTTAAAGTGAAAGAAACCTTTCGGGTATACCTCTGAGTAAACTAAGAAATTCGATCGACATGGTACACTAAAATTGGGCAAACTAATATCAAATGAAAGAGAAAGAAAAGAAGAATAAGATGGCATATTTTATTATCATTTCAGCATGAGAGAAACCTACCTTTAATCACAAGAAAGGAAGTTGACCTCGCCAGAACCCTAAACAAAACCTTCGCCTAGACTCGACGTTCCCACCCTCGATCGCGCACGCCTTCGGCTGTCTCAGCAAATGAGGGTTCTAGGTAGCGTTAGACTTCATTTTATAGAGCTAGGGTCAAATCTAAGAATGAGATATGGATCGAAGAGAGCCGTGAATTCGAACGCGCGCGATATTCGCGCTTGACCGGGTCGCGCCTCCTCCTCCTCGAAATTGAGCCGCCATGGTTAGGGTTTTCGCGAGATTCATGAGGGGAAATGGGTTCCTATCGTGGACCTTCGATTTGGGATAGGAAAGAGCGCATTTGGGTTCGATTTGAGCTCGAATTGGATCAGTTAAGCTTGATCTACCGAAAACTCTGAGTTAACCTAAAATCCTTAATTCGGGCTTGGTTAAATTTTCTTTTGGGGTCCGCCCAGTTATCAATATCGTTAAGAATTTCGTCTTCTATAAGAATATAATTTTTTTGTATTTTTATAAATTAGTCAAAATTTGACCTAAGGAATAAATTTAATTAATTTAACCTATTGTTTTAAAAAACAAATCAGGGTTACTACACCAAACCAGTAGACAGTTTATATATATATATGTTTTATTATTATTATTATTATTATTATTATTCTCACTTTTGTTATTTCATTTTTTGACCTTTTTTTCTTCTACCTCTCCTTGCTGTTCACTCTCTCGCCGACAGAGCTCGCTGCAAAAAGAACATGGCGAAAATCTTGGTGTCCACAGCCCGTTCAAAGATATAGATAAAAAAAATGATGATGATGAATAAGTGGAGTGTGAATTTAAGTAGCCGAAAATCTCCACTGAAACAAATGAGGAGACTCGAGCGAAAATAGTGAAGCAAATTTTGATAAGGATGAATCCTAGTAGTCGAGAATCCCTATTGAGATACATGATGAAACTCGCACCGAACGGTGAAGTCCAGAATTCAAAATAAACAAGGGGGCTCTGCGAAGCTACCGAAAGTCGAGAACCTGAAATGTGTATGTAGGTGGCAAAGTAATCCTTTAATGTTAATTAGAACGTCTGCATATCCCACGCTTAGGGTTCACTGCTCATGTACCTGCACCTTCACACCATGGAGAAGTTACCTCGGGTGTAGATTATGATTTAAACTATGCGCACAAGCTATGCGATATCCTCTTGACGAACTCACATCTCCTTTAGTTGTGCTTCGTGGGTGGCACTCTACCAGTGAGTCATGGGCGTTGTTCTTATACTATCTCCGGTAGAGGGGAGCTATGCCATATATCTATTTTTGTGTGCTTGCTATCAATGGATGCCTGCGTGCCTGAATAAAAGATAATAACAAGAGAAAATGAATGAAAATAGAATGAATGAATGAAAACCCTCTCGATCTTGGCTCTCATAGTCTGCTCTCCCAATTTCGACTTTGCAAAGTCTGCTCTCCCAATTTCGGCTCTCGCAGCCTGCTCTCTCCCAAGTTTGGCTCTCGCGGCTGGCTCTCCCAATTTTGGCTCCTGTGGCCTACTCTCCCGATTTCGGTTTTGCAAAGCCTGCTCTCCCAATTCTGGCTCCTGCAGCCTTCTCTCCCAATTTCGGCTTTGCAAAGGCTACTCTCCCAATTTTGGCTCTCGCGGCCTGCTCTCCCAATTTCGGCCCTCACAAAGTCTGCTCTCACAATTTTGACTCCTGCGGCCTGCTGTCCTGATTTCGGCTTTGTAAAGCCTACTCTCCCAATTTTGGCTCTCACAGTCTGCTCTCCCAATTTCGGCTCTCGCAGCCTACTCTCCCAATCTTTGCTCTCGCGGCCTGCTCTCCCAATTTCGGCTCTTGCAGCCTGCTCTCCCAATTTTGGCCCTCGTAGCCTACTCTCCCAATCTTGGCTCTCGCGGCCTACTCTCCCAATTTCGGCTCTCGTAGCCTGCTCTCCCAATTTTGGCCCTCGCAGCCTGCTCTCCCAATTTTTGCTCCTGCGACATGCTCTGTCAATTTTGGCTTTACAAAACCTACGCTCCCAATTTTGGCTCTCGCTGCCTGATCTCCCAATTTCGGCTCTCGCAGCCTGCTCTCTCTCAATTTTGGCTTTGCAAAGCCTGCTCTCCCAATTTCAGTCGAAGCCCGCTCCCTTGATCGCAATAATGAATGAAGACAAGAAAACATATAGCTCTTTCAACCGGGCTACACTCGTAGGCCCCGCTCTCTCGTCCCTCATTCGCGCCACTTGCGAGCGGGGGACATTTGTTGGCACCTAAATAAAAAAGAAAGATAAAAAGAAAAAAAAATTACTCACTAGTGAGCAGTGCGTCGACACTGAAGCCGGCGCGTCGACTCCCAAAGGCCAAAAAAAAGAAAAGGAAAAGGGCCCAAATATGAATGGGCCGGACATGAATGGGTCGGATGCACAATAGAAGAAAGCAGGGGGTAAAAAAAGAAGAGAAGGAATTAAAAATAGGAAAAGAAATAGGCAAAAAAATGCACAGGTTGACTTCCCATTTGCATTTCCTTCTCCCCCGTGCGAGCATTAACTGCTCGTTGATTTCTCTCCTCACGCACACACGCACGCGCAGGTGGACCCTCGACCACGCAGCGTCAGAGCGGCTGGCCCACTCTGTGCAGGGAGAGGCCTCCCGGCCTCCTGCTCCTCCGTGGCCGTGCAAAGATGCAGCAGCAGCCACGCCACCACCAGTAGCAGCAGCAGCAGTAGCAGATAAAAAAAACAAATACAGAGGTTTTCCTCCGCACAGGGGACTCCAGCGCCCCTATAAGAAGGCCACCCCGGTGGAGATTTGGATCTCTTTCGGGTGGCTCTCTGGATGCTGTAGAAATAGAAGAAGGAGAAGGGAAGAGAGATAAAGGGTCGTCCGACGAAGTAGAGAAAGAAAGGGAGTGAGAGAGAAGAGAGAGGTGAAGGATAGGAGCATGGAGCTCCGCCCCCCTTTTTTTGCCTTCCTTGTATTGTCATTCCTCTGATGTACCCCCGCTCCTTTTGATAAGAAATGAAGAAACACTCCCCTGTGGGAGATTTTTTTTTTTTACGCTACATTTCTCATGATGTTCATTCTTGGATGGTCATGTTGTTCTTGTTGTGTCCCTGTGCTTTGATGATGACAAACTATGACTCATTCATAAGTCTTTATACTTGTGTTGATGATATTATATATATGCATATTCACAATCTATATGAAGACAGGTTGACAGCCAGTTAAATTCTTAAAAATAGAAGAAAAGTCAATGCAGACAACAGAGTCAACACAGTGTCAGCACAGTATCAAGTAGAGTCAACGTAGTATCATGAACAGTCAGTGTAGTCAAGCCAAGAGTCAATGCAAAGTCAATGTAGTCAAGCCCTTAAACAAGCCCAGTTAATGCAAAGTCAATGCAGTCAAGTGTTGTCAAGCTAAGAAGTGCACCACGGAAGCAGTCATAATGATTTAAGCTCACATGGCTGACAAATGCCTTCTTACGGGTGACAAATAGCTTCTAAGGCTGGCGGATGAAAAACGGTGAAAAATAACTCAAATAAAGCTTCTAGATGAAAGAAGAAGAAGCTTGAAGAAGAAAAGTCGACTTCGTTCGCTATTGGAGTCGACTCGGCTTCAGGCAACAAGGCAGAAAAGCCAAGGTCATGGGCTACAGCTTGTGGCGAATAGTGATGACAAATTGGTAGGTTGTGGTGACAAATAGGCTATAAGGGTGAAAATAGCCTAGTAAGGGTGAAAAATGAGTGGTAAGGCTGAATGTCTTGAAATGCGAAGAAGGAGAGTCGACTCCATAGGACTTTGGAGTTGACGCTAGCTACATTGAAATCGCAAGGGTGAAGAATGGGACAAAGGCGACGGCGGTTGTGAAATGAGGGTGACAAATAGCTGGTTAAGGTAGAAAAATAGGAAATATAGGTAACAAATAGCTCTTCAAGGCTGAATAATAGGCGACAAGGCTGAAAGCGTCAAAGGAGAAGAAGAGGAGTCAATGCAGTGCTCAATCGGAGTCGACGCAGCCCAATATAAAACCTCAAACAAGTTGTCAAGTGTTGACAGCTAAAATATGAACAAAGATAAAGATGGGACCAGACCAGCAACGAAGACTGGAAGATGCCTACAAAGTCAGGATTGAGGGAGGACCCTCACTACCGACTAATTGCCCGGCCAGGACCTTCTCAGGCCTGGCTGATGTCCGGTGTTATCGTCATCCAGACGACGATACTGATGAAGCGCTGAGAACCTTGGATTTGTTTCCGGGGAGATCATGTCACCATAAGAAAGGGGCCTTCGTCGGTTCTGATATGTGTTAGGAAATCAATAAGGCTGAACAGAATATGGGCTTTAAAAATGGGCCTGTTGAATGGGCATGTTAACATGCTATTGAGGATGGGCCTGATACCCCTCGCGCCGAGAACCTCCCCATGGCCACAGGCGCGCCGGGAAGCCCCTCCATGGGAGCGCGCCGGGAACCCCTGCTATACGCGCGCCGAGAATCCCTTGCGATGGACAGGGTTATATAACCCCTTTTTCTCCCACGAGAAGAGGGGAGGAGGATCGAAAAGAAAGAAAAAGAAAAGGATAGCCAGATAAAGAGATCAATCAGAAGAGAAGGAGAAGAAGAAGAAGCTCCAGGTGGGCAGGCAGCTGGGGAGGGAGAGGAGTCAATGCTCCGCCCTCCCCCATGTTTTCTTTTCTTCTCCATGTAATTATACGAGTTTTATCTCGATGCATCGGATGTAACCAGGATATCCCGGCCTCTGTTTTATCTTCTTTCCCTCACTCCCTCCTTGTAATTGGTCTGAGTCTTGGAATGATATTATGAAATGAAACGCTCCAATGGCCCGTTTGGGCGCTGGGTGATTGAAGTATCTGCCCTCTGTCTTTCTATGCATATATCTTTTATTTAAATGTCCAGACGATTCGGGTTTCAGAGTCGTTTCTACGAGTCTGTTCTTCGAAGAGGAATGAAGATAGGGCCCCTACCCTCATCTAATGGGTTACTGGGTTCTGTTTCCTTCTCCCCTCCTATCTCGATGGCAGATCCCCGATATACATTCGAGTTTTCCTTCGAGGTTCCTTCTTTGGCCAATAAAACCCAGGCCAAGATCCACCTTCACACCATCACTCCCCTTTTCCCTCCCCTCGGATCATGGTTTTCTCGAATATCATAGATTTCTGTCAAGCTCCCATCTCGTTCAGGGTCAGAGACATCAATCTCTTGACCGTCTGAGCAGCAGGTGAGTAGAGAAAATGCCATACGTCCCACGAGGATTCGATAATGGATGGTCTGCCCTTCGACTGATACTAACCTCCATGTAATCCCCTCCTGCACTCCAGATCTTGCCTCAATCCGAGCCAGAAATCCCAGAAATCTCCTGAGCAGAGTATCGCAATCAAGCCATAAACCCTTTAGCCCCTTCCCGGCGTGGTCATTTCCCCGCCGAGAGCTACGCCGCCGAGAGGTCCCTTGCTTTAGCCCCTTCAGCAAACCAATAAAACCCTTTGCAATACAGCCTTCCCGGCCCGGGGGCCTCTCGGCCCCAGGTTCCCGGCGCGGTGACGAGCGCGCCGAGAACCCCTGCGCCGAGAGCTCCCCCCCTTGGCCAATAAAATCCACGTCGGGAACTACCCTTCCTGCCATCCCTTCTTTACGCTGTGAATTCTCTATTCCTTGAACCCCGGATGAAAGCCTTCCTGCTACAGACCAAGGAACCACACAGATGCCCTTTGAAGTCCGATCAACCTAGCCTTGCATTCTGTTGAAGGATACCCCAGATCATCATATGTACCTAAGGGATAAAGATTAATGGGGATAACCCCCTATATAACCTTATGAGCCAGGGAAGCTCTGCCACTGCATAAGCTTTAATGGCCTCAAAAAGGATATCAAGCTGGTGCTGCAAGCACATACACGGGCTAGGGGTCCAATACCCCCCTTATTCTGGCTTTCATCCCGGCACTCCGTGGGTGATCGTCTATCATTCCCTGGCAAATGCTAAGTCCAGGGGAGGTGCTGCCAAAATTCTCCCGGGATGATGAGAGACAATATTGAACTGTCCCCGGGACTCTGCACATCAATGGTGAAAGAGGTCCTCTATGCTGGATTGGTCTTCCTCAGTTCCTCTCAACCCCTGGCCTTCTTTTGAAGCACAAACCAAAATCAGTTGAGGCCCGATGAATAGATGCATTTTGATCACCCAAGGCCCATCTACTTTGACCTGGATCTCCAGGAAATCCTCTGACCCGCCAGCAAACCCCAGAGCAGAGTATCGTCAAACCTTGTCGGCGCCATAGCTCCCGGCGCGGCCCGCACCGGGAACCCCACGCCGAGAGGCCCACCTCCTTGGCCTCCTGCCGAGAGCCTTGCTATTAGCGCGCCGGGAACCCCTGGCCGTTTGGCCCTTGCGCCGAAACCCCCCCCCTTGGCTTCCCTTCGCGCCGAGAACCATCTCTTGGGCGCGCCGAGAACCCCATCTCTCGGGCGCGCCGGGAACCCCATCTCCTGGGCGCGCCGGGAACCCCCCTTCCTGCGCCGGGAACCTATGCACGGTTGAACTGCACCGATAACCTACTCAAATTGTATTACTGAGTCTTCAATCCAAATTTTGTTCCGGGGGCTCCGCCCCCGGAAACCCCCGCAAGGGGCGCTGCCCCTTGACCCCCGCGACCTGACCGGGCAGGTCGATCCCCGCGACCTGACCGCGCAGGTCGATCCGCGTTCGAGGGCGCGACATTGAGCGTTCATTTACATTCCGTCGTCCCGCATCGGATTTATGAGTAACCCCTTTAGCTCGGGAGGGCTATGCCACTGCATGAGTTCCGCCGGCTTCCCCTAAGGGGAAATCAAACATTGCCCCATGGCATATATATATATAGGTAGGGAGGTTTGGCCTCTCTCTTTCTCTCGGCTTTCATCCCGGCACTCCGTGGGTGATAGCCTATTTCCCCCTCGGCATAATCCAGATTAAGGGGAAATGCTGTCGAAATACTGATCGATGCTTTAAACCTCCATCATGGCCACGGCTCAGTCTTTGAACCGCTGACTTAACGATATCGTCTCTGAGCCGCTGGCTTAACGATACCGTCTGCTTCTACACCTGATGTTGTTATCTTGCCCGCCTTCCTGGCTCTGGTATGAAGTTCCATTTTGCGCACATGAATACATGTTTGCCTCTTGAGGCCTCCTATTTTGGTGTTTAATCAAGGGTTGTCCTTCCTTGGAAGGGCGTAATTAACGTCATAGCCTTTATGGTATGACGGACTTCTGGTCCCGACTCGGACTTCACAATCAACTGACCAAGTCAGATCGAGCGCACAATAAAATCATCACACACGTGACTGGCACGCCTAATAAATCAATAAATCAAAAATCCCAAATAAAATATAAATAAATAATACAATGAAATCAGATAAAATCCACGTTCCACATCAAGTGATGAAGACAAGTGATAAATGAAGGAATCAAGTGTCAAATGGAGATTATAGGTGATAAAGTGATCACAATGTTGAAGAACATATCACAAGAAAGTCGAACTGAGCACAAGAGAGGGAAATGAAGCACAACGTAGACAAATGGCTATTAAGGCAGACAAATGGGCGATAACAGTGACAAAGGTGTTCAAAGGTGAAAAATACCCGATACGGGTGACAAATAGGTCGCAAGGCGACGGCTCTCAAGCTAGAGACAAAAAGAGCAGAGGTGACGGCTCATGCAGACTAAGGGTGACAAATGAGTCTGTAAGACTGACAAAGAGCTCCTTAAGGGTGAAAAATAGGTCGATATGGTTGAAAATGGCTAAGCTCGTGAGCGACTTAAGAGAAGCACGTGACTCCGATCCTCCATGATTGGCACGTGATCCAAGGACTCCTAGGGTCCTTCTAGAAGAGAATATTCTCTAACATAAGTTGACCAATGATAGAATTTCCTAAAGGATAAGATATTTCTGAAAATGGTTTTTTTTTGTTCTATAAAAGGAAGCCTTCTTCCATTCGAAGAAAGAAGCTGCAAGAAGAAGAGAGCTACAAAAGAAGGCGGGAAAGCTGAAAGTGTAAAAGTGCTGAAGGGTTGTTACTGAAGAGCAGTGTAGTTCGAAGAGGATTTGAGAGAGAATCTGAGAGTAGAAAAAGAAGAAAAAAGAAAGAGATTTTGAGCCCAGTTTTAGATCTACATACCCAGTTCGTGAGAGTTGAGTGCAACCGGAGCATACTGAAGATCTGTTGTCTATTGGCTTCTGGATCAAATCCAAGCCATCTTGCTCCTTCGGAGCAACATGTGTTTTGTTCTTTCGATTGTTCTTTTTGTTTTGTTTCTTCATTCCTCTTGGTTACTTCTGATACCCTATTTAGAGATCGGGTCAAGCTATTAGTCAGCGGTTGAGGATCTGTTCCTTGGAAGTAAGTTGTGTTGCTCAGTGGTTAAGTAAGTTATGTTGCTCAGCGGTTAAGAAACATGTGAAGCTCATCGGGTTGTAGAGATTTATTCCCCAAAGTTGTGGATCATCGATTCAAGCTGTGAATCAGCGAAATCCTCACTCTGGTTGAGTAGGGGGTGGATGTAGGTCTGCTTGGTGCGGACTGAACCACCTAAAAATCTTTGTGCAGTGTGATTGCTTCTAGTGTGATTATCTTAGTTTTATCAATTTTCATTTACAGGGATATATGCATTTCAGTTCAGCACTGAGACACTACCATGTGCTTGTTGTTAGTTCCATCTGAACGATCAATTGGTTATATACATCCCAATTTAGTTCTGCGCAAGTATTTATGCTGTCTCATTTCCTTCCTATTTGATTTGAGTAGGGCGAGTTTTATTTGAGCATATTTTCAATAGGGGATCTATTCACCCCCCCTCTAGATCCCATCTTGCACCCAACAATCCCCCCCCCCTCTCTCCTACTTGCAATGTTTTCCTGCTTGCTGGCTTTTACCGATGATCAGATTTCAACAGGGAGATTTCTTCTCCTCTCAAAACCCCGCTTTGGGATTTGACCGATTTCATAGTTGTGATGCCAAAGGGGTGAGAAATATGGGCTTTAATCCCAGATTGTATCTTTTATCACGCTCGGTCTTCGTTGTCTTGGGGAAGAGATACAAAGAATGGCCTTTACATATATGAGTATGACTCAGGATTCACACCCTCCCTGGCTCCTATTGGGCTGCTTCCCGATTTTCTTTAATTCTCCCTTGGCTCTTCTCTGAGATTTCTTGATCACTCTCAGATCTCCGGGGGCTTGCTCCCTCGTAGCATGGTCCTCGGGTGGTCTCCTTTAAAGGGTGCATATTAATGGCCATATGGTTTGGCAATAGTTTAAGACCACATCTCGGAATCGGGACTGTGGCAGCCCTTTGAGCCATTGGAGCCCCTTGTAGGCTAGTCCTCTAGATTTTCGTGCCCAATTCGGGCCATTGGAGGTTGCCTCTTCCGCGCGCATCCTTCTTATTTCGAGCTAATTTATACCCCCCGAAGCTCCAGGTCTAGGGGAGGTGCTGCCAGATTTTTACGGGGAAACTTGAATTGGCTACAAGGCTAATGACATAAAAAAACGATAACGAATGGACTGAATTCTAGAGCATCATGGACAGAAGAACTGAACTAAAAAGAAGGATCATCCAAGCTGCTATTGTAACGACCCGAGAATCCGATTACTTGGAAGGCCCGATAACCCGAGACTCGCACCGCCACCCACGAGCCCAAAGACTCGGAAGGGTTAAAAGGATGGTGTGGAGACTACATAAGTATCACAAATAATTGTAGAAATTAAACAGTTAATATATTTAAGTAGGAAATTAAATTAACATTTTGCATGATACATGGTCCACAAGATAACATAAAATAAACAATAGTAGTCCACAACTAGTACAGAGATAAGAAAGAAAAGTACAGCTACACGGGGCATACCCCGGCTCTGACCTCTGGCACTAACACTGGGCACCTGAACCACGCTGAGCCTCAGTCGCGCTCCTCTGAGACCGCGTCTCGCCTGAAACACGGTGAAAACGCGTAGGGAATGAGCCTCAGAACAAGACTCAGTAGGGATCACTCGAACCCTACCTCGCGAAACGGAAACCACTACGCTAGCGGTTAAGCGAGTACTTCAGAAGTAACAGGCCTGCAACTACAACACCGGTCTCGCGGCACGAAAATTGACGCATGCCCCACGGCGAAACAACCGGAGCTCAACGGTCAACCCGACCAAAACCCGAAGGTCGAAGTCACAAGACTGATAGTCTGTCACTCCCGACTTGACAGGAGTACCTCCCACTAGAAGCACAGTCGGCACCGCACCGCAGGTGAACTGCCTGACGTGGTAGCGCCTACCAGAGCCACGGACACCGAACAAGTAACCACAAAGTAAGTGACTAGCTGGGGTCACGCTCGTCAGCGTGTGTCCAACTGCCCCCAACCACGTGTGCACACACAGACCATGTGTCCTAGGTCTGGCCTCTAATTGGTTTTCCCCTTGAGCCAGACTCTGGCTACAGACGAGGGGCCCGATGGAAACCAGTCTAAAAACCGTCCTCAGGGTAGCCTCTCCACTACTCCCTGGTGGGTCCACACGCGTGCAAGAAGGCTACGACTAGTGGAGGGTCACTGAAGGAGTAGACTCTCAAGTCAACGGAAAACAACGTCCGCATCCGACGACGTATGGGGACCATCCTACGTACCAGCACCGTCGCACGGTGACCACAGTCAGAAAAGAAACGGAACTGCAAACCACCCAGTGCAATCCAGAGCCTGGCGGTCCAAAACTGGTGCACCACAGGCTCTGATGGTCTATCGCTGGACCGTCATAGCCGTCTGACGGCCCAACGCAGGCGCATCAGACGCTCGATGCAAAATAGGACGTGACGCGCCAACCCTAGTGCGTCACAGTCTCTGACGCACCTAGCCTGGTGCGTCAGAAGACACGAAGAAAACAACCGTGACGCACACCTCTAGGGGCGTCACAGTATGTAACGGACCACCTCTGGTGCGTTACGGTTGGGGATGCGTCAGCTCTGACGCTCCATCACAGGGGCGTCACAAGGCTCTGACGCGCCACCCTGGGTGCGTCACAGCCCTTGACCCCCAACGGTCAAATGCCAACGATCGGATTGTCACCTGACGGTCCTACCTAGGCGCGTCACAATGCCCTGGCGGTCTATCGTGGGACCGTCACACCCACGGACCACCCTGTTGGCAAAACATCCCTGTGATGCACCCACCTTGGGGCGTCATAGGCTGTGACGGTCACTGGAAGGACCGTCACACCGACCCAACGGCAAAACGGCGTGAAATGCCCAAAAACACCAACCACGCCCCCATGCCTCCATAGGAGAGGGGGAAAATAAGGGGGAAGCCCCCTAGGGACCCCTAGCATGCTTCTCAGCCACCAAAACGCCGAATCACGGCCTAAAAACATAGATCGGGTGAACTCTCCCCAAATCATGGAAATCCCAAACCCGACATGAAAACCCATCTCTCGGCCTCACACCGGCCTAGAAACCACGGGAATGGAACGCGGAGAGCTAGGGAACGTCACCCTGCCTCGATCTCACCTCGAGGCGCGCCAGATCGTCCACAAATCGCGAAGAACGCTTGAAACCCTCGTTCCTCCTCACGCTTCCCACGAATGCCGCATGCCACCGGGATCGTCTCGCTGCCACCTACGCCATCACGCTGTCGCCCACTGCCGTCTGCAGTCGGAGGGGATGCCGCCGCAGTCGTCGTCGACCGAAGAGAGAGGAAGGGTTCGAGTGATCCATACTGAGTCTTGTTCTGAGACTCATTCCCTGCGCGTTTTCACCTTGTTTCAGGCGAGGTGCGGTTTCAGAGGAGCACGACTGAGGCTCAGCATGGTTCAGGTGTCCAGCGTTAGTGTCAGAGGTCAGAGGCAGGGTATGTCCCGTATAGCTGTACTTTTCTTTCTTGTCTCTGTACTAGTTGTGGACTACTGTTGTTTATTTTATGTTATCTTGAGAACCATGTATCATGCAAAATGTTAATTTAATTTTCTACTTAAAAATATTAACTGTTTAATTTCTAAAATTATTTGTGATACTTGTGTAGTCTCCACACCATCCTTTTAACCCTTCCAAGTCTTCGGACTCGTGGGTGACGGTGCGAGTCTCGGGTTATCGGGCCTTCCCGGTAATCAGATTATCGGGTCGTTACAGCTGGTATCAGAGCAGTGGTTGTGGATGTACATGGGAATTCAAAATATTGTAGTGATCAGAGTCCATAAGGTCCAGTACAGTCGGCAGCTGGCATAGGGTTTTGTGTTCGCTTTCCGCCTAGTTTTTCGCTTGAGAGCTTTAGTGCGTTGTGCGGCGCTGTGAAGGTGGTTGCTGTCCGCGGCTTTCGTGCCAGCATGGGGTCTAAGGATCGCGGTCGAGAGCCTTCTCCCTCATCGGTGCTGACCCCAGTTATGCTACGTTGGGCAGAGGTTGCCGGCAAGTGCGTCGCTGCGGTGCTGCATTCGAGGTGTCTACAGCGTGGTCAAGTGGCTGGAGAAGATTGTTCGTGGTTAGGTGGCCGTGAGCGTGCTCTGAGGGAGCTGCCATCGGTTTTGGCCACTCCAGCTTGAGATTTATCCAGCCCCTGATGTGTTAAGGTTGTGGTTTGAGGTGGCAGAGCTAGTGCTTGATCGAGAGGTGTACTCGGGTGAGCGAGGGATCCTCTCGGTGAGCTGCTGTTTTGTCGAGCCTGATGTTCTTGTTGTGCTCTATGGCGTCAGAAATGACGTGTTGGTCCCGATTGTTCTGCGGATCTAGAGGCAGGATTGGGCTGTGGTGTCCCAGTAAGTTCTTGCTTCTGCGCTCTTGCGTGCGAATGGGTAGTGTTTGCCTTGGATTTAGTTTGAGATGGGAAGGTTCTGCGGTGATTTCGGGACTCGAGAATGAGCATCGACGGTTGTCGTTATGGCTTGTGTTGCGGCTCTTGGCGTGGTGTGTTGCAGTTTGAGGAATTACAGCGGTGGTCCATCGAGAGATGCTGTGATTGTGGTCCGATGTGACACTTGCTGGGTGTATCGGAGGCGCTGACCTGATGGAAGCGATGGTTTTCCTTGGTGATGGATGGTGCTGTTTCCAGCATGCACGAGATTCGAGATCAGGTCGAGCGTAGAAGTTTTCGCTGGTCGGAGGCGTGATCAGTTTCTCCGTGGGTTGGGGAGATTGTGTTTGTCTAAGGTTCGTCATCTTGCAGTGTGTTCCCGAATTTGGTTGGCCTCGTGTGCCATGAAGTCCGTGCGAGACGTGACCCATGTTTTGGAAAGGTGGTGTGGACGCCCTTTTCGATTAAAGATGTGGTTTTATTTATTTATTGGTTTGTTAAGTGCGTGGGTGTGCCAGTCACAAAGTGACGATTTATTTGGGCTCCGAAGGGCCCATGGTGCGCTCGGTCTGACTTCGTCAGATGATTGTGTGGTTCGTGTCGGGACCCGGTCCCGTCGCACCATAAAGGCCACGACGTCATTTACATCCCCCATACGAGGGAACACCCTTGATTAATTACCGAAATTAGGGGCCCTGCAACCGAAAGAACTAATATCAACTGTGCGAGAAAGAGGCAGGAATAAATCACACTAAGGTTCGCATCGGGATACGAGCCACGGGCTATGTCGGTCACTCGTGGACCTTTTTCATGCTCGGATAAAGGTCCGTAATAGAAACGCGGTGGAAGCCGGGATAAATCCGTTCAAATGTCTGTCGGAAGCACGGCAATTTTAATAGTGGCTCGGGAAGAATCCAGGCCTGGTGACAGATCTGGTTTGATCGGAATGTCGGCCTAGAGCGAGGTCGTACCGCGACCATGTCAGGATAATTCCCGAAACTCAAGCCCGGCCTGCGAGGGCAACGTTGCTGTTCCTTCTGTACAGGGTCACGGGGAGAGACGGGGCTACGATGTGGATTATTACTATGCTACTTATTTTATTATACTCCTTCTATCTAGGCTTCTGATTATGTGTTTCCTCTTCACGGCCTATTTTCCTTTTACGCGTTTTTGGATGGTCTCACTATGTGTTTTACTACTTGTTTAACATTTATTGACGGTAGTTTCCCCCCCCTTTTATTATCATTATTATTATTACCGTCACACAAATATATATATAAATATTCTATCCTTTTGCTACTTTGGTCATTATGGTTTTCGTATTTTCCCTCTCTTGTTTACACATATTTTTCTTATAGAGGAGTGGGCCGTTGGAGGTGAAGGCAAGGTGTGCCGCTGGGCTAGGGGTAGTGTGTCGGTGAAGACACAGGGTGTAGGGATGTAGGCGTGCCGGTGAAGAAAGGGGAAAGGTGTGCCGCTGGAGAAAGGAAAGGTGTACCGCTGGGGAAAGGGTAGGTGTGCCGATCAAGGAGGTTAGCGGGGGGGTGCGCCGGTGAGGGATGGTGTGAGGTGTGACGGTGAAGGATAATAGGAGGATGTACCGGTGAAGGGTGCTAGGGTGTACCGGGGGAGGCAGCAGGGGAGTGTGCCGTGGAAGGGTCCAAAAGGGCACTGGTAGGGTGTGCCGGCGAAGGGCTAGAATAGGGTACCGGTGAAGGTCCACTCCTCCTCCGCCTCTTTTAAGGCTTTTCTTTTCTCCTTTTCTTTGATCTTTATGCAGTTTTGTACAGCTCTTTTCTCCCTCTTCCCACAATCTTCTCTTTACAGATTGAGCGTTCAAGTCACCACGTCGTCATTTAGTTCGGTTCTCTTCACGCTGTCCGCAGTGCCTTATTTCGGTTGGAGTGTTCTATCACCGATCGCTCCGTTCACTTGTTGCTTCCTTTTGTCTTTTAATTAGTTGTTGTTCCGTCTGTTTATTACTTCTCTTGGTCTTTTTCGTATTATTGTTTTCTAACACAAAAATTCGGCAGCATCTCCCTATGACCTGAGCAGTAAGGGAGATACAGGGAACGCGCCCACAGGGAGTGGCGGAACCCGACAATTAGAGGTGGGCGCCCGGGAGCGGCAACACCTTTAATAAAGCCTCGAAAAACCCAAAAGCAACGATGGCCAAGAGACCCCTCTAGGGGCGGCTGGGAAGTGTACCGGGCTAGGGAGGTTGGGTGTATGTCGGCGAGGAGTGGCCTGGAGTGCACCAGGGAAGACCTGCAGGGGTGTGCCGGCAAAGGGCTTGGCCAGGGTGTGCCGGGGAAGGCCCGTAGGGGCGTGCCGGCGAAGGGCTTGGCCAGGGCGTGCCGCTGGGAGCTGGGGAGGCTGCACCGTGGTAGGGGTGCACCGGTGGGGGACTGAGCAAGGGAATGAAGGCTGAGGGTTGGCTAGGTGAGCTGGGGCTGGAGAAGGGAGGAAGGCCAAGGATGGTGTTGGTGGTTGGGTGTTCAAAAGAAGAAGAGGGGCCTCTCCCTTCAGGCAAATGGATGAGGTTGAAGGTCAGGGATCCCATGAGAAGGGCCATGACAGAGGGGAAGAAGGCCCACACTGGGGGCCAAACCGTCGGAAGGAGGAGGAAGAAGGGTTGAAACGCACACATCCGGGCATAAATCAATCACGATAGCAAGAAATCCAAGAAGGGTGAAATTTCCATTCATGAAGAGAAAAGGCAATAACCGGCCATGCACACTTCAAAACACCGAGGTAGAAGATACAACAGAGGGAAGAAGAAGAAGGCACGGATGAGAGGAAAAGGAGAAGTTAGGGTCGAGCAGGGGCGACGGCTCCCTGCCCCTGCCCCTTTCCCCCTTAATACATCACACACACACACTCTCTCCCTCCCTTACTCTCTCTTCTGGGTGGTCGTCGGAGGGGAACCCTACGGCGGAGCTCCCTTTTTCTTCTTCTCTTCTTCTTCTTCCTCCGGAGGCAGTGGCTCTCTCCAGTGGCGGGTCTCTTCTCTCTGTCTGTCTGCTGTCTTCTCTGTGTCTCCGGCCTCCTCTTCTTCGTCGGAAGAGGAGGGCTTTTATACCCAGCGACGGAAGCATTTGAGCACGGTAGTCGGAGGCGGGAAGTGACTGGTCATGATGGGGTTTGACTTCCACCGTCCTTGGTGGCAGAGGAGTAGCCTGTGTGGCCCAACCCCGACCGACACCTCGGATAGCCCACTGCGCGCCAAGGATCTCTAGGGCGTGGGCACGAGATTTGGTCTACCGGTTGTGCCGTTGAAGAGCCTGAACGTCGTGCCGCTGCCAGGCTCAACAAGCGTGCTGCTGGGAGGCCGTTAGAGCGTGCCGCTGAAAGACACGGTGAGCGTGCCGCTGAAAGGCCATGACAGAGGGGAAGAAGGCCCACACTGGGGGCCAAACCGTTGGAAGGAGGAGGAAGAAGGGTTGAAACGCACACATCCGGGCATAAATCAATCATGATAGCAAGAAATCCAAGAAGGGGGAAATTTCCATTCATGAAGAGAAAAGGCCATAACCGGCCATGTACACTTCAAAACACCGGGGTAGAAGATACAACAGAGGGAAGAAGAAGAAGGCACGGAGGAGAGGAAAAGGAGGAGTTAGGGTCGAGCAGGGGCGACGGCTCCCTGCCCCTGCCCCTTTCCCCCTTAATACATCACACACACTCTCTATCTCCCTCCCTTACTCTCTCTTCTGGGTGGTCGTCGGAGGGGAACCCTACGGCGGAGCTCCCTTTTTCTTCTTCTCTTCTTCTTCTTCCTCCGGAGGGGGTGGCTCTCTCCAGTGGTGGGTCTCTTCTCTCTGTCTGTCTGCTGTCTTCTCTATGTCTCCGGCCTCCTCTTCTTCGTCGGAAGAGGAGGGCTTTTATACCCAGCGACGGAAGCGTTTGAGCACGGTAGTTGGAGGCGGGAAGTGACTGGCCATGATGGGGTTTGACTTCCACCGTCCTTGGTGGCAGAGGAGTAGCCTGCGTGTCCCAACCCCCGGCCGACACCTGGGACAGACCACTGCACGCCAAGGATCTCTAGGGCGTGGGCACAAGATTTGGTCTGTCGGTTGTGCCGTTGAAGAGCCTGAACGTCGTTCCGCTGCCAGGCTCAACAAGCGTGCCACTGGGAGGCCGTTAGAGCGTGCCGCTGAAAGACACGGCAAGCGTGCCGCTGAAGGGCCTAAAGGGCGTGTCGCCGAAGAGGGCACACGGGTGTGCCGGCGAAGGATTCGCCCTCAGGGCGTGCCACTGAAGGCGCCAGAGGGTGTGCCGCTGAAGGGCTAAAAGTGTGCCGCTGAAGCGTGCTTGGCCAGGTGTGCTGGCAAAGGGCAGCCTGGGTGTGCTGCTGGATGGCGTTGGGGGTGTGCCGCTGAAGGCCACTAGGGCGTGCCGCTAAAGGTGCCCAAGGGCGTGCCGGCGAAGGGGCCTGAGGGCGTGCCGGCGAAGGGGCCTGAGGGCGTACCGCTGAAGGGGATAAATGGGCAGTTCTGAGCCCATTGTGAGCGCGAGTTGTGGCCCATTTGATTTTCTTCGAGGCCCACGGATTGTGGGGCTCTTGGTGGTTGATTTCTCTTCATTGTCGTGACTCCGGAGACAGCTCCACGGTAGTGTGTGTGTGCGTTTTCGGAGAGTCGGGGTGGCTACTCTTCTATGTAGTTTCTCCGGCTGAAGCTGTTGTTAATGCTGGACTAGTTGGGATATGAGGGCGTGCAATTTTACATGTCCATAGGCGGTTGCCTGTGTGATGTTGTGCCCTTTTCTCCTGGTGTGTAAGGGTGCTGGCGCTGTTCCGGAAGGACGAATGCTGGTTGGGCGGTGTTCACATTTGTGGTTGTGCGCGTGGATCAGAGTTCGCAGCGGAAGCCTGGTGGGCCTGTGACCCACTGGTTCAGGATCGTAGCGTTGGTTGCTACGGGCGGATTCCTGAGTTTGCATTGAGCATTGGAGGATTGGTCCCTCTGTGTGAGACGTGTTGTTGTCGTGCCGTTGCTTGAGGTATCGGAGGTTCTCAATTGCCAACTCACCGGGCCGAGTGTTCACTCGACATGTGGTACATTTTCCTACTTTAGACTGTACTTTTTGTTGGATAAGACTCTGTTGTAGTAGTTGTTTATTTATTTCTGTTAATGGTTGAATTGTCCTACCTTATTTCCTATTTCTTTGTGCCTCCACACTCCTTTTACCCCTTCCGAGCCCTCCCGGCTCGTGGGCAGTGGTTCGAGTCTCGAGTTATCGAGTCTTTCTCAGTAATCAGATTCTCAGGTCGTTACAGCTATGCAGTAAGATGTGAAGATTGATAAAAAGGGATGCACTGATGACCCTAATCTTAGACGATTGCTGCAAATAAAGGTGAACAGAACAAAAATGAAAAGAAGAGCAGGAAAAAAGAAATTTTCAAATCAAAAATATGAATTTCTGAATGGGCGATTTGTGTGCACATGCATATATGTATATGGGTGTATTTCATGGCAGAAACCCCTGCTGGGTCTGTTTGGGGAGCCTATGTGCTGTGGGGATTCCCCCCATTTTTTCATCTAGTTTTGGCTACTGTCATGAGGTTCTCTGTGCAGAAACCTGCACAGGAATCCATTTGCCGGTGCCATGCGTCAACACAATGCCCCATTGTGTCGACACAGCTCGGCACTGGACTGCCTTGCTTGGATATTGTCCATGACAGTTAGGCATGCTCGCGTGTCAAGCACTTCTTGTCCATAACATATCTACACGATAAATCCACCAAGATTGCATGAAAATGACCAACACAGCATATGCACTTTGAATTGCACTAGATTTTCACTGAAATCACATGAACCTAAGTATATTTTCCCCTTCACGCATTTTAGAACTGAACATATCACTTACAGCTTTATACATGTCTTAATTCATGTGTGCATTGATTCATGAATTCAGATAGGATTTCATGCGTACTTCAATTCTCATATGCTTGCATGCTATGACCCCTTGGGTATATCAAATGGTGAACGATGGAAGTCCGGATCATGTCCGGATGGAAATCCTCACTATGCATGAGTATAATACTCTGCCATATACCGGGGGTCGCTCTACATGAAAACACGATTGAACTCTTGTGTGCCATGTGCAAATAGCCTGAAAAAATATTCATCCACTCCATGGAGTTACATGTTGTCTTCTGCATATACCCAGGGCATGGGTTCAGCCTGAGCACCCTGTGCAGAATGCATTATAGCACTTGCTGGCATGAAGAGTGTGTCGATGCACCGTGCACAATGCATCGACGCACCCTTGGCCAGGGTGGTCAATTCGGCCCTCGAGAGATTTGTCATGATCCCCTTTGCCCCTTTTCTCATAGGCACTCGTCCGCACGTGCATTATGCTCGCTTTGCCCATGTATAAGAAGAGAGTAAGAAGATAAAACAAGATGCACAAAGAGAAAAAGGAAGGAAGATCCATAATTGCACCTGCAATGATAGTTCCTGCATAAGAATTTTTGACAGATTGCATGAGCATGGGTAGATTTGCCCTTTCACTCGTCTTCCAGAAGTAAGTACAGCTTTGCATCCATATGCATGCTTCATATGTCCACTAAGAAGAAAAGAAAAGAGATAAAACAGATGAAAGGTTAGGAGTATGAAACCCCAGTCTTCTAAAAGACAATTGATGAAAGAAGAGAAATGATTAAATAGGCTAAGAAGAGAGAGTTCTGCCCCCTGACGCAGGCTACGTCGATGCAGCTTGGCTCTGCGTCGACGTAACTTGGCCTGGGGCCAGTTCAGCGTGCGCCCTTGCGTCGACGCAGTGCGGAGCTCGCGTTGACGTAGCGCGATCTCGGGCGAAGCCCAGCGCGCTGGGTCAACGCAGCACCAGACTGCGTCGACGCAGAGCGGATCTGGACTGAGCCCCGGCGCGCTGCGTCGATGCAACCAATGTTGTGGGTTGACCCACACCCGCTCAAACAAAAAAAAAGAGATAGAGAAGGGTTTCAAAGCCGTGTCGACGCACCATGGTCGGTGCGTCAACGCGACCAGTCCCCCCTCTTCTGTTATTTCAGTTCCCAACGCATAAAAAAAATAAAAAATAAAAAAATGGAGATGAGATAAAAGATAAAAGAAAATATAATACCCCAAATCTGTTACGATAAATCCGTAGCATAAATAAAAAGGGGAATAATAATAAGAGATGATGAAATAATGGATAAAGAGCCAATGAACGGAAAAGATAAAATGAATGAATGATGAATCATAAATAATAACGTTCAAACAAAAGGAAATAAGATAAAAAATGATAACATAACAAAATATAATGTCACGAGGACATGCATATAAATACCATCCTTAAGGATCCAATGGCGTTTGATTCGGAAGCCCTCACCTCCCGGACCCGGTGTGAAGGAGATATCAATGATGCCCTCGCGAGTCGTGTTTGACTCTCGGGGACCCCCCACATTATGGCCATGGCCCGACTTTATCTCGGGCCGATAACCCACTAAACCTAACTCATTCTTACTGGGTTCTAACCCCATTGCTTTATTTCCTCGAATATCAAACTTGTCGTGCTTCGGCAAATATTGGGGTCTAACCCCGATTCTTCATCGTTTAAATATCAAACTTGTCGTGCTTCGACAGATATTGGGTCTAACCCCGATTCTTCATCATTTAAAGAACAATCTTACCATGCTTCGGCAGACATTGGGATCTAACCCTGATTCTTCAACATTTAAATATCAAACATGCTGCCCTTCGGCAGACATAGGGGTCTAACCTCACTTCCTCATCGTTTAGATATCAAACTTGCCGTGCCTCGGCAGACATTTACTGGGATTTTATCTCTACTGTCGTCATGCTTTTAACTCGAACTTCGGTCCGAATATGAACCGGTCAATTCAAATGACCGACATGATTTCAATGTTTTTACCCCCAAATACGGGGTGCTTTTATCCCAATTCGAGATATCCTTCATCTGTGTCATTAATATTAATTCCAGGTCATAGGGCCCCTTTTCCTGGCGATTAATCAAAAGTTTTCACCTCTCCGAGGGGATGTAATTAATGCCGTGACCTTTGTGGCATAGCCGATTCTAGTCCTGACCCGATATCCACTATCGTCTGATTAGTCGGATGGCGCGCACCACTGGCTCCGGATCACTCTAATCCCGGAGCCTAAATAAATTGTCACTATGTGACTGACACGCCCACGCTCTAATGAACCAATGTAAAAGATAAACGATACAAAGATACAATAATTTTAAAATGATAAAAAATGTGTCCACATGTAGTTACACATTTTTTTAAAATTATAAGTATACAAGCTTTAAATATACAACACACCCAAAATGTATAATAAAAGAGGGTAATTAGTGCAATAAAAATTGATATACAGATATTGCTACAAGATTAACCTTTGATGGTGACCCTAAGACCCATTTTGTTAAATGGTTAGGATAGTAAGGGTAAGTTATCCGGAGAGAGAGAGAGAGAGAGCTGTGTGGGCTCCAATGTTCCTTTTACACACAACTCACCTAACTAGAGTCGGTTAGCGCATTAGACCCCATGAGGTCGAATGCCCTAACCCCACCCTTTTAACAAAGTGGGCCTAGTAATCTAGTATATTGAAATCTATGTCTAATAGGAAAACAAATAATGTCTTATAGAGTGTTTGGTTGTAATTTTTTTTCTCTTTTTTCTCTCAAAATAAAAATTAAGGAAGATGAGGGTACTAAAACACATTTGGTAACATTTATCTTATTTTTTAGGTAGGAATCTTATCTCGTGTAAACCTTCCTCAAAATAAAAATAAGTCTCGAGCAATTTTTTTAAAAAAACGTCTAGGACGGCTCGGGACTTCTCGCACGTCTTCTTCTCCCTGTGTCCCCGATTCCCTCTCCCTCCCCCCTTCTCCCTCTGTCCCGCTGCAGGCATCCCCCCTTCCCCACCGACCTCTCCCTCCCTTCTTCCGATGCGTGCGTCCCCCCTTCCCCCTACATCCCCCCTTCCGCGCCGCCTCAAGCACCCCTGCCAGTGAGGCCCTCTATAGATTTTCGAACTGATTCCTTTCACTCCGCCTTCACAGACTTCTCCGAAGCCTTCTCCCGTGAGACGGAGACACTCACCCGTGCCCTCCAAATGTCCCTCTCTGCCGATGCCGGCGTCCTCGCCGCCGTCATCACCTCCACCGACGATGGCGACCCTCCATTCCTCATCAAGCCCGATCCCGCTGTCTCCCTCTTCACCTCCGACGCAGACGTCGCGCCGAAGCGGGTCCGGCACCCCGCCCTGGGTTCCCTGGTAGGGAAGATGTCGAAGCACAAGCCGCACTCCTCCAATCGGTCGACCACGACCTACATCACCACCGATCCCGCCAACTTCTGGCAGATGTGCAACAGGTGACCGGGAGCTGCTTCGCGGGGGCGCACAAGGATTGGGTGCTGAGGCCGGAGCCCCAGAGGCCCGATGGCACTAGCGCCACCTGAGTTTCGCTGCTGCAAGGGAGTTGCCTCCCGACGCTGGACACCTCCTCCTTCCTACTAGACTGTGCGGTGTGGATGTCGGCGTCGATCCCTCCTTCCCACGAGTCCAGCTTCAGGTAGCCCGCACCCGAACCCGCCGCCGTGTTCAAACTCGACCCCCCCCTTCCCCTATGATGCACAGATTGTTCTACCAAATACGTCCACACAAAATTTTAAAATTATGACATTTTTGTCAAACAGACAGTTAACTGTTTCTATCAATTTCAAAAAACAAATTAAAAATTGACATAACATATTTATTTATGTAGAAAGATTTTTTTAAAAAAAAGTGCTACCAAACACCCTATTAATTTATAGATCTTTTTTATAATGGTTAATGCATTGGAGTTTTTATTTTTTTAAAGTCTTAGTTAAATAGAAAATTAAAATCGAAGCCCGACGTAACCTATTACACCCGCTTTCGATTTGCCTTTGCCAATCTTTTCTGAAGCTTTTCTGTTTCCAATTAACTTTTATAGGTTGATTCTACCAACACTTGAAAAGTTAGTTTAAAAAACTTTTCTCCAAATACTTAGAATATTCTCCATTCTCATGAGATCTATTTTCCTACAGGAGAAGATGGGAAATAGATCTTGAGATTTTTTTCATCCGCTTCTCTCTTCTCTCACTTAACACAAACATGAGATTTCTATTAAAAGTGTAAACATATGTTTCTATTTTATTAAAAATTATTTATCATAAATTTTTAATTTATGAGAAAGCATTCCCTCATCCATCTGCTTTATGTAGCAACTGAATGTTTCGAGTCTCGTACATAAGTTTCCATCTGGGTCTACCAGGCTGGTTGTAACGACTCAAGATCCAGATACCGGGAACAACCCGACACCATTCGAATCCTAGCCCGCCACCCACTAGTCGGAAGACTCAGAAAGGTTAAAGGGATGGCGTGATCATGCATTGAAATTCTAAACAATAGCAGGAAAATAAATCTACAGAATTAATCTACAATTCTGATAGAAATAAAATTATATTTTATAACAATTAAACAACTACAGAGTCCAGTCCACAAATATAGTCAGGGGAAAGAAACGTACACTGCCCCAGGGGCACACCCCGATAACCTGGCGAGCTGGCAACTAACGAACCTCCGACAGGAACGCTCCACTCCGAGGAGAACGCCGCACCTGAAAAGTAGGGGGTGAGCCTCATCTCATAGGCTCAGTAGGGCTCTCATGGGTCCCCACCACAACGAAAGCCATAACAGAAGTGCAGCAACGGAAATAACAACAGTAAAGGAGAGCAGTAAGAACAACAACAGTGGGAACAACAGAGTAAGAACGTCGACACCACACGACGACAGTGACCAGAACAAGAAGGCGGTCAACAAAGGGAAACACACATAGACCCTCTACACAACCCTGACTCTCATAGTCGGACAGTCCGTCCTAGCCGACGGAACCATAGACAAGGCCACACGGTCAACCACATGCTGAATCAACACCCTCGGGAGAATCTCCGGAGCCCGAACTAGAACCAACAGAAGAACCACGCCCCACGTATACACACGGGGCAGCACCAGCCCAATGGCCGGAAGGCCACGCGAAGCAGAACAGACCGAACCACCAGCACAGTAACTACACCGAAGACAAACCCGCACTGAAACCTCTCAAGTGACAGGAGTACTACCCCACTAACAATGAGACCGGAAGCGTCCTCCTACGACTTACACTGCAGCCTCAAGTGTCTCTCTACTCGCCCTTCGGTGGAAAACTGAGACACGATACACAGTACCACAGAACAAGGACTAGCCGGGGTCGTGCTCGTCAACACGCGTCCACTGTCTCCGACCATGTGTGCACACACAGACCATCTGCTTTAGGTCGGTCCTCTAGCCGATTTTTCCCCCAGCCGGACTCAGGCTGCAAAGGCAAGCGGGCTCTCAGGTAACCGGCCTAAAAACCACTACACGGGACAAACCTCCTCCACTCCCAGGTGGGTCGGCAAACAACCGTGCCCAGGTCAGCAACGTCAAGTGGGTAGAGTCACCAAGAACTCGTCGCAACTACGGAAACCACCGGAGTACCACTGGTCCGTGCTAAACCACCCCAAGACAGCTCACCAGCACAAGAACCAAGAACCACTAGCTAGACAACTAAACCACGACTGTCGGTCCACGGAAGACTAACCAAGGCATAGGACGGAAACACAAGGACCACGGTCCACAACTCCTACAAAGACACCTAGCTGCGATCACAGCCCTCACGTGGGAACACCCTCTGTAGTCACGGGACTGTCGCGGGGACAGTCAACACGAGTAGCTCGACACAAGAATGACTGTCCACACTCTACCAGCAAACAAGGATGGCCAACACCAACACCCCAGCACCAACAGAACACATAGAACCACACAGACACGCAATCTACAAGGCCATCCCTCATACGGACAACCCGGAAGACCAAACCGCAGAACGCCACACCCCCGAGTTGAAGGGGACTGGGCGGCCAGCCCTCTGGCCGCCCACCCATGGGCTGACTGGGGCGTGGGTGGTCACCCATCTAGCCGCCCAGGGGCCTGGGCGGCCACTCCCTTGGTCGCCCAGCCAGTGGGCTTCGAAGATGAAGAAAACATGCAGAATGGCCAGACCAACGGCCGTCTGCACTCCTTGGCGACCAGAACCCTGGATGCCCAGTAGAACTGGATGGCCAGACCACTGGCCATCCAGTCCTGTACGCGACGGCCACCATTGTGGCTGTCTCCTGTAGTTTTCAGGGAAAAACAACCGAAAAATCCATGCGGAACTCCATGGACGCCCCATTCGTCCCCGTACGAAGGGAAAAATGTGGGGAAACTATCCTCGGGCCTTCTACGACCGAAATGCCACAACCAAACCACAAATCAAGGCCTCCATGGCCAAAATCGTCGCTCAATCCCCCGACATGCTTTCAACCCCGAAGCAAGAAGAACACCCCAAATCTCAACCTCGCCGGGCATAGAATCGAAGGGAAACATGCGGGGATGGTAGGAATCCGTCCCCCTACTTGAAACCGAGCTTTAACCTCACCCAAAACCTCGAAACGTCGATCGTCCCCGCGGCCGGCTTCTCACGAACACCGCTGCCACCACCTCCGGTCTAGCATGCCACGCCTCCGAGTTCATCTTCGCCGCACGCCGCTGCCGTCGCACCGCCACGCGCCCCTCGCCATCTCCGTCGGCCGCCGGAGTGAGAAGGGAGAGTGAGAGGGAGATAGGGAAGGGTGAGGAAGAAGAAGCACAGAAGGGGGAAAGATGAGGGACGGAGGGGGAAAGGGGGGTTTAGGGTTTAATATTAATTATATTATATTTCCTTTTTTTATCTCTTTAGAAAATCATGGAAACTCCAAAAAAATCGTGAAAAATAGAATCCGGCCCAAAAAAATTTCAGGAAAAAGATAGGACCGCCCACAGACTGCCACGGACCCAAAACAAGCCCCAAACACACCGATAACGAGTCTGGAGAACTATTATAAAAAATTCAAAATCCACACGGACACGATCCGCGACCCGTGGAACCAGATTTGAAAATCCCAAGCCTTACACTGGTTATATTACACCTCCACCAACAACAAGTGCCACCACCTTAATTACCCTCCAAAACCAGCGACGTCGGTGCCGGCCATGGCGGGAGAGAAAGCGCCATACACACACACACACACACACACACAGAGAGAGAGAGAGAGAGACTTATGATGTCAGATGATGAACTTAATTGACGTGCCGCACAATGTTACTATTTTCATGGACGACAATCGAATTAGTATTAGTATTATTTTTATTTTATTATATAATTTTATTTTATTGAAATTTATTATACTAGTCATAAGTGAGTAAGATTAAATTTTTAATTTTTCATAATTTATCAGACTCATTTTAAACTAATGTTTAATCTTTTTGTTTTTTATAATTTTTGATGAGATTTTATATTAATTTTTTGATCCTAAGAATATTTTGATCTATGTGTATTTTGTACGTGAGGAGTACAATTAAGATTCTATCCCCTATAAAAATATATGTAACATATAATTTTTAGGTTAACAAAGGTCTCGAGTATCTTAAGAAGGATTTTTTACCTAAAATTATTGTTAGATGAAAATTTATAAAAATTCTTTTTACAAATATATTAGTAAATATATGGTCGTGTATATTTAAATTATATAAAAATATTAATTTATTTATAAATATATCATTTATTTTGTTAAAAATTTATAAAATTTATATTTAAATAATATTTATATATTATTTAAATTTAATTAATAATATAATTAAGAATATATTTTTAAGAATATTTTTTATAAATTTATCTTGATTTTTATTTAAAAATATTTAAGTCTTGTTTGATAACGGGTTAAGTACGGGTAAGATAGGTTAACCAGGATCGGGTGAACTATTCGGGAGACTTTGCACCGAGCTCGGTTAACGCGACTGTGTGTGAGGAGAGAGCGGGGCCCACCGCTCTCTCTCTCATTTGCCGGGTTAGTCTAACCGGAGGTCAAACGGGCCCTTCTTATTTGATATTTTTTTAATCGGAGTTGGATAGTGTTAAAGTAGATGAACTCGTTCATATAAAATAGATGGAATGAGTTAATGGACCCCAATTAAGATTAGGGGTGGAGTGAGTCACCTGAGATAACCCATCCGTCCTGACCTAGTCTGCTATATTTTGATCATGGAAACATATTTATATATGTGATCGATGTTAATGCACGTTAATCTGTCACTCGATCGAGTAAGCCAATTTTTCCGTTG
Source organism: Amorphophallus konjac (assembly GCA_022559845.1). Taxonomy (NCBI): domain Eukaryota; kingdom Viridiplantae; phylum Streptophyta; class Magnoliopsida; order Alismatales; family Araceae; genus Amorphophallus; species Amorphophallus konjac. The sequence continues at coordinate 54,887,370 of CM040118.1, forward strand.
GTACGGATGAAAAGGAGCATCACGCAAAGATAAACATTTACTTGCAAACAACGCCCCCATCTTGCAATGACTGGTCTTCAATTTAACCTCGGATGAGAGACATAATAATCGTTTTGCATTTTCTTTTACTATAAGTACGCAGTGACATAACGGGGAAGCCTCCATGAGAGCCCTCCCCGGAACCCTCGATGGTCATTCGCCACCGGAACCTTACCCCCCACCTCGGTTAGCCCTCAGCCCTCGGTCGAGCCCTCGATCGAAACTTGCGGTGCGCTCCTCGGGCGTACCGGCCCATTTCCCCTCTCCCCATTCCCTGCCTCCATACCTCCCCCCTCTTCCTCCCCCCCCCCCCCCACTCCTTCTCCATCGTCCCTCCCGGCAATCCCTTTCCACTGTCGACCCTGTTGCCCTTCGCTATTCGGCCTCCCTCCTCTCTGGCTCAGACCTAACCCCAATTTGCGGCCCCATCCCTAGAGCCATCCTTGCTTCCCCCTCTCTCGGTTTTTTCATCAAACCCTACCGCGGCCATCTCCCCTATCCCCCCCCTCCCGGCTTCTGGCCCCCCTATTCCCCCCCGGCCCACCCCCTGCACAGCCCTGCTGCGTTCGCCCAAATCGTCCCCCTGCCCACCGTCCCCCGCCCCCTCCGTTTCCTCCTCTCCCTCCCTCTTCACCTCCATCAGAATCTCCTCTGTCGGGGCCCACTCCCCCTGACCCCCCCCTCCCGGTCCCGTCCAGACAGTGGTTGTGGCCCCTCAGCTCCTAGGCATGGCGAACTCCGATGGCGAGCCGATGCAAGAAGACGATGAAGCCATCAGAAGCAGATTCCGACAACTGATGGTCCGAGAGAAGCCGTCAGAGGTGATCGACGTTTCCGAGGAGGCCCAAGCTAGGCAGGACCGGTGGAAGTTGTCCCTGGTAGTGAAGGTATTATCAAGATCCAAGATTAGAGTCGCAGGCCTCAAAGAGTGGATGGAAAATATGTGGAAACCAAAAGGTGAGTGGCAGATAATAGACTACCCAAATGATTCGTACCTGGTCAGATTTTTCGATTCCAAAGAAGTAGATCTCATCTGTAAGCGATCTCCTTGGTTCTTTAAAAGGGACCTCATTCTTATTCAGAGAGGAGAAGCATAACTATCACCCACCCAATACTCCCTCACAAATGCTGACCTTTGGGCTAGGATTTACGACCTGCCAGAGGAGCTCCTCACTCCTTCTACTATAAAAAGGCTTGCAAGTCAACTGGGACAACCTTACGACCCAATTCCCCGAGAGATCTCCTCATGGGGCTGGTTTGCGAGGATAAAAGCGGCAATTAAGATCAACAAACCTCTCCAATCAGAAATCCAAGTCCGGCTACCGAGAGACACACAAAGAACCTTTCAAGTGGCCTATGAGAGACTCCCCTAGTTCTGCCATTATTGCCGCTGTTTGGACCACGATACTGAAAATTGTAAGGAGCTGGAAGACCTGAAGCAACACATAAAACAGTCCTATTCACCCCAACTACGATAGGAAGTGATCGACATGATCGAGTTCGAATATGGGGATTGGCTCAGAGTTAACTCCACCGCCCTCACAAAGGACACCAGCCAACCGGGCACTCCACCAGTTCAGTACCACAGAGGGGACATCAATTCTACTACTGTCCACAGGGAGTCAGGAAGAAACCCCCCTCCACCCAAATGTCGAAGAGCTCTATTTGCTGAGGAAAACCCCCTGGATTTGGGTCCCAACAATTCTCGGACCCTCCCTGAGAGAGAAGTGCCCGGAAATGCCCCCACTCCAGAATCTCCTTCCCCATCACACCCCTCCCCCTCCACCCCCATACGGCTGATATGGCGACCCAGATTCCGGATACCAGATATACCCGGTAAGACTACTGAATACACCTGATACCACATGGAACCCGCGAGACCTCCCAAGAGCGGTAAAGCTCCGAAGGGAAAAAGGATTGTCGTGTAGTACATTGAACTGACAGATATAATAGCAAGCAATTAAATTTCACTTTAATTAACAGATTTTTAAACAATTATATACCAGAGTCAAGTCCAAAGCTAAAGACAACAGTCTAGCAGTACAGTCGATAGAAAGAAAAGACGTATCAAGAAGTCGGGGGAAGCCCGACAGAGGTACCAGCTGGCAGCTACGACTCGAACTCCAGGACCCGCGGAAGCAGAACGAACACATCACCCCACCTGAAAAGCAGGGGTGAGCCTCGTGTCACTGGCTCAGTAGGGGTCACGCGGATCCCCACTGAAAAACACGCAGTAACACGGAACAATAGGAATAGCAGCGAGGAACAGCACTAGAAAACTGTAAAAGAAAGGGAAGCAGGAGTAGGGAACAGGTAAGGACGAGGGGAATAACCCGAACAGGCAAGCAAGCCTAGAAAGGGAAAGAGAAGCAGGGAGCAGCAAGGAAAAGGGGAAAATCAAACAAAACACCCCAACCTACACCTACAACAGGCATGTAAAAGAAAGTCTAGAAAAGACCTAGACAGGCACAGACAACACGACCGGAGCGTCGTGCACAAGACAGGACACAGACCTCGAGTATAGCCACGGAAAGGCCAACCCGGACAGGTCACGACAAACCCCACAAGTGTCTTGACTACCGACCGACGCGACGAAGGCGAACACGGCCGAGTCGTAGACCCGCGCGGAACCACAGATACAAGTACTAGTCAGGGTTACGCCCATCGGCGTCAGTCCTCAACCCCTGACCATGTGTGCACACACTGGCTCCTGCCTAGAGCCAGGCCTCTAGCTAGTTTTCTCCCCCCGTAGGACGCTACGGTAACCGCAGGAGCCGACGGAAACTAGCTTACAAAACCGTATATCGGGGTCACCCCTCGACTGCTGGACGCCGAGGGCGACAAGAAGAGGAAGCTCGAAACGCGGCGCTGAAGTACAGATAGTCGAACATGCACTGTCACCCGTACCTCACACACCGAAGGCAGCACAAGAAACTGCCGATAGACTTGGAAACGTAGTCTTAGCCTTCGCAGAAACGTCGACGAAGAAAGCGGCCAGACCACGGGAACAACAGACAACCCTAACCTAAACCGACACACACACAGCCACGCCACAAACCTACCTCTAACAGCCCTTAACATCACCTAGACGGCCCAACACAGAACAAAACAAACCAACGGCCATTACGGCCACAAGGACTGTAACGGCCTAGCACAGGCGCGTTACACCGCTCTGACGCGCCAGGATAGGGGCGTCAGGGCCAACAGGCTCAAACCCAAAACGCGAGCCACGTAACGGTTTAGGGTGGACACGTTACAGCAGCCTAACGCGCGAGCGCAGACGCGTTACGCCCACCTAATGCGTGAGGACAGGCGCGTTACGCCAACCGACCCAAAACAGCAAAACATGGTGTAACGGCCTGGGGCAGGCGCGTTACACAGCCAGACACACCAGGGCAGGCGCGTCAGGGAAACCGACTCACCCAAAATGCTAGACGACAAAACAGACGTGACGCATCACCCCGGACGTGTCAGAGAGCTGTGACGCGCCTCCCCTGGGCCATCACACTCCCGAAATCACGAAAAACTAAAAATGCCCAGATGCTGTGACGGTCTGTCGTAGGGCCGTCAGAGACATGTGACGGTCTCTGAAATGACCGCTACACCGGTCACGGTGGGAAAACAGTGGAAACGTCAAATCAGGCCGTTCCACGCCCCATTCACGCCGAAGCGCAGGGGAAACAGATCTAGACGACAAAAAATAACTCTAGGAGGCTCAAAAGCCCACATGCAAGCCCTAAAACGAGAGATCGGGGTGATTTCATCAAATCGACCCAAAGTGGGTCATCAAGGTTCCCGGACTCCTACCGGCCTCGAATGACAACCGATCGACATGAAACTTACGTGAATGGGATCCAGACATCCCAACGGTCAGTTTGACACTAACCACATCACAAATGGTTGCTGTTTTCCGGCGAACCCTGAAAACCCCAAAAACAACGGTTTTCACTAAACCGGCCCGATCTCCCCCGATCGAGCACCAAACAACGCACAGAAGCAGAGTAAACGTGCAGAAGGAAGTGGCGGTCCATCTCCCTACCTCCACCGAAGAAACCGTGCCCCGAAGGGACTAAACCACGCCGAAAACCACCAAATCACGAACGACGCCCTCACGGAATCCACCGAGAGATCGCGCCCATTCCTGCGAACCGATCACTCGAGCACGTCCACGCCTCAGCCAGCTCCGCAACGGTGCGCGCCCCGCGCCGAACGGACCAGAGACGGGAGAGAACGGAGTGAGATAGCGTGAAGTTGAAAATGAGCAGGAGAGATAGTGGAATTGAATTTATAGAAAGAAATTAGGAAAATTTCTGAAAAATCTGATTTTTGGCCCGGTCTCATAAAAATACACAAAAATAGTCAAAACGATCGGCTCGAAGAGTACATCGCCACCGTATCGTCAACGAGTCGATAAATTGAGAAATAAACTCACCGCAGGGTTCCGTAACTAGTACGAGAGAAAAACTCACACGGATCGTAAAACTCAACTCGGGAGCTACAAAAGCGATCCGAAACTCTCTGAAAAGGATCCAAAAGACCCAATAAAGATCCGGGACATTACAGCTGACCCCCACTGGCCACCACTCTCACCCCCACCCAGTTTCTCCAACAAACCTGAACACAGTACCTTCCACAACAGCCAAGCCACAGTACCTCCCATCTATGAACCTAGTCACTGTCCTAACCCCACCCCCCCAGCCCCAAAACCCCCAGGATACAACATCTCCCCCTTCACTTCCATCCCCTCACCACCCAACTAAGACTCCCCCCCCAGCCAGTAGTACCACCCCTACTGATACACCAAACAAAAATGGAAAAAGAAAAGATGCCCCAGAGGAGGAAGACCCCCAAGACAAGCCAGCAAAAAAGCTCAAACCCGAACCCCCCATCCTTCCCCAGATGATGTTCCATACAGGGAAGTATACCACAAAAAACCCTAAACAGGCTGCTAGAACAAAATCCAAATCCCCATAGGGAATCTCCACTTGCAAGGAAGAGCAGACGAAAGGAAACGTCATTGCGACTGACCTCAAAAAGCTGCAGGGGGACAAATGAAAATTCTATCTTGGAATTGTCGGGGTGTGGGTGGGCACTCCACAATTCCTTACCTAAACCAAATAACCCACTCCCTTAAACCAGATATTGTATTCCTCTCCGAAACCCAAGCCTCCCCAAAAAATAGCACCTCCTTTTTTGCATCCAAGAACATTGACAACTACCATGTTCAGGACCCAATGGGCAGATCAGGGGGTCTCTGGGTCTGGTGGACTCCCCAAGTGCAAGCTCAGGTTATCCAGGCTACGGCAAATTGGGTTGTCCTTCAGATTGAAAACCCTCCCTAATACCAGTGGCTTCTTTTCTGTGTATATGCCCCAGCCCGAAGAGCTCTCAGACAAGATTTCTGGACAGAACTTGCTGCCTACATAAAAGCCCATGACCTCCCCATACTGCTCACGGGAGACATGAATTCTATTCTAGGGCAAAGCGACAAAGCTGGTGGTTCCGATGTCACTCCGTAGCATGTGAGGGATTTTCAGAATTTTGTTTACGATACGGGCCTGTTGGATTTGGGTTATGATGGACCCGCCTTTACTTGGACAAACCGCAGGATGGTCAAATGGCATATTAAGGAAAGATTGGACAGATCCCTGGCAAATGTGGAATGGAGGCTCCAGTTCCCGGGAGCCAAGGTCCACCATCTCCCCCGGATTGGCAGTGATCACAACCCCATATATACAAATTTATTGAAGGGTAACACTAGAAGAGGGAGAAATTTCAAGTTTGAAGTCATGTGGTCCCTACGAAAGGACTTAGAAGCTGTGATCCAAAGCAGTTGGACAAACTCCACCCCTCTCTCTCACAATTATCGTCGGAAGACCCAGCAACTTCAAACCCAAATCCAGAAGTGGAAGAAGGAAAATATAAAGAACCCTACCCATCAAATGGGTGAGATCAAGAAGGAGTTGGACCTCCTCCGGTCCCTCCCCCTTACTGAGGAGAACATCTCTAGAGAAGCCAGCCTAGAAAATCAACTTGAGGAACAGGTGAAGATGCAAGAGGAATTCTGGAGGCAGAGGGCAAAGGCCCACTGGATAAAGGAAGGAGATCGCTGCACAAAATTCTTTCATACCAAGGTCTTGAACAGGCGGAAGACGAATAATATATCTTGGATAGGACATTCAGACGGAAGCTGGACTGGGGACCATATAGCCATCAAAAACATCTTCACAAGCTACTTCAAACACCTCTACTCAACCACCTCCCCCACCCTAAACCCGCTGACTCTCCCCCACTCAAACAGAACCATCTCCCTTCATGAGGACCAAAACTTTCATTCCCCTCCCTCCCCGGCTGAAATTGAAAGAGCCCTCACAGACATGGACCCTCGGAAATCCCCTGAACCCGACGGTTTCCCCCCTATCTTCTACCAAAAATACTGGCACATTCTTAAACATCAATGCGTTGACCTCATCACCTCTTTCTTCCACACCCACTCCCTTCCCTCCACCATCAACCACACCCTCATTACCCTCATCCCCAAAAAACAATCTCCAGCCACCCCCTCAGATTTCTGGCCCATCAGCCTTTGCAATGTGTTATATAAACTCATTACCAAAATCCTTGCTAACCGTATCAAGCCCCTTCTCCACCAAGTCATCTCACATAATCAGAATGCTTTTGTTCCTAACAGGTTTACTTCTAATTGCATTACAATAGTTCAGGAAATGATGCATTCAATAAGGTCAAAGAAAGGTAAGACCGGATACTTTGGGCTCAAAATTGACATCAGGAAAGCTTATGACAACATGGAGTGGTCTTTTATTGAGGCAGCAATGGAAAAATTGGGTTTCTCCGCAGCATCCAGAGATTTAGTTCTTCAATACATTCGGTTAGCTACATATTCGATCAACATAAATGGAGAGCCCACCGGTTTTATTCAGCCAACTAGGAGAATTAGACAAGGCTGCCCACTCTCCCCATATATTTATATTATCTGTGCAGAGGTGCTAACCAGTTTGATCAGGGACAAAGCGGCTGAAGGAAGGATTCACGGCTGTAAAGTGAATACTCGTGCCCCGGCTGTCACCCACATGATGTATGCCGATGACATTTTTCTATTTGGGAAGGCTGAGGAACCTGAAATCAATGAGTACATGGACATTCTCCACACTTATTCCAGCTGGTCAGGTCAGTCCCTAAATAGACTCAAATCCGGTCTTATTTTCAGTCCAAATACTCCCCCGGGTGTGCTTTGTCATATATGCAAAATCACTAATATAAATTGCCTGCCGAAAGGGGAACTATATCTGGGCGTCTCCCTCTGGCCTAAGAAACAAAGAATCCAACAATACAGATACCTTGAACAGAAGATCAGCATGAAGTTGAGCAACTGGAAATGCAAAACTCTATCCCCAGCTGGGAGGGCCACTCTCATAAAATCAACCCTGACCTCTATTCCAGCACACATCATGGCCACAACTTTACTCCCCAAGGGCATCACTCACAAGTTAAACCAACTACAAAACCATTTTTGGTGGGGTGAGAACCCCAATGGCCACAAAATCCACCTCTACAGCTGGGACAAACTCAAAACTCACAAGATGGCAGGGGGATTAGGGTTCAGGGATCCCCGCATCTATAACAAAGTAGCCATTATGAAGCTGACCTGGCGGTTTATAACTGAGCCTCACTCCCTCTGGGCTATCATCTTGAGGGCCAAATACTTGAAAGGAAGGGACTTCTGGACTGTGAGCAAGCCAGCTAAGAGCTCCCACATCTGGACTGCGATTTTATCAGTGAGGAAAGACATCAAAAGTGGTCTATTCAAGGTGATTCAGGATGGCAAATCCACAAATATTTGGGAAGATAGATGGATTCCAGACTGGCTCGGCCCTCCTGCCCCCAGGCAAGAGCCGATCCCATCTACGATCAACCTGGTCTCCCAACTGATACTCCAGCAACAGTGGAATCATGAGCTTCTCTACCACTACTTCCAACCAGATACTGTGGCCTGCATTTTGAACATTCAACTCCCGCAAATCCCCAGCCAGCAGGGTGACACTATTGTATGGAGCCCAACAAAAAATGGAGTATTCTAAATCAAATCTGCTTACAGGTTGCTATCCGAACAGTCCCTTCCTCCATCAACTTTCACAGGCCAAGATATATTGAAGATTATCAGGAGCCCTTCCATATACAACAGAATTCCACCTAAGGTATCAATTTTTATATGGAAGTGTGTTGCAGGTATCACCCCAGTAAAGTCCAGTATTGCCAAGCGCACCCCGGCAGTGGATCTTTACTGTCCCCTCTGTCAGGAGAAGGAAGAGACCATTTGTAATATCTCGGACCTTTCGGATCATTTCTTCGTGGGTCCCGGATCTAGCTTTCGGAGTGTCCGGCTCCGTTGTGTCCGAAATTTTATTTCGGACATCTTTCGTGTTTGGATCGGCGCGATCTGGAGTCATTTCGGAGGCCCGGAGGCGTTCCGTGGCTTTTCCGCGTGTGTTTTCCGATTCTCGGTGTGTGTTTCGGCTTTTTCTTCGGAAGCTCGCTGCGGGCGAACCGGGCGGTTCCCCCAGGCACGAGTGGTACCGTTGCGATCGGTGCGTTCCGAGGATTCCGGAAATGTATTTTTCTATTTTTCGGTATTTTTCCGAAAAATCAGATTTTCTATATATTCCCATTTCTTTTCTTTTTTCTTTTCCTCTTTCTCTTTCTTCTTCTTCTTCCTCCTTCCTTCCCCAACCGTGGCCGCCCTCCTCTCTCCCTCTCTCTCCCATTCGGACGCGGTGAGCCCCTCCCCGGCTGTTGACGGCGGCAGGGCGACGGCGCGGACGCGTGGGTGGCGGCGAGGCGAGCTCGTGGGCGTGCGGCAAGCGTGGGAAGCGTGGGGAGTTCGTGAAGCTTCAAGCGTTCTTCGCGATTCGCGGGTGATTCGGCGGAGCATTCGCTCCATTAAGGTAGGGTGACGTTCCTTAGCCTCTTGCCGATCTTTCCGTGATTTATAGGCCGAGGGGAGGCCGAGAGGGGCTTGTTTGAGCATGCTTGGGGTTTTTCCATGATTTGGGGAGAGTCGCCCGATCTATGGATTTGATGCATGATTCACGTTTTGATGGCCTAGAATCATGCTAGGGGTCCCCGGGGGTCTTCCCCTTTGATTTCCCCCTCTCCGGTGGAGGTATGGGGGCGTGGATGGTGTTTTTGGCCGTTTCCCGCCGTTCTCGGTTTTCCGAGATGGTAGCGGTCTACCAGTAACCGCCTTCATTGGTAGCGGTCGGGTGGGGACCGCCTTCACCAGGATTTTTGACCGTTGGGGCTCGTTCTGTCGGCAGGCGGTCGCGGTCGTGCGACTGACCGCGACTGCTGGTGGCGGTCAGGGGGTGACCGCTTTCACCATGGGGTCCGGCACGGTCTTCGACACGGTTTTTTGACCGTTGGAGTCTGGTCGCGGTCTCCTGGAGACCGCTACCAGGTGAAAATGGTCATCAGGCGACCGCGTTCACTTTTCGCGCACCAGGGTGGTCGCGGTCCAGGAGGACCGCGACTAGGTGGTAGCGGTCCTGGGTCGACCGCGACCACTGGAGGCGGTCCTCCGGTGACCGCGACTCCTTTTCCTTGCCAATCTGAGTCCCGGACGAGCTAGTCTCGATCCCTGTGCTGACCCGTAGTCCGACTGATGCGGGGCATCATGTGGGGGCTACACGTGGGGGTGCCGTGGGGTCCCGGGAGGTGGTGACTTCGGTTTGCGTCACCGTGCGTTAGTGTGGGTACAAGGAGCGTTCCTCGTACCTGTGGTTGCGACGTTGTTTTCCGTAACTTGAGAGTCTACTCCTTCAGTGACCCTCCACTAGTCGTAGCCTACCAGCACGCGTGTGCTGGTCGCACCAGGGAGTGGTGTACGGGCTGACCTTTAGAGACGGTTTGTGGACCGGTTACCGTTGGGCCCCACGTCTTGCAGCCAGAGTCCGGCTGAGGGGAAAACCGGTCAAAGGGCCAGACCAGGGACGCGCGGTCTGTGTGTGCACACGTGGTTGGGGGCGGTTGGACCCACGTCGACGGGCGTGACCCCAGCTAGTCACTTGTTTGTGGTTACTTGTACGGTGTCTGCGCCTCGGGTAGGACCTACCACGTCAGGCGGTTCACCTGCGGCGCGGTGTAAGACGTCAGGGGACGCTACCGGCTGTGCTTCTAGTGGGTGGTACTCCTGTCGAGTACGGAGTGACAGACTGTCAGTCGAGTGTTTCCGACCTTCGGGTTTTACCGGTTCGACCTTTGAGCTTTGGTCTTCTTACCGTGGCACGTGTGTCGGTTTGCGTGCCGTAGGGTCTTGTCTTGTAGAGTACAGGGCTTTCCCTTCCGAGGTACTCTCCTACCGCTAGTGTAGTGGTTTCTCGTTTTACGAGGTAGGGTTCGAGTGATCCCTACTGAGTCTTGTTCCGAGACTCATTCCCTGCGTGTTTTCACCGTGTTTCAGGTGAGGCGCCGCCCCAGGGGAGCGCGTCTGGGGTGCAGCGTGGTGCGGGTGCCCAGAGGTAGTGCCAGAGGTCAGAGCCGGGGTATGCCCCGTGTAGCTGTACTTTCCTTTCTTGTCACTGTACTAGTCGTGGACTATTGTTATTGTTGTTATTTTCTATTGTGGACCATGTAAAATGTTAATTTATTTCCTGCTTAATATTATAACTGTTTAATTTCTGCAATTATTTGTGATACTTGTGTAGTCTCCACACCATCCTTTTAACCCTTCCGAGTCTTCGGGCTCGTGGGTGGCGGTGCGAGTCTCGGGTTATCGGGCCTTCCCGGTAATCGGATTCTCGGGTCGTTACAGCTGGTATCAGAGCGCGGTTGTGGAATTACATGAGAATCATAGGTAATTGTAGTGGTCCACTAGTCCACTGCGATGATGTACAGGTGACACTGGCATTGGGCATCGCGTGTTTTTCTTGACCTTGCCGTTTTCGTGTTTTCTGTCTTTTGCTTCAGGAGCGAGTATGGCGCCGAGGAGGAGCTCTCGCTCTCAGCAGGGGCAGTCGGCTGGAGGTCAGGAGATCCAGCAGGGGGTCCAGAGGGACCAGGAGGAGCATAGTAGAGCGCCACGGGGGCTACCGAGGCCGCGGATGCTGCGAGAGTTCCGGGGGCCGAGGATTTCTTCCGTGGCATGTACCAGCTTATGTCTCAGCAGTTCGGCGGAGAGCTGGTGAGGGCTCGTCAGCTAGGGGTGGGCCAGGCCGAGCAGTGAGGGACTTCATGCAGTTCCATCCACCTTACTTTAGCGGCCAGGCAGACCCTGATGCGGCTCGTGATTGGCTCGATGAGATGGAGCGGGTGTTCAGTTCTGCGAGAGTGCTGCCGAGGACAGAGTGGTGTTGGCCTACAACCAGTTACAGGGTACGGCTCGGAGGTGGTGGTCTTCCGAGTGGAAGACGTCCTTTCAGCTTCGTCCACTTGAGCAGATCGAGTGGGATGACTTTGTCAGTGCTTTCGAGCGTACGTACTGTCCAGATATTGTTGCTACGCAGCGGATGCGGGAGTTTCTGGAGCTGGTGCAGGGTGACATGTCCGTGTTGCAGTACAGGGCCCGATTTGTCGAGCTGGGTCGGTACGCACCTCACATCATGGAGCATGAGAGGGTGAGGACCACGCAGTTTGTGCAGGGCTTGAGGCTGGAGCTGAGGCACCATCTGATCGCGAACGGGGCCACTGATCTAGAGACAGCGTCTCGTGTTGCGATTTCTTTGGAGATGGATATGCAGAGGACTCGAGGACCGATCAGCCAGGGGCAGTCCTTGTCAGGTCGCAGCCAGCAGTCGGCTACCCAGCAGCAGGGTTTCTTCCAGCATGCGTCGGGTGGTTCAGGAGTACCGGCATCGGCAGCTTCGGTGACAGGATCTGCGTCCTTTGGCTCGAAGGTCAAGAAGTTCTTCAAGAAGGGGTTCGGCAAGAAGAAGTCCAGGATCAGGGGCAAGCTTCATCGGGCAGTGTACAGCAGCCGGTTCCCTTGCAGCGTCAGGGATCAGTGGGTGGATCGCGAGGACCTTGTCCACGGTGTGGTGGGACCCACCCAGGCAGGCAGTGCACGGCGCCGATCATCTGTTTTCGGTGTGACCAGCCAGGGCATATGGCGCGTGACTGTCCTCAGAGACCGCCGCAGCAGCAGTTTCCTCAGCAGCAGCAGGTTCCCCAGCAGCAGAGGCAGCAGCAGCAGCAGGGACAGTATCCGCCGCTACCCAGGTCAGCTAGTGTGGGAGGCAGGCAGAGAGCTCGGGGCCAGATCACGCACATGACCAGGGCAGAGGCAGTGGCGTCGCAGCTCGTGGAAGGTACCGTTCAGATTTTGGGTTGTGCGGCTCGGGTTTTATTTGATTCTGGCGCGTCTCATTCGTTTATTTCGGAGGATTTCGCGTCGAGCGTCGAGGAGCCGGTGACCCAGTTGTCCTGTGATTTGGCAGTGGAGTTGCCTTCGGGTGACTTTATGATCACTCCGTATTGCTTCGATCAGGTTCCGGTTTGGATCGATGGGCGGAGTATGCCAGGCAGGTTGTATGCGTTGCAGCTTCGGGATTACGATGTGATTCTAGGCATGGATTGGCTCGAGACTCATGGAGCGGTGGTGGATTGTGGAATGAAGAGGGTCTACTTCCAGCATCCGAGCAAGAGGACCTTCTATTTCCAAGGTATCCGTTCCGCCTCTTCTCGATTCCTTATCTCTGCTATTCGAGCCCGTCGGTTGCTTGATTCTGGTTGTCAGGGTTTTCTCGCGTCCGTGGTTGTGTCTGACCGGATGGAGCCGGATGTCGAGGACATTGCGGTGGTGTGCGAGTTTCCCGACGTTTTTCCCGAGGAGTTGCCTGGATTACCTCCCCAGCGGGAGATCGATTTCGTGATCGAGGTTGTGCCTGGTACGGGACCTTTGGCGAAGGCTCCCTACCGTATGGCCCCCGCTGAGTTGAGGGAGTTGAGGGCGCAGTTGCAGGAACTGTTGGCCAAGGGGTATATTCGTCCTAGTTTTTCCCCTTGGGGTGCGCCCGTGTTGTTCGTGAAGAAGAAGGACGGTAGTCTGCGGTTGTGCATTGACTATCGGCAGCTGAATGAAGTGACCATTAAGAACAAGTATCCGTTGCCGCGGATTGATGATTTGTTCGACCAACTTCAGTCTGCGCGAGTGTTCTCGCGGATTGATTTGCGGTCCGGTTACTATCAGCTGAGAATTCGCGAGTCCGATGTGGAGAAGACTGCATTCAGTACGAGGTACGGGCATTATGAGTTTTTGGTGATGCCGTTTGGGCTCACCAATGCCCCTGCAGCCTTCATGGACTTGATGCAGAGGGTGTTTCATCCGTATTTGGACCAGTTCGTGGTCATCTTCGTGGATGACATCCTTGTTTATTCGCAGTCTGCTGAGGAGCATGCGTACCATTTGAGTGTGGTGCTGCAGACGTTGCGAGATCACCAGTTGTATGCGAAGCTCAGCAAGTGCGAGTTTTGGCTCAGCGAGGTGCACTTTCTGGGGCACGTGATTTCTGGTGATGGCATTTCCGTGGACCCCGCCAAGGTCGAGGCAGTAATGCAGTGGCCGAGGCCGAGGTCGGTGACGGAGATCCGGAGTTTCTTGGGGCTTGCGGGTTATTATCGCCGGTTTATCCAGGATTTTTCTCGCATTGCGACCCCGATGACTAGGCTCACGCGGAAGGATGTGCCTTTCGTCTGGTCCGAGGAGTGTGAGCAGAGCTTCAGGGAACTGAAGAGATTGCTCACCTCGGCTCCGGTGTTGGTCTTGCCTTCTGGATCGGGAGGTTTCGTGGTGTGTACAGATGCTTCCGGCGTCGGATTGGGTGCTGTTTTGATGCAGCATGGTAGAGTGGTGGCTTATGCATCTCGGCAGCTAAAGCCCATGAGGAGAACTACCCTACCCATGACCTTGAGTTGGCGGCGGTGATCTTCGCGCTGAAGATCTGGAGGCATTATCTGTACGGCGAGAAGTTCGAGGTGTTTACTGACCATCAGAGTTTGAGGTATGTGTTCTCGCAGAGAGATCTGAACCTCAGACAAAGGCGTTGGATGGAGTTCATGAAGGATTATGACTTCACCCTGTCTTATCAGCCGGGCAGGATGAATGTCGTTGCTGATGCCTTGAGTCGGAAGGTTGCGGTCAGTACCTTGATGTTGAGGAAGTGGAGGCTCTGGGAACAAGTGCCCGAGGTATCTTTCAGGCTCAAGATTCCCCAGGAGCCAGGGTTGGCAGTGCTTGCGAGTCTGACTGTCACTCCTGCTATCCGTCGTCAGGTGACAGAGGCTCAGCATGCGGACCCGGAGTTGCCCCGGATTCTGGCTATGGCCGACGTGGAGCTCGGCGAGGACGGTGCTGCGAGGTTTCGTGGCAGGCTGTACGTCCCAGCGGAGGAGCAGATTCGTCATGCGGTGTTGCGCGAGGCTCATGGGAGCAGGTACACCGTACACCCGGGTGCGACGAAGATGTATCGGAACTTGCGAAGGCAGTTCTGGTGGCCTGGCATGAAGAGAGATGTCGCAGAGTTTGTGGCCAGGTGCCTGATCTGTCAGCAGGTGAAGGCGGAGCATCAGCGACCAGGAGGTACTCTCCAGCCCTTGGATGTTCCTGCTTGGAAGTGGGACCATGTGACCACGGATTTTGTGGTGGGGTTGCCGAGGACCCCGAGTGGGCAGGACAGTATTTGGTTGCTGGTGGATCGGCTGACGAAGGTGACTCGGTTGTTACCGGTCAAGGTCAGCTGGAGCGTGTCTAAGTTGGCTCGTTTGTATGTGGAGCGGATCGTTCCGTTGCATGGGGTTCCCATTTCGATCGTGTCGGATCGGGATCCGCGCTTCACTTCTGGATTCTGGAGGAGTTTCCAGCGAGCTCTTGGCACGGAGTTGGCATTTAGCTCGGCGTATCATCCTCAGTCAGATGGTCAGTCTGAGAGGACCATTCAGACTTTGGAGGACATGCTGAGATCCTGCTGCCTGGAGTGGCAGGGGAGTTGGATTCATCACCTACCGTTGGTGGAGTTTGCCTATAACAACAGCTATCATTCGAGCATTGGCATGGCTCCTTATGAGGCATTGTATGGGCGTCCTTGTCGGACTCCACTTGATTGGTTTGAGGTGGGTGAGCGTGTTTTGACGGGACCGGAATTGGTGCAGCAATGTGTGGACGTTGTGCACCTGGTTCGTCAGAACATGTTGGCGGCCCAGAGTCGGCAGAAGAGCTATGCTGACCGTAGGAGGCAGCCTCTCGAGTTCGCCGTGGGCGATCATGTGTTCTTGAGAGTTTCTCCGATGAAGGGGGTGATGCGTTTTGGACGGCGTGGGAAGCTGAGTCCCCGCTATATTGGTCCTTTCGCGATTGTGGAGCGCATCGGTGAGGTTGCTTACCGGTTGCAGTTACCTCCTGAGTTGGCGTCGGTGCATGACGTGTTCACGTCTCGATGTTGCGGAAGTATATGCCCGATGACTCTCATGTGCTCGAGTTTTCCGTTTGGCCTGAGGTGACTCCAGATCTTTCTCTCCCAGAGTTTCCGATCCGCGTGGAGGATAGGCGAGAGCAGCGCCTGCGGAACAAGGTTATTCCCTTGGTAAAGGTCGTGTGGCAACGACACTCTGGTGGTGAGGCTTCATGGGAACGTGAGGACGAGATGCGTCAGCAGTTCCCGTACCTGTTTGAGTGAGTCTTCCTCTTCTTTCCCTTGGGTTGTTCTCAATTTCGAGGACGAAATTCCTTAAGGGGGGAGGGCTGTAATATCCCGGACCTTTCGGATCCTCTCTTCATGGGTCCCGGATCTAGTTTTCGGAGTGTCCGGCTTCGTTGTGTCCGAAATTTCGTTTCGGACATCTTTCGTGTTCGGATCGGCGCGATCCGGAGTCATTTCGGAGGCCCGGAGGCGTTCCGCGGGTGTTTTCCGATTCCCGGTGTGTGTTTCGGCTTTTCCTTCGGAAGCTCGCTGCGGGCGAACCGGGCGGTTCCCCTAGGCACAAGTGGTACCGTTGCGATCGGTGCGTTCCGAGGATTCCGGAAATATATTTTTCTATTTTTGGTATTTTTCGAAAAATCGGATTTTCTATATAATCCCATTTCTTTTCTTTTTTTCTTTTCCTCTTTCTCTTTCTTCTTCTTCTTCCTCCTTCCTTCCCCAACCGTGGCCGCCCTCCTCTCTCCCTCTCTCTCCCATTCGGACGCGGTGAGCCCCTCCCCGGCTGTTGACGGCGGCAGGGCGACGGCGCGGACGCGTGGGTGGCGGCGAGGCGAGCTCGTGGGCGTGCGGCAAGCGTGGGAAGCGTGGGGAGTTCGTGAAGCTTCAAGCGTTCTTCGCGATTCGTGGGTGATTCGGCGGAGCATTCGCTCCATTAAGGTAGGGTGACGTTCCTTAGCCTCTTGCCGATTCTTTCCGTGATTTATAGGCCGAGGGGAGGCTGAGAGGGGCTTGTTTGAGCATGCTTGAGGTTTTTCCATGTTTTGGGGAGAGTCGCCCGATCTATGGATTTGATGCATGGATTCACGTTTTGATGGCCTAGAATCATGCTAGGGGTCCCCGGGGGCCTTCCCCTTTGATTTCCCCCTCTCCGGTGGAGGTATGGGGGCGTGGATGGTGTTTTTGGCCGTTTCCCGCCGTTCTCGATTTTCCGAGATGGTAGCGGTCTACCAGTAACCGCCTTCATTGGTAGCGGTCGGGTGGGGACCGCCTTCACCAGGATTTTTGACCGTTGGGGCTCGTTCTGTCGGCAGGCGGTCGCGGTCGTGCGACTGACCGCGACTGCTGGTGGCGGTCAGGGGGCGACCGCTTTCACCATGGGGTCCGGCACGGTCTTCGAGACGGTTTTTGACCGTTGGAGTCTGGTCGCGGTCTCCTGGAGACCGCTACCAGGTGAAAGCGGTCATCAGGCGACCGCGTTCACGTTTCGCGCACCAGGGTGGTCGCGGTCCCAGGAGGACCGCGACTAGGTGGTAGCGGTCCTGGGTCGACCGCGACCACTGGAGGCGGTCCTCCGGTGACCGCGACTCCTTTTCCTTGCCAATTCGAGTCCCGGACGAGCTAGTCTCGATCCCTGTGCTGACCCGTAGTCCGACTGATGCGGGGCATCATGTGGGGGCTACACGTGGGGGTGCCGTGGGGTCCCGGGAGGTGGTGACTTCGGTTTGCGTCACCGTGCGTTAGTGTGGGTACAAGGAGCGTTCCTCGTACCTGTGGTTGCGACGTTGTTTTCCGTAACTTGAGAGTCTACTCCTTCAGTGACCCTCCACTAGTCGTAGCCTACCAGCACGCGTGTGCTGGTCGCACCAGGGAGTGGTGTACGGGCTGACCTTTAGAGACGGTTTGTGGACCGGTTACCGTTGGGCCCCACGTCTTGCAGCCAGAGTCCGGCTGAGGGGAAAACCGGTCAAAGGGCCAGACCAGGGACGCGCGGTCTGTGTGTGCACACGTGGTTGGGGGCGGTTGGACCCACGTCGACGGGCGTGACCCCAGCTAGTCACTTGTTTGTGGTTACTTGTACGGTGTCTGCGCCTCGGGTAGGACCTACCACGTCAGGCGGTTCACCTGCGGCGCGGTGTAAGACGTCAGGGGACGCTACCGGCTGTGCTTCTAGTGGGTGGTACTCCTGTCGAGTACGGAGTGACAGACTGTCAGTCGAGTGTTTCCGACCTTCGGGTTTTACCGGTTCGACCTTTGAGCTTTGGTCTTCTTACCGTGGCACGTGTGTCGGTTTGCGTGCCGTAGGGTCTTGTCTTGTAGAGTACAGGGCTTTCCCTTCCGAGGTACTCTCCTACCGCTAGTGTAGTGGTTTCTCGTTTTACGAGGTAGGGTTCGAGTGATCCCTACTGAGTCTTGTTCCGAGACTCATTCCCTGCGTGTTTTCACCGTGTTTCAGGTGAGGCGCCGCCCCAGGGGAGCGCGTCTGGGGTGCAGCGTGGTGCGGGTGCCCAGAGGTAGTGCCAGAGGTCAGAGCCGGGGTATGCCCCGTGTAGCTGTACTTTTCTTTCTTGTCACTGTACTAGTTGTGGACTACTGTCGCTGTTATTGTTATTTTTTTTTATTATGGACCATGTAAAATATTAATTTATTTCCTGCTTAATATTATAACTGTTTAATTTCTGCAATTATTTGTGGTACTTGTGTAGTCTCCACACCATCCTTTTAACCCTTCCGAGTCTTCGGACTCGTGGGTGGCGGTGCGAGTCTCGGGTTATCGGGTCTTCCCGGTAATCGGATTCTCGGGTCGTTACACCATTCAACATCTGTTGTTTGAATGCAACTCAGCCCGGGCAATATGGAAACTGTCGCCTCTTAATTATGACTCAGCCGAAGACCTGAGGTCCCTGGCTGAACGGATTCTGGACTGGGCCAGCCCACCCCTCTCCTCAGGTAAGAAAGACATACAAGTGCTTTCCTTATGCTATGCAATACTATGGTATATTTGGGTGGCCAGATGCAAGAAATCCTTCGCAGGAAAATAAGAGCATCCAAGGCAAACTATTGTAAAAGCACTATCCTACCTGCACTCCTGGGGTGACCTCTCGGCAGACTACTCCACTCCCTGCTCTTCCCAGCGGCCCCCGGGACGCCCCCCAGACCATCCTTTCTTCAGAATATCTGTGGACGCAGCCTTCTCCAATGGCAAAGGAGCAGTGGGTATCTTACTATCGGATCTTGCTGGAAATCCTCTCATCTGCAAGCAACTCCCTGTGGGGGCCACCTCTCCTGAAATGGCTGAAGCCAGGGCGTTCTTCGAAGCCATTTGTTTGGGTGCTGCTCAACCACAGCCGGTAGTCATCGAAGAAGATGCTTTGAATGTGATCAACTATATAAACGGTATTTCTCCCCCCCCCTTGGAGAATATCCACTATTGTACATGACTGCAGGCACTCCCTGTCAGCCTCTCCCTTGCTAGTTAGTTACATCCCCATGTCGGCCAACGCGGTTGCCCATTCCCTGGCAAGAGAGGCTCTCCTCTCCAACACTAGGAGAGTATGGACCCCCTCAGTTACCCCTGTCTGTAATCCTTTTGATGTAAACTCTTTCCCTGTTTAATACCAATCCAAGGTTGTCCTTTCAAAAAAAATAATAAGTACGCAGTGAAATATTTTATTTTTTTATTTTTTAAAAAATATGTTGATCTTGAGGCCCATGCAGCCCACATGTCCATACAAGTTGCATGGTGGTTGCACATTTAAAAAAGATAAAAAATAAAAAATGAATGTATTTAACTGTCATGTGACATATACAAATATATTATCGTTCTTTATTTTTAATTTTTTTTTAAATGTTCAATCAAGATGTGGTTTGAACGAGCATATAATCTAAGTGGGTCTTAAGGTCAATATATATTTTTAAAAATTATAAGTATAAAAGATTTAAATATACAACACACCCAAATGTATAATAAAAGAGGGTAAGTGCAACAAAAATTACTATACATATATATATTGCTACAAGGATAAAATGGCGTACGCAGCAACCAGGAGACAAGATCTGAGGCATGCACACCGCACCAGTGGCCTCACCTCGCGACGTTCACATCTCATCGACTTCCAGGCGGGCCGTTCTATTCGGACGTTCCGCAGTCCCCACAGCTTTTGAAGAGGGCAGAGACCTGTAATCACCCCCCGAACCACCCCCAACCACTTCTTCCATCTCTTCATTAAATAAAGAAATTTTTACATAAAAATTATAAAAATATTATTAGAGATAAATTTATAAATAAATTATTTTTAAAAATATATTAACAGAAATATTATTATATTAATTTAAATAGTATATATATACCAATTAAATTTATTTTTTATAAACTTTTAATAAAAAATTAATGTCTACAAATAAATATAATATTTTTACATAATTAAAATTTAAATAATAATATATTTAGTAATATATTTGAAAGAATAAATTTTTTATAATTTTATATTTAATAATAATTTTATAAAAAAATCTTAAATAAATCAAATTCTTTTCGTTAGCCTTTGTGGCATTTCCTTTGCGATAGTGATGTGATGGGTCAGCAGAAAAGACCGCATGCCGAAGCAGCTTCTCGCTTGAGCGCTCGCTCGCTCTCTCTCTCTCTCTCTCTCTCTCGCTCTCTCTCTCACACACACACACACACACACACACACACTCCCTCTCTCTCTCTCTCATGTCATCATCCTCGTCACCTCCGGTCTGCTACCTCTATATATAATAACATAAACAAACCTAGCTCGATCGTCCTAAGGTGCCAGGTTCCTCGGCGATCCAAAGAGAAAATCAAGAGTGGTAGTCCTCTCTCTCTCCCTCTCTCTCTCTCTCTTCTCTCGACGGTGAAGAGATGGTGAACTGGGTGGAGGCGCAGAAGCCCATCCTTCATGGGCTGGTGAAGCTGGCGGGCCTGCGGCCGCGGACGGTGGAGCTGGAGCCCGGCACCGCCATCAGCTTCTGGGTGCCCAAGGAGAGCAGCAAGCAGAAGCCAGCGGTGGTGCTGGTGCACGGGTTCGCGGCGGAGGGGCTGGTCACCTGGCAGTTCCAGGTGGGGGCCCTGACCAAGAGGTACGCGGTGTACGTGCCGGACCTGCTCTTCTTTGGGGGGTCAACGACGGGGAGCGCCGACCGGTCGCCGGGGTTCCAGGCGGAGTGCCTGGCGCGGGCGCTGGGGGTGCTGGGGGTGGACCGGTGCACGGTGGTGGGGTTCAGCTACGGGGGGATAGTGGCCTTCAAGCTGCTGGAGGCGAGGCCAGAGATGGTGACGGCGATGGTGGTGTCGGCGTCGGTGGTGGCCTTGACGGACTCCATCGGGGAGGAGGCGCTGGCCAGGCTGGGGTTCAAGTCGTTCGCGGAGCTGCTGCTGCCGGACTCGGTGAAGGGGAACAAGGCGCTGCTGTCCGTCGCCACCTACCGCAAGTACTGGTTCCCCGAGTGCCTCCACAAGGACTACCTCGAGGTGATTATCAGAGTGGAGATTTTTAATTATTATCAGAGAACTGGTTTCGTAACAATGAAAAATATAGACCCACACACCATCAATTGCTTTTAATTTGGTAGGTAAAAATATTTTTGGTAGGTATATAAAAACATGCCCGCAAACCATTTTCCTTCTCATATATGTTTGAGAACATGGCCTCATGACCGCCCTCCTAATTATAGTTTCTTGAGCTCCTCATACGGGCCGGGGTTCTTTGTTTTAATTCCAGCATCGATCGTGGGTACTGTTTCTGACTTCTTGCGAGAACATAACATATACGTACTACTGCTAGCCAGGCAATGATCAGCAACAGGAAGGAGAGGGCGGAGCTGCTGGAGGGGCTCGTTGTCAGGGACAAGGACGCCACTGTGCCCACCAACTTGCCCCAGGTCTTCTCCTCCTCCTCCTCTTCTTCCTCCTCAGATGGATGCCTTCTCTTCTCCGTTGTTGTTTCCTTAAGCAGATGACCTTAGAAAACGTCAAGATCATGCATGCATGGATGCCTTCTGTTCTCCGATCTCTCCTCCTCCGATCATGGTCTGCCGACGCAGTCGTTGAGATCGATGTGACTCGCAACGATACGGAATAGCGCTTAATTCGCCCGCAGTGTGTCTTTTGCTGCTTAATTATAATTAATTCTTTTCTTCTCCGCGGCTGCTGCTAATTTTATGACATCTGAGCTGAGCATGGGGTTAATTTTACGTGTGTGAAACAGAGGATATTGTTGCTGTGGGGTGAGAACGACCAGATCTTCGACATCCAGTTGGCAAAGAACATGAAAGAGTGAGTCAACTACTCCAAACCTCCATCACCACATGTCTAAAAGTTATGTTTACTCTCTCTCTCTGGTTAGGTATTCAAGATACAATTCTCACATGATATACGAACTATGGTTGGTTACATAGGTAGTTGCACAAAATACGTGTTCTGTATAGAGAAAAAAAAAGAAAACAGAATGGGGGGGGGGGGGGGAGAACAATAAGCTGCATTCAAGAATAGTGGAAACATCCAAGACCGCCTCTTACTGCTCTCTCTCTCTGTCCATAAATATATCAAATTGAGGCCGCCAAAACACGTTAATTAATGCTAGTCTTTACATTAGCCTCTACATATGATTAGCAAAGACCGCCTCTTATTGCTCTCTCTCTCTCTCCCTGCGCGCTAAGTTGGGATGAACATATAAATTACCATATCATAAATAGACCATCGGCTAATTTGGGATGAAAATGTAGGTAGCATATCATAAATAGGCAACCCTCTATTTATTTGTGTGTACGATGGAATCACTAAGCGAAGGCAGCACATTGAAGAGGTACGCAGGATCCATGGGGACATTTTTATTATAAAACGATACTCGATAGTCCGGCTACCTATGGTTGAGCTTTTGGATAGGACTAAGGTTGACCGTCTCAAGACCTGACTAGTTAATTTTAAAATCCGACCCAGGTCTTAATCCTAGTTATGTCCAATCTGGTCAGATCGGGCCGACTCATTCCCGAGCCCTACTTCATCCCGGCTAGACTCTAATGGACAAATTAAATAATAATAATAATAATATATAAATATAAAACTTATAATATCAAAGAATTAATTAAAAATTTAGATGTTAATTTATTTAGAAAAAAAACATTTATATTTTAATTAAATAAAATAAAATAAGATTTTAAAAGGAGCAAAAAAAAGAAACAATCAAGTTAACGTGTAGACTAAACTCAAACTTACGATTTTTTCAGGGATTGAATCAGATAAAACGGTTGTGAATATGAATACGCATAGGGGGTTAAAGGAAGCGATGGAGAGGAGTACTACTTTGCATCTGAATCGGAGCCACTGTCCTCCCCCATTCCTCTCGTGATAACTGATGGGGCCAAGTGTGCTCCAATGCAGGGAACAAGAGACACTGGTCTTATTAGCTCCCATATGGCCCACGAGAAGATAGGCAGGCCAGCCTGGGTAATCTGACACGTGCTGGTCCCAAGAAGGGCTGGCAATAGGGATGTCCATAGGACCAGCCCATCACTCCTCTAGAATAGATTCTTCTATCTCTAAATATTTTTTTTTAAAAAAAGTCAAAATTCATCCTCGTTCCCAAACGCGTCTCAACGAGTTCACGTGTTGCTTGGCCAAATATCGGTCACTTAAGATTTCAATTTGACGAAAGTTGCACTAAAACATTATAAAATATTATATTTACATGGCACATAAAATACACAATTTCATAATATTTTAATATATTTTGTGTCAAATTAAATGACTCTTAATTGATCAGCACATACTTGTTAATGGCAAATGTGCAGGCAAATGAGGGATAAGGCAACGCTTCAGGGCATACCGAAGGCAGGGCACCTGGTCCATCTCGAGCGCCCCTGCGTCTACAACCGTCGGCTCAAGGAATTCCTCGCCCTCGTCCACTCCCCCGACTACGAGCAGTGACACCTGATTAATGCGGAGCGAGTTACAAGATTTATGGAGAATAAGAGACATCGTCAACTTATTGATCTGAATATTCATGTGAACTGCTCGATGATACATGTTTCAGATGCTCCTATCTTTTTCAAAGTGTTTCTTCGTCATTTCAAAATTCGAGGTCGAATTTTTTCGAACTAGTGGAGATTAATGCGGAGCGAGTTACAGAATTTACGGAGAATAATTTTAATTTATGCGGAAGCATCGAAGGCATCCAACGTGAAGATTATTTTTATTATTTTCTTATATTTTCGCTGTTAATTTATGGGCTATTTTTAGTTTAGAATTTATTTAGTTGGTTATGTATTTTAGTTATTTTAATAGTCGGAATATTATCGGTGTTAAAATAAAATAGAGTTTGGGTATATTTGTAATTATGTTTCTCTATAAATAATAGAAACTAATCCTAATTAGGGTTAAGCAGTAGTTGGATCAAAAAAATTAGTAGCACCACTGTGTGTTCCTCTTTCTGGCGAGATGTTGGCGTTTAAAAAAGAAAAAAAGACAAGAAGAAAGGAAAAGGGTCCAAATGAAATGGGCCAAATTTGAAATGGGCCCGAACAATGAAATGGGCCAAATGCGGAATGGGCCAAGTGAAATAAAAGAAGGAAGGAGCAGAAAATAGAAAAAAAATGCACGAGCCTTTTCTCCTTTCCCGTGTTTCCCTCCTCCCATGCGAGCATTGAATGCTCGTTGACATTGCAACCTCAGACGGCTCCGCCATGCTTGCGTGGCCCGAACGGCCTCTTCACGCACGCACGTTCGAAGCCCTCTCCACGCATGTAGCGCCGCACCGACCCTACCCATCCCGTACGGGGAGAAGCCTCCCTCCTTCGTCGCGCCCCCTTGCGAAGCAAGGGCAGCAGCATCAAGTGGCAAACAAAAAAGAGAAGCAAGAAGAAACAAAAAAAAAATAGAAAATAGGAGTTTTTCTCCCACAGGGGACCTGCACTCCCTATATATGCAAGCCCCAAGTTGAAGAAGAAAAGAGAGGAGATGCTGATACGCTGAAGAATTCTTGTTGCAAGAGCTGAAGAGAGAGAAAGAGAGTGAGAGAAGATAGAGGTGAGGGAGCTCTCGCCTCCCCCCTTGCTACTTGTATTCCTTTTTTTATGTTTCCCTCCGATGTAATCCTTGATCTTTTTCTGATGGAATAATAGAAACACTCCCTTCGGGGGATCTTGTGCTGCTACATTTCTGATATCCAGTATTTGATGTTAATCTCTTCTTTCCCCTCCTGTTCTGTAATCTGCTATATATGTTTTCTCCTTGCTATCTATTACCGTGATCAAATTTTAGTAGGAAGTTCTTCCTTTTCCTTAAAGCCCCACTTTGGGATTTGACTAATCCATAGTCATGATGCCAATGGGGTGAGGGATACGGGCTTAATCCCTAAATTAGCAATACGTAGTATTCTCGCTTCTACAGATTTTCTGGGCAGAAGCACGATGTGCCCTGCTGGAAGGGTTTTGGGTTTATCCATTCTCATGGATATGACTCAGGATTCACCCTCATTTGAGCTCCCGTGGCCGCTTCCCGATTTTCTTTAATCCTCTCTTGGTTCTTTCCGAAGTTTTCTGATCACTCCCGGACCCCCGGGGGACTTGCTCCTTCATAGCATGGCCCCCGAGCGATCCTCCTCAAAGGGGTGAATAATAACGGCCATGTAGTTCGGCAACAATCTAAGTCCATGTCTCGGGATTGAGATTGTGGCAGCCCGAGAGTCATTGGACCCCCTCGTAGGTCAGCCCTTGGGGTTTCCGTATCCAATTCGGATCACCGGATGTTGCCACTTCGCGCACATCCTTCTTATTTTGTGGTCGTCTCGGAGTTTCTCCGTGGACATGAGCTTAATCTACACCCCCCAAAGTTCAGAGTCTAGGGGAGGTGCTGCCGAATTTTCGCCGGAGAATTTGAAGGCCGATGACATGAAGATTGATGACAAATGAATTGAACAAAAAACACAAAGAGCCAATATGTAGCAACATGAAGAAGCAACAAAAAAAGAAATGATGCACATGAACATATTAAAACTTCGTATTCAAACTTTTCGTCTGTTGCTATTTATCCTGCCTTCTTTAGTGAGGAGCTCAATGCTTTAAGAAAAGGGAATACATCATTAAAAGATGATATACAAATGCTAAAGAATAACATCTCTGATGCACAGCAAACACAAAGCAACGTAGTGATGCTCCTAATTTTAGAAAACGGCTGAAAATGAAGATGAACAAGATAAAAAAAGAGAAAAGAAATAGGGAACAAAGATCCTCATACCAAATCAGAAATCTCTGCACGAGCTTTTACATACAACATGCACTTTGATCATAAGATAATGATGTTCCTAAAAAAAGGGGGGGATTTCAGAGTTGATGCTGCAAGGGTCTGTAGACACCCGTTTTCGACCCACAAGTTGAGCCTTTTTCTTGTTCTCCTAAGTTGACGCCCCAATTTATCCTTAATTGGTGGACTTTTTGGTCCATTTTGTGAGATATTTCTGTCCATTCTCAGCCCTTGAATTCAACCTTTGTGCCCTGGGTATCGGCCCGAAGTCTTGGCCAACTCATCAATAACGCATCCCTCTCTGACGTCGCGTTCCATTATTATCGCACAATCCAATACCACCGTGAAGAGGTGTGATCTCGCGTTGGTCCTGAGCTGAGGAAATGATCACCGGATAGTGAACTGCAAAGAAGGAAAACGGATCAGGGGGCCCAGGGATGGTTCCCTGGGGCAAACCCTCCGATGGTTAAGTCAGTAGAGTAATGATGGAAGCTATGTAGGGAGGAGGAAGGAGATGCACGAGATCCCTCTACACCAATGTGATGAAGTGGTTCCTGCTCAAGGAGTATAGGCGTATGTTTGACCTTACCTTTCGTTGGAGAGAGTCCCAGGTTTAAATAGTGCACTGGCCTCATGAGTCCCGTTAAGCTGAGGGGTTTCAGGCGGGAGTTACGTCCTCAACGTGGACTCTTAACGTCCTCATCGTGGGATCTTTATAGCCTTGAGGGATCATGAGTCCCTTATCCTCATAAACTCCTGCTCATAAAGGGTTCTTAACGGCAGCATGGATAAGCATTCATCGGTCGACTCGAGCATGAAGGGTGCCAACCCTATCCGGGTGATAGGCATAGCTCAGATGAAGATAGGTCGGAGTGGGCGTTGTGCGCCTACCTTTATCCCGGCGAGGGGATAGATTGGGCGTGGGTCTTTCTCTGACCTAACCGATGTTCGGGCCTTCCGAGCCTAAGGGCCGCCAAGGAAGGTTGTGATCCCGAGTGATCTTATTGGGCTTTTCAGCCTAAGTGGGCCCTGCGGGGCTGTCACTTGGATGCGCTGGGCCTTGTTTGGTCCTAGTGGACCTAGTTTGACTGCTCTTTAGATGGGCTACAGAAATCCCCCTCTCCACTTGTCCCCCTCCTACTCCCGAGCCTTGGTAGGCTCAGAAGAGTAGTTGTTAGGGTTTTGGACCAGCGTGGCTCAGGTGGGTGAAGATCTGGCGGTGTTAAGACGCCACGTGTCGTGGTCACCTGGGCCCGTAATAATGATAATCCTGACGGATTTGAAATGAAGGGGCCCCCCTTTTTCTCGAAGGTTGGAACGGCGCGCCGCCTCCTGCGTGGGGATAAAGGTGTTGGGCGCTTGTTGTCATTCCAGACTCCCTCCGTCTTTAGGGTTTGGCTCGCCTTCGTGCTTGCTTTAGGCTCTTTGATGCGTCGTGAGGACACGACGGAAGAGCAGAGGCTTGCAGCGGTGTTTGCG
The DNA here is from genome assembly GCA_022559845.1 of Amorphophallus konjac. Taxonomy (NCBI): domain Eukaryota; kingdom Viridiplantae; phylum Streptophyta; class Magnoliopsida; order Alismatales; family Araceae; genus Amorphophallus; species Amorphophallus konjac. The sequence goes on from CM040118.1 coordinate 54,914,574, forward strand.
GAGCTGGCGGAGATAACGGCAGAGGCGGTCCGACAGCTTCCCCTTCCTCCAGAGTCTTCGGAGTCTCGAGAGCGTCTTTCCTCAAGCTCTTCTCCGGATTCCATGGCGGATCAGCATCCGGATGCTGAAGAGTGGGAGGATGAGCCGGTGGTGAGGGCGGCAGTTCCAAACTGCAGTGAATTGGGGGAGGCGGAGGTGAAGAGGCTGGAGCACCAGTTTCGCCTGCCCCACAAGTTTTGCTTTGCCGCGGCCGCTCCCCACGATACGAGCTTGGACACTCGTACAGGCCACATATGTACCTTCCTTCTATCGTGGAAGGGCGGGTTTCGCCTTCCCTTCGAGCCTTTTGTTCTTAAGCTTCTCAATTTTTTCCAGTTGGCGCCCATTCAGTTGGTAGCCAATTCCTATCTTCTTCTTTCTGCCTTTCACATCCTCTGCCGCCAATGCGGAGTTCCTCCTTCCTTGGATCTCTTTCACTACTTTTTTGAGTTGAAGGCGCATCCCTCGGTCGGGAAGGGCTTCTATTTCATACAGGCGAGGCGGAATAGGAGCTGTATCTCCTTGGCCGCGAAGGATTCTTCGCACAAGGGGTGGAAAACCCAGTTCTTCTGGGTGGGGATCCTCTCGGTGGAGGAGATTTAGAGATGCCAAGTAATCCCCAATTTTCATCCGAGCATTCCTCCGAGGTAGGATGAGTTCCCTCCGCACGTGGAGGAGTACGCAACTATCTTGCTAAAGCACCGCCAGTCCACAGAAGTGAAGTCCCGCGATCAATGACACCCAAGAGGGGGGTGAATTGGGTGTTTATAAATTTTAAAGAAACTTTTGACTTTTTGAAAAATATGAAAAACACTCTAACCAGGAGGTTGAAAACGGTTCAACTACACATTCAAATACAACGTACACCACCCCTTACATTAGTCGGCAAGACAAATGCTGCGTAGTGGAATTAACACCTATAAACAAGATTGAGAGAATTAACTAAGAAAGGAAGCAGATTCTCTCAATCTCTCCGTTCCCACACGATCATATAAAGGTTATAATAATCAAGCCACACAAATGCTCAAACCAAACCACACTGCACAGCGGTTTTTAAAGTGGTTCGGATGCAACGACGGCAGTCCTACGTCCCCCCCTCACCAAACCCGGTGAGGCTTCACTCGGGGATAAATCCCCAAACGGAGAAGACGCTCGAACCACACACGTAGGACGACACCTGCCCACACACACACACACACACACACACACACACACACACACACACACACACACACACACACACACACACACACACACACGCACACACACACACACACACACACACACACACACACACACGGAGACGAGGTCTCCAACACGATCCAACAAGCATATCAACAATACATACACACACTGTGACAGATGCAGCACTCCACACACTAAAAACACCAGATCTAAATAGATCCACACACACACACGTAGATCTAGGAGGACCTACGCACACACGAATGGAACACCACGACAACCACACACAAACACGGATCTAACAACGATCCACACACACACAAGTTCACAATTTATGAGGAACACAAATATATCACCCAAAACACAAAGGCAATGAGGCACAGTTTAGAAAACTCCTGATTTGGCTTCCCTTTGAACATATGCTGCTGATCTTTAAACGTGGCTTCAATCTTCACTTGAGCAGAGCTTGAAAGACTTCATATAGATCTTGAGAAACAATATTCTTTCACCTTTTACCAGCCTTTTCTCGAATCGGTGCTTGCTTGCTTCTTCTTCTTTCCCCCTTGGGCAATCTTCCTTTGAATCCTTGCTTGCTTGCTTCTTCACTTCCTTGGAGGTTGCTAGCTTCAGCTTTGGCTTGAAACACCTTGGAGATGGATGAAGAACTTACTAAATGGAGTATGTTTGCAAGAGCTCCCGTAGCCTTCTTCTTGCCTTGATAGCCTCCCTCTTAATCTCTCTTTGTTGGTTGCTTGCTTCTTCACTTGAATGGGGGTATATTGGCTTTACATTTACCTTCAATGTGTTAAGGAAGGATGAAGAACTTCAGCTCAAAGCACTGTTCACGGAGGTGCTACAGTACCCGTAAATCTCCTCTTCTAGCCTCCCTTGATCTCTCTTGATCCCCTTGAAGCATTAGGGTTTCTAACCCTCTTGTATGTGTTTTATAGTATTTGAATGGTCTATAGAAACCCCCCAGACCAGATCCACATTTTGTGGGTGATTGGGTGACTTTAGGATTAAAGAAATCCAAGGAGAATGGCTCTTCTCGAAGTGGAAAACAAAGTCAACATATGTTGGTTCGGGGCTGTCGGTCGACCTGTGGAAGCTGGCGGTCGACCGCTACTGAGAAACATGTAGAAATTTGATCCCTGAAATTTTAGGTCGACCTGGGGTGGTCGACCGCTATTGTCGGTCGACCTGGGGCGGTCGACCTATAGTTCTGCAGGATGAGACTTTTTAGGTTTCACCCCCGAACTCTATTGCAACCTATTTAAGTCTGAGGCTTCAAACTCCTTTGATCTTGGGGAATATATGTTGAGTGTTTTGACCTACAAAACCATAAAAAAAAAGGATTAAGACTTTGATCAATAATTCATGTGGCAATTGCATGAAGTGCATGTATGAAACCCCTTTGGCCATTTGGTAATTTCAATCAATCAACAAGAGCTTATTGTAAACCGTTTGAGCAAGATATAAGTACCATGATTCCAATTTTCAAGCAAGTTTCTCATGAGTTGTTTCAACATAATGCAAACTCAAAATGATATGTGAATTATGTATTAGAGTTCAAAAAGTGATTTACATTGAGACCCAATTTCACATATAAGATTGGAACAATTGTTGCTTTCACAAATGCATGTATGTAGCCAAGCTCCATGAAGAGTATGCATGGGAAGCATTCAAAGCACATGTTCAAGTCAATCATATTCAACCAATCGACAGGAACAATCAACCATTTAGTTTAGTTATCATCATTCACTTAATCGCACATAAACATCAAAACCATGACTTCAATAACCATCAAAATCAAGGCATCACACAAGAAGTTTAGTTATCATCAAAATCATAGTTCAACAATCTCCCTCTTTTTGATGATGACAAACGAAGTGATGATGACAAACTAAATGAGGATACAACATGTTCTTCTCCCCCTAACACAATCATCAATTTTTCTCCCCCTTTGACATAATCAAAAAGTGGGATAATGCAAATCTTTCTCCCCCTGGGACATGATCAACAATATCAACAAGCTTATCTCCCTTTGAAACAACAATAGCCCATCTTATCAAATCAGACGAAGCAAGGGCAAATCATGGACGAACAAAGCACTGTGATTCCACTCAGAGGAAACCAATTGGTGATTATGCTCACAAATCAATTTGATACCATCCAAAGCAAATGCAGTCAAGCAAGTATTGATACCAAATGAAGGTAATGATTGGCCTCAAGGATATGAGCCAGTGAAGACGTTCACAAGATGAGGTGTTCAGTATGACAGCATTCAAAAGCTAGATCCTATGTCAGACTTTTAAAACATGCAAGAGCAGGAGGACATAACAAGAGAGTTTATTTTGATTTTCAAGTTTTCTGATTTTTATATTTTATGTAAATGTATAAAAACTCAATGCAAACATGTGACACGATGAATGCATGCAATGCAACTGAACAGACATGATGATAATATGAATGCAATCATATGAAACTCAATGCAAGCATACAATGGAATGAAAAATAACTAGGCCAAGTTTTGAACTGAGAAACCATTTTTGGAATGTGATGGATTTTCAGATTTTGACATTTTCTGTTATAATGTATAAAGCTATATACATGCAAATGATGCCGTATGAGATGTACAATCAAACAAAAACATATATATACATGCAACACAGCTCCCCCATACTTGTTTAAGAGATGATAGGTATAAGAATGGTGTAAGAGAGTCATGGCAACCAAAATACACATGTGTAGCACATGGGAGGTTGTGCAATCATATAGGAGATTCATGCAATTGCTAATGCAGTCAATCAACTTTCTGAATACATATTAAATCAAATTTCCAGATGTGTAAGTGAGTAACATGAAAAACGATAGTTGCAATATGGATATTCAGATTTTCAGATCAACACAAGGAGACATTTTACAGACTGCACTTAAATTTTGAGAACAGCGTATTGGAGGCTACGCTCTACCACAATGAGTTTTCACCAATTTTTCAACTCAACTAATATCACATGATAATCAGAATTTTTCAAGAGTGATCAGGTTCAAATAATCCCTTTTTACGCGAGTAGACGTATGGAGCTCATGCCAGAATTCCCGGTTACTCAGAATACTGAACCATTTCACCTCATTTTGAACAGAGATACTAGTCAACACTTTTCAGATATGAACCACATCACGTCTCAAGTGACATGTGTCCAGTTTACTCAGTGAGACCGAGCATTGCTCTATCTTTCATTTTTATTCAAGATTTTTCAGTAAGGAGAGATAGGCAGCTTTTTCCTCAACTATCACTTCAACATACATGTAGCAAGTTTAACATCTCAAGAGTGTTGAAAAGAAAACCATATATCCTTATCTTTAACACTCAATTTCACATTTTGTGCATGAAGTGTGCAAATTTGATTCAGCATGTATACCGAAAATATTATGAATACATAACAGTGCAACTCCCCCTAAATAGATGCACTTATGAAATATAAACTCCCCCAGAGTGCACGACATGAAACACTCCAATAATGACTCAAATGTAGCAATATTTATCAAGAGGACATAATGCCATAGAAATGCCAAGGGATGGGGGTGAATAGCATATAATATCAAGCAAGCATGCAGAGGGAATGTATGCAACATGCAATGCAAGTATGCAACTGATACCAATCAAATAGATACCAATTGAATAAACTAAATGTAGCTAAGGCATGAGTTCTATTGTAATGCAACATTTGATCATATGATAGTGAAATGCAATATGCAAAGGCAAGATGCAGAACTTGATTTTCAGACTTTTGGACAGATTTCACATGAGGGCTTTCGCATTCACATGATAAACAATCAAGTATTTTTCAAGACATGGCCTTCATGAACAAGGGTGCATATATAATCAAGAACAAACAATGCAACCCGATTGATTTCAAGGATTTATTAAAAAATAGATTTTCAAGATCATTTCACAATTTTAAAATTAGGAATCATTCACATGCCAATCACCTTAAACATATTTTTCAAGATCTTCAATGTGATTGAACTAATTCGACAAATTCATCATACAAAACTAGAGTAACATCGTGTCAAGTTTTCAAAATTGTATACCTGAGTTCAGCAGGCATCACCATATGCCTTGAAGAGCAAGCAGACTTAGCAGTAGCCTTAAGCGAGGCTAACAATTCATTATTGAGCAGTTCAGATGAATCAATAGATATGAGGAACATTTCATGTTTGACATTATTTGAACATTCATGCAGCCATTGAAGTCCCGAAACTCACACAGTAATGTTATGATCAATTCAAATATGGCAATTAGTATGAGATGCATGTCCACAAGGATGAGTTCAATTTACAATTCAGAATCGTTCATTCAAAAGACAAGCTCCCCCTTTGTATGTGCACAAATTACACAATGACATGTTTGTTTTTAAAAAACATGCAACATATGACCTAAATGGACAAGTGACTCATGGTACCAGGCGGAGGCACATCCTCACGCATGGTGATAGTCTTCAGATAAGAATGACTTGCCCTTCCTCAAATCACCATTTGATATACCCTGTAGTCATGCAATGATAAACAAACAAATGAATTTTCAGATTCATGAAGTGCATTAATGCAATGGTGATTCATGAAATAATGTAATGCATTCTAACAGCAAAAATAGATTTTTTTATGTTTTCCAAAATAGAGCTCAGAAATTTATTTTCAATACTTGTGCCTTGAGCATCGATCATCTTCCAAGCTTTCCACCATGCCTTGGGTACTTGCTTTAGCACGTACAAGGACTTTCACCAGCTTATGCTTAAGTCGATCTTGGAGATTATTCTACACAAAGTATCCCATCTTCTTGTAGCAACTTGATAGGGTTCTCATCATTTTCATCCTTGCAAGATATTCCTTTCATTGACTCAAGCTTGGCCATGACTAGTCCTCCATCATTTGGATTTTGGGAGTGTAATCTGCATCTAAGGACAAGAGAACTTGACTTGTCAATTTCGATTCAAATTTATTGACAATGACATGACAAATTATTTTAACAACCAACATCCCCTAGACAGCTCTAGATGCAATGCATGACTCATGTGTGAACCTAAACATTAAGCCCATATGACGAATCTGATGACTTTCCCTCAATGTGTGCATGACTGTGATATGCTCAGTAAAAATCTAATGACATGTGTAGCCTGTAACTAATTGACTCATAGTACATGGTGGAGAACTTAGATCCGAAGATCACCTCACGCGTAGTGATAGCTTTCAGACAGGCGTAACATGCCCTTCCACATGTCACCATTTGATATACTATGTAGTCAAAGATGATGAAGGTAGGAGGATTGCTATGCATTATGACATGAATTTACAAAGTTCAACGTTTGCATGGCAATACGTGAAAGTGTATACAAACTCATCGTATGTAGTGAAATCATGATTGGGAGAAATTTCAAGCTCTCTTGTAACATGATGCTATATGACAAGTGGTATACATACAACTATGCAAACAACTATGGATGGAATGCATGCACAGACATATGCATTGGTCACATAACTCTATGACACAATAAGTTGAAACATGACACAATTACTACAGAAAGTAGGAGGGATATCACTAGATCTTCAAATTCAGTTTTTGATTTTTCTTCCAACCTAACTTATGCCACTTGGCCTGTGTGCCTTACCTTCTTGATGAAAATAGATTTCATGCTTTACATTCCCAAGGCACACCTACAAAACAAATTTCTCATTTGGCCTTCTTAGGTACCCAAATCCTTTTGGGTCCTTGTGGGTTAGCAGCAATTTTGGCATGCAATTTCTAATTTTTAACAACATTCAAGTCATTATTGTTCATAAGAAAACAATCATGCTTAGCATTCTCTGATTTGCCAAAGTGATGGAGGGGAGCACGTGGCATCACATTTTTCCTTCTCATTGGTTCTACTGATATGTGTGTGTGAGCATGATGTGTTGAGTGGGAGTTCTTTCTTTTCAACAATAACCAGCAATGTGAAGTTGTATGACCCCTTTTATCATAGTGATTGTAATGCATGGAAGATTTTGTGGTGAAAGCTTTCTTTACATTTTTCAAAATAGTTTGGTTTCCACATGCTTTCAAGTCATCATTTTTCTTAACAAAACAATCATGCATCATGTGACCACGTTTACCACAATAAAAACAGGAAGGATTTTTGTTGGAAACATGGTGTTTAGTATTATTTTTCCTAGCATGATCAATTGTACAAGAAGAATTATTTTTCAGCTTTGAGGTTCGGTTCACTTTCTGCTTATCATCACATTTTTGAGTTTTCTTGATAGCATGCTGGACTGGGTGATCATTTGAGGTACTAGCTACATCCGAACTCAAGATAAAAGAGGTAAACAATTTATTTTCAAATTTCTTTTTATTGACCAGATTATAGCCTAGCCCTTCTCTTTGAAAGTTTACTTTCATTCCCAACAGTTTGTCCAAGTTTTCTTGACCATTAATAAATTTAGACAATGAAGCATTCAAATCAAGGATTTCCTTTTCAAGTGATGAGATGTGCAATTCATAGGAAAGAAGTTTATTTTCACAAGAAGTGATTTTTTCATTCAAATGTTCATTGATGCTTTTGTAGTTTTCCATTTCTTGTTCTAACACATGCACATTTTCGCATTCATCAACAAGCACACATTTCCCTTTTTCAAAAGCAAGCTGTCTTTTAGAAATGGCATTGTTCAACTGTTTCAGTTCTTCATTTTCTTTTTGAAGTTTTTCAAGATTTTTCACGTTGCTTTCAAGTAAGGAGTTCTGAATTAACAAAGCACTATTCTCCTTTTCAAGTTCCGAGCATATATTACCAGAGGCATTCTCAAGAAACGTAAGTTCAGATTTCATTTTTAATTTTGTGTTTTCAGACTTAACTTTCTTGTACTTATCAACCAATTCTTCATAGGCATTCAATAACTCTTCATAGTCAAATTCATCTTCATTATCAGAGTCAGAGTTTACCTTTGAGCTTGATTCACTTGGCTGATTGCTCCCTTGTTCACCCGTGCCTGCTACAAGACATTAGTCTCCATGCTCTTCTCGGATTTTGGTTAATCCATCCAAGATGTCCTTCGCGGATCTGCAATGGGAGACAAAAGGAAAGAGTTTAGAATTGACTGCAGTAATAAGTAATTTTAAAACTAAGCAATTTTGATCATGTTTAAGTTTTTGATTTTCAGTCCAGACATTTTTGTCATTAGGCAACTCATAAGGGCCATATGAAATAAGCTTCCATAGCTTAGGGTCATATGAGTTGACAAGACTGCACATTCTTCCTAGACACAAATCAAAATTGTAACCATCAAACACGGGTGGAGAGTTTAAGGTGAACATCATGGTAGTCATTGATCTGGATCACTCTAGATCGTTAGATCGATAAACAATCGAGCCTTTGCTCCGATATCAATTGAAGTCCCGCGATCAATGACACCCAAGAGGGGGGTGAATTGGGTGTTTATAAATTTTAAAGAAACTTTTGGCTTTTTGAAATATGTGATAAACACTCTAACCAGGAGGTTGAAAACGGTTCAACTACACATTCAAATACAACGTACACCACCCCTTACATTAGTCGGCAAGACAAATGCTGCGTAGTGGAATTAACACCTTTAAACAAGATTGAGAGAATTAACTAAGCAAGGAAGCAGATTCTCTCAATCTCTCCGTTCCCACACGATCATATAAAGGTTATAATAATCAAGTCACACAAATGCTCAAACCAAATCACACTGCACAACGGTTTTTAAGGTGGTTCGGATGCAACGACGGCAGTCCTACGTCCACCCCTCACCAAACCCGGTGAGACTTCACTTGGGGATAAATCCCCAAACGGAGACGACGCTCCAATCACACACGCAGGACGACGCCTGCCCACACACACACGGGGACGCACCCCAACACACACACACACACAGAGACGAGGTCTCCAACACGATCCAACAAGCATATCAACAATACACACACACGCTGCGACAGATGCAGCACTCCACACACTAAAAAGACCAGATCTAAATAGATCCACACACACAAACTTAGATCTAGGAGGACCTACGCACACACGAATGGAATACCACGACAACCACACACAAACACGGATCTAACAACGATCCACACACACACAAGTTCAGTTTATGAGGAACACAAATATAACACCCAAAACACAAAGGTAATGAGGCACAGTTTAGAAAACTCCTGATTTGGCTTCCCTTTGAACATATGCTACTGATCTTTGAACGTGGCTTCAATCTTCACTTGAGCAGAGCTTGAAAGACTTCATATAGATCTTGAGAAACAATATTCTTTCACCTTTTAGCAGCCTTTTCTCGAATCAGTGCTTGCTTGCTTCTTCTTCTTTCCCCCTTGGGCAATCTTCCTTTGAATCCTTGCTTGCTTGCTTCTTCACTTCCTTGGAGGTTGCTAGCTTCAGATTTGGCTTGAAACACCTTGGAGATGGATGAAGAACTTACTAAATGGAGTATGTTTGCAAGAGTTCCCGCAGCCTTCTTTTTACCTTGATAGCCTCCCTCTTAATCTCTCTTTGTTGGTTGCTTGCTTCTTCACTTGAATGGGGGTATATTAGCTTCAGATTTACCTTCAATGTGTTCAGGAAGGATGAAGAACTTCAGCTCGAAGCACTATTCACGGAGGTGCTACAGTACCCGTAAATCTCCTCTTCTAGCCTCCCTTGATCTCTCTTGATCCCCTTGAAGCATTAGGGTTTCTAACCCTCTTGTATGTGTTTTATAGCATTTGAATGGTCTATAGAAACCCCCCAGACCAGATCCACATTTTGTGGGTGATTGGGTGAATTTAGGATTAAAGAAATCTATGGAGAATGGCTCTTCTCGAAGTGGAAAATAAAGTCAACATATGTTGGCTCGGGGCTGGCGGTCGACCTGTGGAAGCTGGCGGTCGACCGCTACTGAGAAACATGTAGAAATTTGATCCCTGGAATTTTAGGTCGACCTGGGGTGGTCGACCGCTGCTGTCGGTCGACCTGGGGCGGTCGACCTATAGTTCTCCAGGATGAGACTTTTTAGGTTTCACCCCCGAACTCCATTGCAACCCATTTAAGTTTGAGGCTTCAAACTCCTTTGATCTTGGGGAATATATGTTGAGTGTTTTGACCTACAAAACCATAGAAAAAAGGATTAGGACTTTGATCAATAATTCATGTGGTAATTGCATGAAGTACATGTATGAAACCCCTTTGGCCATTTGGCAATTTCAATCAATAAACAAGAGCTTATTGTAAACCGTTTGAGCAAGATATAAGTACCATGATTCTAATTTTCAAGCAAGTTTCTCATGAGTTGTTTCAACATAATGCAAGCTCAAAATGATATGTGAAATATGTATTAGAGTTCAAAAAGTGATTTACATTGAGACCCAATTTCACATATAAGATTGGAACAATTGTTGCTTTCACAAATGCATGTATGTAGCCAAGCTCCATGAAGAGTATGCATGGGAAGCATTCAAAGCACATGTTCAAGTCAATCATATTCAACCAATCGACAGGAACAATCAACCATTTAGTTTAGTTATCATCATTCACTTAATCGCACATGAACATCAAAACCATGACTTCAATAACCATCAAAACCAAGGCATCACACAAGAAGTTTAGTTATCATCAAAACCATAGTTCAACAAGAAGAGCTGGTTACTCCAGAGAACGTCGAGCAGTGTCTTCTTTCGCGGCTGCATCCGTCGAAATCAGGTGCCACAAATTAGACTCTCCTTCAGAGGTTGAAATCATTTCCTTCTCCTGATCATATCTTTCTACTATGCAGACACCAAGCGGCCGGCCTTGGATGAGGCCGCAGAGGTGATCGATCTCGGTGAGGACTCGGCTGCCGATGAGTCGGCTGCTCCCACAGGTCGCTCCCGAGCCAGAGATAAGGGCAAGGGGGCGGCTCAGGGTGAATCTTCTGGGCCGCGGGGGTCCAAGCGCAAGGATCCCATGGAGGGCATGATCCGGGCTGCTGTGAAGGCCAGGAAGCGGGCCAAGAAGGCCGGGGCCATTCTCGCAGTCGAAGGCAACCTTGCCGTGGCTCACCACTCCGCCGAGCACGATGGGGCCGACCCTAATGGGCGATCTCTCCCACCCGCCGAGCGAGAGAGGGCCGAGGAGGCTGGGGCTGCTCCTGCGGTCGATGAGGATGCTGGCTCGACTCTCCCCTCGGCAGGAGCCGAGGGGGCCGAAGACGAGGCTGGTGACGCTGGGACCACGGCCATGATTGGGGTGTTGTTTGAGGCAGGCGACGCTCCAGGTGGTCGTGCAGGTGCCGAACCGGTCCAGGCTGGAAGGTCGCAAGAAAAAGTGACACAGCTCCGACCGACCGAGGCACGAGGGGCGAACGAAGCCACGACTCGATCTGTGCCGTCCGGCGGGACGCCGACCGAAGAGAGGGTTTCTGTTCCGGCGGCCTTGGAGAGGCTCGATATCCAGGGCCCTCTCTATCAAATATGTCGCGGTATAGCCATGAAGGTGAAGGGGGTAGATAGGCAACACTCCTCGTCCGTGGCCCTCGAGGCGGTAATGGAGGGCGTCTTGGTCCAAGCCCAGATGGGGGCCACTCTGGTAGAAGCTTACGCTCGGTCAGAGTCGGAGCGGGCGAACCTAGCCTGGACCATTGGTGGGTCTGACAGGAAGATGGCTCGGCTCGCCGAGGAGCATGATGGACTTCGGCATGAGCTTTCCTCGGTTAGGGAGCTGGCGCGGGCGAGCCAGGTGGAGGCTCGGGCATTAACTGAGTAACTAGCTAAGGCCTGCGAATCGCTCGAGAGGAAGAGTAGGCTTCTTGAAGAGGAGCGTGTTGCTCGCACCGAGCTAGATGGCCGGTGGGAGGCCGAGCGTGCTGAGCTGGTGGATCGAGCGGAGGAAGCTGAACGCCTTCGGCGGGAGGCCGAGGCTGATCGGGCCGAGGTAGAGAAGCAGGCGGCGGAGGCCGAGGAGCGGACGGCTGAGGCTGAGCGAAAAATAGCCGAGGCGGAGCGGGAGAAGGCCGAGCTCGTTGGTAGGGTGGGATCAGCCTGGGCGGAGGTGCTCGAGCAGTACAAACGCTCGGAGGCCTACCGGGTCGACCTTAAGGAGGCTGCCCTCCCCTATTACGAGTCGGGACTTCACCGAGGCATCCGCAAGGGGTTCAAACAAGGCTACGACTGGGCCATCTCTTATGTCGAGGAGCAGGCATCCTAGACAATCGATTTCCCATCCGAGTAATGCTACGACTCGGATCTGTCATCCTCTGGGTTCTCTACTTTGGCGTCGGAGGAAGAAGATCAGGAGGGCTCTTCGCCCGAGGGGTCGCCAGCTCCGGACGTCTCGGGAGGGCACGCAACCGAGACAGTTCCCACGCCGGTGGGGTCAGTGCCAGGGTCGGCCATCGCCGAGGGTGCCGGGGGCAGATCGCCTGAGCCTTTCGCTTCCGAGCCTCAAGGTGGGCCAGAGGTCTAATGTATCTGCTTTGCTTCCTCTTTTTGTATGTCTTTTTCCTTTTGAAGAAAAACTTTCTCTGTTGTATAGGAAAATAGATAAGGCAATAGCATTATGACGAAGACTTAACTGTTCCGTATCCCCATTGTCGTGTTTTGTTCAGCGTATCTGCAGTAGTTGGAAAGTGCCGATACTTTCTGCGTGGTTTTCGCGCGATGGTTGGGCGAGCGTCTGACAGGGTGTCTTTCCATTTTCTCATACTTTGAATACTTGGCCGCTTCGTGTGTCCCGCTGGGGCAGAAACGAGAAGTTTGAGGTGATCGTTCATAGGGAGAAATCCCATTGGTGTGTTTTCGAGGAGAGAATCATTTAAGGCAAATAGCCTCCCTTTGCCTATAAAAGGTCTGAAGGGCGTCCCTTCCTCTCCACCGCTTAGGGTTTTTCCCTGATAGTCTTTCCTCACCCTTTCTTTACGTAGCGTTGTGCCGCTATATTTGAAGCATGGAAGACGCTCTGGAGGATGATGCTGCCAATGACGGATGACGGAGAGTCCTTGCTGCTTCGGGTTTGAAGGAGGTTCGACGGCCGGCGGACAGGTTTGATGAAGGTTCGACGTGTGGAGGCACGTCATCTTCTTTTTATCAGTTCCGGCGGCGCTTGCGAGGGGGCGGGGGCGAGATGGCGGACGGATGGGGGCATCAGGCATCCTGCAGCCAGTCCCTTCCTGCTCGTTCCATGGAAGGGAGGAGGAAGCCAATTAAGCTCCCTCCTTTTCGGGATTTCCCCTGCCTCCTCGTCCAGCTCTGCTGGTTTCATTTTCCCTCTCGCAGCCTCTTTTTCCCTCTTATACTCTTCTCATCATTTCTTTCACTCTTCGGAGGATGCCTGAGCTTCCTTCCTTCCAAAGAGTTGGCAGATTGGTGGGGAAGATGTCTTCATATGCGTTCCCTCTCCCCTTCCTCTTCCAAGTTCAACTTGGAAGGTAGCCTTCTTCTTCCTAATCCCTCTGTCACCTTTGTCCCGAGTTACCCGAGCCAGCGGGGTCGACTTCTCTTTATCCGAGCCAGTTTCTGCACGAGGAAGAGTTGGTGGCTGGACGCAGGAAGGTCAACCAAGTCAGCCGAGCGATGGGCTCATACGATGGCGCCAGATGGATTTTCTACTTTTTTTACATGTATTTTCTTGGCTTCGGCCTTTCTGATGTACAAGCAAGTTGTTTGAATAAAAGAGAAAAGGAGACCTTTTGTTTTATTCTATGTTGCTTACACAATGTTCGGTATTCAGAAGTAAAACTTGCGTAATGTAGTCGCGTTCCACGTCCGAGGGATGGGCTCTCCTTCCATCATAGATAACCGGTATGCTCCTTTCCCGAGCGTCTCGACCACTCGGTAGGGGCCTTCCCAATTAGGGGATAGCTTGCCCGCCGCCTCAAGTGGTCGAGAGGCTTCGACTTTCCTGAGAACGAAATCTCCTGGTTGAAAGTGTCTATCTTGGACTTTGGCATTGTAGTATCGAGTGAGGCGGTACTGGTATTCCGTTGCTCGGATGCCGGCAATCTCTCGGAGTTCATCTATTAGGTCGAGGTTTTCGAGCAGTTTCTGATCGTTTGCCTCAGGAGAGAAACAGATGACTCAGAGGGAGGGATTGGCAATCTCCAACGGGATGACGGCCTCTGCACCGTACACCAACTGAAAAGGACTTTCACCGATTGCCGTTCTGGGAGTCGTTCTGTGTGACCAAAGTACGTTCGACAATTCCTCAAGCCAGTTGGCCTTGACTTTACTGAGCCTGGTCTTGATGCCTTTTAAGATAGTCTTATTGGCATTTTTGACCAGCCCGTTAGCTTGAGGGTGGGCGACCGAGGTGAAGTGATTGTGAATGCCCAGGTTGGCACATCTGTCTCGAAAATAGCGAGAATCAAATTGCTGACCATTATCGCTTACTATCACCCGGGGGATGCCGTACGACATATGATCGACTTCCAGATGAAATTTCAGACGACTATCTCGGTGATCCTTGCTGTGGCTTCGGCCTCGATCCATTTGGTGAAGTAGTCGATGGCGACGAGGATGAATTTCTTCTGGGCCTGGGCCGTGAGGAATGGCCCGAGGATGTCGATTCCCCAGCGAGCGAAAGGATATGGCTCGGCTAAGGTGATGAGCTCCGTTGCCGATTGATGGACCAGGTGGTCAAATCGCTGGCATCGGTCGCAGTGATGTACGTAAGTTGAGCAGTCGCACTGCAGAGTGGGCCACTAGTAACCTTGCCGTAGCAAGATCCCGGCGAGCGACCTTCCTCCTAAATGCGCTCCGCACAGACCTTCGTAAACTTCTTGAATCGCTCGGTTGGTTTCATCGGTGCTGAGGCACTTCAGGAGGGGACCGGAGAATGATCTCCGGTAAAGAGTGCCATCTAGAGTGACGAATCGCCGAGCTTGGTACTTCAATTTGCGGGCTTCCCGAGGGTCGGGAGGATTTTGAGAATCTTGGAGCCACGATAGGTACGGGGTACGCCAGTCGCTTGGGGAGGCCGAGTAAACAGCCAGGAGCTCCGAGTCGATGCTCGGTCGCTCCAGCTCTTCGAGGAGGATCGATCGAGTATCCTCGGGGTCAAGAGAGGAGGCCAGCCGAGAGAGGGCATCCGCTCGGGAGTTTTCCTCTCGAGCTATTCGGACTACCTCAAATCTCTCGAACCGCTGTGCCATGGCTCTGACCAGCTGGAGGTATTTGACCATCGGTGCCTCTCGAGCTTTGTAATCACCGTTGACCTGGCTAGCGACCAGCTGGGAGTCAGTGTGAATTTTGACTCGCTCAGCCCCCAGCCGTCGGGCCATGCGGGCTCCCGAGATGAGAGCCTCATACTGGAGGCGTTGTTGGATGCCTAGAAGTTGAACTTCAAGGCGTATTGTAGCTTTGCTCATTCGGGGGACTTTAGGAGGATTCCAGCGCCGCTTCCGGCTGAGTTGGAGGATCCGTCGACGAACAGTTCCCAGGTTCGCCCGGGCATGGACGGAGATCTTTCTTCAGTCGGGATGGTGCTCTCGGCGATGAAGTCAGTGAGCGCATGGCCTTTGATAGCCGAGCGAGGCCGGTACAATATATCGTAGGCCCCAAGCATGATGGCCCATCTGACGAGGCGTCCCAAGGCTTCAGGGTGAGCGAGGACCCTCATCAATGGTTCGCCGGTCAGCACGGTGATAGAGTGCCCTTGGAAATAGGGTCAGAGGCGCTTGGCCGAGGTAACCAACGCTAGCACGAGTCTCTCGGTTACGGGGTACCTCCTTTCGGCCTCGTTAAGCACCTTGCTGGTGTAGTAGATCGGTCTCTCGACTCCCGAGTCATTTCTGACTAGGACCGAGCTAACTGTTGCTTGGGTTGCCGAGAGATAGAGATGCAGGGCTTCGCCTGGGACAGGCTTGGACAACACTGAAGACGAAGCCAAAAACTCTTTAAGCTCGGCGAACGCTCTTTGGCATTCCTCGTCCCATGTGAACGTAGCAGATGCCAATTTGGGCCCCCTCAATAGCTTGAAGAAGGGTAGGCATCGTTCGACCGCACGGGACAGAAATTTGCTGAGCGCGGCAATGCGTCCAGTAAGGCGTTGAACGTCTTTGATGCAGGTGGGTGGGCGCATGTCCAGGATGGCCTAGACCTTGTCGAGGTTGGCCTCGATCCCACGCTGGGTGACTAAGAAACCTAGGAATTTCCCGGATCTTACTCCGAAGGTGCACTTGGTAGGATTGAGCTTCATATTATACCTCAGGAGGTGCCGAAGGTCTCAGCTAGGTCGGCGAAGTGCTCCTCGGCCTTGGGGGTCTTGACGAGCATGTCGTCAATATAGGCCTCGGCGTTCCGGCCGAGCTGTCCCTCAAACATATGGTTGACCAACCTCTGGTACGTGGCTCCAGCATTTTTTAACCCGAAAGGCATCCGGGTGTAGCAGTATACGCCGGAGTCGGTGATAAAGGCGGTCTTCTCGATGTCTTCTGGATTCATTCTGATCTGGTGGTAACCTGAATAGGCGTCCAGAAAACTGAGTATCTCATTGCCCGAGGTTGAGTCAACCAGTTGGTCGATGCTCGGCAGCGGATAGTAGTCTTTAGGAGTGGCCTTATTCAAGTCGGTGAAGTCCATGCACATCCACCACTTTCCCGAAGCTTTTGGCACCAGGACGACGTTGGCCAGCCACGTCGGGTACAAGAGTGGTTTAAAAAGACCAGTCTTTTGTCCCTTGGTGACTTGCTCCTTGATGATCGCCTGCTTCTCTGGCGCGTGCTTCCTTCTCCGTTGTTGTACAGGTTTGATGGTTGGGTCGAGGTTGAGCTTATGCATCGCCGTCTCCTCTGGTATCCTGAGGAGCTGATCATCAGACCACGCAAAGACTCAGATGTACGTGGAAAGAAACTCTTTGTACTACTGTTGGACCTCAGACGGTAGGTCGGCTCCAATCTTTACTCCTAGGGTCGGGTCGTCGTTTAGGAAAATCACTAGCAATTCACCTCCAGGCTCGGCGGTTGTAGATTTTTCCTCGACTTCCCGAGGGCCCTTGTTCTTCCCGTCCGGCCTTGTGGCTTCAACCGAGATATTATAGCACCTTCTGGCCGTGGCCTGGTTACCTCGGACTTCCCCCAACCCGTTTTTGGTGGGGAACTTCATCTTTTGGTGATAGGTAGAAGGCATCGCTTTCGTTCGGCTGAGGATTCCTCGGCCAAAGATTGCGTTGTATGCTATCATACCTTTGATCACTATGAAGTCCACCATGATCGTAACGGTTTTGGGTGGGGTGCCGA
The DNA here is from genome assembly GCA_022559845.1 of Amorphophallus konjac. Lineage (NCBI taxonomy): Eukaryota > Viridiplantae > Streptophyta > Magnoliopsida > Alismatales > Araceae > Amorphophallus > Amorphophallus konjac. The sequence continues at coordinate 54,932,046 of CM040118.1, forward strand.
GAGTAACCGACAGGCTTAGGACTCCCTCGGGATAAGTGACCTGGCCATTGAACCCGCAAAGGGGGGTTCGGATCGGGCGGAGTTTAGACGGATCCTCCCCCATCTTAAGGAAACATTCATAGGATAGTACATCAGGGACACTCCCATTGTCAACTAGAATCCTGTTTACGTTACAATGGTTTATTGTGGATGATATGACTAGGGCGTCGTCATGTGGGGTGCTTAGCCCTTCCAGGTCTTGGTCGGAGAAGACTATGACCTGCGGCTCACTCGGTGGGGTCCTAGCAGGCTCGATGGCTCGGCTCGCCCGCTCTGCATGACGCTTCCTTCCTCGGCCACTGTCTCCTCCTGATGCAGCTCCTCCAGTGATGACGTTGATGTGGACCCCTCGGGGGGCGTTATCGATTTCCTCTGGGGCGCCTCGGTCTTCCTTGTGCCCGGCCACGAACCGGGATAGGTGTCCTTGACGGACGAGGCGCTCGATCTCATCCTGGAGCTGGTGGCAGTCGCCGGTGTGGTGCCCATGATCACTGTGGAACATGCAATGCTTGCTGCGATTACGGTTCTTCGACCTCATTGGCTCGGGTTGGCGGAGGAGGCCCGAGCCTTTGATGTCCTCGTAAATCTCGTAAACCGGAGTGGTTAAAGGAGTGTACCATTCGTACTTTCGTGACGGTTCCTTGTGTTCCCCGTCTCGGTTCCGCCTTTTTCCTGCACCCGAACTTGGCTCGGGTGCCCGCTTCTTGTCCCCCTTCCGACCTGAGTCGGTTGCATCTCGGCATGCGCTGAGCACTTCTTCGCACTCGACGTGGCGCAAAGCCAGAGTCACTAGCTCGGCAACGGTCGAGGGAGGGTGGAGGACAAGTTCGATGTGGAGGTTCTTGTCGCGGGTGCCCCCGGTCAATGCGGTTATGACCGAGGCGACGTCCAGACGGTGAATCCTCAGGGATTCTGATTTAAATCAGGTAATGTAAGCCCGAAGTTTCTCCCCTTGCGCCTGTTTGAGGGCCAAAAGCCCCGCTATCGACCTTGGGGGACCGCTGCCGGTGAAACTCTCCTTGAATACTCGCCCAAATTGCTTGAAATCCCGAATGGATCTGGTGGCGAGGCCCCAGAACCATGCTTGGGCGCCTTGGACTAGGGTGGTCACAAAGGCTCGGTATTTGATGGCGTCAGACGCTCCATGAAGGGTCATCAGGGCGTTGAAGCTGTCGAAGTGATCGGCCGGGTCACCCTGGCCGTCATAAAGCTTGAAGGTCGGGATGGAGGTTCTAGGAGATACCTCTGCCTTCAAGATATAGTCGGGGAACGAGGATTTCTCCTCATCCTCCGTAGAAGAGACTTTCTGCAGGGCGCGTAGGGCGTGCTCCTGTTCTGTGAAACGCCTCTCGAATTCTCACAGTCGGAGGGATAGCTCCGGCTGTCGCTGCGCCGTGGGGTTGGGGGGGCTGTCTTGGCGTTCCCTAGGGACTTCGGTCTCTGGGTTTAGACGGCGTGCCCCAGGTTTTCCCCTGTTCGGCTTGGAGGAGGCCTCTTGCTCCGGAGGAGGGGCTTGTGAAGGTCCTCCTGACCTGTTATGGATGATCTGTCGGCCTCGGAGGGTGAAGCGGCCTCCGGCGGTGTGCTGGGACACGTTCTCACGGGGAGGGCTCTCCGGAGGGGAGCGTGACTTTCCATCCCTGGCCGCCTGGGTCCTCATGAGTTCCACGAGGACATCCAGTTTTACGTTGAGGGCTTGGAAGGCGTCAGCGCCGCCGTTGAGCGGTAGCCCTACCGCCGAGGTGGGAGGGGGTGGGAGCCCTACCGCCGCGGGGGGAGGGGGCGGTCGGTCGGCGGGGGTGCTGGCATTGGAGGGGGGATTTTGTGAGGCCTGAGAGGGGCCTTCTCCCGCCGCCACCATGGCCTTTCCCCTGTCGCCGGCGGCCCTCCTCCCTGACCTTCTTCGCATCATGCTGGCTCTTTGGTCGTTTCCCACAGACGGCGCCAGATGAAGAGGCGTGATCTCGCGCTGGTCCTGAGCTGAGGAGATGATCACCGGATAGTGAACTGCAAAGAAGGGAAACGGATCAGGGGGCCCAGGGATGGTTCCCTGGGGTAAACTCTCCGATGCTTAAGTTAGTAGAGTAATGGTGGAAGCTATGTAGGGAGAAGGAAGGAGATGCACGAGATCCCTCTACACCAATGTGGTGAAGTGATTCCTGCTCAGGGAGTATAGGCGTATGTTTGACCTTACCTTTCATTGGAGAGAGTCCCAGGTTTAAATAGTGCACTGGCCTCATGAGTCCTGTAAGCTGAGGGGTTTCAGGCGGGAGTTACGTCCTCAACGTGGGCTCTTAACGTCCTCATCGTGGGATCTTTATAGCCTTGAGGGATCATGGGTCCCTTATCCTCATAAACTCCTGCTCATAAAGGGTTCTCAACGGCAGCATGGTTAAGCATTCATCGGTCGACTCGAGCATGAAGGGTGCCAACCCTGTCCGGGTGATAGGCATAGCTCGGATGAAGATAGGTCAGAGTGGGCATTGTGCGCCTGCCTTTATCCTGGCGAGGGGATAGATTGGGCGTTGTTCTTTCTCTGATCTGACCGATGTTCAAGCCTTCCGAGCCTAAGGGCCGCCGAGGAAGGTTGTGATCCCGAGTGATCTTATTGGGCTTTTCAGCCTAAGTGGGCCCTGCGGGGCTGTCACTTGTATGAGCTGGGCCTCGTTTGGTCCTGGTGGACCTAGTTTGGCTGCTCTTTAGATGGGCTACAGAAATCCCCCTCTTCACACTGCATTCGTAAAAAACAGACCCCAAGGTGGTGGGCGTTAATTCTTAATCCAACGGCTGTTCACAAAGCCGCCATTTCCTTACAAGTTAAATTCATTTAATTTAGCATCAAGTACCTTGGCGTTAAATCTTTTCTAAGATTTCTATAATGCGACGTATCGTATTACCGCGATGCACATTGTCGTGGTTAAAGTGTAGGGCACGTTATTCAAGGCCTTGACTCTTTGCCTGATCGACTTTGACTAGCTAGCGTATATCGCAGCTTATCGTGGAAACGTATTAATTTAATATCGTTGTGCTTTCCTTGACCGCATTCTCAGTTGGAAATAATGTCCGACTGAAACTTACCTTTTTCGATTATTGATCCCTTTTTGGTTAGGTTTCGTAGATCGAATCAATCGAGGAATTCCTAATCCCTTTAGGAGTCTTTCCCCCGCGATAATCGACAGGATTACCCAATTTTGGGCCTCCAATTCCTCCAATCCTTTGGATTCCGACCTAGGGTTTCCGAGTTCACGTTCTTCTATAAATTCAACCCTCGGCTATCAATTCACGAGGATGCAACCCAGGAGACTAGACCACGGAGGGGAGGTCGACACTATCTATGCTTCGTTGAGGATCTTTAAGCCCTCGCCCTTCTCTTGATTCAGGGAGTATTTTTTTAGGGATTTTGTTTGTTCTTCCTCATTCTTCACTTTCCCCCCTTTTAATGTCTTTTGATTCGTTCTAATCTCTGCATAGCATCTCATCTCCTCTTCAAGTTATCTCCTTTTTATCAAAATACACACATACACACACACAATAAACCTATTTTTTGCCCTCCCATTGGGGTTAAAAACCACCAAACCCCTAGGTGATCTAGCCCTCTTTTTATATGCTTCTATTGAAAATAAGGATAGACTCTACACTTAATCACGTTCTAATGGGCTTTCTTTTGGTGGTTCTCGTTGTTTTGCAGGCATAAGAAGAAGAAGACGTGAGGCCCTTGCACCTCGGCCAGCCCTCGAGCAAGGAAGGAACGAATTTGCACACCTTGCTGTTTCTCTAATAACGCGACGGTCAAATTTACAGCGTTCCTCAGGAACGCGACCCAACGAAGCAGCACGTTAATCATCAGGCCCTTCTTCGGCCTCTTCTCAATTTTTGAGTAAGTAGCATGCCCCTCTTCTCTAGTCTTTCGTTATTTGGCATGCTATAGGCTTCGGTGGTGATCACGATCTTTATTTATATATCTTTCATTGTATTTGCCCCTTCCCCATTCATCCTATCATTTTATCATCATTATTTTGGCACTTTTTTACATCACTATTCATCATTACTTTTTGGGGAGGTCAATTTTACGATTTACATCTTTTGGCGATCACGGTGGGACACTTTGTGTAACGACCCGGGATCCGAGTATTGGAAAGGAACCGGCCTGACTCGAACCTCAACCTGCCACCCATGAGCCCGAAGACTCGGAAGGGTTAAAAGATGGTGTGAGAGTACAAGAGAATCTAAAATAACTGCAGCGCTAGCACAAAGAACTAAATAAAATGCATGGAATTAAACAAATACTCACTAAAGAAAGCTACAAGGTCCAGAGTATCTCATGTCCAAAATAAGTACAGTCTACAGAAAGAAAAGTACAAGTACATGGGGCATACCTCGACTTTGGCAACTGGCGACTAACCCTGACTGTAGGAACCACGGTGAGCTTCGGACGCGTCTCTCGACGACCCCGCCTCACCTGAAAACATAGGGGTGAGCCTTATTTCATAGGCTCAGTAGGGATCCTGCAGACCCCCACCTCGCAATGAGAGAAATGAAACAGTAAGGTACTCACGAATACAAAAAGTAACGCTACCTAGCGGGAGTACGGCAGAAGCAACAAGCAATAATAAATAAATGAAAAAACTCTCTACAACTAACCTTACCGAACAAACCGACCTCAGTTCGACAGGAAACAAGCCCGTACCTGTCAGGAGACAAGAGCACCACCCACTAGAAGCAAAGTCGGATGCATCCCCTGATGTCTTACATCGTACCTCAGTGTCTCCCTACACGCCCCAGGCGGAGACTGAGACATACAACATGTACCACGAAAAAAGACTAGCTGGGGTCGCGCTCGTCAGCGTGGGTCCGACTGCCACCAACCACGCGTGCACACACAGACCAAGCGCTCTAGGTCAGGCCCTCTAGCTGGTTCTTCCCCCCAGCCCGGACGTAGCCTGCAAAGACGAGGGGCCCTACGATAACCAGCATAAAAACCGTCTCTCTCCGAGTCACGCTCTCTACCACTCCCAAGTGGGTCCGCACACGTGTGCGCAGGAAAGCTACGTCTAGTGGACAGGTCACTGGAGGTGAGACTCAACTCACGGAAACCATCGATCGAAGAAAAATGGAGTGGCGGTCCTCTTGGGACTGCCCTCTGCTTGGCGGCCCTCCCTGGACCGCAAAAGAGGCCTAGCGGTCTCCCTGAGACCGACAGGCTTAGCCAAGTGGTCAAGCCATGACCGCTAGAAGGCAAGCCACAGGGGGACAAGCGGCCTATTGCCAGGACGCTACCCCAACCAAACGGTCCTCAGCGGGCCGCATGGCACAAGGACATGGTCGTGCCCTGACCGCAACTCTGCACGTGACTCCCAACGGTCGAAAACACACACCCCAAGGGTGCTCTGACCAACGAGGCAAACAATCATCTGTTGGCAGCTACCCAAGGGGTAGCGGTCAGTCGCGAGACCGCTTACCAGACCTAGCGGTCCCCTTGGGACCGCTAAGTCCAACCGACATTCAAAAATGCCTGGCGGTCCCCCAAGAGCCGCCAAATGGGGCCTAGCGGTTCCTGGTAGGACCGCAACCCCAACCCGAGCACGGAACGGCGGGAACAGCCAAAAAAACCCGATCCATGCCCCGATCATCCCCCGATGATGGGAAAACAAAGGGGAATTCATCCCCAACCCTCCTAGCATGATTTTACACCCATAGATCGGTCAAAAACCCCACGAAACGAGAGATCTGACGCTCAACCCCAAAACATGCATTTTCACCCTCCCAGCTCTAATACGCCCCTCTCGGCCTCTCCTCGGCCTATAAGTCATGAGAAAAGTGGGAAAGAGGGCAAGGATCTGTCCCCCTACCTCAAGGAAGCTCGAAACCCGTCGGATCACCGCTGATCTTCAAATCTCAGCCGAACATGATCTCAGCGCCCCGCGCCGCAAGAGTGCCACCGTCATGATCACCTCGCCGCCGCCGTCGTCACCACGTTGCCGCCTTGGTCTGCCGTCCGTCGCTGGAGGAGGAAGGGCACCGCAAAGTTTGGATGGGGAGAGCTTGCAATGGTCGGGGCTCACGGGGGAGAAAAGAGAAGAAGAAGAAGAAGAAAGAAGAAAAGAAAAATGGTTATTTATAGAAAATTTGAAAAATCAGAGAAATATGGAAAATTGGGAAAAATTATTTTCTCAATCCTCGGAACATGCTCGATACACTGGTATCGTCTCGGAGTAGAAGAACGCAACGGTTTACCCTGCACAGGGTTCCGAAGGCTCGTCAGAAAAAAACACGCGTAAACCACAAAACGTGCTCCGGGACACCCGAAAGTGATCCGAAACCCACGAATCCAGATCCAAAAAATGTCCAAAAAACCCGGGACATTACACTTTGTGTCTATAACGTCCGTTATTCTGCCTGCCTGCTTCTTAACTTGTTCATGTGTGTGTGTGGTTGTTTGTTGTTTTATTTTAGTTGCATCAGTTTCTCCTCTCTGTTGCCATCGCGACCAGACTCAGGACCGCGTCAATTGACGTGACTCTTGTGGAACCGTGTTATTTGTGTCTCTGTGCGTCGACATTGCATTATGTTCCTGTGTTTTTCCATTTCCTTCTGTTGTTCTTTTGAGTTCTTAAAAGACGCGCCTAGTGTCTCTATCGCGACAGTGTCGCGCTCCCTACGTGTGCCGCGTTCCTGTAAGTCCCTACCCGAGAGCTATTTTGTCATATCATTCATCGGGTTTCTATTTATCATCTTTCTGTTGAGTTATGGTTTTGGTGATTGTTGTGATTATTAAGTTATGGTTTTGATGATAACTAAACTTAATGTATGATTAAGTGATGATAACTAAACTTGTGGTTGATTGCTCATGCTCTTGTTATTTATGTATGGTTGAGATGGCAAATGGGAACGGTTACATGGTCTTGATCATTGGTTTGTATATGTTGGTTTTACAAGAGGCAAGAGGTTTCATAACCACTTCAACGGGAATAAGCATGGTATTAACCTTGACTATCTTGCTTGCAGGATCAAACACATGGCAGTCACCTGGTGAACCAAACGTGTGGATAAGCACCATGCTCCTCTACAATCCAAAATAGGTGGTATATGTCATTTACTGTCAAGAACCATTGATCAAAACACACAGTAAAAATTCACAAGGACAAAGACTCAGTTGACACATTCTAAATTGTCAAGGGTGATGCCACAGATATGAACGGGCTGCTAAAGGACTTAAGCGACGGAGCTGAAGAGGTTAATGGATCGACCTGGGAAAACCCGGGGTCTGCCCAGCTGGTGGTCGACCGCCAGCTCAAGGGCGGTCGACCGCCCCGGCCAGCAGCTCACCGCCTACAGGGATTCACAGTGGCGGTCGATCGCCAGCCCAGTAGCGGTCGACCGGAATTCCTAGAAACCAACGGCCAGCAATTCTCTCAGTAGCGGTCGACCACCAGCCTCTGCAGGTCGACCGCCAGCCCCGATAAGCCAAAAATATTGACTTTTGTCCATCTCGAAAGAAGCATCTCCTCTTGCTATTGTTTAATCCCAAAGCCACCAAACCCTCCAGAATTTATGGATCTGGTCTAGGGCTTGTCCATAGACCTTCCAAGGGTTATAAAACATCCTATTAGAGTCATAACCCTAATTATCCAAGATATCCAAAGGGGAGGCTGTCCAAGGAGGAAGAAGAGGTACTGTAGCTCCGTGAACAGTACCTCGTGCAGCAAGCTCTTCACCTATCTCCAACCCATTCAAGGTATTTCTGAAGCCATTTACCTCCAAGAAGGTGTAGAAGCAATCAAGGTTCAAAGCTACATCCATACACCTCTTCATCAACTCAAGGTGATCCAAGGGAAGAAGAAGAAGGATGCTACAAGGAAGAAGGAGACATTCAAGCATCATCTGAAGATACTCTAGCTCCATTTGAAGTCAGCAGTCTCAAAGGAAGAGAACAAGCTCACAAGCATCAAGAAGATATATGGATTTGTCCAAGGAAGAAGGAAGGGTACTGTAGTCATGAACAGTACTCCGTGCAAGAAGATCTACATCAAATACAAGACCATTCAAGCTGAGTCTCAAGCTATTCAAGTGAAGAAGGAATCAACGCGAACATCCAGAGCACACACTCATGGGGAGCCTAAATCAGGAGCTTTCTAAACTGTGGTTTATTCATGTTTGTGTTTTGTGCTTTATAGTTTCAGATTTGTGTTTCTTATAAACTGCAAACTCGTGTGTGTGTGTGTGGATCGTTGTTGGATCTGTGGTCGTGTGTGTGTGTGTCGTACTTGATTCGTGTGTGCGTAGGTCTTCTTAGATCTGCGTGTGTGTGTGGATTTATCCAGATCTTAGTGTTTGTGTGTGTGGAGTGCTGCACTTGTCGCAGTGTGTGTGTGTCTTGTTGATCCGCTTGTTGGATCATGTTGGAGACTTCATCTCCGTGTGTGTGTGTGTTTTGGGGCGCGTCCCCGTGTGTGTGGGCAGGCGTCGTCCTGCTTGTGTGGTTGGAGCGTCATCTCCGTTTGGGGATTTATCCCCGAGTGAAGCCTCACCGGGTTTGGTGAGGGGTGGACGTAGGATTGCCGTCGTTGCATCCGAACCACCATAAAAATCGCTGTGCACTATGGTTTGATTTGTGTGGTTTGGTCCTTTTCTTCTACCTCCATTCTAAGTGAGTGTATTTGTTAATTGTTGTTACGGATTTATCTACGTATATCTTGCATATTCTATATCTCATCATACAAAGTTTGATAAATCCAATTTGTGTTCAAATAGTTTTGAATATCTTACTAGCATTCTATCACATATTTTAAAAAGGCCAAAAGTTTCCTTAAAATTTGTAAACACCCAATTCACCCCCCTCTTGGGTGTCATTGATCACGGGACTTCAATTGGTATCAGAGCCAAGGCTCTATTTTTTTATAGATCTAACGATCTAGAGTGATCCAGATCAATGACTACCATTATGTATACTTTGAATTCTCCACCGATTTTTGATGGTTGCAATTTCGATTTGTGGTTAGGTAGAATGTGCAGTCTTGTCAACTAATATGACCCTAAGCTATGGAAGCTTGTTTCATATGGTCCTTATGAGTTGCCTAATGACAAAAATGTCTGGACTGAAAATCAAAAGCTTAACCATGATCAAAATTGTTTGGTGTTAAAGTTATTAATTGCTACAGTTGATTCTAATTATTTCCCCTTTGTCTCCCATTGCAGATCCGCGAAGGATATCTTGGATGGCCTAACCAAAATCCGGAAAGAGGATGGAGACCAATGTCTTGTGGTAGGGACGAGTGAACAAAGGAGTGATCAGCCAAGTGGATCAAGCTCACCAAGTGGATCAAGCTCAAAGGTAAATTCTGATTCTGATAATGAAAATGAATTTAGCTATGAAGATTTGTTGAATGCATATGATGAGCTTGCTGAAAAGTACAAGAAAGTTAAGTCTGAAAATAAAAAATTGAAAAAGAAATCTGAACATGCTTTTCTTGAGAATGCTTCTTGTGATAAATGCTCGAAACTTGAAAAGGAGATTAGTGCTTTGTTAATTCAGAACTCCTTACTTGAAAGGAATGTGAAAAACCTTGAAAAATTTAAAAAAAAATCTTCATGTAATAAATGCTTGAAATTCAAAACGGAAAATGAATCTCTTATGACTGACATCAAAAACTATGAAGAAGTCATTTCATGCATGAGAAAAGAAAATGAAGGATTGAAATAGTTGAATAATACCATTTCTGAAAGATTGCTTATTTTTGAAAAAGAGAAAAGTTTACTTGTTGATGAATGTGAAAAGGTGCATGTGTTGGAACAAGAAGTGGAAAACCACAAAACCATCAATATACATTTGAATGAAAAAATCAATTCTTGTGAAAATGTGATTGTTTCCTATGAATTGTACATTTCATCACTTGAAAAAGAAATCTCTGACTTGAATGCTTCATTATCTAGATTTGTGGATGGTCAAAATAACCTCGACAAATTACTAGGAATGAAAGTAAACTTTCAAAGAGAGGGGCTGGGCTATAATCTTGTGAACAAAAAGAAGTTTGAAAATAAAGTTTATACATTCTTTGTGCATAATTCAAACATAGCCAGCACATCAAATGAGAATCTGAAAAAGGAAAATCATGTTGCACACACACATGGATCCACAAAGAAAATCAATTTGCATCAAAAATCTAAAAATACTACTAGTACACCCATGCATGTTAAACATACTTCTGCCACACACACACAACCACTTAGAAAGAAACTCTCATATGTTTACTGTGGTAAATCTGGACATGCCATGCATGATTGTTTCATTATGAAGAATGATGATTTGAGAGCATGTAAGAAAATGAATGATTTCAAAAAAGTAAAAAAAGTTTCATTTGGGAGAAATAGATTTGAGAATTCTTATGTTCGTGCTAAAAGACAACATGGGAAAATGGCTTCTGTGCGTTGTTTCTATTGTGGTGAATCTGGGCATACTAAGCATGATTGTGAGTTGATGCATGGTTGTCCTTTGATGAAAAATGATAATTTGAATACTGTCAAAAAGTGGAAACCATGTGCAAATGTTGCTGCTAACCCACAAGGACCCAAAAGGATTTAGGTACCTAAGAATGACAAATGAGAAATCTGTTTTACAGATGTGCCTTGGGAATGTAAAGCATGAAATCTGGTTTCATCAAGAAGGTAAGGCACACGGGTCAAGTGGCATAAGTCAGGTTGGAAGAAAAATCAAAAACTGAATTTGAAGATCATGTGATATCCCTCCTACCTTTGTAGTTACTCTGTCATGTTTTAACTCACTTTGTGTCATATAGTCATGTAATCTTGTATATGTTTGCACATGCATTTTATTCATAGTTGTTTACATATTTGTACGCATATCACTTGTGATATAGTATCTTGTTGTAGGAGAGCTTGAAGATTCTTCAGATCATGATCTCACTACATATATTGAGTTTGAGCACATTTCACTTGTCATATAGCATCTTGTTGTAGGAGAGCTTGAAGATTCTTCAAATCATGATTTCACTACATATATTGAGTTTGCATACACTTTCACGTACTATCTTACATAAGTTGAATATTATGAATTCATGTCATAATGCATAGCAATCCTCCTACCTTCACCACCCTTGACTACATAGTATATCAAATGGTGACATGTGGAAGGGCATGTTTCGCCTGTCTGAAAGTTATCACTACGCGCGAGGTGATCTTCGGATTAAGTTCTCCGTCCGGTATTATGAGTCAATTAGTTACAGGCTGCACATGGCATTAAGATGTTAATGAACATCTTGCATTTATGCACACACTAAGGGGGAGCTACCATTCGTCATATGAACTTAATGTTTAGGCTCACACATGAGTCATGCATTGCATCTAGAGCTTTCTAGAGGATGTTGGTTGTTAAAATAATTTGTCATGCATTTAAATCTAGAAGTGTTTAAGTAGACTTTAGGTGCTAAATAAAAGTCTTGACTTGAATCGAAATTGACAAATCAAATCATTTCATCTTTGGATGCATATCATACTTTCAGGAATACAAGTGAGATTGGGTTAGCTATGATCAAGAAGGACGAATCAACTGAAGAAATATCTTGCAAGGATGAAAAATGATGAGAGCATTCTCAATTGCCACCAGAAGATGGGATACCAGAACTTGAAAAACCTCCAGGATCGACTCAAGCACAAGCTGGTGAAAGTCCTTGTACGTGCTAAAGTAAGTACCCAAGACATGGTATGAAAAGCCCGCATCTTTTGATTGAGAACATGTTAAATAGGTAAGGTTGATCAAACACCTCCCACAAGACAAATCAGGTAAAAGACATTTTAGTAGTTTGAGTATATATAGATGATATCATTTCTGAGCTACTAATAATGCCTTTTGTGAACATTGTGCAGGGATTGTGCAAGAAGATTTTAAAATACACTCATCAGTAAACTGAATTTTATTCTTCTTTGGATTGCAGATGGAAGGCTTGGAAGAAAATGGATTCTCAAGGCAAAGGTATGAAAATCAAAATATGAAGTACTAACCTTCACGGGGTTAGTGATCTTAGGGCATGAAGGCTTGCAATCTTGTCGTCTGAACTAAGGTAATTCAACCTTGTAAATTCATGCAATGGCCTCTTTGTCACTTGGTGACACTCTCAAGTGACAGGTATTGATTGTAAAAACTTGAATTGTCATTTACTAGCATGTTGTGATGAATGTGCCTAATTGATTGAATCAATTTGAAATCTTGAAAGATGTGTATCAAGTGGTTGCATATTGAATATTCTCAATTTGAATTACATGATCACACTTGAATTGAATTACATACATGGTATATCAAATGGCGTCTGTGGAAGAGTGGATTATATCCACTTGGAAGCATTCCCTATGCGTTGAGCTGGGTCTTCGGACTAAAATCTCAGCCTTGTACCAGATCCTGAAAATTATGATTGGTGGAGTTATGAATGAATCCTTGAGCTGAGTTCTTTAAATTGAAAATATGTTTCTGATCAAATGATTCAAACATTTGACTTTTGGATGATTTCTAATTTCAAAACTTGTGAAATGCTCTTGAATATCTGATTTTGAACAATTCTGAAAATTGGGTTGCATTGCTTAATTTTGATCATTTATACACCCTTATTCATAAAGACCATGTCATGAAAAATATTGTTGACACATTAATATAATGTGAATGCTCCAATGTCGGATTTGCCTCAAGGTTTGAAGATCAAGCCCTCCTATACTACATTTGCATCTTGCATCACATGCTCATCTAGGCATAGGTTGCACGCATTAGAATGAATTCATGTATTAGCTGAAGTTAGTTCATTCATTTGGTATCAGAAGTTTTGCACCACATTATATTCTATCTTGGCATGTTGCATTTCATTACTATATGATCAAGTTGCATTGCATCAGTACTCATGCATTAGTTGCATTCACTTCATTCAATTGGTATCCATTTGTTTGGCATCAGTTGCACATTTGCATTGCATATTGCATACATTCCCTCTGTGTGCTTGCTTGATATTATATGCAATTCACCCCATCCCTTGGCATTTCTATGGCCTTATGTCTTCTTGCTAAATAATACTACATTTGAGTCATTATTGGAGTGTTTCATGTCGTACTCTCTGGGAGAGTTTATATTTCATAAATGCATCTATTTAGGGGGAGTTGCACTGTTATGTATTCATGATATTTTCGGTATACATGCTGAATCAAATTCGCACACTTCATGCACAAAATGTGAAAATGAGTGTTAAAAATAAGGATATATGAATTTCTTCTCAACACTCTCGAGATGTTAAACTTGTTGCATGTATGTTTAAGAGACAGTTGAGGAAAAAGCTGCCTACCTATCCTTTTTTTGACAAATCTCGAATGAAAATGAAAGGCAGAGCAATGCTAGTCTCACTGAGTAAACTGGGCACATGTCACCTGAGACGTGATGTGGTTCATATCTGAAAAGTGTTAACTAGTATCTCTATTCATAATGAGGTGAAATGATTCTGTATTCTGAGTAACCGGGGATTCTGGCATGAGCTCCATGCGTCTACTCGCGTAAAAAGGAATTATTTGAACCTGACCACTCTTGAAAAATTGCTGACTATCTGTGAGAATAGTTGAGTTGAAAAATGATGGTGAAAACTCTTTGTGGTAGAGCGTAGCCTCCAATACTCTGTTCTCAAAATAAAAGTGCAGTCTGTAAAATATCTCCTTATGTTGATCTGAAAATCTGAATATCCATATTACAACTATCGTTTTTCATATTACTCACTTACACAGCTGGAAATTTGATTTAATATGTATTCAAAAAATTGATTGACTGCTTTAGCAATTGCATGAATCTCCTATATGATTGCACAATCTCTCATGTGCTACACATGTGCATTCCGGTTAGCATGACTCTCTTGCATCTTTCTTATACCCATTCACTTCTTATATATGTACGGGGGAGATTGCATGTATGTTTATATGTAACTGTTTGGTTGCATTGTGTGCACTTCATGAGTCACCATTTGCATGTGTTGCATTTCATGCATTTCAAACCAAAATATAAAAATCAGAAAATTTGAAAATCAAAGAAAATCCTTTTGATATGCCCTCCTACTCTTGCTTGTTGTGAAAATCTGCCATGGGATCTAGATTTTGAATACTTTTCTGCTGAACACCTCATCCTGTGCACATCTTCCTCCACTGGTTCATATCCTTGAGGCCAATCACCACCTTCAATTGGTATCAATACATGCTTGACTGTATTTACTTGGATGGTATCATATTGATTTGTGAGAATAATCACCAATTGATTTCTTCTGATTAGCATCATATTACTTTGCTCGTCTATGATTTGCCCTTGCTTCTTCTGATTTGATATGATGGGCTATTGCTGTTTCAAAGGGAATTAATTTTGTTCTTCCTTATTTGGCTCCTTCCAACTCGCTTGATATTGCTATTGTGGGAGAAAGAGTTGTATTATCCCGCCTTTTGATTATGTCAAAGGGGGAGAAAATTGATGATTGTGTGTGACAGGGGGAGACGAATATATGTGCCATTCTGTTGTATCCACTCTGTTGTATCATCATTAATAAGTTTATCATTAAGTTTGTCATCATCAATAAGTTTGTCATCATCAAAAAGGGGAGATTGTTGAGTTATGTTATTTTGATGATAACTAAACTTAATGTGTGATTAAGTGATGATAACTAAACTTGTGGTTGATTGCTCATGCTCTTGTTATTTATGTATGGTTGAGATGGCAAATGGGAACGGTTACATGGTCTTGATCCTTGATTTGCATATGTTGGTTTTACAAGAGGCAAGAGGTTTCATAACCTCTTCAACGGGAACAAGCATGGTATTAACCTTGACTATCTTGCTTGCAGGATCAAACACATGGCAGTCACCTGGTGAACCAAACGTGTGGATAAGCACCCTGCTCCTCTACAATCCAAAACAGGTGGTATATGTCATTTACTGTCAAGAACCATTGGTGAGACTCTTACCTTATCTTAGCATCGATCTCACCATGTGTATCTCATATACCTCTCATTCATACACCTCATTCATGCACATTAAAACATGAAGCCCTTCTGACCATCGTGCGCCCTCGCCCGCAGATCAACCTGTACGGTCAGGTCGCGGGGATCGACCTGCTCGGTCAGGTTGCGGGGGTCAAGGGGGCAGCGCCCCTTATGGGGGTTTCCGGGGGCGGAGCCCCCAGAACAAAATTTTGATTAATGCTCAAATGGTTTGCATGAACTTCATGCATTTATCATATGGATGGTTGAGCTATAGTTCTAATAAATTATGTATGCTTTTGCAGGTCAAAACACTCAGTAAAAATCCACAAGGTCAAAGACTCAGTTGACACCTTCTAAACTGTCAAGGGTGATGCCACAGACATGAACGGGCTGCTAAAGGACTTATGCGACGGAGCTGAATAGGTTAACGGACCGACCCGGGAAAACCTGGGGTCTGCCCAGCTGGTGGTCGACCGCCAGCTCAGGGGTGGTCGACCGCCAGCTCAGGGGCGGTCGACCGCCCCTGCCAGCAGCTCACCGCCTACAGGGATTCACAGTGGCGGTCGATCGCCAGCCCAGTAGCGGTCGACCGAATTCCCAGAAACCAACGGCTAGCAGTTCTCTCAGTAGCGGTCGACCACCAGCCTCTGCAGGTCGACCGCCAGCCCCGATAAGCCAAAAATATTGACTTTTGTCCATCTCGAAAGAAGCATCTCCTCTTGTTATTGTTTAATCCCAAAGCCACCAAACCCTCCAGAATTTGTGGATCTGGTCTAGGGCTTGTCCATAGACCTTTCAAGGGTTATAAAACATCCTATTAGAGTCATAACCTTAATTATCCAAGAGATCCAAAGGGGAGGCTGTCCAAGGAGGAAGAAGAGGTACTGTAGCTCCGTGAACAGTACCTCGTGCAGCAAGCTCTTCACCTATCTCCAACCCATTCAAGGTATTTCTGAAGCCATCTACCTCCAAGAAGGTGTAGAAGCAATCAAGGTTCAAAGCTACATCCATACACCTCTTCATCAACTCAAGGTGATCCAAGGGAAGAAGAAGAAGGATGCTACAAGGAAGAAGGAGCCATTCAAGCATCATCTGAAGGTACTCTAGCTCCATTTGAAGTCAGCAGTCTCAAAGGAAGAGAACAAGCTCACAAGCATCAAGAAGATACATGGATTTGTCCAAGGAAGAAGGAAGGGTACTGTAGCCGTGAACAGTACTCCGTGCAAGAAGATCTACATCAAATACAAGGCCATTCAAGCTGAGTCTCAAGCTATTCAAGTGAAGAAGGAATCAACGCGAACATCCAGAGCACACACTCAGGGGGAGCCTAAATCAGAGCTTTCTAAACTGTGGTTTATTCATGTTTGTGTTTTGTGCTTTATAGTTTCAGATTTGTGTTTCTTATAAACTGCAAACTCGTGTGTGTGTGGATCGTTGTTGGATCTGTGGTCGTGTGTGTGTGTGTCGTACTTGATTCGTGTGTGCGTAGGTCTTCTTAGATCTGCGTGTGTGTGTGGATTTATCCAGATCTTAGTGTTTGTGTGTGTGGAGTGCTGCACTTGTCGCAGCGTGTGTGTGTCTTGTTGATCCGCTTGTTGGATCGTGTTGGAGACTTCATCTCGTGTGTGTGTGTGTGTTTTGGGGCGCGTCCCCGTGTGTGTGGGCAGGCGTCGTCCTGCGTGTGTGGTTGGAGCGTCGTCTCCGTTTGGGGATTTATCCCCGAGTGAAGCCTCACCGGGTTTGGTGAGGGGTGGACGTAGGATTGCCGTCGTTGCATCCGAACCACCTTAAAAACCGCTGTGCACTATGGTTTGATTTGTGTGGTTTGGTCCTTTTCTTCTACCTCCATTCTAAGTGAGTGTATTTGTTAATTGTTGTTACGGATTTATCTACGTATATCTTGCATATTATATATCTCATCATACAAAGTTTGATAAATCCAATTTGTGTTCAAATAGTTTTGAATCTCTTAACTAGCATTCTATCACATATTTTAAAAGGCCAAAAGTTTCCTTAAAATTTGTAAACACCCAATTCACCCCCCCTCTTGGGTGTCATTGATCGCGGGACTTCACTTCCTTGGTCGCATCTTGTACGCTTCTTGTATATTGTTATGCATTCATTTTCCCATATTTTTCTTACCATATTCTAGATTTGGCTTAGATCATCTTGCATTCATAGCGTATTTGGCTTGGGAGACCTCCTCTCCCTACACTTTTAGGAGATCATACCCTCTCTTGGTTAAGGAAGGACCTTCCAATTGAGCACTCTGTCTCATTGGACTGAAAATTCATAAACTAAGACCTCCGTAAGTCCTTGCACCCGTGGATTCCCTCACGGAAGCTTGGCCGGTTGTACCTTGAAGTTCCCGGGTTTAGTTGGCCTATACATGGTGAGGATAAGCCTAGTTAGCATTGAAGTAAAACCATATTGAAACTAGGTTTCTACCTTGAGTGAACTACACAAACATTATCAAAAATCATTTTAATTCACATCAAGGTCTAACTTAAGAAATCAAGCGTAAGCATCTCAACTTCTTTGATATGTTTGCAACATTGCTTTGATTAAATAAGTTCTTGTTTGATTGCATGATGTTTCACTTTGATACTCAAACCAAGATGTCTAATTCAATTCACAATCATGAGGATGGTCAACCTAGCACATCATACAATCTTCAATTTTATAATTCTCACCACAATTTTTTTAAGGGACCACGTCCTCACTCTTATGGTCTTGCCCGACCCATGGGTAATTTTCAATCTTATGATCCCTCACATCAATTGCAAGCCACGATTCCCCCGGAACCATCTCTTCCACCTAGAGAGACGGTCTCCCAAGAATTGCATCTCACCCCTCAACAAGCCCAGGCCCTTAAGGCCATTGTTGAGGGTTTAGCTCCCTCTTCTCATCCTCCCCTTACTCCCACTTGGGTGGCCCATCACCCACCTTCTTCTTACACACATCCTCTTCCTCGGGTGGCCCATCACCCGCCTCCTTCTATTCCTCCTCCACGGCCCCAAGGTCCTCATGTTTCTTGCAACCCGGCCCGACCGGGTCCTTTTATGGGTCAACCCCTCCAAGCTCCACGGCCATCATGCCAACCCTATGCTTCTCAAGTTACACCCCTCCAACAAACTCTTTTTGATAAAATCGCTTCAATGGAGGAACAACTTAAGAGGGTCACAAGCCTGCGACCTCCTCCTCCTCCTTCTCTAAGTCAATCCTCATCACGCCTTTATGAATAACCTCACCAAGATGGAGAATGATTGGAAGGAGAGGAGAGATAACAATGGCATCAACAATACATATGAGCTAGATGATTCAACGAAGGTCAATGATCAAGTGGACGCCGTTCGCTCATATAGCCCTCCGTCCCCACATTCATATGTGCCAAACCTTTCACAACATTGTACACCTCCACCACTAATTAATACGCCTCCACCACGGCGTCCACTTGAGTCTGACTATGAAGAACACGAGCCGGCATGTGAAGAATTGAAGACGGCACAAGATGAAGCTCCTCAAGAGGCACCCATTCCGAGTTTTCTTTGCTTCCCTCTTCCTCCATTACCTGGAGAACCGCCTGCTCAGGACGATGCCACCGTCCCAGACCTCATTTACGAAACCAATTAATGTTACGATGATGGGTCGATACTTCAATCACTCACATCGGCGCACCATGACCCTTCACCTACCCTTCAAACCTCTCGCACAACCAAAATTCGATGCTTCTTACGCACCAAACCCTCACCTTTTACACCTCCAACTACCACACCATTAATCTCCCCCAAGCCATCCGGGCCCTCCACTGATCCACCTCCAACCATTTTACCTTCATTAACCCCCACACCATCAGCCTCCGCCGAGTCCCCCATCAATTCCTCTACCTAACCAGGTAAACCCCTATTGCCGCAACCTCAGACCGCTATTATTCCCATCATCCCAAAACCAACCGCCCTTATCCCTCCATTTACCCCTTTGTCTGAACCCATGGCTAATCCCGAGCAGGGTCCACCCCCTGTTGCACTCGATCCAACCCGGTCTGCTTCCGAGCAAGGGGAGAGGCTCGACGTGTTTGAGCCTGTGCTTCTACTTACCCTTCCTTTAACACCTACCATTGAAACGCCATCATCTATTAAGCCTACTGTCTCCACTTCACCTTCTTCCACCACCTCTCGGAGTGGGTGCCTTGTCACAAATATGTGTGCCAACGATGATGTTCGAGAGCCAGGCAAGAAAGATTTGGCTATGGCTATGCTATTCAAGAGTCAAGATTTTATTTGCCGGATGTCGATTCGTGTACATGTGCCAGGCCTATTTGAAAAGTCTCCCAAGCTGCTCACTAAATAAAAATGTCAAGAATTGATGCCATGCTGGCCCAAAGTCAGAATCATCAAAGTTACTTTGCTCATTGGGCGTAACATAGTCAAGGCTCTCATTACCCCTTGTTCCATTATAGTGCAAGTTCCCAATCAAGAGAAGGGGTCCTCCTCAAGCATCACAATGACACATGCTTCTGCCAAGGAGATGATGAAGCCTATGCTTAAGGGCGGGGCAGGGCACCCTTTGCTGGAAGTCCTCCATATCAAGTCTACTTCATATTTACTTCCATGCGAGGGGAAGACAGTTTCATCAACAAGTTTGCTCAAGTTCCTCACGCCGAAAGGGGAGCCCCCATGGGCTGACATTAGGAATCTATCAAGGGGACCTACACAAGAGACTTGCCATGACAAGAGTACCACTTCACAGGGAAAGCTCCTCAATGCTCTCCATGTTTGTCTATCAAAGAAAGATGTTGTGAACATCAAAGGCCAAGGAGCGATGATTGCGCCAAATGTTTATCCAAACAGGGCCAGGCCTTCTGCACGGTGGGCCCGTTATGTAAAGAGGCATCTAGGAACAAGAAGCTGAACTACTACAGCAAAGCCGCCGCGTTGTCAGATGATAAGGAGGCTCAAGGCCCAAAGAGTGTGTGATGGGCGCTCAGTTATACCATCTTCCCCTTGTTCTGCTCCGTCCTTATTCATCTTGCTAAGCACTTCTCCTTGGGTCATCTATCTTCTCTCTTCCAAATCAATTCTATCATCTTTCCTAAATCATGTTTTGTTTTCTCGGTCTCCTACTCAATCTAATTCCTCTTCTCCGTTTCAATCCTCTCACCATCCCCTCCAAGAATTCTCTCATCATTACCCTTCTTTCTCCCCAGGACCTCCCAATTGTCCGGAATTTATGTCATCATTCCAATGCATTTTTCCTTGGGGACACCTAAAGCTCCCCTTCCCTTTAAACTCCATGAGTTATCCACCTAATCCATCTGCCTCTCAGGAGGTTTC
The DNA here is from genome assembly GCA_022559845.1 of Amorphophallus konjac. NCBI lineage: Eukaryota > Viridiplantae > Streptophyta > Magnoliopsida > Alismatales > Araceae > Amorphophallus > Amorphophallus konjac. Next base: position 54,952,417 of record CM040118.1, read on the forward strand.
AAAATCTCTTTCTTCTATTCTTTGGGATTCTTCTCTAAACTTGTGTTCCGCCACTCTTCATCTCTCCGCCAATCAGGGTCTCTACCATTTCTCATGTTATTTTTAGGGCTTTAGTCCCTCATAACCCCCTATGATTCTGGTATCTTCTGTAGATCTTCATGTTTTCAGGGATTCATGCCCTAGCAAGGGAGTTCAAGCCCTGTCTCTTTTCCTTTTATCCTCCTTTGTCTGTGTCCGTCTACTCATCACTTTACCGTGTTGATTTACCTCCAACCTTCATCCTATCCTTTATCCTACGAGTTGCCAAGACAAGAAATGCAAGCACAAGGGGCAACATGCTGACTGCTTCAGGGTTACAAGTCACCTTCACCAAGGGATGAAAGGTACAATTTAATTGTGCAAGAATGCATCTTTGATTTTCATATTATTCATTTCTATGCATGAGCATAAAAAGTGAGGTTTTCAACATGATAACGAGTGTTACTTAGTTCAAAAAAAAATAAAAACAAAAAATCATGTCAAGTCAGTTCAAGATTATATTTTGCTTCTGCAACATCTAAAGGTATAATGAACACCGTGCTAGGAGTTCGACGTTCTTTCCCCGATTGTTAAGGGCCATTCCTTTGCACGGGTCGCACACACTACATGGCATCCTTAGTCGGCTCCCTTGGAAAACATCGTTCCTACTTTGTGATGCGGGACGGACTGAGGAGACGACGCCATGTGAGACGGACACGACTCGACCAGCAACGACACGACTACTGGAGCGACCTCGGCTCGACACTAAGAGCTCCTATAGGCTACACGTCGCTAACAGAAGTGCAAACTCACTCGTCGTCCCATGCGAGGGAAAGCGTAGATCGTGCGCGGTTAAGGAACCGGCAGAGTTCAAGGTAGTCTGACTCAACTTCCGGACTCGGATCGAGTCGCGGGATGGGTCACTCTCGCACTCACAGCGGTGACATGGACACACGGGCTAGAAACCTACACTCTCGCAGCGGCATATGACCAAATACTAGCTAAGCAAATGAATGCCAAGAAGGTAAGATCGTTACCTCCACGCACCCGGCGTGGCGAAGACAACCCCGGCCGATTTACGGACTCCCAGTTAAACAATGTTACAGCGGTACAAATATTTGACCCACTCCATGCAGGGAGGTAAAAGGTCACATGCGGGGCCCGGGAATCACGCGAATCGGGTTGACGGGCAGCATCTTGATGTCACCCGGCGGTGCCGAACTCTGCGTTTTCGTGTTGTCCGGACGGCGCGTTCTACGGGCCTGTGGGGCCCACGAATGGCGCTATCCTCCCGGCCTGCTGGGGTTGGGCCCGATGTGATGGGGACCCCTGGTGGCGCGCCTCCCTGGACGGCGGTCGGCCGCAAACTCCGATCGGTGGCCGATCGGCTCCGATCTCCAACTCTTGAAGTTGTTGTCCACGGATTTTCACTTCTGTTTTTCGGCGTGCGCTCCGGCGAGATCGGCCGCTGGGACCAATCCCGATGTCGGATCGGGGCACAGGAGCTATCGTTGGAAAGATCTCTTGAAATTCTTCAATATAGGCCCAGAAAGTGGATCTGGATCTGCACGGATCTGGATGTTGTTGAATTTTTAAGCTTCTGTTGTACAGTACCCGAACTCTCAGATCTACAGGTGAGTTTTCTGAGAACTGCCGTTGACCGTATGGTAGATGGCCGATTCAGCTCCTGAGCTCTTCATCAAAGTGGTAGGGTTTTGAACAAGGAAACCTGAGATATTTTTTGTGGAAGATTGGAGGAGGTTATGATTTGTTATGATTTTTGCACTGGAGGGTGGTCGGATTTGGGAACAGGTGACAGCACTATAGCTAGCTCTGAAAATGAATTTTGAAAAATAGGTGGAGGGCTGATCCAAATTCAAGAAAATTCATGGTAGGAGGGGTTGATGGACAGAACCCCTAATAAAATTGGGAGCACTAGAAAAAATCACAAAGAGGTCCGAACATGGGAAACACAGGGCGGGTGGAAATTGAAATAGCAAGCAGACAGATCTGGGAAAGGAGGTTGGACGAAAATGGGAAATTGCCAAATGGAATAATTATGACCCACCAATTTTTGTAGAACGTGGGGAACACCTCTGGAACATCCCCTCAAAATCACAGCTCAAGAACACGATGGGGTGGAGAGCAGGAATTCAGAGAAGACACCTCTGTCCTGGATGGACAGAACACCGACGGCGATGGTGGAGGCGCGATGGCGGCACGTGGCGGCGGCGACCGGAACTGATAGGGGAGGCGTCACACCTCAGAATAGCAACCGTCTCAGCTGCAAGGGGGAGAGGGAGGAGAGAGGAGGGGGGCGCCCAAGGCTACTCCAAGCAAATTCTGATTTCAAATGCATTAATTCTCCAAAAATGGAAAATACAAGCTTATATAGGTTACATATCAAATCCATCCTCCACCGTTGGATCTAGGGAAGGAGAATGGAGGGCTGGATTGAGTGTGATCAACACACAAAATTTAAAATAAAAAATGAGGGGAGGGGCGCACCATTGACCATGAGGGAGCAAGCTTGACATGGTAGGTAGCCTACCTTGGACTTTGAAGTCCAATTGTCCCCCATGTGTCTTTTACCATTCAACCTTCTAGATGCCTCCATTTGAATTGTTGACTGACCCCACATGGGGCCCTAGGCTGAGGTGGATCAATGAGATGGGGTCTGAGGGGCCCTGTGGGACCCGGGGGTCCCATTTTACAAATAAGCCCCCCTTACAATCAAAATTACAAACCGAATAAAATGAAGCAAACACACATTACACACAAATAACGTCTAAACAAATATGATAAATGTCGAGACTCAGGGGTGAGTCTCTAGGCTATCTCCGAGCCAGATGGACGCTGAAGTGGCTCGAGTCGTGCTCCGCGTGCGGTACCGGCGGCTCGGCGTAACTGCTCGGGTGTCGCACCAATTCTCCCCGGGTGGGAGAAACTCGACCTTGTCGAGTAAGGGTCTGCATCGCTCCGGTATCGCTCCAGAAGGTCCGGATCAATCCGCTGCAACTCGCCATGCGTGATCCATGTGTCCTCGGTAGCGGGCCGCCCTCTCCATCGCACCAGGTAGCGCGGGTAGGATCCACTCCTGGTAACTGTCACCTGCTCATCCAGTATATGATCTATATGCTCACGCTGCCGTGACAAAGGGGCTGGAGGTGGACACTCAGGTGTGGGATCACTCTCAATTGGAGGAGATGGCTCGAAAGGCTCACTAGGGATCACCGCTGGGTCCCTATATGCAACTAGATCCGAAATATTAAAAGTAGAGCTTATACCGTATTCCTCGGGCAGGTCCACAACATACGCATTGGATCCAACGCGTTTCAACACTCTAAATGGACCGGCTCCGCGAGCTTGCAACTTCTTAACGGTTCCAGAGGGAAACCGTTCAGGTCTTACCCTGATCATGACATATTCGCCCTCTTGGAACTCTCGGTGGTGTCGGTGAGCATCGGCTAGCTCTTTGTAACGTGCATTGCTGACCTCAATGTGACGACGGACGTCGTCATGCAGACTCCTAACATGCCTAACAAAAAGAAAAACACACAGATGCACACACGACCCTACACAAACCTAATGTTAGTCAAACCCAATCATATGCAAGGTGGTCCAGGACATCCGAATGTGTGCCATGCATGCATTTGACATAATCGGTGGTTAATGTCATGGTGGACTCCTAGACATCCTATGATGCACCAATCATGGACATTGGGTTTGGATGTGGGAAGTCCGAGAGGTTTGGGCGGTTTAGGTGGACTGGGGGAACCAAAGTCTTCATTACCCCCAAATGACGGTTCGGACCTATTGCCATGTGAAGGTTGCCATGCCCGAGTAGGAGGAGTGTGATAGTGGACTTCCTTAAAGAGGTGGAATGGAGGTGGTGGGCTAAGGGGCCCACGAAGAAAGGGATCGAAGGGATCAAAGAATGTGTGACCCCTCGATATGGATTCCCTCATCTCAAGATCTCATGTGTGGAAGTCTAGAAGGTGTTGTTGATCTCCTTCATTCATGAAGGGAGATGAGACGGTGGGGGTATGATGGTGGACTCTCTCAAAAAGGTGGAGTAAATATGGTGGGTCACGGGATCCACAAGAGAATGGGTCGAAGGGATCAAAGAAGGTATGACCCCTCGGACTAGGCTTCCACAAATCACTGTCCCACATTTAGAAATCTTGGAGGTGTAAATGATCACCTTCATTCATTGTGAGAGGTGGGACGGCAGTCATAGGTAGAAAGTAAGATTCCTCCCTTGGGCAAATGGGAATGAAGTCGGGCTCGGCCGGCATAGGGAGGAGTAGAAGAACCTCCGTGGTAACATGACCCACGGTGTACACGGAGGTGATGGACCCTAAAGCGGGATGAGTGAAACTACGACCTGTGGGTCGGTCGAAGCCTGGAGCCAACAAGTGCGTAAATGTCAATTGCCGGTCTATCCCTTTAAGAAGGTCATCCAATGTATCCACATAGTGACTAGACCGGAAAGTGGTGTGAAATGAATTGATTGGCACCAGAGGTAGGATAGGGTCCATAGATGGGAGGGGAGATGGGGCCAGGTCATTCTTAAGCCAGCTAAGGAGTGGCTCGGCTATAAGTAGCTTTCCCGTTAGAAACACGGGTAGCTGTGGCTGAGGTGCCTTCGAATAAAGATCAGAGAGTGAGGCTTCTCCAACCCTTTTGTCCCCTAGGGCTAGAGATGTCCGAGTGGGACACTGTCCGGCAAAGTGACCGAACCCCTGGCAGCGATAACACTGCTGTCGTGATCCACTACGCTCCTTGATAAGTGTGCCATTATCCTTATCCTCCTGATGGACAGAGGGTGTAGGCAAAGGGGCTCTCGTGGGTGGGGAAAGAGGATCCACTATGATGGGGAGAGGACCTTGGGATGGAGCCATAGATGGCACCAGGTTGGGACTATCGGCGGCTACCTCCTTAGGCTCGTGCTTGGTTCCATCCCGTCTAGGAGGTAGGCAAGGGGGAAGCAGGGACTCGATAAAAGCACACTTCCTATCCACTCTATCCAAAATGATTTGGAAGAGTTCGGTAATGGTGGGGTTTGGAGTAGGAGTAATGTAGTGGACTCTCCCATATGAACTCGGCTTGGTCGTGGACCTAGGCTCTTCTACATGCGCGGCGCGCTGCCTCCGATTATGGCCCACTTGGGTGGAGGTGATTGGGTGGGGTCGGTTGGAGGTGACCGGGTCGGGTAGGTAGACCTTCCTAAGTTCATCCTTCATCTCATGCCACGACTCGATGGGCCTTTACCTCCTAACCTCCCTCATGCGCTCAATGCTCTCCCATTTCCAGGCGGCTTTGTGGACAAGCCTCTCTCGGGTAAAACTAACTTGCATGGCATCGGACATGGTGTAACATTCAAAATATTTGTCCATTGCGGCCTCCCACTTGAGGTAGTCGCCCGAGTCATTAGCACCATAAAAATCCGAGGCTTCCGGCCTACGGAAGGGGAGAGGATGGTTGCCAAGCCCATGGGTAGACCAACGGCCATATCGCCCGGGTGATTGGGAATCCATGGGAAATTGGGGGGAACTACATGTTGGACATGCCGACACTTGGAGAAGACCGACTGACTCTTATTGGACTACACACGAACTAGGAGATACAAACTGATGCAAACACCGACTAATGCACCTAGACCTAAACCAATATCCGGTACGTGGCGGAGTTAATCGATCCGAAGATCACTCCCGCAAGTGTGCGACCTCCCGATAGGCGTAGCCTAACGTTCGAACAACACATTTTAAGATACCGAATTATCGGGATGAAATGTAATTTTAAAACACCCTTTTTTTGTTTTGAAAATAGCGATGATCCTAGACTTGACTTAGCTAGACTATGCAAGACTTATGCAACGACTACCCTAGACTCGACTCGCTCTGATACCAAACTGATGCGGGACGGACTGAGGAGACAACGCCATGTGAGACGGACACGACTCGACCAGCAACGACACGACTACTAGAGCGATCTCGGCTCGACACTAAGAGCTCCTATAGGCTACATGTCGCTATCAGAAGTGCAAACTCACTCGTCGTCCCATGCGAGGGAAAGCGTGGGTCGTGCGCGGTTAAGGAACCGGCAGAGTTCAAGGTAGTCTGACTCAACTTTCGGACCCGGGTCGAGTCGTGGGACGGGTCACTCTCGCACTCACAGCGGTGACATGGACACACGGGCTAGAAACCTACACTCTCGCAGCGGCATATGACCAAATACTAGCTAAGCAAATGAATGCCAAGAAGGTAAGATCGTTACCTCCACGCACCCGGCGTGGCGAAGACAACCCCGGCCGATTTACGAACTCCCGGTTAAACAATGTTACAGCGGTATAAATATTTGACCCACTCCACGCAGGGAGGTAAAAGGTCACATGCGTGGCCCGGGAATCACGTGAATCGGGTTGACGGACAGCATCTTGATGTCGCCCAGCGGTGTCGAACTCCGCGTTTTCGTGCTGTCCGGACGGCGCGTTCTACGGGCTCGTGGGGCCCACGGATGGCGCCGTGCTCCCGGTCTGCTGGGGTGGGGCCCGATGTGATGGGGACCCCTGGTGGCGCGCCTCCCTAGATGGCGGTCGGCTGAAAACTCCGATCGGTGGCCGATCGGCTCCGATCTCCAACTCTTGAAGTTGCTGTCCACGGATTTTCACTTCTGTTTTTCGGTGCGCGCTCCAACGAGATCGGCCGCTGCGACCAATCCCGATGTCGAATCGGGATACAGGAGTTATCGTTGGAAAGATCTCTTGAAATCCTTCAATATAGGCCTAGAAAGTGGATCTGGATCTACGCGGATCTAGATGTTGTTGAGTTTTGAAGTTTCTGTTATACAGTATCCGAACTCTCAGATCTGCAGGTGAGTTGTATGAGAACTGCCATTTACCGCATAGTAGATGGCCGATTTAGCTCCTGAGCTCTTCATCAAAGCGGTAGGGTTTTGAACAAGGAAATCGGAGATATTTTTTATGGAAGGATTGGAGGCGATTATGATTTGTTATGATTTTGGCACTGGAGGGTGGTCGGATCTGGGAACAGGTGGATAGCACTGTAGCTAGCTCTGAAAATGAATTTTTAAAAATAGGTGGAGGGCTGATCCAAATTCAATAAAATTCATGGTAGGAGGGGTTGATAGACAGAACCCCCAATAAAATTGGGAGCCATAGAAAAAATCACAAAGAGATCCGAACATGGGAAACACAGGGCGGGTGGAAATTGAAACAGCAAGCAGACAGATCTAGGAAAGGAGGTTGGACGAAAATGGGAAATTGCCAAATGGAATAATTATGACCCACCAATTTTTGTAGAACGTGGGGAACACCTCTTGAACATCCCCTCAAAATCCCAACTCAAGAACACGACGGGGTGGAGGGCAGGAATTCGAAGAAGACACCTCTATCCTGGATGGACAGAACACCGGCGGCGATGGTGGAGGCGCGATGGCGGCACGTGGCGGCGGCGGCGACCGGAACTGATAGGGGAGGCGTCACACCTCAGAATAGCAACCGTCTCAGCTGCAAGGGGGAGAGGGAGGAGAGAGGAGGGGTGCGCCCAAGGGCTGCTCCAAGCAAATTCCAGATTTCAAATGCATTAATTGTACCAAAAATGGAAATTACAAGCTTATATAGGTTACATATCTAATCCATCCTCCACCGTTAGATCTAGGGAAGGGGAATGGAGGGCTTGGATTGAGTGTGATCAACACACAAAATTTAAAATAAAAAATGAAGGGGAGGGGCGCACCATTGACCATGAGGGAGCAAGCTTGACATGGTAGGTAGCCTACCTTGGACTTTGAAGTCCAATTGTCCCCCATGTGTCTTTTACCATTCAACCTTCTAGATGCCTCCATTTGAATTGTTGACTGACCCCACATGGGGCCCTAGGCTGAGGTGGATCAATGGGATGGGGTCTGAGGGGCCCGTGGGACCCGGGGGTCCCATTTTGTAAATAAGCCCCCCTTACAATCAAAATTACAAACCGAATAAAATGAAGCAAACACACATTACACATAAATAACGTCTAAACAAATATGATAAATGTCGAGACTCAGGGGTGAGTCTCCAGGCTGTCTCCGATCCAGATGGACGCTGAAGTGGCTCGAGTCATGCTCCGCGTGCGGTACTGGCGGCTCGACGTAACTGCTCGGGTGTCTGCACTACTTTGGCCATGTCCAAGGGGCATGAAGGTCTTTTTATCTTCCTCACTCGGGTCAAGTGTAGGAGCAAAGGGGCAGAATAGGTAAGACAACCAACTTAAGCACTCCCCGAAAGGAAGAAGTCTCAAATAGGGACAGTCTATTGAGATCTTGTTCTCCATTATCAAATTCTAAAAGTAAGTGTTTTGATCAAAGTCCAAAGGACAAATCACAAAAAACAAAAAAAAATGGCATGGCAAGAGGGTAGTACAATTTTTCCGTGGGACGTCATGAGCCCGGTCGTATGCGTGCCAGAAGGAGAACTAAGGTTTGATGATATGACAAAAAGTCCTGGCGCAAGAGACCTAATCCCTACAGGAAGTGCCGTGAGCGGAAGTCAAACTTTGATACCCTTACAACCTACACGGAGCTTGTCTCCAAGCTTTCTTCCATTTCTCCCTCTAAGGCCAAAATATTCCTCGGGTATGGCCCTTGCAGGAGCACCGATGACCAGGGGCAGTTAGCCATGGGATGCCACCCTCTAATGCACCCCCGCACTCTGGGTATCTCTTAGTGAAAGGGGAAGGAACAAGGATCCTTGGCCAATAGCTTAATTAGCCTTGATCTTGCAGCTTGCAAAGTTAAGCCTAACATTATGTTTCTTGAAGAAAAAAAAGGGGGGGAGAGAAGAGTGATCATGTGCCTAGATTCTTATTTTTCTTATACTAGCATGTAGCATTTGCATTCTTCATTCTGCCTTAATTGATAAGGACTTGGCCTTTTGACCCATCTGCTTATCAAGCAAGAGGTCAAATCAGAACAGGGGAATTAACGCGTTTTATAAAGTGTTCTACGTACAGGGACAGGTACACAAGCAGAGCAAAGTAAAGAACAACCATAAGAACGCAAGAAGCAACAAAATCTGTTCCATTCCACTAATATCGGTCAAATGTACAAAAAATGAGGGTGGATGTACAAGGATATCTCTCTCTAACTCTCTCCTCCACCCTCCTCATCTCCCCCTCTCCGTGAACTCTCAGCCTCTCCCTATCCTCCACACTGAGGAAGAAGTCTAGGTGGAGCCATCGATCTCCGCGAGGCTGCACTCTTGTCGCCCGTGCTCTCCTCTCAGCCTCCACGTTCCTCTGGTGCTAAGAGGAGGTAGCAAGATAGTCTGTGCTCGAGTAGGCACTAGGGCGTCCCTCACGCTGAGCACGCTCGCGCCCTCGCCGATAGCTCTCCTCCGCGTCCCTCGAATGCTACTCGGCAATCCCTAATCCGGTGCTCAACTACACCCTCTCCATCTCATGCTCTAGCCTCTCTCTCTCCCATCTCTCTCTCCCTATCCCATCTCTCTCTCTCTCTCTCTCTCTCTCTCTCTCTCTCTCTCTGCATCTCATGCTCTAGTCTCACTCTCTCTTTCTCGCGCACCTCCCTCTCTCTCGTCCTCTCGCTCCTCTCTACGTCGAGGAGGGCGTGCAACTCTATCGCATCTCACGGCAGTGTGGACACCCAAAAAAAAAAGAAGAAGAAAGAAAAGAAGGAAGGAAAGAAAGAAAGAGAGAGATAAAATAATAAAATAAAATAAATAATAAATAAAATAAAAACAAAGAGAAGAAGAGAAAAAAGAAAAGAAAAAGAAAAGAAAGGAAATAATAATAATAATAATATATAATATATAATAATAATAAAATAAAAGTAGTGGCCCACTCACTCTCTCTCTCTTCCACTCTTTCTCTCTCTCATTTTCTCCCTCGCTCTGGTGGTCACCCGGCACATTCTCCCTCTCCCCGGCACACCACTGTGCCGGATAGCACCCCGCGCCTGATAACCACCCCCCACTGCACCGGATGCCACTCACCTCACCGGGCCAAACACCTCTCCATATCCCGCAGTTCTATCCCTCACCCCCTCCGTATCTGGCCGGGGTTGGCAACCGGGAGACGGCGGCGCTGGCTGGGGCGTCGAGTCCGTGGGAGTCGGCCGTGACCAAGGTGACAAGCGCGGGCCTCGTGCGAGTGGCCGTGGGAGCGCCTCAACTGGTGCCTGGAGATCGCCGACATCGGCATCGATCTGCTGGTGAAGAAGCGCGGGGTCCTCAAGGATCTGAACATCTCATATCTTAGCAGGACCAAGCATCACTCCTGTGCATATCCTCCCTCGAGAAATCGGAGGTACCGTGGGCGGTAGTTGCTCCTTCACAGATGATGATTGTCTGACTTTGGCAATGGGAGAAGCACTCGATCTGCGGACTGTTGATGTGTCAAGATGTGATAACATGAGTTGCGCTGGTTGGTCCCGGTGATTGGAGGACACAGCCATCTCTAAAACATCAATGTCAGATTCTGTTTTCCAGGGCCCATCTTGCCTTGCTTAACCAAACCGAAGGACATGGAAAAGGGCCAGAGCACCATTAATCTTGATGGTTTTCATGTTTTAAGCACAGTCTTGGAACCAATTGGTCTTTACTGCAAAAAAAAACTTGATGGAGATTGGATTGGGAAAATGCAATGGTGTGACTGATGAAAGCATCTTGGCACTCTTATCTGGCCGCATGCATCTGAACATCATTGACCTGACCTGCAGCCACCTCCATCCGGCAACCCGTTTTAAGCTTCGTCCGGCACACCCATAAGGGGCTTCGCCCGGCACACCCCTCGCCGGCACACCCGCGAGGGGCTTCGCCCGGCACACCGCGAGCAGCTCCGCCCCGGCACGCTCCCCAGCCGTCTCACTCGCACACCCGCGAGCGTGTTCACCGGCACACCCACGAGCAGCTCCGCCCGAACAACCGCGAGCGCCTTCACCGGCACACCCACGAGCAGCTCCGCCCCGGCACGTCTGCGAGCGCCTTCACCGGCACGCTCCCCAGTCGTCTCACCCGGCACACCCGCGAGCGTCTTCACCGGCACACCCACGTACGGTGGCGCACTCACTCATACGGTGCCACCGCCAGGCTGGCTCCCATTTCTTCGTGACACGGTGATTACCCCCTCACCCGGTGGCGACGATGGGGGCCAAGGCCGGATATTAACCGTCGGGTATTCTCAACGATTGGAGGCCGTGGCATGCTCCAACGGCGCGAAGCGGGCGGATGGAGGCGACGTCTGCGGCATCCGGCAACCCTCGTTAACGCCCCGTCCAACTATCACCACGGGGTTGACCCACGCACGAGATGTGGCAGAGGAAGGCGACCAGTGGACCCAACAGTGCTTCGTCCCCCTTTGAAGTCCACCCTGCAGCCTATCATATAAAAGCTGATGAAGGACGAACAAAGAGGCAGCAGAGAGAGCTGAGCCAGAGCCTAGAAAAAAGAGAGAGGTGGGGGGAAGAGAGCTCAGTCCCCACCCCCTTTATCTTTGCTTTCCTTTTGTATTTCTTGCTCTTTTGATTTCTTTACGTTATTCCTGTTAACGCACCGTGCTTTTACGGTGATTTAAAATCTTGGTATTCGCTGAGCTTTTACACGTCCGTTTCGGACGTTTCCATTGCATGGGTGAATATATGTCCGTTGGAGCATTAACCCATGCGTTTCAGACGTTTCCATTCGATTGCCACCGGTTTCTATTTTTGAAGGGTTACTATGACCCTATAAATAGACCACCGAGGGTGGTCATCCAAACACAACACATACATCCTTTCTTCCTTCTTTCTCTCACGGTTCTCATCTGAGAGTTCTTTTTTTAGTTGTTATTATTTTTATTTTGCTGAGTACTTGTGAGATAGATCGTGTTCGTAAAGTTCTTCTGGAGGACGTGCCGAAAGAAGAATGGGTATCGCCTACCCGGGGTCGTCGTATCTCTAGGAGATCATTGTCACGAGAACCGCACGTCGGTCGGCAATAAACTCTCTTAGTTCAGCGACATCGCGCTTCGACCAAAAGGCTACATTTTTTTCAACCCTCTTAATTTATGTTTTAGATCTAATTAACTTGTTGTTTAGTTTTTGTTATTTTCAGCAATATTTCCAACAATCTAAGAGAGTTTATTTTTATTATTATATTATATTGCTGAAAAAAAAAAATCAAGACGCTGTTTCTTATTAGCATTTGCGGATAAAAGTTTATAATTACAAAACCTATTGTTTTGTTACATTATATACATCATATTACCCGTATCATCGTATATTGTTTGATCTACAATAATATAACGTCATCATAACTTACGTTCTTCTCTGCTTAGATAATTACTTGAGAAAATAACATATTTGACACTGATGTTATATTGATTACAATAAATTTTTTTTTGAAATTCTGTTTCAATTTTTCTTTGTAAACTTATACTTCTGAAATTTATATTTGGCATATTATTTCTGATTTAAATTTCTTAAAAAAAAGGGACCAAATATAATTCTATTTTAAATAACTTGTTTTCAAAAAAATAAAATTTTGGAAAGCTATTTTCTGAAAGTTAGTTCTGATTTCAGAAATTAAAAGTCAGAAAAATATATATTTCTGAAATTAAGATTTTGTGAAATTTCTGAAATCAGAATTAAGTTTTTAAAATTTCAGAAATCAGAAATTATGATATTATATTTCTGAAATATAATTACTCCTATTATTATATTTATGAAATTATATTTCTGATATTTAAATATAAATGTTTATAATAAAAAGTTTCTGTGTCTGAAATTAAGATTTTGTGAAATTTCTGAAATCAGAATTAACATTTTAAAATTTCAGAAATCAAGAATAATGATATCATATTTCTGAAATATAATTATTCCTATTATTATATTTCCGAAATTACATATCTGATTTTTAAATATAACAGATTATAATAAGAACAAATCTTTTAACCTTCTATGCAATAGAAAATAATGTCTGCTATAGAAAGTACTTATTAATGTTTTCAGAAAACATAATTCTATAAACAGAGATTCTACTTTAGAATTATTTTTGTTTACAGATTATTTTTTGTTAAATAAAAAAAAACATTTTAGTGAGTCCGAAACCAATTTCTATTTACAGAAAATTACCTCTTATTTTTTCTTAGTGTTTTCAGAAAATACAATTCTAAAAGTATTAGTTCTGGTTTAAATATTTTATGTTTATAGAAAAATCACTTTTTATTGTTCTGAAAAAAAACTGTTAACAGAAATTGTAAACATTCCTGTTTATAGATAATGTTTTTTTTGGAAAATAAGTTGTGTTTGTAGAATTTAAAAAAATAATATATATATATATATTTCTGTTTACAGAAAAAAATAAAAGATTTCTAGCTTTTCTGAAAATTCATGTTGCTATAAATTATTTCTTTTTCAGAATCTGAAAATTCATGTTGCTATAAATTATTTCTATCTTCAGAAATTCAGAAAATAGTTAAAATTATTTCTTTTTAATAAATAATTCTTATTTCTAGATAAATACTCTTTATTTTCAGATAACTACATTCTGGAAATTATTTATGTTTACAAAATATCTATACTTATTTCTATTTTCAGAAAATAAAATTCTGAAAATTATTACTTGATTAGTTTGTATGAATTAACTAATCTTGGTTGCTGAAAATAAAATTTAGCAATTTTTATATGTTTGAAAATATAACTTTATTATTCTCTACTTTTATTAAAATTGCAATTGTGTTAGTTACTCTGTGATAATTTTAAAGTTAAAGTGATTATTTGTTAACTTTATATATTCAAGTGTTTTAACAAAATCTCAACTTATCACACCAAAAGATTTTGTCAACCCTCAAATATTTTCTCAATGGCTAGTTTAATTACAAAAGAAACACTAAGTGCCAAACCAGACAAATTTGATGGGAAAAATTTTAAAAGATGGCAAAACCAAATGAGATTCTGGCTGACTACACTAGGCTTGATATCAGCCATTAGTGAAAGCACAACTGAAAATCGGAGTTCGGGTTCCTCTCAAACTCAAAACACTCGTCGAATTCAAACTCGGTCAACTCGAACCCAAACTGAACCCGAAACCTCCTCCACATCCACACAGGAAGAAATAGACTATCATTGTCTCCACCGAATTCTAGGAGCTCTTTCTGATAATCTATATGATTTATATTATAACTCAAAAAGTGCTACCGAACTTTGGGACACCTTAGAAGACAAATATAGTCTAGATGATGCCGGTATCAAGCGGTTCAAAGCATCAGACTTTAACAAATTGAAATTTGTGGATAATAAACGTATGAATGAACAAATCCATGAGTATGAAAATCTAGTTCACGAACTAAAAGCCAATGGATCACAGCTTGATGAACCCTTTCAAATAGCATGTTTATTAGACAAGCTACCTCCCTCTTGGTCTGATTTCACCAGGACCCTTAGTCATACCCAAGGTGTTCTAACCTTAACCCAATTGTTCGCGTCAATAAGAATAGAAGAACAACACAAGTTAAGAGAAACTGCTACTCAAAATAACCAGCCCAAAGCCAACATGGTGGAAAGTAAAATACAAAAACATCACAAAAAGTCGTTTCCTCCCAAACATAAAAACTTCAAGAAAAACTATCAACCATTTAACAAAAACTATCAACCATTTAACAAAAATAATAACAAACCACCAAATTCCAACAAACAAAATGAAAAGCCAAATGAGAATGATGAGGAGCGCTGCTGCTATGTATGCGGTCGGACCAACCATCTCGCCTACCAATGTTACTTTCGAAAGAAATCTACTAGAAAGACGAAGGAAAATGGTCCTCCTCCAACTGGCCCTCAAGTCAACATGGTGACTGATGGCGCTAGTGCATCAGAGCCGGCATTTAGGTCAGTTCTCTCAAACCCCGAAGTGAACTTGACCAATTTGCCCATTGATTAGTGGATTGATACCGGAGCTAATATCCATGTTTGTGCTAATCGCTCCTGGTTTTCCACTTATCAGGACTCAGATGCAGGAGCTGTGATGATAGGGAATTATGTGAAGGCAGAAGTGCTAGGGATAGGATGAGTCGAATAAAGTTGTAATAACCAAAGGCTTATCTTTTATTGGAAAATGATTTATGTGCGATGGCCTTTTTAAGAGTGTGTACCTCTTCCTTTAGTAAACAATTCACTGTGTTAAATGTTGAATCATCTTCCATTTAAGATTAGGTCACATAAACTATATCTCAATGTAAATAAGCTCAGGCGCACCCGAGAACTTGTGGGGGAGGCACTATTAACGGCATGTTATATATTAAATAGAATACTATTTAAACAAAATGATATTACACCCTATGAAATTTAGAAGAAAAGAAGATCTCAAAGTGTGGGGGTGTTTTTCTAAAGAAAAATTACCAGAAAATAAAAGAAAGAAATTTGGCAAATGCCTTTTCAAAAGGCTGATCTACAATTGTGATTCTAGAAGCGTCGAGGGGGATGGGATTGAGCCCATAAAGAAAGAAGTTACCACGGCGGCAACCCAACCTCACGGAGGTTCAATGGGTAGAAACAAGCTTGATAGGTAACTTGGGAGAGCACTAATGAATTATGTTCTCATCCCTATGGCGCTAGTGCTCATTTAAAAGCAAGAGGTAAGGGTGAGTGCTGTACTCTTAATGAATCCGAGACCCAAGTGGCAGGAAGGTTACCTTGCTTCCATCCTTTGTAGGATTCACCGACATGTGTGGAGTCGTGAGGCCGCGACTGTGAAAATGTGGGCTATTTTCTAAAACACACATGAGATACCTGCGCAAGGCCATTAATAGCGCAACCCGCTTAGAATCTCGATCTATCTATACTATGTGTGGATTTGGGAGAGTCTGATCAATGGGACCTGGTTCAAGGTCTAGTCCACCAAGCGCTCCCACAGACAACACCAAATATCACTAAGTGGAAATTCAAACCGAAAGGTATTTTCACCTACTGCATAGTAGAAGGTACTCAGCAACATTTTCTTTTATATACTTACTTTATAAGATTTGAAGGTTTTAAATCATGTGGGGGATTGTTAACGCACCGTGCTTTTACGGTGATTTAAAACCTTGGTATCCGCTGAGCTTTTACACGTCCGTTTCGGACGTTTCCATTGCATGGGTGAATATATGTCCGTTGGAGCATTAACCCATGCGTTTCAGACGTTTCCATTCGATTGCCACCGGTTTCTATTTTTGAAGGGTTACTATGACCCTATAAATAGACCACCGAGGGTGGTCATCCAAACACAACACATACATCCTTTCTTCCTTCTTTCTCTCACGGTTCTCATCTGAGAGTTCTTTTTTTAGTTGTTATTATTTTTATTTTGCTGAGTACTTGTGAGATAGATCGTGTTCGTAAAGTTCTTCTGGAGGACGTGCCGAAAGAAGAATGGGTATCGCCTACCCGGGGTCGTCGTATCTCTAGGAGATCATTGTCACGAGAACCGCACGTCGGTCGGCAATAAACTCTCTTAGTTCAGCGACATCGCGCTTCGACCAAAAGGCTACGCTTTCTGCAACCCTCTTAATTTATGTTTTAGATCTAATTAACTTGTTGTTTAGTTTTTGTTACTTTCAGCAATATTTCCAACAATTCCAGCATGTAAACTCCGCCCTTATGTGCCTCTAAACGCAGTGGAAGTTCACCTTGCCATGGAGTAAAGGAGAGTTACCCTTCTAAAGAAAAATTCCTTGTGTTTTGATTTCTCTGTCGTTCAGTTTGTGCCAACCTCTATACCCCTTAGGATCTGTGGTGCCCTGTGTTCGTCGGATTCCCACTGCCGTAAGGGGAAGTTTCTCTGTCATCCTCTAGATCTCCTGGCCGCTGTGCTACCATAGTGATCTTGATCCTCATGCGGTTTTCAGTCACATGATGATGCCAATCCATGGGTCACCGGACTCCCACGCAGGCTAGCCCTTCGGGAACTCCGGCCCCAAATGGAGTAATTTTGATCGGTGTCGTCACTTATGTGCGCACCGTATTTTTTCGGGGCCTCCACTCCTTGTGGGCGCGCACCTGTTTAAACCCCCCCCCCCCTACGCCTCCTGGACAAGGGGAGGTGTTGCCGAAATTTTACCAGGATGATAATTAATAAAAGAAATGCAGAATAACATAATTCTAACCCTCAAATACGGGAAAATAAAAAAAAAAGCATGCATGAACAAATGACCGTTGGACTGCCAAGACTGCTGCAGCATCCATTTCCTGAACAGAAGCAGAGCTGGAGTCATGTACATATTCAAGGGGTGCATGAGAGTTGATGCAGGGGTGACTTTCCTTGATACAGTGGAAGAGACATTGCAGAACGACGATCACTGCAAAAGGGGAATTTCTGTCATAAAGAGCCTTCGAGAGACGGCCGAAGATGCCTTACATCATGACAAAGGCGATCTCTTGGTATACTTGCATCTGTGCTTGAAAGACTGCGCTCATTATGCTTCTGAAGACTGAAATGGCGCCAAGGGGGGATCTTGGGAAGGGAATTAATGATTTTTAGAGTAAGATAGGTATCTCCTTGAGAAACCTTAGTTCATTTAATCGGGCGAAGCTAGAAGATGCTCTGGTTCAGGTCATCAGGTTTGCAGCCGTTGGGGCAGATGTCTCCAATGCCGACAGGACAATTACTTTGTGTTGCAAGTGGGTGCCGGATTTGTTTGAACTTCTTTGTGGAGACAGCACTGCGGAGTAACGTATATTAACTAAGCTATTATCTGAGGGGGGAACCTTAGACTTTCTGGGTTGTTCCATTTTCTTGAAGCGGAGGTCCGCTAATCTCCAGTCTGACAATCTGCAGATCAGTAGTCATGCCGTTGTTCCTGCTCAAGAGAAGTGATTGGATGCCTTGGTTCTTGGCACGAATGAGATCTTCCTATATTTAGATTAGAACCTAAGGCTCACCCCATAAGAGTTATTGGGGAAATGTATACCTACAGATGGGTTAGAGGAGATGCACCAGCATGTTATTTCATCATCTTTGCCAGTGTTAGCTACTCTCACAGATGTCTTACTGGGGATGAAGTTGCGAAGTGATAATTCAGAAAATTTGAAGATTTGGGTAAAAGGCGCTACAAAAGTTAGGCAGATAGTCATTTCTTCTGCTGAGAGAATATTTTCTACTCATAAGTTCTTTCTAGAACTTTCCAAGGCTAAAATTCCTCAAGTTCGTTCCACTACACATTCTGTACTTGTAGGCTACATTAAGCATATTCCTCATGTCTTCACTGAAGAGGACATTAAACTTCTTTCTACTACCACACTTGATGCATTTCTAGAAAAGGATGCATCATGCCATTCTTCAATGTGGGACATGGTACTCTTATTCTTGAGGAAACTTCCTGACTGTTGATCATATGGAAATACTAAAAATAAAAAAATCATTATCTCACTTTTGGCAGTTTCTGTGAAGCGGCTGTTACGGATCACAAGAAATATCTCGTCCATTCTTGTGACGCTCTTGTGACATGACTATCTGTTATTGAGAAAAAAAGACCAAAGTAGTCAAATCCGTGCCATATCCAATAGCTCCACCAAGGATGATCCTCAAATGAGTTACCCCATGAGCCACGTGCTGGAAGTGGCAAGATGCATTATTGGAATTCTTTCAAATGTTTCTTCAAGGAAAAGTTGCTCGCTGGATGCCTTTGGTACATCATTTCAGGAGGACTGTGTGGATATCTTGCAGCAAGAAGAAAACTCATAAGAGAGTTCGGTGCAGATAGAACGAATTGACAACTTTCCGTTGTTACTTGATCAGCATGCAGTACAAGAAATGAAACCTGGTCTCCAAATTGTATGGCTTGGCCACCTTGTTTTCGCAAAGTCATTTCCACACAATGATTGACACCTTCGGACCAAGAACTATGCTGTCATATCTTTTCCCTTCAAGCAAAGAACATTATGGAAACATGATTTCCATTGAAGACAATGACAAAGTGATGACTGACAGCTTTTGCTAACTTTCAAAGAAGAGTTTATCCCTTGGTGTTTGGAGGAACATGTTCTCTCTGGCAGTCCAAGGCTTGATCTATTAATTGCTCTGCTTGATGATGGACTTTTCCCTGAACAATGGTCTTCAATCATCACACATGCCAGCAAACTGCAAGAATGTCCCAGAATTTATCATGTTCATGTGCTAGCCATGCTGATGAGGAAAGTAAGAGAAAAGTGGTTAATAAAAAGCTGAGAATTAAATCACAACATAAGGGTGTCCACCCAAAACTTTGGCAACATGACCCGCTGGATTCTGAAGCAATATCTACTGCTTGTCAGCCTCCTCCATCCAGCGAATCTGATCTCGGTTCCCTATGTGCTGTGCTTGGGGGGGGTCATCAGAAGATGACCAGACTTGCTTTCTTTCCGGAGAAACTGTGCGTCCTGTGTTTGAAGCAATCCTAAACAAATCTGGTGGTACATCTGGTGGTGCCTCTTGCAACATCTCCTTTTGATTGGGCAAAGTCTGCATGCTCTTTATTGCTGGCGGGTGAAACTCAGGATGTAGTGCAGAAGTGTGAGATACCCTTTGTGAACATTCTAGAAATGGCTCAGTTTGCTTTAACATCCTTCTTGGCAGTATGTATTGCTCGAAGAATCTTGATGACAACCATGGGTTGGTTGCTTCTATCTTAGCTGCAATATTTATTACTGGATGGGAATATATCATAACATCCGAGGTACATATTGATTACAACTTAGAGACTGAGTGTAGAACTGAGATCAGTTTTGCAAAACCGCGAATTGGTGATGTTTATCCGGACCGAAATAGGTCCAACAGGGATAATGCATCAAGGACCTTTTGAGCTGAATCCGACATTGGGGAAGAGTGATTTCACTGAGAGTTGCAATACCAAGCTATCCAACACACAGACATCCCGGTGAACGATGTGACACCAGCATCACCCTGAACCGAAAACTTGACACAAGCTTCGAATCCCTGGCACATATGGGGTTGTTGTGTCCAACTCATGCTACTGCCAAACCAAGCTTATATGAAATATCTGATATGGAGTGCCTGCACCACCACTATTTTGGGGACAACACAAGATGGGGAGACTTGAAGATAGTTGGATCCCTTACCGTGACGAATGGGGATTTGCAACCTTGTTTTAATTCATTTGGAGATTGACTATAGTGCAGATCTGAAGTCCAATCTAAGCGAAGGGGAAACTATCCTTCTAAAGAGCAGATCGAACTCACCAGTTAAAGATAGTGCAGATCTGTGGACAGAATGTGCATTCAAGGTAATTAAAAGAAAACCCTTTGGGAAGGCGAAGCCAAAAGACTTCTGGGAAGTGCCCTCAAAGTTCTGACAGTAATCAAAGCAGAGAGGAATAAGAAACTCCACCCTTCTAAAGCTGTAATACCAATGGTCAGCAGAATAATTTAGAAACAAAGAATGGCATTTGGGAAACATATTAAGGATTTCACTTGTGCGGGGGATGCATCATACCCTTCTGGAAATCAGACATCAGTCACAAGATCAAATGGCTTTTCTGCTAAGTTGTCAAACTATGAGAGTCTTGATAAATTCCGTGGAGAAGGAAGCCAAAAAGAGCTGCTGAAGTGAAACTGTGCTCAATGGGACAGATGCAAGCAAGCATCCAAAAGGGTGAGCTATAAGAGGAGAGCATAAGCTTAGAATTAAAGAACCAGCCCTATCCAGGGGTCGACCCTTTTTAGGCTCTGTGCTGTCTCACCCACAACAGTTCCCCGGCTTGGTTGAATTGCAGTCACAAATGCTCATCCCCACTCAATTATTTTTCTTGGACAAAGTTCTTCTCATGAGGGAGCAGTAAATCACAATCTGTGAAGAGGGAGTTCATATCAAAACCTCATGCATGCACCTCATGGATAAAAGCCAAAGCTTCTTATGTGAATCCACATTGCACGAATAAGGAAAGGAGGGCTCTGATAACCTCTCAAGCAAAAAAGAGAGAGAAATCATCATGTATTCACTGCAAGTTGGAGCATAGCAGGCCCCCATCCGGTACACTTCCAACACCCTTTAACCCTCTACCCGGCACACTCTTCCGGCCTTCTACCCGGCACACTCAATCCACTCTCTACCCGGCACACCTTTTAGCTCTCTACCCGGCACACCCTTCCGGCCTTCTACTCGGCACACTCAATCCACTCTCTACCCGGCACACCTTTTTAGCCCTTTACCCGGCACACCCTTCAACCCTCTACCTGGCACACCTTTTGGCCCTTTACCCGGCACACCCTTTAACCTTTTACCCGGTGCACCCATTAACCCTCTATCCGGCACACTCTTAACTTGTCTTCACCATCCTCTCCCAGCGCTTGGGTGTAGGGGAGATTCTGCCGCATTTTCACCAGGATTAATATAATAAAAATAATAATAATATAATAATACTAAAATAATAAAATAATAATAATAATAATACAATAAAATAAAATAAAAAGATAAAAAGAAATAATACAAACTTTCTTTGTGCATTTTGCGAATATAAAAAAGGAGAAAGCACCCTCTCCCCATGCATGCATTAAACTAATTGCATCAAAGCATCATGTAAATATGAGCGTTGTCTAAAACTCTTTGTTAATACACCACAAAACCAATAATAAAAGAATATAAATAATAAAAGAGAGAAGTCATGATAATACAATCAAAATACGATAAAAAAAGGGGAGACAACACACGTGAATGGAATAAAATCTACACTCAAACAGAACCAAAAGCAATAAGGTAAAAATGTAGAAAATACACGTCGCTATGCAATTCGGAGAATCTCACCTCCCCGGACCCTACACATGGGAATATCAATAAGGCTTTCATGGGTCACGCCTAGACCTCGGGTTCTTCCTAATCATGGTCAAGATCTGACTCACACGCTAGGCCAATAGCCCGCTATCTTTGAACGTGTCTTTATCTTGGGATCTAATCCCGAGACATTCTCCCGTCGCCTTCCTTGGCACCGGAAATATTGACGATGCCCATGCGAGCCTGACTGCGACCGCGAGAGGCCCACCGTAGTATGGTCACAGGTTGGTCTTGCACCGGGCCGACAAACTTATCGGTTTCCGACCGCTCTAACCAGAATTTAACTGAACGTTTCCCGTTCCTCAGAACAATAAATTTGTCACATCCCGACATACATATGCTCCGGTTTTCCCGTGACGATTACGCTTCTCTCAAGCCGGACGCTCGTCCGAACATTAAACGGTCAAACACATGACCGACATGAGCTCAAATACTTTCTTCACGCCCTCGTATGAGGACGTCAGTGTCTCTTAATATAATTTTATGCAATTAATTTTCTGGCCATGAGACCCTCTTTCTCGACGATTAATCAAGGGTGTTTCCCTCTCCGAGGGGATATAAATAACGCCGTGACCTTTATGGCACAGCGGATTTTGGTCCCGACACGAACTACATAATCGTCTGACCGAGTCAGATCGAGCGCACCACGGGCTTCCATAAAGCCCGAATAAATCGTCACTCTGTGACTGGCACGCCCTCGCACTATATAAATGAATAAATGATGCTAAACAAATGAATAAAATAATATCAAATTTTAGTGCATCCACAGGCAGCTCCTCCGTGTCACGATGCCTCAGCTCTGCCTCTGCCGTCCGTAGCTCTCGCTCCTGCACCCGAAGTTTGGTTAATGAATTATAACAATCAAATTTTAAGACTAAGCTAAGGGAGTAGGTTGCTTACTCTCTCCTGGAGGGAGGCCTCAGCCGCTTCAGCATGAGCTAGCGCACCGGCGAGCTAACTCTCAAGCTCGGTGTGGTCGCAGGCAGGCTGCGTCGAAGAAGAGGCATCGTGGGAAGATCGGACCCTCTCTAGCTCCTCTCGCTAAAATAAAAGGATTAACAACAATTAACAATTAAGCCAAAAAATCATCGTGAAGTTGCAAGTGAGAGTCTTACTAGCTCATCTACGGTGCACTGGAGGTCATCGCGCTGTTGCACTGTGGAATCGAGGAGTCCCTGCAGCATGGCTAGTCTGCCCTCTAGATCAAACTGTGAAAATACCAAAAAAAATATTAATCACATAATCATGAATCTTTAAGGTTTGGAGAATGCTAAATAGAGAACTCACCTGTCGATGGCCACCATGGTAGATCCGAGTGCCGTAAGTCTGTGAGTAGGCCCGAAGGTAGGCCTCGTTTGAGTTTGCTCCCGCAGGGACTGGTCGTCAATGCTGCTCCCAGTCGACCAACTGGTCGTGTGCTCGCTAACGCCAGTAATCCACTCCTTGGAGGCCGCGAAACCTCTGCCCGGGTCGAGGTACTATCGCCGGAGTCCGGAACTCAACTGTCGCCTGGTAGACCCCCAGTGTTCTCATGATCAATCTGTAGTGTAGCGGCTCCACCAGGTTGAGGGCATGCAACCAGATCTCTCTCCTGAAGTAGGGGATGGTAGGCTCCACCCATGGCATCTCCCCGATCTCTCTCTGATAGGGAGTCCACACCACCTGCAAGTAAGATGATTAGTGTTCATGCCATCATAATATAACAAAATTTGAAAGTTCAATTCTAAAAAAATCTTACCTCTACATGTGGCATCACATCTATCATGTCTTGGATGTGGGTAACTTGGTCCTTCAGAGATTGACTGTCTAGCCGCAGGGATCACCGTCGCACCAAGGGAAGTAGCTCTCCTTGATCCTCCCAACCGCGCTCAAGGGTGGGCAAGTACATGTAGCTCCAAACCTGAAAAGCATTTCATTTGATTAACACAAGAGATAGGTGTAATATTCACAAGTTTGAGGTTTAGAATTTACTTGAAGCAGAGGGTAGAAACCACCGAGAAAGGATAAGCGAGTGGAGATACCCAAACTTTCGAATAGGTGGGCTAACACTGATGCACCCCAGGCGTACTCACCAACTCTCTCTAAGTCCTCGAATAAGGGAAGGAACTGGCAGCTCACAGCATCACCTCGTGATCCTAGTAGCAATCTCCCAATCAATAGGACGAGGAACCGGCGTAGCTCCCTGTTAGCCTGTGGTCCCGCCTCTATGGCAAAGCTCCCCCTCGCCTCACTTACCAACCTCCTGAAATAGTTTGCTGGAGACTCCCCTACCTCCCTCTGTGTGTGGTACAAACCCAGACTCTCCTGTAGGGCTACCCTAGGAACGAGAGAAGTCCGCCCTGTACCCTCTAACTCTAATCTTGTCAACCTACGTGCCATCTCTTGATAGCAGGGGTATGTGAAATCGCTCACTGCCACTCCGTGCACTCGCAACCCTGTGATGCGAGTGACATTCTCTAAGGTCGGGATCATGTGACCCCAAGGGAAGATGAAGGCCTTGCACTCAACATCCCACCTGGCCTTTAAGGCATGAATTAACCCAACATCTATCCTCAGCACCTCTATGTCCAAAAACTCACCAAAGCCCATGCGGCGGAGGCGAGTCTATTGAAACTCTGGCAATGCGAGGAAGGCGGCCCGGACGAGAGTCCATGAAATGCGGGTACGCATCGCGCCCTGCATCATTCAGAAACAAAAATAAAAAAAACAAACAAAAGAGAGAGAGAGTCAGTATTCATGCTACCAACAAAAAAAAAATAAAATGAAAAAATAATAATAAATAAAAAATAACAACAAAATAAAAAAAATTTCAATAACGCGATGGGTCGTGACAACGCGTTACTTAACGTGTTGTCTGTTGCACTGTGTTCAATCGCGGGCGGCCGCTAGCATTTACCCTCTTCCCAGGGTATTTTCCATGGGCGTTCCACCCTCTACAAAGTGCCAGGGGCATGATCCCCTCTTATTCCAATCCATGCACAAGAAAAAAAATCAAAAGAATGGTTTTTTAATCAAATTTTCAATTTTCCTTACCTCTCTCACGGCGCGAGCCGCCGAGGCTACGTCGGGCTTCTCAACGCCCTCAGCCTCCTCAGCTTCCCCGGTCGCCTCCTACACCCTCATGGGCCCCTCACTGCCACTCCCGACCAACCTAGCCGCCGAGGACGTCACCGTTTCGCCTCCCTCCATAGGTTCCACCGCCGGTGGGGCTTCTTCTTCTTCCTCCCCTTGAGAGCGTGGCCGTCGACGAACCGCCCTCCTCTTTGAGTGCCGAAGACTCTCCTGGTTGTCCATGGGCAATGAGAAAGACATGGGGGGGAGGCACTTCCTTTCTCTGGTTTGAATGGGTGTAGCGTGAGGAGGAAGACGAATGGCGGGGGGGGGCATTTTTGAAAGGCTTCTACGTGTTGAACGCGGTTGTCCGTACATCCGCGATAATTCAATATCGCGGTGTTACGTATAGTCGCGTTATGAAAATCCCAAAAAAAGGAAAACAGAAAAAAAATAAAAAGCCTCATGTTCTCTTTAAGAAAAATAACAACAATAATAATAATAACAAAAAGAGTGTCACTTGTTTATTGAAGCTTGCTTCGTTTTATCTTCGCCTTGTTATGTTTGCGCTCATCTATTTCCTCCTATTATGCCATCTAACCGGTATTTCTTGTGATTGTCCTGTTGTTGTCTTTTACTATTTCATCCTTTATTTGTTGTTATGTGCTTATTATCGCTTATCCACTTGTTCTAAAAAAAAGAGCAAAAATCATAGAACCGGCACGCCATCAGGTAATTATATCCATATCCCTTCCCTTTATTACATTATTATATGTTATTTACACTATTATATTATCTCAAGGACTGGCTGTGTAATATCTCGGACCTTTCGGATCCTTCTTTTGGATCCCGGATCTGTTTTCTCTGAGTGTCCAGCTCTGTTGTGTCCAAAATTTCGTTTCGGACATCTTTCGTGTTCGGATCGGTGCGATCCGGAGTTGTTTCGAAGGCCCGGAGTGCGTCCGCGGCTTTTCCGTGAGTGTTTTTCGATTTCCGGTACGGGTTTCAGCATGACCTGCGGAACTTTGTTGCGGGTGAACCGAGTCGTTCACCTAGGCACGGGTGGTACCGTTGCGATCGGTGCGTTCCGAGGATCGCGGAAACGTGATTTTCTATTTTTCAGTATTTTCTGGAATTTCTGGATTTTCTATAAATTCCCATTTCTTTTCTTTTTTTCTTTCTTTTTTTCTCTTTCTTCTTCCCCCTCTTCTTCTTCCTCCCGTGAGAACCGCGGCCCCTCTCCCTCTCTCTTCGACCGACGGCGACCGCGGCGGGCCTCTCTCTGGCTGCAGACGGCGCGGCGACGTGGGCGATAGCGAGGCGATCTCGTGGGCGTGCGGTGCTCATGGGAAGCGTGAAGGAACGGGGTTTCTAGCTGCGTTCTTCGTGGTTTGAGCTCGATCCGACGCGTCTCGACGCGGAGCGAAGGTAGGGTGACGATCCCTAGCCTCTTGCATTCCTTCCCCGCAATTTGTAGGCCGAGGCGAGGTCGAGAGTGGGTTTTATCGCGCCGGTAGGGGTTGAGCATGCCGCGGGGAGTGACCGCCCGATCTACCGTTTTAGCCCGCGATTCCGCGTTTTAGGGGTGTAGAATCATGCTAGGGGACATGGGGGTCGATTTCCTTTTGTTTCCCCCTCTTAGGGGCTTGTTTGGGGCCGGAAATGGCGAATCCTGGCGAGTTCACCGTTTTCGCGTCGGCAAGGGATAACGGCCGAACCAGGGCCCGTTTATCCCCATGCGCGGCCCAGACTTGACTGCCCTTCGACTTGGAGCCTAGTGGGGTATGCGCGATCAGTCGTGTGACCGTTCTTCCCCATGAGCGGCCCAAGGCCAACCGTTCATCCCGTGGTTTTTGACCGTTGGCTTGTGACCGTTGCACAGTGTCTTGGGGTCAGCGGCCAGGGGCTAGCCGTATGTCCTCTTGAGCGGCCAGGGGCTGGCCGTTCGTCACTTGTGCCGTTGGTGGGATATGCGGCCTGGATGGGTCCGCTCATCCCTTTGAGCGGCGAGATCCTAGCCGCCCTTCCCTTGAGCGGCTAGGGGCTAGCCGCCCATGTTTCGCACCGTTGGGACGATGAACGGTAGGATTGGACCGTCCATCCCCCATGAGCGGCTAAGGGTTAGCCGTTCTTTTGTTTGAGCGGCTTTAGAGTGGCTATTCGTATTCCGTTTGGACCAGGGGTGGAGCGGTCCTATGTCGGCCGTCCATCCCTTGGAGCGGCCCATTCTTGGCCACGTGTCTCTTGTGCGGCCCTGAGTGGTCCGTTCAATGAGTTTGTCTAACCGGTGTCTCTTTCTTGGCCGATTTGAGTCCCGGGGGCGTGGACCTCGGTCCGCGTGCTGACCCGCAGTTTGATAGATGCTGGGCATCGTGTCGAGGCTAGGTGTGGTGGTGCGGTGTAGCCCTAGGAGGTGTTGTTCTTGACTCGTGTCACCGTGAGACGGTGTCGGTGCGAGGGGCAGTCCTCGTATCCTGCCCGGTTCGGACGTTCTTTTTCGTTGACTTGAGAGTCTACTCCGTTGTGACCCTCCACTAGTCGTAGCCCACCAGTACGTGTGTGCTGGTCTTACATGGGAGTAGGTGTACGGGCTTACCCTGAGGATGATTTTTAGACTGGTTTCCATCGGGCCCCACGTCTGTAGCCAGAGTTCGGCTAAGGGGAAAACCAGTCAGAGGCCAGACCTAGGACGCATGGTCTGTGTGTGCACACGTGGTTGGGGGTAGTGGACACGCGCTGACGAGCATGACCCCAGCTAGTCAGTTGCTTTGCGGTTACTTGTTCGGTGTCCATGCCTTTGGTAGGCGCTACCACGTCAGGCAGTTCACCCGCGGTGCGATATAAGACGTCAGCGAACGCTACCGACTGTGCTTCTAGTGCGAGGTACTCCTGTCGAGTTCGGAGTGGCAGACTGATGGGAATCGACACCGAGCCTGTACCTTTTTATTGCATTTATATCCTTTAGTTTATTTTTATATCCACGGGAAAGTATACGCGCAATTGTACGGCTTTATCAGCGAATGCGTCATTCCCACGGATTGTTTGGGTTTCTATGTAATTTGTCAGTAGGACTGGCAAGGGGGCCCTCAGCCCTTTCCCATTGGTCCATGTCATCTTGTGGGACTGGTCAACCATCCTAGGTGGACATCTAGAAGGTTGGACTAGTCATATGCCACATGGGTAGACAAAGGGTTAAGAATGTCAACATTCTACACCCATCCCACCTACCCCATTCAACCTTCTACTACATGGTCAAGGGGCGCCCCATTCCACTTGCCTTAGTTTAATATTTTTTGTGTGTTATTAGAATGCAATCCCAGTCATCCATCTCACACCCCTAGATCCAAGGGTTGAGGTTGAATTTGGTTGGCATCACATATAAGCTTGTATTTTCATGAGAAAATCAAGGAAAAATCAGAACTTTTGTGTGTAAGCAAGGAGCTTGGTGCGCCCCTCTCTCCTCCCCTGCTGTTCTTCCCTCCCCAACCCCAGATCTAGAGTGTTTCTACCTTCTATCATCCCCTCTCAACCTCCGGTGATCGTCCGTGCCGCCGCCGCCGCCGTTCGTGCCGCCATCGAGCCGCCTCTGTAGTTCTATCTTCGTCCGACCACAGCAGCTTCCACGAATTTCCTGTCTCAGCCACGAGCTTGGATTGATCTGAATTTTTTATTATGTGTTCAGCCCTTGCAACCCAAGACCCACCTAAATTTTCACGCCAGCATTCCATCGTTTAATATTTTTACATTTTCGTCCAACCTGTCATCCCAGATCTGCCAGGTTTCTATCTACAGTGATAGAACCTCTGAGTTCTCCCCCTCCGACCATTTTTTTGATTTTTCCAAACCCTCCCAATTTTACTGGGCGTTCTGTCCATCACCCCCTACCTCCACAAATTTTCTTAATTTTTTATCAGCCTTCTATCTATTTTTCGAAATTCGTGTTCTTCCTCTGATACAGTGTTTTTAGTCAGATCTCAGATCCGACCACCCTCCACTTACAAAATCAGAACAAATCACCACCACCTCCAACTCCAGATCGAAAAATAGTTCTGGTTTCCTTGTTCGATGTCCTTCAACCTTGCTGAAGAACACATCTTCAAATTCGGCCATCTACTTCAGGGTCAAAGACAATCAATAGGAAAGTTCTCTGTAGATCTGAGTCTTCGGTTACTGTACAACAGCAGCATATAAAATTCGCCAACACAAAGTAAAAATCTGGTGAATTTTTCTGAAGGCCACTAGATTGCAGTACTTCGAAGCAGCTTTCCAACGGCTCTGATCTCGTCGCATTTCGACACCGGTGCTGATCGTAGCGTCCGTTCTCGCCGGAGCGCGCGTTGAAATACAGAACCGACAGATTTCCGATCGGTTTTTCCGACCGGTGCCGAACGGAGCCGCCCGGCCTCCGGCCGGCGAACCAACGTGCCGCCAGCCCGAGGAGTGCCTCTCTAAGTGTCTCCACTACAGCGGTACCACCGGGTCCCACACGGCCCCTCCGGACAGCACATGGGCCCCACGGTCGTGAACACGCGTGTAGCCGAATCAACACCCGAAGCTGCCCGTCAACCCGAATTCGGTCCTCCCGGGCCCATTTGTATAGCCCTTTACCTCCCTGCATGGAGTGGGCATGTTCCCATTGCTGCAATTATTGTGTGTTAAGTTTCCCGGGAGTACGAGTTTTCGGTCAGGTCCGTCTTCCCCACGCCGAGCGCGTGGAGGTATCGCATTCGCTCCCTTACTTGGCATTTTGCTTAATTTCATATATGCTTGTTTATGCCGCTGCTAGAGAGCATGTGTAGGGATATCTAGCTCGCTCTATCTATTCATTACCGCTGCTGCGAGAGAGTGCGACACCGTCCCGTGACCCGATCCGGGCACACGAAAGAGCCGATCACCCTACCTCATTGCCGGTTTCTCAATCGCGCACGTCCGACGCTTCCCTCGTTAAGGGGCAGTCACGAGCTTGTCGTGTCCGTGGTCTCGTCCCGCATCACAGACTGTTAGTCGTTACGACTTCGACCTTCGGGTTTTTGTCGTATTGGCCGTGGTGTTTCGATCGTTTCACCGTGGCACGTGTGTCGGTTTTCGTGCCGTGAGATCGGTGTTTTGTAGATGGCAGGGCTTCCCTTCCGAGATACTCGCTTACTGCTAGTGTAGCGGTTTTCCGTTTTGTGAGGTGGGTTCGAGTGATCCCTAATGAGTCTTGTTCTGAGAGTCATTCCTTGCGTGTTTTCAGCGTGTTTCAGGCGAGGCGCGGCTTCAGGGGAGCGTGTCTGAGGCTCCGCGTGATTCGGGCACCCAGTGTTAGTGCCAGAGGTCAGAGCCGGGGTATGCCCCGTGTAGCTGTACTTTTCTTTCTTATCTCTGTACTAGTTGTGGACTACTATTGTTATTTTATTGTTAGCTTGTGGACCATGTATCATGTAAAATGTTAATTTATTTCCTACTTAATCATATAAACTAGTTATTTTCTGCAATTATTTGTGATACTTATGTAGTCTCCACACCATCCTTTTAACCCTTCCGAGTCTTCGGACTCGTGGGTGGCGGTGCGAGTCTCGAGTTATCGGGCCTTCCCGGTAATCGGATTCTCGGGTAGTTACAGCTGGTATCAGAGCGCGGTTGTGGGATTACGCGAGAATCATAAGTAATTGTAGTGGTCCACTAGTCCATAACGATGATGTACAGTTGACGCTGGCATCGGGCATCGTGTGTTTTCATTGACCTTGCCATTTCCGTGTTTTCTGTCTTTTGCTTCAGGAGCGAGTATGGCGCCGAGGCGGAGCACTCGCTCTCAGCAGGGGCAGTAGGCTGGGGCTCAGGAGATCCAGTAGGAGGTTCGGCAGGAGGAGCAGAGTAGAGTGCCACCAGCGGCCACCGAGGCAGTGGATACTGCGAGGTTTCCGGGGGCCGAGGATTTCTTCCATGGCATGTACCAGCTTATGTCGCAGTAGTTCGGCGGAGAGGCTGGTGAGGGCTCGTCGACCAGGGGTGGGCCAGGCCGAGTAGTGAGGGATTTCATGCAGTTCCATCCACCTTACTATGGCGGTCAGCCAGACCCTGATTTGGCTCGGAGTTAGCTCGACGAGATGGAGCGGGTGTTCAGTACCATGTGGTGTACTGCGGAGGACAAGGTGATGTTTGCCTACAACAAGTTGCAGGGCACGGCTCAGGAGTGGTGGTCTTCCGAGTGGAAGACGTCTTTTCAGTCACGTCCCCTTGAGCAGATTGCGTGGAGTGACTTTGTCAGTGCTTTCGAGCGTGCCTACTGTCCAGAGTATATTGCTACGCAGAGGATGCATCAGTTTTTGGAGCTGGTCCAAGGCGACATGTCTGTGTTGCAGTACAGGGCCCGATTTGTTGAGCTGGGTTGTTATGCACCTCATATCATGGAGCATGAGAGGGTAAAGACCGCTCAGTTCGTACAGGGCTTGAGGTAGGAATTGAGGCACCATTTGATCGCGAACGCTGCCACTGATTTAGAGACAGCGTCTCGTGTTGCGGCTTCTTTAGAGATGGATATGAAGAGGACTCGAGGACCGATTAGCCAGGGGCAGTCTTTGTCAGGTCGCAGCCAGCAATTGGCTACCCAGTAGCATGGTTCTTTTCAGGATGCGTCGGGTGGTTCAGGAGCGCTGGCACCGGCAGCGTCAGTGACAGGATCTGTGTCTTTTGGCTCGAAGGTCAAGAAGTTCCTTAAGAAGGATTTCTCTAAGAAGTGCAAGGATCAGAGGCAAGCATCATCGGGCTGTGTACAACAGCCGATTCCTTTTCAGCGTCAGGGATCAGTCGGTGAGTCTCGTTCGGTGTGTCCCCGGTGTGGCGAGTCCCATCTAGGTAGGCAGTGCACGGTGCCGATCGTTTGTTTCCGATATGACCAGTCAGGGCATATGGCGCGTGACTATCCTTAGAGGCAGCATCAGTAGCATCCCCAGCAGCAGAGGCCACAGCAGTAGGGGCAGTATCCGCTGCTACCCAGGTCAGCGAGTAGGGGAGGTAGGCAGAGAGCTCGAGGCCAGATTACACACATGACCAGGGCAGAGGCAGTGGCATCGCAGCTCGTGGAAGGTACCGTTCAGATTTTGGGTTGTGCGGCTCGGGTTTTGTTTGATTCTAGCGCGTCTCATTCGTTTATTTCGGAGGATTTCGCGCTGAGTATTGAGGAGCCGGTGACCCATTTGTCCTGTGATTTGACAGTGGAGTTGCCTTTAGGTAATTTTATGATCACTCCGTATTATTTCGATGAGGTTCCTGTGTGGGTGGAAGGGCGGAGTTTGCCGGCTAGGCTCTATGCGTTGCCGCTTCAGGACTTTGATGTGATTTTGGGCATGGATTGGCTCGAGGCACATCATGCTTTTGTGGATTGCGGCTCGAAGATGGTTTATTTTCGGCGACTTCGTGGACCCACTTTCTATTTCCAAGGTATCAGGTCTTCCTCTTCCCGCTTTCTTATTTCTGCGATTCGAGCTCGTCGTTTGCTTGATGCGGGTTGTCAGAATTTTCTCGCTTCTGTGGTCTTGGTAGACCAGCCGTGTATAGATGTCGAGGACATTCCGGTGGTGTGCGAGTTTCCCGATATTTTTCCAGAGGACTTACCTGGATTGCCTCCCCAGCGGGAGATTGATTTTGTGATCAAGATTGTGCCTGATACGGGACCTTTGTCGAAGGCTCCTTACCGTATGGCTCCCGCTGAGTTGAGAGAGTTGAGGGCGCAGTTGCAGGAGTTACTGGCCAAGGGGTACGTCCGTCTTAACTTTTCCCCTTGGGGTGCGACAGTGTTGTTCGTGAAGAAGAAGGACGGTAGGTTGCGGTTGTGCATTGACTACCGGCAGCTGAATGAAGTGACAATTAAGAACAAGTATCCGTTGCCGCGAATTGATGATTTGTTCGACCAGCTTCAGTCTGCTCGAGTGTTCTCGCGGATTGATTTGTGGTCCGGTTACTATCAACTGAGGATTCGCGAGTCCGATGTGGAGAAGACTACGTTCAGCTCGAGGTATGGGCATTATGAGTTTTTGGTGATGCCGTTTGGGCTAACCAATGCCCCCGCAGCCTTCATGGGCTTGATGCAGAGGGTGTTTCGTCCATACTTGGACCAATTCATGGTCGTATTTATGGACGACATCCTTGTCTATTCGCGATCTGCCGAGGAGCATGTGTACCATTTGGGTGTGGTGCTGCAGACGTTGTGAGATCACCAGTTGTATGCGAAGCTCAGTAAGTGCGAGTTCTGGCTTCGTGAGGTGCACTTTTTAGGGCACGTGATCTCTGGTGATGGTATTTCCGTGGACCCTGCCAAGGTCGAGGTAATAATGCAGTGGCCGAGGCCGAGGTCTGTGACGGAGATCCAGAGTTTCTTGGGGCTTGCAGGCTATTATCAGAGGTTCATTCAGGATTTCTCTCGCATTGCAGCCCCGATGACCAGACTCACGCGGAAGGATGTGCCTTTCGTCTGGACCGATGAGTGTGAGCAGAGTTTCAGGGAACTGAAGAGATTGCTCACCTCGACTCCGGTGTTAGTTTTGCCTTCTGGATCGGGAGGTTTTATGGTGTGTACAGATGCTTCCGGGGTCGGATTGGGTGCTGTGTTGATGCAGCATTGTAGAGTGGTGGCGTATGCATCTTGGCAGCTGAAGCCCCACGAGGAGAACTACCCTACCCATGACCTGGAGTTGGTGGCTGTGATCTTCGCGCTGAAGATCTGGAGATATTATCTGTACGGTGAGAAGTTCGAGGTGTTCACTGACCATCAGAGTCTGAGGTATGTGTTCACTCAGAGGGACCTTAACCTCAGGTAGAGGCGTTGGATGGAGTATATGAAGGATTATGACTTGACCCTGTCTTATCAGCCGGGCAGGATGAATGTCGTCACCGATGCTTTGAGTCGGAAGGTCGCGGTCAGTACCTTGATGTTGAGGAAGTGGTGGCTCTGGGAACAAGTGCCCGAAGTGTCATTCATGCTCAAGATTCCCCAAGAGCCAGGGTTAGCAGTGCTTGCGAGTCTGATTGTCACGCCTGCTATCCGCCGTCAGGTGACAGAGGCTCAGCATGCAGACCCTGAGTTGTCCCAGATTTTGGCTATGGCTGATGTGGAGCTCGGCGAGGACGGAGCCGTGAGATTCCGCGGTAGGCTGTACGTCCCAGCCGAGGGGCAGGTTCGTCGTGCGGTGTTGCGTGAGGCTCATGGGAGCAGGTACACCGTACACCCGGGTGCGACAAAGATGTATCAGAACTTACGAAGGTAGTTCTAGTGGCCTGGCATGAAGAGAGATGTGGCCGAGTTTGTGGCCAGGTGCCTGACCTGTCAGCAGGTGAAGGCGGAGCATCAGCGACCAGGAGGTACTCTCCAGCCCTTGGATGTTCCTGCGTGGAAATGGGACCACGTGACCACTGATTTTGTGGTGGGATTAACGAGGACTCCGAGTGGGCAGCACAGTATTTGGTTGCTGGTGGATAGGCTGACGAAGGTGACTCGGTTGTTACCAGTCAAAGTCAGCTGGAGTGTGCCCAAGTTGGCTCATCTTTATGTGGAGCGGATCGTTCCGTTGCATGGAATTCTCATTTCCATTGTGTCGGATCGGGATCCGCGTTTCACTTCTGGATTCTGGAGGAGTTTCCAGCGAGCTCTTGGCACGGATTTGGCATTTAACTCAGCATACCATCCTCAGTCAGATGGTCAGTCAGAGAGGACCATCCAGACTTTGGAGGATATGTTAAGATCATGCTGCCTGGAGTGGAGGGGGAGTTGGATTCACCACCTACCGTTGGTGGAGTTTGCCTACAACAACATTTATCATTCGAGCATTGGTATGGCTCCTTATGAGGCGTTGTATGGGCGTCCGTGTCGGACTCCACTTGATTGGTTTGAGGTTGGTGAGCGTGTTTTGACGGGACCGGAGTTGGTGTAGCAGTGTGTGGATGTCGTGCACTTGGTTCGTCAGAACATGTTGGCGGCCTAGAGTCAGCAGAAGAGCTATGTTGACCATAGGTGGCAGTCTCACTTTCGCCATTGGCGATCGTGTGTTTTTGAGAGTTTCTCCGATGAAGGGGGTGATGCGCTTTGGACGGCGTGGGAAGTTGAGGCCCTGCTATGTCAGTCCTTTCCTCATTATGGAGCGCATTGGTGAGGTAGCCTATCGGCTGCAGTTACCTCCTGAGTTGGCGTCGGTGCATGACGTGTTCCACGTCTCGATGTTGCGGAAGTATATGCCCGATGACTCTCATGTGCTTGAGGATTCTGTTTGGCCCGAGGTGACTCCAGATCTTTCTCTCCCAGAGTTTCCCGTCCACGTTGAGGATAGGCGAGAGCAGCGCCTGCGGAACAAGGTCATCCCCTTAGTTAAGGTGGTGTGGCAGCGGCACTCTGGTGGTGAGGCTTCTTGGGAGCGTGAGGACGAGATGCATCAGCAGTTCCCTTACCTGTTTGAGTGAGTCTTCCCCTTCTTTCCCCTTGGGTTGTTCTCAATTTTGAGGATGCAATTTCTTTAAGGGGGGAGGGCTGTAATATCTCGGACCTTTCGGATCTTTCTTTTGGATCCCGGATCAATTTTCTTGGAGTGTTCGGCTCCGTTGTGTCCAAAATTTCATTTTGGACATCTTTCGTGTTCGGATCGGTGCGATCCGAAGTTGTTTCGAAGGTCCGGAGTGCGTCCGTGATTTTTTCGCGAGTGTTTTCCGATTTTCGGTACGGGTTTCGACAGGACCTGCGGAACCTCGTTGCAGGTGAACTGAGTCGTTCACCTAGGCACGGGTGGTGCCGTTGCGATCGGTGCGTTCCGAGGATCGCGGAAACGTAATTTTCTATTTTTTTAGTATTTTTTGGAATTTCTGGATTTTTTATAAATTTCCATTTCTTTTCTTTTTTTCTTTCTTTTTTTCTCTTTCTTCTTCCCCCTCTTCTTCTTCCTCCCGTGAGAACCGCGGCCCCTCTCCCTCTCTCTTCAACCGACGGCGACCGCGGCGGGCCTCTCTCCGACTGCAGACGGTGGTGGGGCGGCGGCGCGGGCGACAGCGAAGTGATCTCGTGGGCGTGCGGTGTTCGTG
The DNA here is from genome assembly GCA_022559845.1 of Amorphophallus konjac. Taxonomy (NCBI): domain Eukaryota; kingdom Viridiplantae; phylum Streptophyta; class Magnoliopsida; order Alismatales; family Araceae; genus Amorphophallus; species Amorphophallus konjac. The sequence continues at coordinate 54,988,325 of CM040118.1, forward strand.
GGAAGCGTGAAGGAACGGGGTTTTTAGCGGCGTTCTTCGTGGTTTGAGCTCGATCCTGCGCGTCTCGACGCGTAGCGAAGGTAGGGTGACGATCTCTAGCCTCTTGCATTCCTTCCCCGCGATTTATAGGCCGAGGCGAGGTCGAGAGTGGGTTTTATCGCGCTGGGAAGGGTTGAGCATGCCACGGGGAGTGACCGCCCGATCTACCATTTTAGTCCGCGAATTCACGTTTTAGGGGCGTAGAATCATGCTAGGGGGCATGGGGGTCGATTTCCTTTCGTTTCCCCCTCTTAGGGGCTCGTTTGGGGCCGAAAATGGTGAAATCCCGGCGAGTTCGCCTTTTTCGCGCCGGCAAAGGATAAACGGCCGAACCAGGGCCCGTTTATCCCCATGCGCGGCTCAGACTTGACCGCCCTTCGGCTTGGAGCGTAGTGGGGTATGCGCGGTTAGTCGTGTGACCGTTCTTCCCCATGAGCGGCCCAAGGCCAACCGTTCATCCTGTGGTTTTTGACCGTTGGCTTGTAACCGTTGCACAGTGTCTTGGGGTCAGCGGCTAGGGGCTAGCCGTATGTCCTCTTGAGCGGCCAGGGGCCGGCCGTTCGTCACTTGTGCCGTTCGTGGGATATGCGGCCTGGGTGGGTCCGCTCATCCCCTTGAGTGGCGAGGTCCTAGCCGCCCTTCCCTTGAGCGGCTAGGGGCTAGCCGCCCATGTTTTGCACCGTTGGGACGATGAATGGCAGGATTGGACCGTCCATCCCCCATGAGCGGCTAAGGGTTAGCCGTTCTTTTGTTTGAGCGGCTATAGAGTGGCCGTTCGTATTCCGTTTGGACCAGGGGTGGAGCGGTCCTATGTCGGCCGTCCATCCCTTGGAGCGGCCCATCTTGGCCGCGTGTCTCTTGTGCGGCCCCGGGTGGTCCGTTCAATGAGTTTGTCTAACCGGTGTCTCTTTCTTGGCCGATTTGAGTCCCGAGGGCGTGGGCCTCGGTCTGCGTGTCGACCCGCGGTCTGACAGATGCTGGGCATCGTGTCGAGGCCAGGTTTGGTGGTGCAGTGTCGCCCTAGGAGGTGTTGTTCTCGGCTCGTGTCACCGTGAGACGGTGTCGGTGCGAGGGGCAGTCCTCGTATCCTGCCCGGTTCGGACGTTGTTTTCCGTTGACTTGAGAGTCTACTCCGTTGTGACCCTCAACTAGTCGTAGCCCACCAGTACGTGTGTGCTGGTCTCACCTGGGAGTAGGTGTACGGGCTTACCCTGAGGATGGTTTTTAGACTGGTTTCCGTCGGGCTCCACGTCTGTAGCCAGAGTCCGGCTAAGGGGAAAACCAGTCAGAGGCCAGACCTAGGACGCATGGTCTGTGTGTGCACACGTGGTTGGGGGCAGTGGACACGCGACGACGAGCGTGACCCCAGCTAGTCACTTGCTTTGCGGTTACTTGTTCGGTGTCCGTGCCTTTGGTAGGCGCTACCACGTCAGGCAGTTCACCCGCGGTGCGGTATAAGACGTCAGCGAACGCTACCGACTGTGCTTCTAGTGCAAGGTACTCCTGTCGAGTTCGGAGTGGCAGACTGTCAGTCGTTGCGACTTCGACCTTCGGGTTTTTGTCGTATTGGCCATGGTGTTCCGGTCATTTCACCGTGGCACGTATGTCAGTTTTCGTGCCGTGAGACCGGTATTTTGTGGATGGCAGGGCTTCCCTTCCGAGGTACTCACTTACTGCTAGTGTAGCGGTTTTCCGTTTTGCGAGGTGGGTTCGAGTGATCCCTACCGAGTCTTGTTCTGAGACTCATTCCCTACGTGTTTTCACCGTGTTTCAGGCGAGGCGCGGCTTCAGGGGAGCGTGTCTGAGGCTCCGCGTGATTCGGGCACCTAGCGTTAGTGCCAGAGGTCAGAGCCGGGGTATGCCCCGTGTAGCTGTACTTTTCTTTCTTGTCTCTGTACTAGTTGTGGACTACTGTTGTTATTTTATTGTTAGCTTGTGGACCATGTATCATGTAAAATTTTAATTTATTTCCTGCTTAATCATATAAACTGGTTAATTTCTGTAATTATTTGTGATACTTGTATGGTCTCCACACCATCCTTTTAACCCTTCCGAGTCTTCGGACTCGTGGGTGGCGGTGCGAGTCTCGGGTTATCGGGCCTTCCCGGTAATCGGATTCTCAGGTCGTTACAGGCTGGTTCTCTGTGTGTTCTGGGATTTCAGTTCTCCTCTACCAAAAACGGTGATGATCTAGGGACACACAGTTAATCGCCAGATAGGCCGTTAGGTTGGATAAATTTGGGGACGATGGACTCCATCTCGCACGCCGTGGTTGCAGATGACTCTTGACCTGGATTTGCTCAATTTAATAATATTATCCTTGAGTATCTTATATTTTAATCTTTCTTTGCATTCGTTTTGAAGATTTCATTAACTTTAGCCCTCCATGCATCATGTCATCTTTGAGCATTCATGATTCACAAATTGCCCCAGCTTCTCTCTAATTATTGATCAATTATGCTTAAATTCTTGAATAAGAAATGTTATTCCACTCTGAATTTGAAAGTCTGCTCCAGGTTGGCTACCCGATCTTGTTGGTCAGCGTGACCCTTGCTTGGAATTTTTCTGTCTCATTTCCATCCAACTTCAGTAATCCTTCCTCGATCCACTCATTAGTTGTGAACCACACGATGGCGTCGACAGATCCGTCGGGCTCGCGTCTATTCCACTAATTGAGTGAAGGCTACAGTTGCTACGCGCTAGGGTGCCTCTTTTGCAAGAGGTTGGTCATCTTCCTTTTTTCTTTTCCTTGTCTGTCGTTCCAGGCAGGGGTCACCCGTGCTACCTTGACCTTGTGGTTAGCTCGGAGTTTTCTGGATTATTCCTATCACTTGTCGGTAATGACGGGTGTCTTCTTACCTTTATGTCCACTTATCAGTCCGCTTCGCTGTGTCTCCACTTCATCTTTGCTTTGCCAACACTTCGTGTCATCTCCGCCTCGCATTCATTTTACCACCGCTTACTCCCCTGCAAAGCAGACATCAGGGAGGGACATTTATAGACACCCGTTTTTGAGCCACAAGTTGAGCCTTTTTCTTGTTCTCCTAAGTTGACGCCCCAATTGATCCTTAATTGGTGGACTTTTTGGTCCATTTTGTGAGATATTTCTGTCCATTCTCTGCCCTTGAATTCAACCTTTGTGCCCAAGGTATCGGCCTGAGATCTTGGCCAACTCATCAATAACGCGTCCCTCTCTGACGTCGCGTTCCTTTATTATCACGCAATCCAATACCACTGTGTTTGTAAAAAACATACCCCAAGGTGGTGGACGTTAATTCTTAATCTAACGGCTGTTCACAAAGCCGCCATTTCTTTACAAGTTAAATTCACTTAATTTACTGTCAAGTACCTTGGCGTTAAATCTTTTCTGATATTTCCATAACGCGGCGTATCGTATTACCGCGATGCATATTATCGCAGTTAAAGTGTAGGGCACGTTATTTAAGGCTTTGACTCTTTGACTGACTGACTTTGACCAGTCAACGTATATCGCGGCTTATCGTGGAAACGAGTTAATTTAATATCGCGTTGCTTTCCTTGACCGCATTCTGAGTCAGAAATCCTGTCCGACCGAAACTTGCCTTTTTTGATTTTTGATCCCTTTTTGGTTAGGTTTCAGAGCTCGAATTAATCAAAGAAGGTTCCTAATCCCTTTAGGAGTATTTCCCCCTCGATAATCGGCAGGATTACCCAATTTGGGGCCTCCAATTCCTCCAATCCTTTGGATTCCGACCTAGGGTTTCTGGGTTCACATTCTTCTGTAAATTCAACCCTTGGCCGTCGATTCACAAGGATGCAACCCAGGAGACTTGACCACGGAGGGGAGGGCGAGGCTATGCTTCGTTGAGGATCTTTAATCCCTCCCCCTTCTCTTGATTCAGGGAGTATTTTTTTAGGGCTTTTGTTTGTTCTTCCTCATTCTTCACTTTTCCCCCTTTTAATGTCTTTTGATTCGTTCTAATCTCCGCATAGCATCGCATCTCCTCTTCAAGTTATCTCATTTTTATCAAAATACACGCATACACACACACACCAAACCTATTTTTTTCCCTCCCATAGGGGTTAAAAACCACCAAACTCCCAGGTGATCTAGCCCTCTTTTTATATGCTTCTATTGAAAATAAAGATAGACTCTACACTTAATCACGTTCTAATGGACTTTCTCTTGGTGGTTCTCGTTGTTTTGCCGGCATAAGAAGAAGGAGACGTGAGGCCCTTGCTCCTCGGCTGGCCCTGGAGCAAGGAAGGAACGAATCTGCACACCCCGCTATTTCTCTGATAATGCGACGGTCAGATTTACCGCGTTCCCCAGGAACGCGACCCAACGAAGCGACGCGTTAATCATCAGGCCCTTCTTTGGCCTCTTCTCAATTTCTGAGGTAAGTAGTGTGCCCCTCTTCTCTGGTCTTTCATTATTTGGCATGCTATAGGCTTCGGTGGCGATCACGGTCTTTATTTATATATCTTCCATTGCATGTGCCCCTTCCCCATTCATCTTATCATTTTATCATCATTATTTTGGCACTTTTTTACATCACTATTCATCATTACTTTTAGGGAGGTCGATTTTACGATCTACAGGGTCGACCCCAGAGGTCGACTCCCATGGGGCTCTGTTTTGCCCGGGCCCTCCCTGTGCAGACGTCTGCACAGGGGTCGACCCCTTGACTAAAGGGGTTGACCCCTCTTAGGGCCGGCCTACTCCATGATAAAAAAATAGAAGAAGTAGAAAGACCAGAAACTGCATTCACATGATAGTCTCCGCATAAGAGTTCATGATAGATTTCATGGGCATGTTAATTTCATTGAGATTTTACGAGGATGATCAAACGTTGCACGTGCGCACTGGTTCATACCAGATTTTCACTGGGATTGCATAAGCAAGGCATGCATGCCCTTCCACTCATCTTTCAGAGATAAGCATGGCATTTACACCCTTGTGCATGCCTTGATCCATATGTGCATTGGGCCATGAATTCGGATAGGATTCCATCCACACTTCACTCTTGAATGCTTGCTCGCCATCACCCCTTTGGTATATCAAATGGTGAGCGGCGAAAGTCCGGGTCATGACTGGACGGAAACCCTCACTATGCGTGAGTATAATACTCCGCCATGTACCGGGGGTCACTCTTCATAAAACACGATTGAACTATTGTATGCTATATTGCCGTGTGTGAATAACCTGAAAAAAAGCATCCATCCACTCCCTGGGGTCGCATGATTTCCTAAGCATATTTGCCCCTGCACGTCACTGCATAACCCTCGCATGAATGGGCAGCGAAGTCCCAGGCCGTTGAGATCGCATCAACGCACCCCAAGGGCTACGTCAACACCATCTTAGCCTGCTGTAGCCAACAACCCTTTTCTTGATGCTCATGCCACTGCATATGCACGTGCACTTTACCCATGTGATAAAAGGGAATTCAAAAGATGAAGTGAGCTAGAACCCCCCCTCCACGTGCCATCACATAGCCCAAGCATGAGCGGGCAGCTAGAGCTTGCTGGCGGTTGGGAGTGCGTTGACGCACCCTGAGGGCTGTGTCGACTCACCTTTAGTCTATTGCCCCCTCTGAATTTAGCCTGCTTTCAGATGTGTCCATGCACACACTTGCATATGCACCATGCATAGACTCAAAAAAAATGCACTTGCATGAACAAGTTAAAGAAATGTGTTTGCATACATGGGTTCACGAACCTTTACGTATATGCATGCTCTGCCCATACATGTAGAAAAAAGGCAATGATGAGAACAAATTAAAGAAGAGAGTAGAAGAGGGGTTGTCCCTCGAATGCTGGGTTCGGTCGACTGAACTCAAGCTTCGGTCGACCGATCCGCCATGGAGTCGACGCAATGTGCTGCTGGGGGTCGACCCCTCCAGCAGACTCCCATTCCTGGGAGGATCGGTCGACCGAAACACCCCGTTTAAAAAACAAAGGAGATCAGAAACCAAGCATGACATCTGCCTAGCATGTTTCGCCCAATCTTCTTCCATAATTCCAAGATTCAGTCATTGCATGTGCATGATAATTTTCTCACAATGACCCCTTTCAGGCCTCTTGAAGCATTTGATCGAACACCTTCCATGTATGGTAGATCTGCATGACAATCTCTTGGGACTTTGTGAAATTTATCAAGCTTTGCATGTGCATAAAAGAAATAAAAGAAGGGTATTTGATAATCCCCAGAACTGCACATTAAACCCGCTATATGAATGAAAATGGAAGCAACAAAGAAAAAAGGGACGCCGAGCTCAACTCTACTGACCTGCTGAAGTGCAGGTCGACGCACCAAGAGCAGTGTGTCGGCCTGTCCTTCACAGGTCCAGCTGAGCTGAACCTAGTGGCTCTGCCAGCCCTTTGAAAAAAATGCATTAAAAAAGAATCATAAAGGAAAACAAGAAGAAAATGAAAAAAACTAAAAAATAGATAAAACAGATTAAAAAAGGAAGACGAGAAGAAGGGGGAAGATTTAATACAAAAGGAAAGAATGAAAATGGTAAGAAACATGAAGACAAAGATGAAATCCATTTCAGGATATAAAACTAATGAAGATGAGAAATTTGAAACCCCGATCTGCTAAAAGAGGAACGATAAAGATAAAAAAAATGAAATGATGATGAATTCTAAAGAAACCCAAAAGGAAATGAAGTAGAGGGCTATTGGCAGACGGCAGTGTCGGTTGACAGATTTGGAAATCTGTCGACAGATTTTTAATGTCTATCGACGTGGCCTGTCGGCAGACCGCAAGGTCTGTCGATAGATCCCAATATCTGTCGACAAACTCCAAGGTCTGTCAACATATTTTCTGTAATGACCCGCGATCCGAGTACCAGAAAAGAACCGGTGCGACTCGAATCTCGGCCTGCCACCCACGAGCCCGAAAACTCGGAAGGGTTAAAGGATGGTGTGGGGGCACAAGAGAAGCTGAAATAACTGCAGAAATAGCACAACAACTAAATAATAAAGCATAAAATTAAATAAATAACCAAACTGTTACAAGGTCCAATGTATCTCATGTCTAAATTAAGTACAGTCAACAGAAGGAAAAGTACAAGTACACGGGGCATATCCCGGCTCTGGCAATTGGTGACTAACCTTGGCCGAAAGAACCACGAGGAACCTTGGACGCGGCTCCCGATGACCCCGCCTCACCTGAAAACACAGGGGTGAGCCTCATTTCATAGGCTCAGTAGGGATCCCGCGGACCCCCACCTCGCACGAAAGAAACAAAGCGGAAAGGTGTGCAAGAGAACAGTAGCTAACGCTACCTAATGGAAGGACGGCAGAATCAACAAGTAATAATAAATAAACGAAAAAGCTCTCTACAACTAACCGTACCGAGCAAACCAACCTCGGTCCAACAAGATAAGAGTCCGTACCTGCCAGGAGACAGGAGCTCTACCCACTAGAAGCAAGGCCGGTTGCGTCCCCTGACGTCTTACACCGCGCCCAAGTGTCTCCCTACTCGCCCCAGGCGGAAACTGAGACACACAACAAGTACCACGAACAAGGACTAGCTGAGGTCGCGCTCATCAGGGCGGGTCCTCCGCCCCCAACTACGTGTGCACACACAGACCATCTGCTCTAGGTCGGGCCCTCTAGTTGGTTTTCCCCCCAGCCAGACTCAAGATGCAAAGGCAAGGGGTCCTACTAAAATCAACCTAAAAATCGTCTCTCACCGGGTCACGCCTTCCACCACTCCCAAGTGGGTCCGCATCCGCGTGCACAGGAAAGCTACGACTAGTGTACAGGTCACTGGAGGTGAGACTCGACTCGCGAGAATCTCCGATCAAAAGGAAACAGAGCGACGGTCCACCCGGGACCGTCTCTCTCAACAGGCGGCCACCCTAGGACCGCAACCCATCCAAGAGGTCTCCCCCGGGGCCACCAGACCCAAAATGGCGGCCATGCCATGGCCGCACCACTGGAAACCTAGCGGTCTATAAACCAGACCGCTAGCCCCACCGAGCAGTCACCTGAAGACCGCAAAAACCCAGGTAACGGTCTACCCCTGACCGCAACCCTACGGACGACTCCAACGGTCAAAAACACGCACCTCGAGGGTGCTCGGACCAAAAAGGAAAAACGGCCAGGGGTTGGCCGCTGCTCAATGAGTAACGGTCAGTCGCGGGACCGCTAGGCCAACCGACAATGCCAACGGTCAAAACCCTGTCCAAAATGGGGAAAACAGTCAAGGGCTGGCCGCTACCCAAGGGGTAGCGGTCAGTCGCCGGACCGCTCCAAGGCGTGGCGGTCCCCTGGGGACCGCTAAACCCAACCACCAACATGAGTCACCAGGCGGGCCCTTGAGGGGCGCCAAGGGGAGTAGCAGTTCCTGGAAGGACCGCTACTCCCACCCGAGCACGAACATGGCGGGAAAGCCCAAAATACCCGATCCACGTCCCGATCATCGCCCGATGATGGAGAAACAAAGGGGAATCCATCCCCTACCAACCTCGCATGCTTCTACACTTTTGGATCGGTCAAAAACTCCATAAAATGGGAGATCTAGCGCTCAACCCCAAATCATGCAATTTCACCCTCCCGGCTCGAAACACCTCCTCTCGGCCTCTCCTCGGCCTAGAAATCACAGGGAATGCTGTAAAGAGGGTAAGGATCCTTCCCCCTATCTGAAGGAAGCTCGAAATCCGCCAGATCGCCGCCGATCTTCAAATCTCGGTCACACTCAATCTCCATTCCCTTGCTGCAAAGATGGCACCGCTGCGCTCCTCTCGCCGCCGCTGTCGTTACCGCGTCGCAGCCGTCATCCACCGCCCGTCACCGGAGGAGGAAGGGGCCGCGAGCTCTTGCATGGGGAAGAGGGGCCGCAACGGTCGGGGGCACTCACGAGAAGAAGAAAGAAGAAAAAGAGAAAAAGAAATGGGTTATTTATAGAAAATCCAAAAATTATGAAAAATATGAAAATTAGAAAAAATTATTTCCTCAATTATCGGAACACGCTCGACGCACTGGTACCGTTCCGGAGTAGGAGAATGCAACGGTCTGCCCCCCGCATGGTTCCGAAGGTTCGTCAGGGAAAAACACGCGTGAACCACAAAACGCGCTCCGGGACCCCCAAAAGTGATCCGAAACTCACGGATCCAGATCCGAAAAATGTCCAAAAAACCCGGGACATTACATTTTCTCCCCATCTAGGGGATCGGTCGACGGTTCGGTCGACCGAACTCCCCCTTCCAAATAAAAAAAATAACAACCAAGCATGGCATATGCATGGCATGTTTTGCCCAATCATTTTTTTTATGATTACAAGATTCAAGTATTGCATGTGCATGATAATTTTCTCACCACGGCCCCTTTCAGGCATCTTGAGCATTCGCTTAAACACCCTCCGTGCATGGTAGGTCTGCATAGCAGCCCCCTGAGATTTCGTGAAAAGGGGCAAACTTTGCATACACACATTGGATCACACTGGATTTTCATTAAATTGCATGAGCATGGGCATGTTTGCCCTTCCACTCACCATTCAAAAATATGCATGGCATCACCTGTGAGCGACGTCACGCGGTTCGGGGAGCGGAGAAGACGCGGAGCGCGCGGGCTCCTTTTTGTTTGCTGCAACACAGAAATAAGAGAAAAGAGAAGGGGCCACCACGGGAGATTGCTCTGGCGGGGCGAGCGGGACAAATGTAATATAGCAAGATATGGGGGTTAAACGGCCATAGCGGGAAGTGACTCGTCGCTGCCTCGGGGGGACGGGAATGGTGCAGAAATCAAATAGCAAGAATTGAAACGGCCATTGGGGAAGTGACTCGCCGCGGTCTCGAGAATATGAATAGATAAGAATATAACAAAATATAAGAGAATATAAAGAACGTGAATTTAAACGGCCATTGGGGAAGTGACTCTCCGCGGCCTCGAGAATATGAATAGATAAGAATATAACAAAATATAAAGAGAATATAAGAACGGGAATTTAAACGGCCATTGGGGAAGTGACTCGCCGCGGCCTCGAGAATATGAGCAGATAAGAATATAACAGAATATAAAGAGAATATAAGAACGGGAATTTAAACGGCCATTGGGGAAGTGACTCGCCGCGGCCTCGAGAACATGATGTGATCGCCAGGGGCCAAAAGACCCCAAAATAAAGAAAGTGATCGCGCCTACCTCAAGAGCGGGAGATGGCGGGTTGCTTCTTCCTCCCCCTTCGGCAGGCCGACGGAGAGGGATTTCTTTGGGTACCCTTGCAAAACAACGACAAACAAGTAACGAGTGGATTAAAAGATGAAGGTGTAGTATTCAAATCCTTGCGATAAAAATAACGAAATGATGGCAAGACACACACATGGTTGGTGTTATCTTTTAAACCCCTCTCGGACTCGAGTAGGAGGAAAATAAGATGATGGATGCAAGAAGTATATAAGAAGAGGCACCCTTATGAAGGGGGATAGAGGATGCGAGATGATGAATGCAAAAGAACTACGAAGAAAAGGAAAGGATTGGCTTATTGGATGTGCCGATGGTGAAATCCGGCGGAACTCCGACAGCGTAGGGACGACGTGGAAGCACGGTGGATGAAGACAACCTTCCTCTCGCGAGCGTGGGCACCCGAGAAGCCGGCAGAACCTCCACCTACAAAAGACCCCACGGGTTAGAAATGACTCCGGTAGCCTCTGGGCTCCGGCAGCCTATCGGATCTCTTAGAAGCTCCCCAGAACTGAGGGGGTGGGCCTCTATTTATAGGGCTCCGGAGGGTGGAGGCGTCCAGGACCCTGGACACCTCCATCAGGGCAGAAGTAATATTTTATTCTATTTTTATTCATTTTTTCTGAATATTTTCATGGAGGCGTCCAAGGTCCCGGACGCCTCCATAAGTCCCACCGAACTCCACCGAAAGTCGCACGCGGTTTAACACAACGCGTGGTTTTGGAGCGGCGACCCGTGATTTGGAAATGGGCGCGTCCAGTCGGCTGGACGTCTCCACAATTTGGATTCTTTCACACACGACAAACCGTCGATCGGTGGCGGGGCCCCGTGAGTGAGTTGATGGAGGCGTCCAGGGCCTGGACGCCTCCAAGAAAATATATTTTTATTTTTTTTTTGTTTTTTTATGCCAACTGGCATTTTATATTTTATATTTTTGTTTTCATGGAGGCGTCCAGGGGCCTGGACGCCTCCATTAATATATATATATTTTCATTTTTTTGGTTTGAAAAATAAATAAAAATAATGGGGGCGTCCAGGAGCCTGGACGCCCCCATGAAGACCCGCCTGGGTCCTCAGACAAGGCGTTGGCAGCCGCCCGGCAGACACCCTTCCTGGTTTCGGAACCTTCCGATGCGTCTGACTGGTGTTGATGCCGTCCGAATGCTGCGACGAGACGATTCCGGATGCCGAAAAGGCGGAAGAAGACTCAAGAAAAGGAAGCACTCGAGCGATTCAAAATGCGAAAGCCTCGCGGGGCGTCGTATAGTAATATGAGACTTTCTCAGGAGACGTCAGGAATGGCGTGTCTACAGCTGCCCCGCCTTGGCGTCTGCTTTGCAAGGGAGCGACACGTAGTGGAATGGTATCGAAGTGGAGTGAAATGAGTGGAGCGGACTGATAAGTTGATGCCAAGGTGTGATGAGACACGCTTTTGACGTTACTGTTTGGAATCTTTCCTGAAGTTTCAATGAGGCGACCTTGAAGAAGGTCTTTCAAATATTGACGATTGCTTGGACGGAGATCAAATAAGGGAGGGTGAGATGTGTGCTCAGGCACGAAAAATAAAGGAGACCAACTTCTCGGTGTGGAAGTACCTGGGTCATAAACCCGCAGGTTTCACCTTTGGTGAGCGGTTACCAGCCAATGTGGAAGTGCTGCGGCCAAGGTGGGTCAAACAAGGTAAAAAGCAAAGGAATATCTGAGGGTCTGTCCAAACAAGGGTCTCCTTTGGAAGAGCAGCGTAGGGCCGTTTCAAGGAAACTCAGTATTTCATTCGGAGTGGAATATCTCATATTTGTAAGAATTGAAGCACAGCGGCTTTCGCAATCGAATCACTTGAATGATCTTCCGCAATAAATCAAAGTCCTATATGAATGCATGCTGGGCTTAAAGAAAAATTTAAAACAAACTAAAATAGAAAATAGCCAAGGATAATATTGTCAACTTGTTAAGAACGGGTCAGGATACCGATCCGGTGAGCCGACACTGGGCTGGGGCCCGTTTATCCGCGCACCAACTCACTGAATGGAACCGTCGTCCCCATGCTATCACAAGTTAACGGCCTATCCGTACAACCCAAATTCTTCCGGGATCATCACTGTTTTTGTTGAAGGGGAACTCAAATCCCAGATTCGTTCGGGCCGCGAGGTCCTTGACATGTTCTAGTAGCGTAGGTATCATATACTACGATGCATGACATGGTGGGACCAACCATTGAAAGGTGGGACAGGAGATAGGACAAAGACGTCCGTTAGTAAAACCTGCACAGGCCAGCATGGATTAATAACATCAGAAAGTAACAGAATCGTAACAGAATCGCACCACAATGGAAAGGAGATCTAGCCAAAATCCTGACATTGACTGCTGATGTGACATGTTCTGTCCTGTAGCGATCTTCCCTTCCTATAAGAACTCCCCTTAGGCTAGTTCATTCAAATGCACCAAGGTGGGTTTTGGAAGCTCAGGAGAGGAAGGAGAGGAGAATCTAGAGATCTCAGGATGGAAGGAGAGTCTTCCCGCGTTATGAAGAGGAGCAGGCCTAGCAGCGAGATCAGGCGACTCTCCGACCTCGAGGGTCATCTTAGCGGGATGATCATGTCGCATATGGTAAGCTGATTCATTTCAACTTTTCTCCTCTTGAACCTTCTTCTCACTTGCTCTCTTCCTCCTTCTTTCTTTTCCTTTTTCAGCCATATCCACTCTTCCCGGGCCCGAGGAAGTTTTCCAAATTGCCATGGCTTTCAAAGTTAACTTCCAACATATCCATCGGCATGAGGGCCATACTCTCGAAGTGGCATCTGCAGGGGCTCCTTATTCACGCCAAACACTACGAGAAGATTCGTATGGACTGGGCGGCTATGGGCGCACTAGTGGAGATCTGGCATCCCCAGACCCACACTTTTATCTTCCCGACCTTCGAGGCGACCATCCTCCTCGAGGAGGTGGAACTTCTGCTCGGATTGAAGAAATTCAAGAGTGACGGGAAGGTGAAGGCTATGCGGATGCTGACACGGGGGACTTCCGAAAGCGTCCTTGGAAGTTTCATGCCGCCCGACGCAGCCAGAAAGGTCCGTACTCAAAAGGGGATCGATCTCCAAAAGCTCGCGGAATGGGTCATGGACGCCCTGAGAGGGTCACCAGACGATGACTATTTGGAGGGAATCATGAAGGGTTCACCATTTGTCTGGCGGGTGCTCTCTTGTTTCCTTATACCGACAACATGGTGGAGGAAGACCAACTGAGTGCTATTCGTGGGATCTGGAGTGGAAAGAGGGTGGGACCCGCCGTCCTTGCCTATCTTTACAGCGGCCTTACTGCCTCGAGCATGGGTAAGCCTCCATTTGGTTGCGCACTTGTCTTGAATTGCTGGCTTGATTTGCATTTCAAATTCGACCACCGCGAGGGAATGCCAACGGCTTCGAAGCTTTTCCAACAAAGCCCGCTTCATCACATAGCCGACGTGTTAGGCTTTGGTGGCACTGTAGCGAACCGTGTTCCGTGGCTGAAGAAACGTGAAGACTGGCGGTCCCACTTTCGAACCATGACACAAAGCTTCTTTACTTGCGCACCGGCATGTCTACTTTCGCTCGAGCTCCTCATGAGGCCATCCTCTGAAGTTGATCTCCAACTGATCGGCGCAACCGAGTTCTTCCTTTATAACGCGCATCGATGCTGCCTCCAGGTCGGCATTCCACGCCATTCATTCCCACTACCGACTGGCATCGTTCCTTTGAAGAAGAGAGAGTTGGGCACTGAAGCGGATGCGAAGGAAGCGAAGGCCGTCAAAGCACCCTGGAAGACAAGTGTTGCGGGAAAGGCCTTAGCGCATGTGGGGGAAGAATGCGAGTTGTGGAGAGCTTATGTAACCGAACTGGGGAAGTTAAGGCCTAAGGCGCCTAAACCCCTGATGTAGCTCGTTCTGCTTTCTGATGGAATAAAATCTGGCATTTTGATGTTTTGGACCACGTTCCCTTTGTTATGATTTTTATTTTTCCGTTTTTCTATTTTTGTGTTTTCTTTCTTTTTATGTACCTATTTATTCATAATATGATCATATGTAAATATATATATTAAAAAAATATTTTTAATGGGGGCGTCCAGGGGCCTGGACGCCTCCAATTTTTTATTATTTATTTATTATTTTTTTATTTTGGGGGCGTCCAGGGGTCTGGACGCCCCTATAATTTCTTTTTTATTATTTTTTTGGATTTTTGTTTGGGGGCGTCCAGGCGCCTGGATGCCCCTAAATTTTTTGAATTTTTGAAAAGGAAAGAAAAAAGTGGGGGCGTCCAGGCGCCTGGACGCCCCAAAAAAAGGATTTTCTTATATAAGGGGGGCCTCACCCCCCTTTCACTTCTACTGTTCATTCTGACGACTCGTTCACTCTAAACGACCCATTCCCAATTCCAATGGAGCAAGGAGGCCCGAGCCAGGGTGGGGAGAAGCGGAAACGACGGGCTCGTCGTCCGAGGAGGCTGAGAGATGACGCCGAGGAGGCTGCCGTGGCGGAGGAGATTGCCGTGGAGGAGGAGGCTCCTCTTTTGGCCGTGGAGGACCCTGCGGGCGCTGGTGACGCGGGAGAGGACGAGCACGATCCGGTAAGCCCCTTAGACTTCCATTCTATTGGTTCACTGGGCTAAACGGGCGGACGAGAGGCTGTGTGGAGAAGGCCTGGGAGTGAGGGAAGGAGGCGTCCAGGGGCCTGGACGCCTCCACATTTTCTTTTTTTTCTTTTTATCTATTTATTTATAAAATAAGATTAAAAATAAGGAGGCGTCCAAGGCTTGGGACGCCTCCATGATAATATATATTATTTTATTTATTTTTGTTTTTGTTTTTTTTGGGTTTTTCTAAAAGTAAAATAAAGAAAATAAAGAGGAGGCGTCCAAGGTGTTGGACGCCTCTAAGAAAAACATAAATATTTTTAAAAATAAAATAAAAAATAAAATAAATAAGTAGCATATACAGTGTTATTGTTTATTACTATCCATGCTGCTGATGTGTTGCCCTGTTGGTTTTGTGGTGTGCAGGGCGTGATGAAGGGCCGGATCAGCTGGTCTCTAGTGGTGGCAGCGTACCGTGGGCTGCCAGACTTCCAGAGGGCGCGTGTGGACGCCATGGGCTTTGGAGCCTTCCTCAGGATCGAGCCCTTCCGGCTCGACCTTCCTCTTATCCAGGCATTGAGGGAGCGGTGGCATGCGCCGAGTCGGGCGTTTCTGATGCCCTGGGGGCACATGGTGCCGACGCTTGAAGACGTAGCTCGGATCACCGGGCTACGAGTTGACGGAGAGGCGGTCAGCGGGGTCACCTACCCCGACTACCGAGAGAGTGCCCTGGACCTGCTGTGGTTAGAGACGAGCGTGACCGACAGAGACAGCAGGGTAGTCGGCCGAGTGGAGATTATGGAGGCGCTCGGATTCGTCGACCCGCGCCAGCGGGTTAGCGAGACTGGAGCGGAGTTTCTGGCACGACTGGAGGGAGATGCCCGTGCAGCTTTCACCCAGGACCCGAGCGAGCGGGAGCTGGTGGATCTAGACCTCCGGAGGTTCTCTTCTTCTTCCTGGGCCGCCTTCTGCTGGGGACGAAGGGTGACGGCATCCACTGCCGCTTCCTCGGGATCCTGGCGGACCTTGACAGAGTGGGGCACTACGCGTGGGGAGCGGCTCTGCTTGCCCATTTGATTGCTGATCTCTCCCAGACTTCAGAGAGGGAGACGACAGTCAGCGGCTTCGCACCTTTTCTCCAGGTACACAATTTATTTATGCATTTTACCGTAGTTAAATATGCAATTACTCGTGCTAATGATGTATGATGGATGCAGGTGTGGAGTTATTACTACTTCCCGATGGGGAGGGCCAGGCAGGGGAACAGGAGAGCCGTTCCTCTAGCGCGACAGTGGAGGCCGGTCGTGGTAGCGGCACCACACAGCTACCAGCTGGCGTCACTTCGTCGGGAGCTGAGCGAGTATCCCGAGGCCATGGTATGATGCGTATGATTTTTTGTATTTTTTATGCATGCGACTAATGGTAACTAACATGATGTATGTATGGTGATGCAGGTGGTGTGGAGGCCCTACCTGGGCATGGCGACGCTGGCCAGCCCTGGGTTGTAGCGGGTCTTCCTCGTTTCGGGCGGGACGTGTGGGTCCATTGCCTGAACGAGATCGAGCCGCTTCGGCTGAGGCTGGTTATGAGGACGTTGGGGCTGGCCCAAGAGTGGGTCGATGTAGATGAGCCGGTCCGCATCGGGCGGAAGACCAAGGGGAAGGCGAAGATCGTGGACTGGCGTACGCGCTTCCAGCACAGTACCAGGACTGGCAGCAGGGCGGGGTCCCAGTGGTGTCCCATGTACAGGACATCACTGATTACATGAGACGGTATCGAGCTACGTACGGGGACCGCCTCTCCCTCGGTGGTATGGCAGGGGTAAGTGTGAAATGAAAATGCTTCACTCTTTTATACGTATATGCATGCGATACTAACTTATATGCAATGCAGGATGCTCTTGACGACATGATCGCCGACCTGCAGGCCCAGTTGGCAGACGCCAGGCGGCAGTTGGTGGCCATCCGACAGGAGTTGGAGATCCTGGTGAGTCTATGCAATGCATTTTTTGTTACCCTAGATTTTCGGTATTCAGCCTCTGATCGTTATTTGCCCTGAGTTTTAGCGGGCCCACCAGGCTGCAGCAGCTGGGGCGGCTGGTGGAGCGGGTCCCAGTTCGTGGGGCCCTCCTCCGGAGGTTTCTGCTCTTCAGGAGCAGCTGGCCTACGTGGTGGCCCGGGCTGAGGAGGCCGAGCGCGATCGTGAGGCTCGAGTGAGTCATTGCTTGGCCCTGACCCTCCTCTAGTTACTCTTTCATCCTTCACCTCTGATGCACGCGTACTTTGACAGGTGGCCGAGATCCGAGAGGCCCTGGCGCGTGCTGTTCGTGCCGAGCAGGAGCGCGACGCTCGGGTGGCGGAGCGTGACGCCCGGATTGTGGAGCTGGAGGAGGAGCGTCGACGGGAGGCTGAGGAGCTCCCTCGTGACGTGTTGGATTTGCGGATCGCCCTCGAACTGTCGAGGAGGGAGGCGACGCGGGAGAGAGAGGAGAGGGAGAGAGAGAGAGAGGACCGAGAGAGAGAGAGAGAGGACAGGAGGGCGGAGCGACTGCGAGACTGGGACGAGAGGAGTGCTCTGGAGGCCCAGCTGATGGAGCTCCGATTGAGTCTCGGCACGGCGGAGGGGAGGCTTCGAGAGAGCGAGGAGCGGTACCAGAGGGAGAAGCAACGCGGGGCGCGACTTCGTCAGTCTGGTTCTTTTTCCATGGGCAGCTATCTGGTTTCTTCGGCCGAGGAGCATCGTCGTGCCTTCGAGGCTGGGGTGCCACCGTAGGGCGAGGCGAGCACGGCTTCTCAGGGTTCGCAGAGGTCGCAGAGGCCCCCAGGGATCTCGTCAGAGGAGGAGGAGAGAGATGACCAGGAGGGTGATGCGAGAGTTAGAGAGTTGCTTGTACACCCACCTCCTCACTGTATGATGTACTTTCGACTATTATATGAAATGAAAATGGCTTTCTTGTGTTGTGTGTACCTTTCCTCTCTCACTTTTCTGCTGCACCGAGTTGTCCTTCGAGGCACGCTCCACGAGACCTTGCCCTGAACAACGGGGAACTACGCTTTGCATGGGGGGATTCTGTTTCCTTTCTCCCTTTTTGGGCGCGTCCAGGCGCGAGGACGCGTCTTAATCCTCGAATTCAAATTTAAAGCGCCGGGTGGCCTTTCTTCTCCCGTGCCTTACCCGCAAACGAGCCCGCCTTCCGCCGAAACTCGCTCGCCCGTCTTTGTCTTCTTCCCCTCGATCGATGGAGTTCGGCGGTCTGGACCACGGTGAAGTGGAGAGGGACGCGGGACCCCTCGCCCAAGGAGGGACGCGCCAGAGCACGGAACGGCGTCCATGGAGGAGGAAGGGCCGCTTCGGGCCCCCGAGGGACCCGAGGGGCCCAATGGCGCGGAAGGAAGTGAACACGGCTCGGTGAGTGCTTCGGTTTCCCCTTCTTTGATCTATTTTGAGTTTTGAAGCGAGGTGTGCGAGGGGGGAAAGGGTTCGGCGAGTGTTTTACTCAAATGATGGACGCGTCCTAGACAGGGGACGTGTTCTTTGTTATGATGCGAGGCCCTTCTTTCTTGGTGCAGGACATGGCGAGGATCCTGGGCCTGGCCGATGAGTGGGCGAGTGCAGACGAGCCGAGCCACGTCAGGAAGGAGAGTCGCGGCAAGGCGAAGCTTGAAGACTGGCGCATACGTCTCCCTGGACAGCAAGGGGGCGTACTGGTGCAGGATAGTGCCGACTTCCTGCGGCAACAGAGAGAGAGTTACGTGGGTCTTCCCCGAGCCGGGGATACGCGCGACGTCAACGGCTCTCGTGCCCAATTAGCCGAGGTCAGGCGGCAGCTGGCCGCCACTCAACAGGAACTGTCGCTCCTGGTAAGCTAAGTGCTGCATTTTCTATTTTTAAATGTGGAGCTTAGCTGACTGCTGTTGTTTGTTCGTTCCAGCGTGCCCAGCAGACAGCGATGGTGGGAGTGGCTGGCGGCGCATCTTCCAGTTCCTCGGCCCCTTTTCTTGAGATTGCCTCCCTCCGGGAGCAACTTGCCGGTGCGGTGGCTCGGGCTGCCCGGGCGGAAGAGGAGCGTGATGCCTGGGTGGCGACTGTAGCAGAGCTGCGACATCGCGGTGAGGAGAGACCTTCTCCAGACATCCTGGAGTTAAGGGTTCTTCTGCAGATGATGAGGAGAGAGGCAGAGAGAGAGAGAAGTCGAGAGAAGGGCCGAGCGTCAGCGGGATCAGACCGAGAGGAGGGCCTCAGAGGCCCAAGTGAGGGAGCTCCAGCTGGGCCTTCAGGCCGTCGTGCAGAGGCTAGGAGGGATGGAGACGCGCTACGAGAGAGCGCGAGAGTTCGGGGAGCGACTGCGCCAGTCTGGTCGCTTTGCCGCTAGTGGCTTCTTCGCCACGCCAGGGGAGGAGCAGCGAGTCATTGCTGTGGAGCCGGCGCCACGAGGCGAGGCGGGTGCTACTGCACGGGGATCCAGGAGGCTTCTGAGGGACCCTCACCTCAGGGGAGAGGAGAGGGACGCCTAGAGGGACGAGCATGAAGATAATGGCAAGAGTTGGCAAGCTGGTGGACCCGCCTCCTCTCTATGATTGTAGTGTTTATGACAGCTTATGTAGAATTATGAATGGAGTGATTTGATTTTCTGCTGCTTGTTTGTTCTCTTGTGCGTTCCTTCTTCCCTACACTTCTTCTCCTTTGCACTGTTCCCATGTGATGGGTCTGCCGAGACTCCACCCTAAGCGGAGAATCGCGTCTTGTTGTGACCATTTTCCACGGGAATCTGCCGTCGAAGTCAATAATGACGGCCCTAGTCCCTTTTCCCGGATGTTGTGTCAAATTTTGCGGACGTCCTCCAAAACATGATAGGGTATCCCTAGACAACATAGGGGGCTAGTCGTCATATTCTTCGTCCAATCAATCACCCTGTGCGAGCGGTGAAGTGACACACGGGACCGCATGGTAGGTGCCTCATCGCGAGGGCTATCATTAAAGGTGATGGAGGCAATCTTGGCCTGCACTCCTTCCATTTCTATAAATTCTTGTCCCTTTTATCCTCCCAGGTATATCGAGAGCTAACTCGAGGAGCACAAGTTCTCACGGGAGAGGAGGAGTTCAAAATTCTGAGAGTTGGATGGAGGGCGAATCTTCCCACTCCTCGAAGAGAAGCAGGTCCAGTGGTAGTAGTTCCAGGAGGCTTTCGGACCTCGAAGGGCACTTCAGCGAAAGGGCCCAATCACAACTCGTAAGCTGAGCTTTCCTGCCCTTTTCTCATTCTTTCTTCCTTCCTCTTGACAACACCCTTCTCCATTTCTTATGCACGCACAGAGTGTGATGAAATCACACATTTCATGGGAGTTAGCAGTGGCCGCATACAGGGGTCTCCCGGATTTTCAGAAGGCCAGGCTAGACGTGATGGGATTTGGCACCTTTCTTCGGATCGAGCCGCTCGAGCTCGACCTGGTTCTGATCCAAGCCTTGTGTGAGAGATGGGACCCAGTGAGTCGGGCATTCCTGATGCCCTGGGGGCACATGGTGCCCAGCTTGGAGGATGTGGTCCGGATCACAAGCCTGAAGGTGGAGGGCGAGGCAGTGACCGGGGTCACTTATGCGGATTACCGAGAAGGTGCTCGGAAGCTACTGGGTTTGGACCTAGATGGTCGGAAAAATAGGTCGGTAGCTAGGGCGTCCCTCATGGATGCATTAGGGCTCACCGACACTCGTCGGCGGGACGATGAATCCTCAGAAGAGTTCATGGAAAGGATGGAAATAGGATGCCGTGCCGTGTACTGCACAGATTTCGGCAACTGGGAAAGATGCAACATAGATTTGAGGAGATTTCTCCTCTTCCATTTGGGGAGATTGGTACTGAGCTCGAAAGGGGACGGTATCCAATGTTGCTTCCTGGAGCTGCTATCAGACCTTGAAAGAGTAGGATACTATGCCTGGGGAGCTGCCATGCTGGCACACTTGTTTGCAGGCCTGTTCCAAGAAGCGGATCGTGAGATGGCTGTGAGTGGTTTCACACCATTCATCCAGGTATTTTTGGTTTTGCTTGTTTTGTATTTTTTTTTTGTATTTTTGCAAGGTACTGATGACCTGCGCCGAGCAGCTGTGGAGCTATTATTACCTCCTCATGGGGAGAGCTCGGCATTGGCGACCCGCGATGGTGCCGCTAGCCAGGCGGTGGGAACCCATCATGAGTGCGGCACCCCTAACCTACCAACTGATGGTGCTAAGGCGGGAGCTACAGGAGTTCCCTACAGCGATGGTAAACTGGAGACCCTACTCAGACATGGTCGATGCCGACCAGCCGTGGGTTCTAGCAAGTCGTGCCCGGTTCGGACGGAAATTGTGGATGCACTGTCTGAATGAAATCGAGCCGCTTCGGCTACGATTGGTTATGAGGACTTTAGGACTGGCTCAGGAATGGGTGGATACGGCTGCGCCACCTCGCGTTGGGAGAGAGATGCGAGGACCGACAACCTGTATTGACTGGCTTGTGCGATTCCCCTAACAGTACGAAGACTGGCAACGGGGTGGCATAATCGTGGAATCGCAGGCACGGGATAGCGAGGATTACATGCGTCTATACAAGACAAGGTACGCAGAGCGGTTCCAACCCCGGGGACTTGCGGAGGTAGGTCTCCCCTTTTTCTCTTTTCTTCTTTCTCCTTTTTTGGTTTTCTGGTGGAAATGCTGACTCGTATGGCTGCAGGATATTCGTGATACGATGATAGCGACTTTACGAACTCGCTTGGTAGAGATGGAGCAACGGTTGGGCGATGCCCGCGGAGCTACGAGCGCCTTGGTAGGTGTACAGTGCGTTCCTAATTAAAACCGCAGATTCCAGATGTTGGCTGCTAATTCACGCGGTCGTAGCATGCCCAGATTGGCGCGGCTTCCCAGCGATGGGAGTAGGTGGTGCCTCTTCCAGCTTGTGGATTCCCACCTCAGAACTTGACTTGCTTCATGAGCAACTTGCTCACGCCACGCAGCGTGCTGCGGAGGCAGAAGGGATGCTCTGTATACAGGTAAAAGTTTCAGTGTTGAGTTCTCTTTGTTTACGCCTTATCGCGTATCTGAGATGGTACACTCGGCAGGAAAAGGAGACGGAAGAAGCGCTTGCCCAAGCTGCGCAGAGGGCGGCTAGGATAGCAGAGCTGGAGGGGGAACTGCAGCGTCGTCCAGATGACGACTCTTCCAGGGATGCTATGGAACTGAGGATCACTCTCCAGTTGGAGAGGGAAGACCGTGAGAGAGAACGTGCAGAGAGAGAAAGAGACGCAGAGAGAGAAAGAGCCAACAGATTGACTGAAAGGGAGGAACGAAGGGCCATGGAGGCCCAACTATTCAAACTCCGAACCAGCCTTGGTCTTGCTGAACAGTGGCTGAGAGATGGTGAGGAGCGCTACCGAAGAGCACGAGAGCGTGGCTTTCGTGTTGGTAGCTTCTCTGCTTTTTCCGTGGATCAACGCCGGTGTGTGGGAATAGGAAGGGGAGTACAGAGCGGTAGGAGTACCGCTTTTCGTAGTTGGGTAGCACCTTTGAGAGCGTTTTGCCCGGAGAGTAGTGGGACGAGTAATGCAGAGAGAGAGGGCGGAACTTGATGTAATTTTTTTGATTTTTGGAATAAAATACAAGGTTCGGTTTGTTTGGTTTTCACCTTTGCTTCTGTTGCCTGAATCCCTGCACACATCACTGAAACAAACAAATCAGAATTTCTGTTCTGACTTGGCCCCTTGCTCAATAAGCAAATGGTCACTGTGACTGTCCTTGATAACTGGTCAAGGGGCCAAGCCTTTATTTAACGAAGGCAAGGGAAAGATGCAGTGATGATAAATGCGACAGGCAAGCACACGAATGCAAGCGGTATTAAAAGTGAGATGCTGCACGCAAATGCAATCATGCAAAATTGATTTGTTTTCTTTTTTATATTTGCATTTTTTTGTTTTATCATAAAAAAGATTTTTTTTGTTTGCAAATATGTACATTTTCTCTTTTTCCCTTTTTTGTTATTTTTATTATAAATTTTTTGTTGCTAATGCCTGTCAAGCACCCAAATGGCACCCAACCTATACGAGAACAGGGTTTCTTACTAACCTCCCAGTATCCTAAGTGCACATCTAGGTTGATTTGGGCCTCTAGACCCCTCGAATGATGATCCCGCCGGCTAAGACTTACCCTGATGACAATACCGTCATGCCATGCTTAGGCTCCCAGTCGCTTCCGACCACAGGGATTCACCCAAAAGATGTTTGAGGTAAATGATTTACCCGACCCGGGTCTGTTTCCTCACAACTCTAGATGGTATATGATGGAACACCCTGGAACCCTAACGACCAACCGCGCGACGCTGACCCGGAATCAGACGCCGTCGCACCCATAGGTGACGCGCTTGCATTGGCCTAAGCCCAAGGTTAAGCAAGAAGACATCAAGGTGGTAAACATGGGTCTTGACCAGCCAGAAACACAGAGACTCCTTCGCAGCGATAGCTTTTGCTTTTCAAAGTAGGCAACCAAATGTGTATATTAAAATAAGGTCGCAGACCCTGGGCAGTTTTCACCCTTCAGAAACTCCATCGAACCTTCATCTTAGAGGAAGAAGGAAGAGCGTAGGGGATAAACCTCCTGAGAGGACCGGCAAAGCCGTTAACCCGGCGAGCGAATAAGGGCCCATTAACTCTTTCCTTTCGGACAACTTCGGACCAAATCTCGAGCATTTACATTCCATAGCCCCCCCCTTTTTGTGGATTCGAACTTTTGCTTTGAGGGGTTCCATTTATCGCATCAGGCACGGTCACGACCAGGCTCTTGATTTTGATTTTGTATTTCTTTTTGTGAGGGAGATATAGTCGTTTGACGTTTGTGGGCTCCCTTTCGTATGCCTGCGGGGACACTGCCCTCTTCTCGTGCTCTGATCGATGCTCGAGGAAATGGATCCTACTCTTGCCTTTGGGGTTTGAGTTTCGGTTTCTCATGCTCAGCGTTTTAAGGGCGCCGACTGTCTCATTTGGTCGAAGAGAAAAGAATAAAGATTACAGCTTCTGGAGATCTTCTGAGTGGGGCCCCACCGTAGGTGATGCTACCGACTTTTTTGAATAAAATACATAAGTGAGCACATGTTAGCTTCCTTCGAGCGAGCATAGGCCGACGTGGCCGGACAGGGATCTCCACGGTTCTGGCAAACCAAGACCCGGTGCCTACAAGCCTTAATGGCCCTATCCTAACATGAAGGTTAGATGCAGTGACTTGACTACATGGTGACCACCAGGCATCGGCATTTTGAATTTTCCATATTTTTAGTGGTTTTCAATATTTCTTTATTTTTGATGTTTTCTATCTTTTCATCATTTTTTTTGTTTTGTGCTAAGGGTAGTATTTCTTAAGATAAAGCCCATTCCAAGGGTGGGATAACTCGGTCCCTTCGGCGTTGACTAGCTTGTAGGCGTTGCCAGGGTACACGGCTTGAATTACAAATGGTCCTTCCCAATTGGGTTGGAGCTTAGAACGCGGACCTCCAGGTTTGACAAAAATTCTTTTTACGACCATCTCACCGACTTTGAATTTTCTCTCAACGACTTTCTTTTGGTAAAAGCGAGCGAGTCTATTTTGATACACACGCGCGTGTTCGGCAGCGGCCAGCCGCTTCTCATCCAAGAGTTCCAACTGGGCGAGGAGTGAATTACGACGATCGTCGAGGGGAAATTCCTCGTCCAATTGTACCCTGAGAGAAGGGATCAGAGTCTCGTACGGGACTACCGCTTCCATACCATAAGTAAGGGCAAACGGAGTCTGCCCGGTGGGGGTACGGATTGAAGTGCGATAGGCCCATAGGGCTTCGATAAGTTTTTCTGGCCAGTCTGAAAACTTACTAGACTCGCAGGTTTTTTTGATGATTTTGAGCAATGTTTTATTGGTGGCCTCCGCTTGGCCGTTACCTTGTGGGTAATAAGGCGATGAATGATGCAATGCAATTGCGTACCTTTTGCAGAGGTCGATAGGTCCTGAGAAATGAACTGTGGCCCATTGTCGGTGACGATTGTGCTTGGGACGCCGAATCTGGCGAGGATGTTCTTCATGATGAACTTGCAGACTGTTGACGCCTTGATTTCGCGTAAGCTTCGGCTTCGGCCCATTTGGTGAAGTATTCCGTCGCAGTAAGGATGAAAGATTTCTGCTTGGTGAGGGAATTGGGATCACCTAGGGGACCAATGATGTCGAATGCCCACATGGAGAAAGGCCACGGGGAGGATATTGGATGAAGTGAGGAAGATGGTGAATGGATTTTATCGGCGTGAAGTTGACACTTGACACACCTACGGACATAGACAGCACAATCCTCTTCCATAGTGGGCCAGTAAAAGCCTTGGCGAATGATCTTCTTGGCGAGCATCTGACTATTCACGTGGCCACCGCACACACCCGAGTGCGTCTCCTCTACACATTTCCAAACCTCATCGTCACCAAGACATCTTAACAGAATACCAGTAAGGCTCCTCCTATAGAGTAGACCTCCAACCAATGTATATTTCTGAGCCACCCTTCTTATGGCTTTCTTGTCCTCTGTGGTGGCCCCTTCAGGATAAGACTGATCTTGGCAGTATTTGACGATTTCATAGAACCATGGTTTCTCTTCATCAGCCAGTTCTTCTTCGCCTCTGCCAACATGATTTCCCTCTTCTCAAGGATATCTTCCTGCAGGATCTTCCTTGCTATCCTGTCTTTGATATTTACGTAGGAAGCATCATCGATTGCAGGGGCGTGAAGTTTGTAGATGGAAATGGACTCAAACCATCTTCCTAGAGGGAACCTTAT
Organism: Amorphophallus konjac; assembly: GCA_022559845.1. Taxonomy (NCBI): domain Eukaryota; kingdom Viridiplantae; phylum Streptophyta; class Magnoliopsida; order Alismatales; family Araceae; genus Amorphophallus; species Amorphophallus konjac. The sequence continues at coordinate 55,013,941 of CM040118.1, forward strand.
GGATGATGCCAACGAGGCGAGGGCATCGGCGAGAATATTCTGATGACGAGGGACATGAACAAAGATCAGTTTGGTGAACAGTTTGGCAAAGGCAGCAGTGAGTTCTTGGTATGGCTTGAGTTTGGGATCGCGAGTGCGATATTTAGTGAGCACCTGGCGAAGGATGAGTTGACTATCACCTACGACTCGCAACTCAGTGATACGAAAAGAATGAGCGAGTTCTAGGCCAGCTAGAAGAGCTTCATATTCGGCTATATTGTTGGTAACTGGAAATTTGAGCTGGTATGCCAATGGGAATGTGAGGCCTTCAGGCGACAGGAGGGCGACGCCGATTCCTCTCCCTTGAGAATTCAGAGCTCCATCAAAATATAGCGTCCACATTGGCTCATCTGATTGGTTGACGGACATTAGTTCCTCATCTGGAAACTCTGATTGGACGGGATCGAACTTGGGAAGAGGATGGTGAGCGAGATGCTCGGCTATGGCATAGCCTTTAATCGCCTTTTGCTGGATGTAGGTGATGTCGAACTGAGAGAGAAAACTTTGCCAGCGTGCTAGCCTATCCGTAAGGACGGATTTCTCCAGAAGGAATTTGATAGGATTCATTCGAGCAATCAAGTGGACCTCATGAGCCAAGAAGTAGTGCTTCAATTTCTGCACTACCCAAACGAGGGCAGCACAGGTTTTCTCCATGACGGTGTACTTCTGCTCACAGGGATTGAGAAGTTTGGACAAGTAATAGGTTGCCCGTTCCTTGCCTTCTTCATCAGCTTGTGCGAGGACGGCTCCCACGGAGTCATCCAAGACTGAGACGTAAAGGATCAGAGGTTTTTCTGGTTTGGGTGGAATGAGAACGGGTGGACTAGCCAGATATTCCTTCAACCCTTCAAAAGCTTTCTGACATTTAGAATTCCAGTGGAATTCTACTCCTGGCTTGGTCAACTCGTAGAGAGGTCTACACCTTTGTGAATGTTGGGACACAAACCGACGAATAAACTGTAGCCTCCCGATTAAACCTCGGACTTCCCTCAAATTCTTGGGAGGCGGCATATCCCTGATAGCCTTGGCTTTGTCGGATCTATCTCGATCCCTCTTTTACTCACAATGAACCCCAGCAATTTACCCGACGACACACCAAACACACACTTCTTCGGGTTCATTTTCAATTGGAACTCCCTTGACCTCTGCAAGACCTTAGCCAAAACTTCTGGATGTTCCATCCTGGTCCTTGATTTCACCAACAAGTCATCCACATACACTTCCAGATATATGTGCATCATGTCATGAAATATGGCCATCATCGCTCTTTGGTAAGTAGCTCCAGCATTCTTTAATCCGAACGGCATGACCACGTAACAATATGTTCCCCAAGGGGTAGTGAATGACGTCTTTTCCTGATCCTCTTCTGCCAAACGAATTTGATTGTATCCTGAAAATCCATCCATGAATGAGAGGGTCTCATAACCTGCCGTGTTATCGATCAACACATCAATGTGAGGCAAGGGAAAATCATCCTTTGGACACGCGCGGTTAAGGTCCCGGAAGTCGATACAAATCCTGACTTTCCCATCTTTCTTCATGACCGGGACAATGTTCGCCACCCATTGAGGATAAAGAACGACTCTAATGAACCTGGCTTTATGGAGCTTATCGACCTCTTCTTTCATTTTCAAAGCCATCTGAGGGTGGAAACGCCTTAACCTTTGTTTTACAGAGACAAACCATGGTTTTAGGGTTAAACGGTGTTCGACCAAGGTTGAATCTAGACCCGCATATCCTCGTAGCTCCATGCAAACGTGTCCTTATATTCCTTGAGAACCTCAATTAATGCCTCTTCTTCAGAGGGTGGTAGGTTGTCACTTATGAGGATGATCCTAGGGTCTTCCTCAGTTCCTAAGTTGACTTCTTTGGTGGATTCTTCTACGGCGGTTGACGGCTCGTCGAATCTCTTTATTCCACTAGCGTATGCGCCTGCTGCATCCTCATATTCTTCACCCTCATCGTCAGTGGGACATTCTTCATCCGTGATCTCGTAGACTCCATACCCTTCATCAAATGCACAGTCGCCCTCACATTCTATTTCCGGTAGCCGGATGGGATTTTCTAACAACTGGGGGATGGCAAGGAGGGCTTGACACCTGGCGGCTAAATCCAGAAGGAATCGACGAGGGATCTGCCTACCCTTGGATTTCTTCCTAGGTACTACCCTTGACCTATCATTCCTAGATTGACTGACAATATTTACAGAAGAAGAGGAAGACGAAGAGGATGGTGTAGAATGTACAGGAGAAGACCCCTCAGAGGAGGGGTAGAAAAGGTCGCTCATCGGACCTTGGACGGGTGGTCCGCAGGGCGGGACGCACCCGTGGGAGATGTAGGAGGTTTCCTCAACGAAGATGTGTTGTTGAGGAGTTTGAAAATTGACGTTTTTTTTTTCGTTTTCAGTTTTAATGACAAAGCAGTGAAAAGAGATTGGAGGAGAGAGAAAAGTGGTTATGGCTAGAGGATTGTGAGGCTCATAGAGCAGATCATGGTTGAAGACCTGGCGCGGGTTGAGAAGCCCGCGTAGGTATGTAAGCAAAGAAGGGGACCTGGGAAGATCATCAGACAACTGTCTGGCCCAGGAAGAAAATATCAGCAAAGGCTGAGACGAGTGGATGGAGAAGATGGCGGCTAATGAGCCGTCGACGATAATGTTGAGGACGGATGAAGATCCGTCGATGACAGGGTCCTTCTGGCGAGGACGAGGATAGTTTGGAACCTTGGCAAGAGTGGTAATATTCTCTGGTATTCCGGAGATCAATGGTGGTCCTTCAAGCTGCGAGAACATCCTTTCCAGTGCAACGGAAATGTCCCGTATGTCGAACCATTTGTTCCACTCGTATTTCGGATCTTTGATCTTGCCTCTTTTGGTGATCCTCAGACATTTTTCAGCCAAATATACAGCATGTGATCCCCCATATGCTTATCGTGGGTAATCTCCCATCTGAACAACGGGCCCTCTGTTGAAGTGGTTTGATAGAGTCCATGTGAGGGGCTTCCAATCCGCCTTGAACGGTCCTTTGAAGCCTAGGCCAAACCTGCGGTTCGGCCTAATTTCCTTTGGCGGTTTGAGCCTACCCTGTAACTGTGCGCCCAGACCTTTACCATGTTGGTAGCCGATGTTCCTCATAATCTCCCAACCTTTGGAGTGAAAAGGGAGATATGATGTTGCGGTTGCTCTGACCGGCTCCTTTGGTGCTAGTGGAACGTGAGATAGATCACACACGTCTAGCAATGACAATATGGGCCGATGAGATGGCCAAACAGAGGGCAGAGAGGTGTTGATAGCATCCACTGTGTGAAGGACAGGTGTACTGACCACTTTAATAATCCTCCCATTGTAAGGAAACTTCAGGCACTGATGGTTGGTGGAAGGCACAACGTCCATGGCTTCGATGTAAGGGCGACCCAATATAGCCTTGAATGTGGGGTCCATGTCGAGGACATGGAATTCCGTGGGAATTGACATGGGGCCTAGTTCTGCCTTCAGAATAATCATCCCCTGCGGCGGCCTTTTGCTATTGTCATAAGCCGTGACCGTGATCGAGGAAGGTCTTATTTGTTCCTCGTTGACCCCACACAACTGAAGGGTGTCCATGGAGATCACATTTATGGACGCACCCGTGTCCACAAGACACGGGTTTATGGATACCCCATTAATTTTTATTGAAATGCACAATGCATATTTCCGAGCTTCCTTGGGAGCGAGCTCGTAGTTGTGGAACATGATGGCCGGTTGTGTGTCTGTTGGGGTCAGGACGGTCGAAATCTTCTCCACGGGGAGGTCTTCATTAACCATGACTTTTTGAAGATATTCCATCAAGGCCGCCTGGTGGGATGTGGATCTTTGAAGTAGCTCCAGGATGGAGATCCGAGCAGGTGTCTTGTCCAAGTGTTTCAATAGATCATACTGTGTTCCAGGGATAGCTCTTTCTGGTTGTTCTCCATCATCCTTCTCTGGCTGAGATTGCTCAGGATTCTGACTGTTGTGGGGGAAAACCCTGTGGAAAATCCTTCCACTCCGGAGCACCATTGCCTGCGGCTTTTGTACCTCTGTGGGGGTAGCAGTGGGTTTTAACAGGGATTTGAGGGGTAGTGGTGGAGGAATGGTTGATGAAGCAGGGGTGATGACGGGAGCAGGGATTCTGATGAGGGGTTTGTTAGGTGGAGGCATGGTGGAGGTAGAGGGGATATCACACGGATTATGGAGGATAAGGGGTCTGGAAGGTGGAGGTGGAGACGAAGTAGAAGTGGGTAGGGCTTGAAGCGGGCAATGATTTTGAGGTGGGTGATGGGTAATGAGTGGTTTTGAAGGCATTAGTGGTGATATGGTGGAGAAAGACGGGGTTATGTATGGTTGACGGATGATAAGGGGTTTAGAAGGCGTAGGGGTAAATGTGGTAGAGGTGGATGGTAAAGTGGGGGAGTGAGAGAAGATGAGAGGGTGTGAAGGCGTAGTGGAGAGTGTCGGTTGATAGGAGATCGGGGTGCGGATGAGAGGGCGTAATGGTAGTGGAAATGGTGAAGGCGATACTGACGCGGGTTGATGAGAGAGAGGTGCTACCCGGGCAAGGCAAGGGTGTTGCGTGATGATAGGATTGGCGGTAGAAAGAATGGAGGTACTTTCCGGGTGCCACACCTGCTCTCTCCCGACTTCCGGGAAGGAGGAGATGGGGTTAACCTGATGATTGGGCTGTTGGTGCTCCGGTAATGGATTCTGGATTATGCCCATGTTGGGCTGTTGTTGTGGGGCCTGCTGAGGCTGTTGTTGTTGTTGTGGTTGCTGCTGCTGCTGCTGTTGTAACTGCTGCTGTGGCCTATGAGGAGGTCTCCTAGCCTTGAGAGCGGCGACGTATCGTCTCATTTCATCCAATCTATTTGATGTTCATCATTCATATCGTGGATGTAATCTTGAAATGGAAGCAGTAATCTACTGTGTGTCCTGGCTGCCTGTGGTAGACGCAGTATTTGGAGGTATCAACATTCGGGGGCCACACGGGCCTTTCCCTGGGTAGCACAAGTATGTTTGAGGCCATGAGGGCGTTGAAAATATCCGCCAGAGTTTCTGGCAACGGTGGATAGTAGGCTCTCTTGGGACCGATCGGCCTCCTTTGTTGCTGTTGGGGACCATAATTCCCCGGGGGTGGAACTTGGTTGTACTGAAGCTGTGGTTGTTGTTGCTGAGGTTGTGGTTGTTGTTGCTGGGGTTGACGTAATGGAGGCATATTATCCTGGGGTGGATTATTTTGGGGTGGAGGACGAAGAGGGAAAGGACCTGGTTGGAGGGGAAGTCGGGGCATTTGTGGAGGCCTTGGGTTGACTGCATAGTTGGCATTGTTGACCGCACCCACTTGCTCATTTGTCACGACCCCTTCTGTGGCTCCGCCCGGGACACCAGCGCCTGTCTTTCTGACCACTTTGGGCTTCGGCGACTCAAACATGTTCATAATGGGGGAGTCTTTTAACTGGGTTTGGATGTACCGGGCCCTTTCATAGAGTTCCTCCATTGTAGTAAGTTTATTCATGGCCAGGACGTGTCTGAACTGTGGGGTTGCATTAGACACAATCATCTTCACTTGTTCGGGCTCGGAGAGGGTATCCCTTATTCTTTCCGCCAGAGACCTCCATCTATCAGCATAGCGGACAAAATCCTCGTCGGGCTTCATCTTTTCGGCCACTAGGTCGGTAATGGAGAGTGAGGGACCGACCCTATCCCTATATTTCTGCAAGAACCTTCTCTGGACTATTTCAAAATTCTCGGCCTCGCGGGGCTCCAAAGAATAGAACCACTCTAGCGCGGGACCATCCAATGATCTCCGAAAGAGGTATGCCAGGGACCTCTGATCGTTTTGCCAATAGGAGGACTCATACATGAAATCCTTGAGGTGAATGAAGGGGTTGCCGGTACCATTGTATCTGCGGTACGTGGGCATTTCGGAGGGAGGAAGATGAATGACGGGAAGGATTGGCAAAGCAACCTCCGGGGTGGCTTTCACGTCCACCATTCTTCTCAGATTTTGAAACTGCTCGTCCATGCGATTGAACCTATTGAGGAGCGATTGGGCGAGCTCCTCTGGAGGTGAAGGTGGCACTTGCCACTGGGGGAGAAACTGTCTCCCGGAGACTTGAGGGGGGAACCCCGAATGAGAGGGAGCTGTCGGACCGCCGACAGTTGGCCCTGGCTGAAGCGGTATGTGGGGAACAACGGGAGTTTGAGATTGTGACGGGAACTGGAATGAGGGTGGTTGTTGGCTCGCTTGTCCTTGAAGCGAGGGAGACTGGATGGCTTGCGCCAATGAAGGAGATGGAATGGCCTGCACGGACTCTTGGAGAGGTGCGATGGCCGGAGTTGATTCCTGGGGCGTGGGGGAAACAGATTTCCCCTTCAGAATGGCCTGGAAGGCCCGGAGCTGTTCAGAGGTAAGCTCCGTGTTGGCGAGGACGCCCAGTAAGGAAGAGATATCCTGTGGTGGGGATGTGTCCCCGGCAATAACCTGCACCTCATGCGAGGGCTCATGAGAAGGACCCGAGTCCATAGCATAGACTCGCGGGTCGGCTGACAAACCACGACTAGGGTGGTTCTCCTCAAAAGACTCGTGAGCCATGCTCACAGTTTTCCCAGAACGCAAAAATATACACTAGCAAGCAGGTAGCAGAGATTATCAAACAAGTGGATGCCTTTACGCCCTTTTTTATGTTTTGATTTTGATGATTTTTTTGTTTTTAGCGAGATCCGAAGTTCACACAAAATAGGGACCCTAGTTTATTTTTGTTTCACCGCCGTGTCAGCTAGGGTCTCTCGTCTCACCACGAATGGGATGACTAACTCCGGGGAACTTCAATGGTACAACCAGCCCAGTGAACGAAGAGGAGATTCTTCGATGTCGGGGACTTACGGAGGTCCCAGTGGAGGAGATTCTAGTCCGTTGAGAGGAATTCTCAAACGGAGAGTCCTTCCTTCACCGGGAAAGGGTGATCCTTAGAAAAAATGAAAAAGGATATAAAAGAGGGATGGATGTATGCAATGGAATGCTGACAGAGATATAGAGTAAGAAAATAACAGAAATAACAAACATATAATAAACACCCAACCAATCACAACTGACAGTGCTGCCGTGAGCACAACGGGGGCGCGCGAGGGCGCCAAGGTGGAGAGGCACGGACGGTGCCGAACTTGCAAGGGTAGCCAAAAGGAAGCAGTAGAAGTCCCACCGTGATCGCCAATCTGTGAGCGACGTCACGCAGTTCGGGGAGCGAAGAAGACGCAGAGCGCGCGGGCTCCTTTTTGTTTGCTGCAACACAGAAATAAGAGAAAAGAGAAGGGGCCACCACGGGAGATTGCTCCGGCGGGGCGAGCGGGACAAATGTAATATAGCAAGATATGGGGGTTAAACGGCCATCGTGGGAAGTGACTCGCCGCGGCCTCGGGGGGACGGGAATGGTGCAGAAATCAAATAGCAAGAATTGAAACGGCCATTGGGGAAGTGACTCGCCGCGGCCTCGAGAATATGAATAGATAAGAATATAACAAAATATAAAGAGAATATAAAGAACGGGAATTTAAACGGCCATTGGGGAAGTGACTCGCCGCGACCTCGAGAATATAAATAGATAAGAATATAACAAAATATAAAGAGAATATAAGAACGGGAATTTAAACGGCCATTGGGGAAGTGACTCACCGCGGCCTCGAGAATATGAGCAGATAAGAATATAACAGAATATAAAGAGAATATAAGAACGGGAATTTAAACGGCCATTGGGGAAGTGACTCGCCGCGGCCTCGAGAACATGATGTGATCGCCAGGGGCCAAAAGACCCCAAAATAAAGAAAGTGATCGTGCCTACCTCAAGAGCGGGAGATGGCGGGTTGCTTCTTTCTCCCCCTTCGGTCGGCCGACGGAGAGGGCTTTCCTTGGGTACCCTTGCAAAACAACGACAAACAAGTAACGAGTGGATTAAAAAGATGAAGGTGTAGTATTCAAATCCTTACGATAAAAATAACGAAATGATGGCAAGACACACACCTAGTTGGTGTTATCTTTTAAACCTCTCTCGGACACGAGTAGGAGGAAAATAAGATGATGGATGCAAGAAGTATATAAGAAGAGGCGCCCTTATGAAGGGGGATAAAGGATGCGAGATGATGAATGCAAAAGAACTACGAAGAAAAGGAAAGGATTGGCTTATTGGATGTGTCAATGGCGAAATCCGGCGGAGCTCCGGCAGCGTAGGGACGACGTGGAAGCGCGGTGGATGAAGACGACCTTCCTCTCGCGAGCGTGGGCACCCGAGAAGCCGGCAGAACCTCCACCTACAAAAGACCCCACGGGTTAGAAATGACTCCGGCAGCCTCTGGGCTCCGGCAGCCTATCGGATCTCTTAGAAGCTCCCCCAGAACTGAGGGGGTGGGCCTCTATTTATAGGGCTCCGGAGGGTGGAGGCATCCAGGACCCTGGACACCTCCATCAGGGCCGAAGTAATATTTTATTCTATTTTTATTCATTTTTTTTGAATATTTTCATGGAGGCGTCCAGGGTCCCAGACGCCTCCATAAGTCCCACCGAACTCCACCGAAAGTCGTACGCGGTTTAACACAACACATGGTTTTGGAGTGGCGACCCGTGATTTGGAAATGGGCGCGTCCAGCCAACTGGACGTCTCTACAATTTGGATTCTTTCACACACGACAAACCGTCGATCGGTGGCCGGGGCCCCGTCAGTGAGTTGATGGAGGCGTCCAGGGGCCTGGACGCCTCCAAGAAATTATATTTTTATTATTTGTTTTGTTTTTTTATGCCAACTGGCATTTTATATTTTTTATTTTTATTTTCATGGAGGCGTCCAGGGGCCGGACGCCTCCATTAATATATATATTTTTTCATTTTTTTTGTTTGAAACATAAATAAAAAATAAAAAAATAATGGGGTGTCCAGGAGCCTGGACGCCCCCATGAAGACCCGCCTGGGTCCTCAGACAAGGCGTTGGCAGCCGCCCCGCAGACACTCTTCCTGGTTTCGGAACCCTCCGGTGCGTCCGATTGGTGTTGATACTGTCCGAATGCCGCAACGAGATGATTTCCGGATGCCGAAAAGGCGGAAGAAGACTCAAGAATATGAAACACTTGAGCGATTCAAAATGCGAAAGCCAATGCGGGGCGTCGTATAGTAATATGAGATTTTCTCAGGAGATGTCAGGAATGGCGTGTCTACATCACCGTCATACACACATGCATACGCATGCTTCGTCCGTGTGCCAAGATGAAATAAGAAGATAGGACAAATCAAACAAAGAAAGAAAGGAAAGAAATGAATAAAATTGATCAAATGAGTAAGGAAACAATGAAAAAGATGGCCCTTGTGTGCTGAAGCCCAATTTTAGCAGGGCTGCACTTTGTGCATGTCAATTGGCTTGTAGCCTATACAACATCAAAAGAAAAAAATGATGAATGATGAAGTGAACGAAGTGATGAATGGTGAAATGAAAAGCAAAGGACCAGATAATAATTTGAATTGAAGAATTGTGGAAGATCCATATATAACAAACAAAAAAACATGAAGACAAAAAATTAGTCGACCTCCTTAAGGAAGGTCGACTGATTTCCAAGAAAATCAGTCGACCCCCTTTAGCTTTTGGAGGGTCGACTGATTCCCTAGGAAATCAGTCGACCTAAGACTTAAGTCGACTTAATTTCATCAAATTGTCTTAATTGAAAAAGAGAAAGATAAATAATGAATGAAAATAATAATAACAATAATGGTACAAAAACATAATAACAATAAAAAAATCAATAAAAGAATGCCATCCTTAAGAAACTAATGTTGCTCTATCCAAGGTTCCTCCCCTTTGACCCTGTATGAAGGGTATATTAACGATGCCCCTTGCAAGTCACGCCGAGACCCAGGGGCCACCCCCATTATGGCTATGGCCTGACTTCGCACCGGGCCAATAGCCTGCTGATTTCAAAACCGTTTTGACCGGGATTTAACTGAATTTCTTCATCTTCCAAATATCAAATTTGCCGTATTTCGACATACATCTGTCCCTATGTTCACTACGTATATTCGTGATGCATTCAACTTGGACTCTCGTCCCAACATAAAACGGCCAATGTATGGCCGACATGATTTTAAATACCCCTTCGCACCCTAATATAGGGGATTTTAATGCTCTCCAACACATCTTTCGCTCATTTCATAAAGATCGATTTTTAGGGCACCGGGCCCCTTATCTTGACGATTAATCAAAAGTTTTTCCCTCTTCGAGGGGATGTAATTAACGCCGTGACCTTTATGGCACAGTGGGTTCCAGTCCCGACCCAATATCCACTTTCGTCTGATTAGTCAGACGGTGTGCACTACTGGTTCCGGACTATCCCAGTCTCGGAGCATGAACAATTGTGATCACTATGTGACTGGCACGTCCACGCACTGATAAACTGATATAAAAATATAAATGATACAAAGATACAATGATTTTAAGATAATGATAAAAAGTGTGTCCACTCGAGATGCCCAAGCCCCCTCTTCTTCTTCCTGGCGCGAGGTCAAACCCCCACTTCTCCTTCTTCCTGGCGTGAGGCCTAACCTATATCTCTATTCTTCTCTTTATTCCATTTGTTCTTCGTTTATCCTTCTCCACCGTAACCTCACCTCTGTTATTTCCTTCTTCTTTATTTCTCCCTCGCATCACTGAGCCCCACCACTAAATCCCCTTATCCCTCATCTTCACATAATCTCGCTATCGTCTTTCCTCCATTGTACCATATCTCAATGCCCAGCACTATTCATTTGTTTTCTCTATTTACTGTTCATCATCCCCTGCCCCATTTCCGTCGCGGTGAGCAACCCTGACAACCTCCCGCCCCTGCCGCCGACCTAGCTCTACATTGTGCCGGCCGACCGCCATCAACCCGACCACCGTCGCCCATCCGCGGCTGAGGCCGCTGCCGCGCTCAACCGCGCTGCCGACACCGCGGTGATCTCCACCGTCGTCGCCCCTGCGACGGGTACCGCGCGCCTGCCCCACCGCCACCACCCAGCCCAGGAGGCATCCCCTCTACGCGCCAGTAGAGCCCTCGCCGGAGCAGGCCACGCCACCGCCAGCCGCTACCGTCGTCCCCCCCCCCCCCCCCCGTGCACCCACGCGGGCCGAGCCACCCGTGCCGCCGCCGTCAGACATCCATCCTCCTCCGCAAGGCCACGCCTGGCGTGCTCGCCACCGACCTCCTCTCCAGCGTCTGCACCGTCGCCGACTGTCCCTATCCTCCCTCTTCCTGCCGTCACACCCTCTCTCTCTTTCTCTCTCTTTCTCTCTCTTGTTATTGTTTGTTCTCTCCTGTGTAGCTACTATCGCAGGGAAGAAACCCAGAAAAAAACAAAGGAAAATGGCTGAAAGAACATAAAAGAAAAAAATACCTTGTGAAAAAAAAGAAGGCAGAAAAAAAAGCCAATAGTTTGTGACAAAATAGAGAGGAAGAAAAGAAGATCTAAATAAAGGAAGAAAGAAGAAATTCACAGTCTCGAGTCCCGATCGACATCAAATGGAGTGCCCATCGCCCCTGCAATCCGCGTGACCACCGATACTGCCCATCATCATCTCTGCTACAGAGTCCATTTTGTTGGTCAGTGAACTTTGTCCTACATTACTAAGTGTCATTCCTGTGGAAGAGATATGCGCAGAGAAACAATCAAAAATTATCATGCTACTTTATTATTAACTCATTGAATAGGGAAGCAGCCTTCTTTCTCAAAGACCCAAACTCGCAATAAGAAGCAGCCGACGACCAGCTTTATCCAGCAACCAGGTAGTGATTCCCATTGCAAAAACCTGCATTTTGGCATAATCTCTCATTAGTAACGGTAGGCACCATGGTCTTCCCATGTAAACATTAGACTTCTTGACTATCAAGTTCTTGGAGAAGAAAAGAAACGAAAACTAAATACTAGAGAATAAAACAAAAACTAACCTTAATTTCCATATGCATGGGATCTAACCAATCCAAGATTGTAAAGATTTTTACATACGTTCAAAATAAAATTTGATACCAAGGAAGAGGAAGAGAAAGAATTCATTCGTCCCATTGATTCAATGCAAAGAGATAGAAATTGTGCCTCTCTCTATCACATGCACAGACACTCTCACTCTATCGCCCAAAAGAGAAACCAATCCAAGATTGTAAAGATTAAAAAATAAAATTTGATTCAAGGGAAGATGGAAAGAAGGAAATTGTTCCTCCCATTGATTCAAAGGGAAGAGGAAGACAAAGAAATTGTCCCTCCCTCTTTCTGACACATTTCCTCCTAGTGGAATTGACAATGACCAGATAGATGTGAAAAATGGAAAAATGGGGGGGAAAATGATGATATGGATGCCTAGAAGCCCATCCACACTTCTCCACCAAAGAACAAAAGATATTCAATCTGTTGGGTTCCGTAGTGTAGGAAGACGGATCTAGAGGGGGGGTGAATAGATCCCTCTAAAAATTTAAGTCCAATTTAAAACATAAACTTCACACACCGGAAACTATACAAACACTTAAGATCTGAAAACTTATATTCAGATTAACATGGAACCGTTCATGGTGTATGTTGAGATGTTCGATGGAACAAGATGAGCACAACGATTATCAAACCATCCTGTGAATGAGGGTAGAAGATATGGAGCGATCACACAAGCATTCACAGTGACACATCAATTTTTAAGGTGGCTCGGGACCACTCCAGACTCCCTACGTCCACCCCTCACTCAACTGAGTGAGGCTTCACTGCTGTTAAAATAGCACGGGGATAAATCCCCCCCCCCCACACACACACGAAGCCACGCTCCACTACACACGCAAGATGATGCCTGCACACACACACGGGGACGAAGTCTCCAACACGATCCTGCTGCACAGCCCGCAGATTCGGATCAACGACAACACGCTGCACAAGTGCAGCACGACACACATGATCATGATCGCACACAGGCGATCAAACCACACACATATTTCCGAGTTCAGGAATGTATGAAGATATACAAGATATGCTCAGAATAAAATGTAGACCATGAAGAACATCAAAAATAAACAACCGAAGGATGTAGGGTTTATCCCCTTGATCGTCAAAGGCCGATTGACGATTATCCGTTGAAGCTCGGGTCATAGGGAAGTAGATTTCGAGCAGGTTGGAGGCGTCGGTGCTTCTCCTTGAAGATCTGGCCACGAATCTGATTTTGCAAGCTTGTGATATGATGAAGACCTTCAAATCTTTGCTCCAATCGGACCTGCAAGAGAGGGAAAAGAGTTGAGAAATAAGAGCACCCTCCTCTCCACACACAGCCGCCCTCTTCCACTTCTATTTTTCTGCAATTCAAAGCACTCCCGCAACTAAGGGTTTTAGGATTATTTAAGGAACCAAAAGTCACATATATCCTTTCTAGAACCTTCCAAAATGACTCTAACAAGTCTATCAATGACCATAGTTGTCAAGGCGGACGCCTAGGCGCCGCCTAGGCGTCCGGGCGGTTTTAACTGTGCAAGGCGAGGCTCCGCCTTATAACAAGATCAAAAGGCGGCCTAAGCGGTCGCCTAGGCGGGCTGGGCACCTAGGCGACTGCCCGGTCGCCTCCCCGCTAACCCGCTATCGCTCCCTGCTAACCCCGCTAACCCAGTAACCCGCCCAATCAGTCGATCCGCGACCGCTACTAACCCGCCGACCCCCTCAGCAGCTCCGCTCCCCCTCGGCTCGATCCTGAGTTGGCTACTCCGCTACTCCGCTACTACAAAGGAGATTGCTGATGAGATGCTGAGTTGGCTAAACAAAAATAAGAAAAGAAAGATGCCATGTTGTGTGAGTACAACTGTAGATGATGATTCTTCCGAGGATGAGACAGTTGAAAGATCAAAGAAGGGTTCCAATGTGTCAGTGCCACTGTCAATTTCAACTAAAAAGGTTGTTAAAGGTTCAATGGATGTTTTTGCAAGAATGAGTGCTGAAGATTTTGTAGATGCAAGGAGGAGTGGGAAAAGAGTGCAAAGTACGTTGGAGTCTAGAATGAAAAAAGAAGAAAAAAAGATTGTTAAGAAAGCTATAGCAACATGGTTTTATGAAGGAGGAGTGCCTTTTAATGCGGCCAAATTAAGAAGTTTTGAGATAATGTTTGAACTTGTAGGGCGATTTAGACCAGGATTTAAGTCACCTAGTTACCATAAGTTGAGAGTACCTCTCCTCAAAGAAATGGTAGAGGAAACAAAAAGTTTGCATGTTGAATATATACAACATTGGAAGACTTATGGGTGCACTATCATGTGTGATGGGTGGACAGACAAAAGGCAAAGAAAGTTAATCAATTTCTTGATAAATTATCTTGAAGGCACTTACTTTATGGAATCATTTAATGTTTCTCATCAGAGAGAAGATGCATGATTGTTGTATGAATTGTTGGATATGATGGTTGAAAGAGTTGGAGAGAGGAATGTTGTTCAAATTGTGACAGATAATGCATCTTATAACATTGCAGCAGGTAGAATGTTGATGGAGAAAAGGAAACAATTATTTTGGACGCCTTGTGCTGTCCATTGTCTTGATCTCATGCTAGAAGACATTGGCAAATTGAAAGCTTATGCAGGTACCATTTCAAAAGCTAAAAAGTTGACAACATATATATACACCCACACTCGTTTGCTTGACCACATGAGGAAGGAGACAAAAGGAAGAGAGCTTGTAAGGTTTGGAGTGACAAGATTTGCCGCAGCCTTTCTCACGTTGGAAAGGTTGCATGACGATGTCGTAAAGAAAGGTTTACGAAGATTGTTCACTTCAGATGCATGGTATACCAGTGTATGGGCAAAGACAAATAAGGGGAAAAAATGTTTCTTCAATTGTTTTTCAAGTGAAGTTTTGGCATGCCATTGAAGAGATATTGAGAGCATCTCAACCCATTTTGCAGGTTTTGAGGTTAGTTGATGCAGATGAGAAACCTGCAATGTGATACATTTATGCTGCAATGGAACATGCAAAGAAGCAAATAATTGAGAACTTTGGTTCTAAGGAAACTAAGTATCAACCTGTGTTGAAAATTGTAGAGCGACGTTGGAAGGATCAAATGAATCGTCCTCTACATGAAGCAGGATTTTTCTTGAACCCGAAATTATATTATGAAGCTCGTACGAGAGATAGTCCGGCTACAGTTACAAAATTCTCAAATTCTTTCTTAGCATGTGTTGAAAGGATGGAGCCAAATACTGATATACAAGACAAGATCAATGATCAGATGGTATTATATATGAATGCAAGAGGCGCTTTTGGAACTTCAATGCCAATCAGAGTTTGTGATAAGAGATTGCCAAGTGAGTAATTTGATTAAATTATTATTTTGTATATTATTTCAAATTTCATCAGGATGTGTGATTTTAATTAATTTTTCCTTGTTAAATGTTACTCTAGCTGATTGGTGGATGCAATATGGAGATACACCAGAACTCATGAACATTGCTTTGAGGATTTTAGGTTTGACTTGCAGTTCTTCTGGTTGTGAACGTAATTGGAGCATATTTGAATTTGTAAGTAGTCATTTAAAATAAATTTGTAAGAAATCTATTTGTGTTAAAGTCATTAATCTTATCTTTGTGTTTTTACAGATTCATACAAAAAAGAGGAATAGATTAGAGTACAAAAGACTTAATGATTTAGTCTTTTTTCAATACAATCGGCGCCTTCGTGAAAGATTCTTAGAAAGGAAGAAACATCCAGAGAAATATGATCCAATATGTTTAAGAGATTTAAATTGGGGAAGTGAGTGGATGACTAAAGATGGCGATGATGTAATTCATAAAGGAGATGACCTTACCTGGAAAATAGTGAATATAGCAATGGGCACATCAGAACAAAGGGCTAGAAGAGACACACTCTCAAGAGGAAGCACTTCACATTCTATGGAAGAGGGTGATGATGAACAAGATGAATTGGAGAATGAGGAAGAAGAGACAGATGATGATGATGCACCATGGGAGTCAAATGATGAAAGTGGTGATAAAGATGAAGATGAGGATCTTGAAGCTTCAAATGAGAGAGCACTTGAGAATGCAATGTTTGGTTTTAAAATTTAGATATGTTATTTTTTTGCTGGATATTGTATGACTTTTATGTCTACTATTGTCTATGCTACTTCCTTAATTCCTCGTTTGTTTGTCCAAATATATGCTTGTCCATGTGGTGATAATTGGTGATGTTTGTTTCTTTTGGTATAAGCATTATATTACTTGTATGCTGTTTTAAATATGATTTGCAGATGTTTGGAATAAATTGACAAATATCGGATTAGTATTTGATTCTTCATTCTAAAAGTCTAATTTTTGTTGTTAATTTTATCTCAAAATTCATTTTTTATATGTTATTGCAATGTCATTTCTATTAGTTTTTATTTTTATCCATACTATTGTTGTTATCTTTATTTGTAATGATCATGATAAACTTTTATATAGAAAATTATATATATATTAATGATCACATTTATTTATGAACATCTCGCCTAAGCGCCGCTTAGGCAGGCGCCTAAGCGCTTAGGCACTCGAGGACCCCAAGCTCGCCTTGGTCGCCTTGTCGCCTTGACAACTATGTCAATGACTCAGGGGCATTGGGGTAAAGTATTATCCCAAATAGAGGCCACACAAGTGGGTTATGGAGGCCCACGGAAATCACGTGCGAAGGGCGAACATCGCGATGGTCGACCGGTTCTGGGAGGCGGTCGACCGCCCTTAAATCCTGTTCTGTTTTGGCCCTGAACACAGAAACACAGGTCGATCGGTTCACAAAGTCAGGTCGACCGGTAAACACAGGTCGACCGGTTCACAATGTCAGGTCGACCGGTCCAGGAGAAAGTTCTGTCTAGCCTTGAACTCAGAAACACAGGTCGACCGATTCTCAATGGCTGGTCGACCGGTCCTGGAGGAGGTTCTGTCTGGCCCCTGAAAGTAGAGTAGGGGTCGATCGGTTCTAGGAGGGTGGTCGACCGGTTCTTGTTCTGCTTAAGAGATTTGCTATTTTGTGAAACCCAATTGATGTTTCCATGCATCCCTTTGACATCAAAGTATCAACCATGAATTTTCATCCTGAAAAATAAGATAAGGTAAGTGGTTTGTACGAGAATCAAAATATTCTATCACGACTTACACATTTAATTTATTTTACTCAAAAATACTTCAATGAACACAAACTTCACAACCATCACAAAGCACATTACACCAAGAAATGTTATCATAAAGACTTGCTTCACAAGCTTTTGCTTTTGATGATCCTTGTATCTTCCAAGCATCCAAGGCATATACATTAGCATGGGAACTCAATCATTCTATTAGCATGAGCTCAATCATTCATGTTGATTTTATCTAATTCAACTCCAACACCCGTATGAAATCATTCATGCCGAATTTCATCCCTTACACACATCTATAGACTATGAGGATTGAGAGCAATGAATTTATCTCATATCAAATGACGCTCAACAAAGTATATTAATTTCATGATGAAGTTCATATTCAACGTGACATTATCACATAGACCAAATGCAGCCTTCTTAGAATTTAAGATGTGTAGTCCATTAGACTCATGCATCACACACACACATGCAACTATGCATTCTTGAAAGCATGTTTCCACATCTATTCTCATTCAGTACAAGGCTTTCTCAAACATACTTTCTCAAACATACATAAAGTTTTGTTGTCGTCAAAATCACAAGCACATACAACACAATCCTTGAGAGATAAATATAAATTCTCCCAAAATCTGTATGCATGTCTTGACAAGCCCAAATTCAAAGGATAAATGGACCAAAACTATTCACTACTCAAAACAGAACTTCTATTCCTCACCTGAGGCTACCTATCTCAATAATGAGAATATGCCTTGGATCATAAGCATCCCCGACGGCCACAAAGAGTTTCTAATGGAGCTATGGATGTCATTAGTGTGTTCCAAAGATATCGAGAATGATGAAAAGCAGCAGAATTGACAGGGGAGTGACCAGCCTGACCAATGGCACCAGCACAAGCATAAGGCTACAAAGGTCACAGGTGTGACAGTCGTGCATGGATGCTGGATGCTATGGCAGTCATAGCTGCAGTGGCAAAATCTCATGATGGCAGTGCAGAAGCAATGGCAACAAGACAATGAAGATGTGATTGGTAAGACCCCCGAATGACCGACATTGGAGGAATGAGAGCACAGATAGCTGTTGAAGGGGTTTATCCTCTGACCACTGTTCCAAAGGAAAAAAAGTGAATGCAAGAGGATCGAGTTCGAAGTAACAGAGAGCAAAGAGATGCTGCGAGGGTTTCGGAGACTGAGAAATTCCACTATATTAGGATCCATTGCTCAATACTGTATTGATGAGGCCCTGAAGGCAACAACCAGATATATGATGAGGCACTAAAGCATCCACTGAGAATGGAATGGATCACCACACCCAAAAAATACATATATGCAAGTCCAATACATTCAGTATAATACAGATTATGACACTAACAACCAAAGTCCACTTCACATGATTGCAAGAAGCAGGTATAGAAACAAGTTTAAATTATATTAGCTAGGACCCTAATGAACATTTCTTTCAAGCGCAATGTTGATTACATTCTCCTGACAAAGAAAAACACTTCATATGGCAAATAACAAGGTTATCATGTGATCGAGAGAATCAATTTATCATACTACACTCTTTATACCATAAAGACAGCAACTTGCCTTCAAGGGGCATCGTCGACATTAAAACTAGGCAGAAGAGAGCTGAGAAAAAAAAATGGAAAATGGAGGACTTCAGGACGGAAGGCATACACGAGGGAATGAATATTCAATCATTTTTATAAGAACTAAACTAAAAATAATATTTCTACAGTTTAGACTTGTTGTAAAGAAGGGCAGCAAATTGCACGAGGCTCTTGCCACCAATAAGGTCTGGAGAGGATGAGTATAGGCAGCAGCAGCCTTACCCCAGCTTTCTGCGAATTGAAGAGGCTGTTTCCAGTTTTGAACCCATTACCTCCAGGTCACAGTGGAACAACCTTAACATTGCAGTGATATACAAAAATAAAATTTGTTTTAAACGGAAACCTTACTTAGAGAATGTGAGGAAGCCGCAAATCCTTCTAATTAGGCCTGCAAACAAAGTCCAAGATGGAAATGGAAATAGGTGTTTTTTGTTTCTATTTGTAACATTGCAAACTGAAATGAACGTACGTGCATATTTTCATTTCCACCTGCAATTTCCATTTGGAATGTCAGAGAGGAATCAGATAGTTCTGATTGTTCCAACGAACACTAAAGCTTTTAAATTAGTTTATTAAGCCACTCTAATGATCATGGGGCAGCCACAGTAGCCAGTGCATAAGGGTAACGATAACACATCTAAATGTAAATCACTCCTTTATATGGAGTTCTGGGGTTGGAGGGATGGGGTTGGAGTTGGGCTCCATTCCAGACATGATGCATGCAAGTCGTACAGCCCAATGGAGACCCCCAACCTTGATTTTTGCCCCATGTCGGGAGAAGAAGTGGAAGGTGTCAACCCAGCTCACTACAGAATACCCAAGCCCCATTCGTTGGTCCCGCATGAACATGTACTGGCACACACGTATATATGCATGTGTACATACATGTAAGGCTTCCAATTCTTTTCCCATATCTGTAAAAAAGGAAAGACTGCCCAGTACCATATGGATCCCGCCATACTAGGGTCTGGGGAGGGTCAACTGTGTGCAGCTTTATCCTCACTTCTCTGGAAAGAAGATAGATGTTTCCCATTTTAAACTCGTAGGCCCCGGGCCAAAGTGGAGCAGTCTTACCATCTCCAAATCATGCATGGGTCAGAAAATTGAAAAAGCAGAGTACGATTTAAAACCTCAAAGTGGAGCAGCCTTACTCATTGATCTAATTACTAAATTGGAATGCCATATGCGATCATGCATGATTGTCAAATTAAGAATGGCAAAACTTGTGAAAAGCTGAATTAAGTGGAAACAAAGTTAAAAACTCAAAATTTACTTAAATTGGGTTGATTTTAGACTTCTGAATTAGAGTTTATATACATGTTGTCGGTAAATCCTTGTTGGGAAAATATTCTTTTTTACAAATTCATTATTTTAGATTATGATAAAATAAATAATTATATTATAATTCTGCTAAATAATATTACATGTTTAACTTAATTCAGGTCTCCATGAACTTAAATCAGAATTAATTAAATATTTAACATATAATTAAATAAATTGAATACCGTCTAAGTAAACAAAAGACTGACTGATAGGCGTTAGACCGTCTAATCAAACTCAACAGAGACGTTATTCCGTCTAATGAGTAAAACGACGAAAAATAGGGTTAGGCGATATATCGTCTAAATCTCTAGGATAGACGAAGGATTAGACGACACATCTTCTAAGTGAAAAAGAATATTAGACGATACATCGTCTAAGTCAGATAGGATAAACGATGCAAGAGATCATAGACGAATCTCCGTCTAAGAGGAAAAATGGCAAAAATTGATAATAGATGATACATCGTATATTTGAAGAAGCGTTAGACGATACTTCAACTAACTCACGATAGGCAATGAGTTAGACGATACTTCGTATAAATGGAAAATGACGAAAGTTCGGGATAGATGCTACATTGTCTAACTAAAGATGAGTTAAATGATATTTCGTCTAAAAAGAAAAGAACAAAAGTTCAGGATAAATGATACTTCATCTAACTAAAAAAGAGTTAAAGGATACTTCGTCTAAGAGGAAAACAACAAAAAAATAGAATAGACAACACTAAAGATGCATTAGACGAAATTTTGTCTAACTCAT
The DNA here is from genome assembly GCA_022559845.1 of Amorphophallus konjac. Lineage (NCBI taxonomy): Eukaryota > Viridiplantae > Streptophyta > Magnoliopsida > Alismatales > Araceae > Amorphophallus > Amorphophallus konjac. Next base: position 55,034,810 of record CM040118.1, read on the forward strand.
CATGGACGATGAGTTAAACGATATTCTGTCTAAGTGGAAAACGATAAAAGTTAAGATAGACAGAACTTCGTCTAATCTATCAAGTTGAAACTATTAAACGAATATAACTACGTATAAACGAAGAATTAGACGATATTCTATCTAAATGAAAAATGACAAAAGTTGAAATACACAAAACTTTATCTAATCGATTGAGTTGAAAGCATTAAATGAATAGAACTACAAATAGGCGATGCATTAGACGATAACTCATCTAAGTGGAAAACGACAAAAACCAAAGATATACGATGCTTTGTCTAATATGAAAAAAATAAAATAGAATGGTTAGAGGAATGGGTAGACGATACTTCGTATACTTTCATTAAACGACAAATCTCATCGCCTTAATTTTATCTTTCATTCAAATAAGATATTCTATATATTACACTTTTGACATGGTCAAAAGTATATCCTTGTTGACTGTGCTAAACGGCAAGTTATATAGTAAAGTGCATACACAATATTTAAACTATACAGCGCCATGTACGTAAACTATATATACATTATTTAAAATTTACTAACATCTTTTTTCGAAAATCATAGACACTGATGTCATCTGAAATATAATGTTGAATAGATAACTTAACAATATGTCCACATTAAATGCATATATGGTATCTGTTGAGAGACTCTTTCATTTCTAAGACGTATAAAATACAACTTATATCTTCTTGTGGGGCACCCAATATCATAAGATATATTTTTATGTGCAAAAATGACATTATTTTTTGCACACTTTACTAACTAGCGTTTGTAATTTGAATTTGCCTATCTTATCTCGCGACCATATATGGGAGAAATATTTTTAACATTATTTCATATATACAAATGGCACCACCAGGAGGGCAGGTTGCACAAATGAAGAAAGAGGACAGATAAACATATCTTCAGCAACAAAAGATCGATTCACCTACTATCTAAAGAACGACGTGCGCTCACTCACGAAGTAGGTGGAAGTGTAGCAGCCAATCTGATATGGCGAACGTTGTGGCTGAGATGTGACCGTTGAGAAGCTGATGTGTCTAACAGATACAATGAAATCTAGAGATATAAATAGTCTAGACTTGGAAAGGAGGAGCGAGAAGAGAATTGGAGGAAAATAAGCTGAATGAAAGATAATCTTCGAAGCGCCTTCCTTGCATTCAAAGCGATCCCAGAGCTCCGCTTTCTACGCACTCACGTCAAGGGAAGACTTCATTATGTTGAAAGCTTCTTCCTCTAAGTCTTTTAGATGAGAATATTGTTCCTCAATGACACATTGTCTTCCTCCTCCGTCTGTCAGTGTATTTACTTCTGTTGTACGCTATGGAACCACTATCCGCTCATCTAGGAATATAATTGTAGAACCTTGTATTTATCCATTTGACAGTAAGAAGAACATTTGTTGCTCTGAGATAACCAGCACTGAGTGTGCTAGATTGGTCTACTGATACCGTTGAAATCAGTTGAGTGACTAGCTCCTAGAAAACTTGCAAGTGTAAGATCACCTAAAAAACCAAGTCACTAGATGTGACTAGTTGATTTACTAAGACCTGATCAAAATCAACTAGGTTTGTAGTTCCTAAAAAATCACTGGGAAAGGATCTGCTGAGTTCTATTAAGATCAGATAGGGAGTTGACTCTGGAAAATAGCGGGGGTACTCTTTGATACAAGATTAGTGGAAACCCCAGGCAAGTTGCAGGGGACTAGACGTAGGGAAGCCAAAGAGAGCTGACCGAACCAGTATAAAAATCGTTGTGTTCTTGTGGTTGTTTGTAGTTCTACGTTTTTATTTCTGCTATGTTTTAACGTTAAATTTTAATACGCAAATTATTTTCCTTGGCACATCTATTCACCCCCTTTAGGGTGTGCCCGGCTACTAATAATCATCTTATATATTTGTGATTTTAAATAGTATTATAATTATTATCTAATTACATGTGCACATCATTTCATGAAATGATGCATGATTACACTTGCTATGAGTTTAAATTGTGTGTATTTGATGAAACGAATCCAAGATGGCACCCCAATGACTAAGATGGGCAACTACATGATCCACCATTTAGGTGGGTAGAAGGGCAATCAAATGGAATAGAAGCTAGGATGTTAGAGATCAACAACTTAAGAGCTCCGAAGAGACAGAGATGGATGCAGTTCAATTGTTTTATCAACATGTAAGCCTGATCCACACTGACAGTCTTCATCTTTTTATGGACCTTTTGATTGTTTGTTTCCCAATCGCTTTAGCTTTACGCACCATCATTTGGTCATTCATTGTGACAGGGATGTGGAATATCAAAGAATGTGTACACATGCACGCCACACTTTAGGCAAACACATGAACAACCTCACAAAGAGCATCAAGGAGAAAGGCAATGTGCCAGACTCTCAACATGTATAATGGCAGGGGACAGACAAAATAAGACAATTAATGATGATGAGCATTAGCATCATGTCATGAGTAATGGCTTCATGTACTCTACAAGTGTTGATGATGAGGAAGCTTGATGAAACAAAGCTACAGTGGTGTGTGTTTCACAGCACCATTATACATATGATTTGAGGGAATCACACAAAATGAAGGAAATCAAAGAAGTAAATGAAGTGGAAGAAATGCAGGATGTGAGGCTAAACATTGCATTGCTGGGGTTATGGCTAGGAATACCAGTAAAACCATCTTTTCAGTGGCACATTTTGTGAATGCAGTAGACACTTATCACATTAGAGTGGCATGTACATTAGGCTCTCCTATCAAAAAGCAGCCAAGGCACTCATCTAGGTGATGGGGTAAGGAAAGGTGACAAGAAGTCCACCACACCTTGCCTATTTGACATAGGTGAACGCCAAAAGCAATTGGACTGCTTAGGTGCTTCATCTCAGCTGCCTCAACTTGCCTGGCCTACCACAAACTGTATCAGGTGAGTGACTTGACTTAAAATGTGGCCAACTTTTTTTAATGTACAAGTCTATCAGAGCATGGAAAAACACCACAATGGATCTCAAACTATCTTCTCTTCACATTCCCGAGACCATTACATTATTTTCAATGCGTACACTGAGACTTACACAGCCCTATTAAGCACAAATCGTACGCAACAAAAATCTGTAGGAGGCTAAGGTACTGGAGGGTGCCTAAGTGAGACAACAAGATGTTGGGGATATAGAGTACCCAGACGAGGAGGACAACCAGCAGAGGAGGAAAGAGAAAGGAGAAAATAAATCAAATCACAAGAACACATGTATTTTTACGTGGTTCGGAGGTAAGATACCTTCCTACGTCCACGGCCACAGCAGTAATCCACTAAGATAATCACAGACCGATTACAATACAAGAGACAGTTCACCCTTTTATACTAAGAGATTAGGGCATCATTAATCAGGATATTAAGGATAACAATGCCCCTATTAAACAAATCCTCTTCCGGGGTACATTAAACGTGCATGCTCGCATATCCCCCAGGATGCTCTCCTGAGACCGAGTATGCCCTCCAGAGACTACATATGCTATCCCACCATCAGTCAGGTCAATGCATTGCCAATACCAAGGTCGACCTTATCTTTATGCAGGTCCACCTCCACCAAGTGATATCGAGACGCCTTGAACCCGCAATGCATGCTCCCCTGATGCCAGTGATGCTGTGCAGAGGCTATAGATGCTCCCCTGAGACTGCATATGCTCCCATGCGAGAACGCACGAAGACGTGACTACATGCTCCCCTGACATCGAGGATGCTCTCCTGAAACAGTGATTGCTCCACAGAGACAGCATGTGCTTGCCATGCTCCCCTGACGCTGAGGATGCTCCCCTGGAGCAGTGGATGCGCTCTTGAGGTAGAGTGTGATCCCGTGCAAGGGCGCACGAATAAAAGTTCTGACTCCACACTCTAACACCAGAAAGGAACTTGCTTTGATCACATCATGTGCCTTCATTGCCAGCTTGTTGCTTGGATGGCTCATTTGGCAAAACCAAGTCTTAACATGCTATTATTGAACTTCACACTCCTAAAGGTTACATTTGGTTACAAAAAGCCATGCAAAATACAAGAGAGAAAGAAAGTCCTAGGACCATATCTGTAGCCAAAATTTACCAAAAGCCAGCTCAAGTTAGGAAGACGAAAACCTCACCTGCGGCTTTAAAGATGGTACCGGCATAAAATAGGATACCATTGATCCCACTCAGTTGCTGAAGGACGAGCAGACCAATTCCTATGTGCACGAGATAGATCGACATAAAAATCTGGAGTCATACTCTGCAGTGTTTAGCATTGCTCAGAAAGGAAAGTTGCCAGAAAACAGTGTCATATTACCATGAGTGGAAGCCAATATCGCCTTCTTTTGAGCTCTGCAAAGCGGAGTGTAGTTCTTCTAGTGGTTGAAGCCACTGCTCTCTGCATGCACAAGGAATTTCCAAATACAAATTGCTGTAACTTAGAAGCCCACATAGCATGATATTAAACATGTAGGATACATATAACATGTGCTTTTTATCGTATACCAGCCAGTTAGAGACGCATGCATCATATGCATATAGTAGCAGTACTATCAAGTCATGCTCGTGAAGGCATCCAGTTAGAGACGCATACCAGCCACCTTGGTGATTCAGGGATAAAAAAGAGACCAGGTATCAAAATTATTGCTGGCATCATGCTGAAATGGAGTTGATGGCAGCAATTTCAGGCGGCAATTTCATCGCGCGTGGGGAAGAAAAATCCTTACGGGGTATGCAGGAAAGAAGATGGGTGAGACCATGACTCTAGTGGACCTAGTGAAAGGTCAAAAGAGGCAAATTCATGGTGGGTAGTTCCCCGTGTTCGGTTTAAAGCGTGCCTTTTAATGGCGTTTGGTAGTCGGATAATTTACGTGGGGATGAGGATGCCCGACTACCTAAGCTTATATACCACTGTTGTTTGATATCGGGATATAAGTGGGACGACTTGGCTAAGAGCACGGAGATTACTTAATTATTCCATCTAATAGACGAAATGATTTATCCTAGCTAGATTCCACCCTAGAAATGGGGATAACTTAAACTTAAATGAATCCCAACATATCCTGATATCAAATAGAGTGACTTATCCCCAAATTAAGTCTGAAGGTGGAAAACTCTAAGTTGAGGATAACCTTGTTATTATGTTGTTGACACCTAAAAATTTGTCATCTACGACAACAAGCCCTCCCCATCGGACAAAAAAGAAAAGAAAGAAGACGAAGAAGGAAAAGAAGAAAATGAAGGGAAAGTGAGAGGTGCCGTGTCCGCACCTTCACCTGACGTGGCGTAACGGCACCTTCGTCAAAAGCTCCGACCGGTCGTCTTGCACCGACAGAGACGAAGAAAAAGAACGAGAATAAAAGAAGAAGAAGAAGAAGAGAGAGGTGGGAGCCCCATCCGATATCCCTGCTCAAGTCTTTGTTAGACGTACAAAATTTGAACATCACAATATACTACAATATGGCAGAAATTATGAGAAATCAAGGTGTTCCTAAAATATATTGCCGTGGGTTCAACTTTAAGAATCTGGCGACGAAGAAACAGAAAAAGAGGCCTGAATGGTCAAATTTCAACACGGTGATGGCAGCAGTGTATCGTATGTGTGACATCGTGTCATCATAAATATACACCCCGATGGATGAGTTGGATTCAAAATTAGAGAGGCCAAGGTGCCCCTGAAGATGTACCACTGTAAGTCGGATTGTGGAAGCCCAGACTTTGGAAAGAGGAATAGGAAAAGAAAAAAAATAAAGAAAAAAGGACATAAAAAATTAAAGAAGAAGAAGGTTGAATGAACAAAAGGAAAAGAGAATAATAGGGTGTTTGGTTGCTCTTTTTTACCTCTTTTTTCTCTCAATTTAAAAAAAAAAAGAGTAAGAGATCTTATAACCCTGTTTGGTATGCCTCTCTTAAATTTTAGGGAGAGAATCTACTCCCGTGTAAACCTTCCTAAAAAAAACAACAACACTAGACCAATTTTTTTAAAAAAATAATCACGACGTCTCGAACTTCTCCCTCTCTCCCACTTGCGACCCCCTCCCTCCCCCGCGTCTCCCCTTCTCTCCCTTCCCTCTCCCTCCCGCCAGCTGTCCCTCCCCCCCTGCGTAGCCCCCTCCCCCTCCCTCCGGTTCCCCCCCTCCGGCTCCCCCCTGCGCAGCCCCCTCCCCCCAGCGCGCAACCCCTCGCACCGCGCCCCTCCGGTCTCCGACGTGGACGGCTCGAGGGTCCTTCCCCTCGACGACGACGACGACGTAGAAGAAGAGGACACAGAAGTCGCCGCCGCCGCCTCGGCTTCTCCCCCTCCTCTGTGTATTTTATTTTCCTTGTCATCCTTCTTTCTTCCGTTGTATTCATTTAAACTTATTTGTTTTCTTTTGTTTTGTTGCGATGAATGAATGGAAGGAAGACATTTTCGTGAATGTCCCTACAGTTGCAGTGTCTGTCTCTCATAATCCTCTCTCTATTGTTGCTTTGTTTATTTCTTTGCCTTCTCTGTCATCTTTTTGGGGTGTGAGATTGCTATGTAGCCGTCAACCCGAGAGAGGGAGATGAACTTATTTAGGAGAGGTTCAGGCCCGGGGTTTATCCAATACCATGGATATGGCCCCGAGCTTTGATCTTGTGAGTTGCTTTGCCAGAAATCCCCATGCATCCCGCACTATAATACTCCCTCTTTCCTCTTAGGAATATTACAACAACAATACTTGTGGATACTTCGTTTTCTTTTCATTGTTATTGTTATGCCTTTTATTTGAGCCGGCTCCTTTCTATCTCAAGGAATTTTGCACTATGAATGTGGGTGTTGCCACTTGTGCGCACCCGTTTAATTAAGGGGCTATCTCAGACTTCCGTGGATATACACCTGCTTCACACCCCCCCCCCAAAGTCTCGGGTCTAAGGGAGGTGCTGCCGAAATTTCACTCGATCTTGGGCTAATTAATAAAAGAAATTAACAATAAAAGATAATAGTAGTAATAAAAAATAGATAAAACAATTCCTAAAAAAGAAGAAGAATAAGATAATGCTAAAAAAATAATAATAATCGAAATAACAAGAAAGGAATAAATGAAAAAATATAAAATAAATATATAGGATAGATAATATATATATATATATATATATAATATGTGATTAGAATGAAGGAAAAATAAAAAAAGAAAAGAGAGAAAAGAAAAGAAAAGAAAAGAAGGAAGGAAGACATTAAAAGAAAATTATCAGGCAACTCATCTCATCCGGCAGTCTAACATTCAAAACATGTGCATTAAATGCACTTATTCCATTGAAAAAAGAAACAAAACAACAAATCATCTGGCGGTACACTCCATCCGGCATGAACACTATTCACGCACTTTTCATGCACTGCTCGTGCACTGTTCATGCATTTTATGCACGGAAAAAAACACAAAAATGACCAAAATAGGTGATCCGGTGAGACACTTTCGCATGATCCAGCATGAACACTGTTCATGCACAATTTTCATCTACAGCAGCAAGCTCCGAATGACCGCCCTGACACCGGATGAGAAGAAGAAAAGAACAAGAAATGAAGAGGAAGAAAAGGAAAGAAGAAGAAGGGGAGAGAGGTGGGAGCCCCATCTGGTATCCCTACTCGAGTCTTTGTTGACATCACAAAATTTGAACACCACAATATACCACAATATGACAGAAATTGTGGAAAGTCAAGGTGTTCCTAAGATACACTGTCACGGATTCGACTGTAAAAACTAGGCAGCGAAGAAAGAGAAGAGATTAGAATGGCCAATTTTCAACACTAATGATGGCGGCACCGTATCGTATGTGTGACACCATGTCATCATAAGTTTATGCCCTAACGGATGAACTGAATTCAAAATTAAAGGAGACCCAGGCGCCCCTGAACAGGTACTGTCGTGAGCCGAACTGTGGAAGGCCGTGCATCAAAAAGAAGAGGAAGATGAAAAGAAAAGAATAAGAAAAGAAGAAAAAGAAAGAAAGAAGGATATAAAGAAAATAAAGAAGAAGAAGGTTGAATGAACAAAAGGAAAAAAGAAGAAGAAGAAAAATGGAAGGGGGTGTTGTTACGACAACCAACAGGAATTAATGCAAACATTTTTTTTTGTTTGTTTTGAGCATTTAATGCTCATTCGGCAGCCCCCTTTGAATTAGTTAAATCGCTCATCCGACGGCTATCCTCCTGCCCCATCCGGCAGTAGGTGTTGGCTCCATCCGACAGCTTCGACAAGCTCCAATTGGCAGCGCTTGCAACTGTAGCAAATCGGCAGTAGCTGCCTAACTCTACCAGCAGCAGGATCAAACCCCCCCCCGTCTGGCAGCTCATCGCCTCACCCGGTAGCGTGAAGCCCTGTCCGGCTGCAGCAGGAGCGTTCTCTCGGCGGCACAATGAAGGCCCCACGCCCGTGGCTCCCTCACCCCTATATAAAGGGAAGGGGTTGCAATGGAGAAACACATAGAAGAGTGGAGGAGAAAAAAAAGTAGTAGAAAAGAGAGGACCCATGGCCTTCCCCGGAGAATGGAGAGAGCAGTTAGGAGACCCCAAAAAAAGTACTCTCTCCCTCGGTTGGTGCAGGGGCTTCTCCACCGGAGCAGAAGAACAACAGAAGAAGAAGAAGAAGAAGAAGAAGAAGAAGAAGAGTGAGAAAGAGAGAAGAGAGACGAGGGAAGGGGGAGATTGAGCCAATGCTCTGTTTCTCTCCCTCTTCTAATTATCTTTTTTTTATTTTCATTGTCTCCCCTTCTGATGTATGTATGTTAGTCCGTTTATTTATTTTGGTTGCGATGAATGAATGGAAAGAAGGGGTTCTTGTGAATGCCTCGACATTTGCAATGTATGATCCTCCCCTTGTTGTTTTATTTGTTACTCTGTTTTTTTCACCGTGGATGTTCTTTGGGGGTGTGGGATTGATATGTAGCCGCCAACCCGGGGGAGGGAGATGGGCATGTTTAGGAGGGGTTCGGCCTCGGGGTTTATTCAGTAGGACCAATACCATGGATATGACCCCGAGCTTCAATCTTGTGAGTTGATTGCTAAGACCCTCAGACGTCTCGTATTATGCCACTCCTTCCTTCCTTCTAGGAATGTTGTAACAACAACATCATTGGGCACTCTATTTCCTTTCTTTCTTATTATTGTTGTTGTGTTTTTTTTATTTGAACCAGTGGCTCTCGTGTGATTTACACCGGCAGCCATGGTGTGATTTGGATCGACAACTTCCCTTACTCTCTTAAAATTAAAAAAAGGTGATACGACAGTCTTTTCCCAAATTGATCGTTGTTGAGAATGCGGCTGTTGTCGCTCTTGTGCGCACCTGTTTAATTAAGGGGCCATCTAGGGTTTCCCGTCACACTTCCCAGAGTCTTAGGTCCGAGAGAGTGCTGTCAAAATTTCACCGGACCTTGGGCTAACAAATAAAAGAAGTAAATAATAAAAAGAAGAATAATAAAACAATTCATAAAAAAGGAAATGCATAACAAAAAAAGTAAAGAAGCTCGGCATCCGGTGGCCTTTCATCCTGTTATCCGGCAGCCTTCAATTTGATAACCGATAGGACACTAATCACGCATTTAATGCGTTAACAAAATAAAAATAAAATAAAACAAAAACAAAAACAAAACAAAACAAACAACACCTCCTCTCCTCTTTCAAATACACATATCTGATAGCCCTCCTTCATATTAATCAGCAGCCTCCCATGTGATCACCATCATAGCACTGTTCATACATTGAATGCATAAAAAAATAAAAACAAAAAACCCCTATTTTATTCAAATCACTATTCACCTTTTGCACTGTTTACTTCGTCGGGCACCCGTTTGATCTTGTATCGCCGCCCCATTCGTCCCATAGGATAGAGTCGGTGATCTCCTATGCCCTGCCCAAAAGGGGGACCCTCCGGACTATCGGATAGCCAAATATTGGAGAAAGAGTGGGCGCCAATGAATAATAATTTTCAAACACTCATCTGACAGTAGTAGCAAGATAATTCAATATATATATATAATTAAAAAGAATAATAAATAAATAAAATAAAATAAAAAAAAACTGGCATATGCCTAAGAGATCACAACAAAATTTATTATGGGATCAAAATCAAGGCAAAACAAAAAAATAAAAGAGATGGGAGAGAGAAAAAAAGAGATGAATGTATTAAAAAAAATGACACGTTGACCCAACGTGGAGTGTCGAATCTTGACATCTCATGGGATGCCATGATACGGCACACCCCCCTCCTTAAAAAAAAGAGGGAGAAGAAGAAAAAGTTAGTCAACTGACCTCATGGTCAATTGACTAAGAATGAGGTCAGTCGACTGAGTTTCCCCCTTTTGTCACTTATTTTATATAAAAAATAAAAACACGCACACAACACAGAACGTCAAGTGGATGGGTGAGGCAATGTTGGTGCATTAAATGCAGGTAAGTTTTTTTTATTTTTTTATTTAAAGCACTATTCACCTCTCTCACTATTTGCTTCATCGAGAGTCTGTCTGATCTCTGATTGTCATCCCGTTCGTCCCATGGGGTAGAGGCAGTGATCCCCTATGCCCTGTCCAAAAGGGGATCCTCCGGACTGTCGGACAACTAGATATCAGCGAAAAAACGAGCGTTAATGAATAGTGACGTTTAACTATTCATTTTAGGCCCATTAAGGGCTAAATTTTGTTATTTTTGCCACTGTTGCGATTATGTCCCGGAACGAGTTCCCTTCACCGCTCACGCGACTCTTGCCCACCGGGCTTCACTCTGTGTCATACTGCCCTGGCCGGAACTCCCGGGTCAACCCTTTTGCAGTTGTTTAGCAAGATCGAGTACCTTTAAATCATTAATAAACTGAATATAAATAAGGCCCATGGCGAGCACGGTTTGGGCCTGCGGGTTTGCCCCGTGGCGTCCATGATCGGACCTCGCTTCGAGACCGATAACCCTTTGGGTCGGACCTACCCCTACTGGGTTTCGTCCCCTTTCATAATATTAAATCACGCTGAATCATAGGTGAACATGTGTCCCGGGGATTCCCCGTGGTGTTGCTACATCGTCAGCATAAATCAGTCCTGGACCGATGTCCAAATAAGTTTTTAACGACGCTTTTAGTCCTAGATGGCCTAGGGCTATGCCGGTTCACCTTTGGACCTATATGCGTATGCGACAGTGTCAACGGCGTATCGAAAGATTTGCGCAGAGCTGATCAAAAAGTCCCTTGGATGATCTGGACCTCCCCGGTGGGTTAGTCCTCGAGAGCGCTACATTCGATATGGGACTGGGTGCTGCCATTTCATGCATACCTAGACAATTAAGGGACTGTCTCGTACTTCTGTGGACGATCACCAACTACATCCTCCCGACATACTCTGGAACAAGGGGAGATGCTGTCAAAATTTGATTTTTCATCACTCGAGTCATGGCAAAATAAATAAATAAATAAATAAATAATAAGAGAATAGGAGAAACCCATCAAAACAAAAAAATAATGTGTAATAAAATAAAATAATAATAATAATAATAATAACATAACAAAAAGATAATAATAATAATAATAAACAAAACAAAAATAATAATAACTTCAAAACAACAACAATGAAATAATAATAAAAAATAAAAGAACAAAAAATACAAATAAAAGAAATGAAAAAAAAAGCAAAAGAAGAGACAAGGTATAAAAAAAACTCTGTCGATTGGGTCAAAGTCCTGTCGACAGAGGTAAACTCTATCAATAGAGTTTCAGAAAACTCTGTCAACAAGGGAAACGATAAATGAAAACAAAAAATAAAAAATAAGAAAAATCAAATAAAAACAACATAATGATAATAAAAAAAGAATGATAATAATAAAAAAGAAGACGAAGAATAATAGCAATAAGAATGATAATGAAAAATATGTAATCAGATTAAAATAAAAATATACACATGTATCTAAATGGAATTAAAATAATAAATAATATATATATAATAATAATGTCCGTACTGGAGTCCTCACCTCCCCTAGACCCTGGACAGAGGGAACATAAATGATGTCACCTGCAAGTTGGGTCCGGATTCCTAGGATTACCCCGTGATAGTCAGAACCTGACCTTGCTATAGACTAACAACCTTTCGGGTTTGAGCCGTCTTTGCCTATCTTATCCCATTTTCTCCATCGCCAAACATTAAATTATGTCGCCTCTCTGGCAAACATTTACTCAAAGAATGATTCATGACTTTGTCGAGCATTTGACCTGAAACGATCTCTGAATTAAAACATAATAATAATAATAATAATAATAATAATAATAATAAAATAAATAACAAATAAGTGAATCGGTCTAAGCATTCCTGTCATTGACATAGGGTACCTCACTGCATTTAATTTTTGCTTATTTCTTTTATTTTAATAAATTCAAATTCAGGCTATAGGGCCCTTCTTCCTGACGAGTAATCAAAGGTTTTCTCCCCTTCGGGGAGATGTAATTAACATTGTGACCTTTATGACACGGCGGGTTCCAATCTTGACATGATATCCACTATCGTTTGACTAGTCAGACGATGCACACAAGCGGCTCCAGACCACCTCGATCTTTGGAGTCCGAATAAATTGTCACATTGTGACTGTCACGCCTCCACACTAACAAATGAATAAAATAAATAAATAAATAAAATAAGCTCCCACATTTGGGCCCATAATAGACCAGTCAGCCGTCGAAGATCCCTGGTCTGGAGTAAACTCATGTGGAACATGTAGCAAGAAGTAACCAAATTTCATTGAAATAATCAAAATTGACATGTATAGCCACTTCTCATCATCCATAGATGCTGAGAAATAAAAGTACAAGCTCCAAAATATGGGTCCATCACATTTTGACTGTGAGGAGGGTAAAATCGGCTCAGCCCATTTAGGGCCTATTTCGCTAGGCCTACTTTGGCTAGGCCCCTACAACGCAAGCAACGGGCCCCCAACAGTTGCAGCCCACAACGGATAGCCCAGGACGAATAGTCCTCGGATTCGCCAACGCACGAAGGGCGTTAGCCCAGGCGCAACAGCCACCGGATGACCCTCCGACGACCCAATGTTACCTCCCACGACGTCGGCCTCAACACCATTAAGGGGGAGCACGCCCCACAGGCACCGTAAGACTCACCAGAGAACCACCCAACTCTGAAGGAACGGATCCTCAATGGAAAAGTCCCCACGATCGTAGGGAGACATTACTCCATGACTTGCGCCCTTCCCTGCTAAGGGACATGCTCTCACCACCAGGACAACCCCTATAAATGGATCTGGGATGGACATAGATGGGGGGACACACATAGACACAGGCTCAAGTAGAGAGAGACCAGATAACCGACTTACTACTACCACAAGAAAGGCCTCGACTGTCCACCCCTCGGGAGTGGATCCCACAAAGGTGAGCGCATATGGTCTTCCGAGCACCCTTACCGCCTAACGAGCACTCTCCGAGCGCCCACTAGATACGGCGAGCACTCTTCTGGAAGACAGACCGCCCCTCCAGACCTACATAGACGACCTTCAACTCTCTCTCTCTCTCTCTCACTTTGTCTTCTTTATTCTCCATCTCCCTAAGTGCTGACTTAAGCATCGGAGGGTTGTCCCCTGAGGTAGCACACAGGGCTCCTTCTGGCGCTCTTTTTCTCTAGTGTTTGTAGGCTTCCACGGGTGCCGGACGATCTTCCCCAACAAATAAATATTAAAAGTGTGGTACGAGGGATAGGAACCAGTTTTTTGCCTCTACACTTTTTGGCGCGTCTGTGGGAACCCGACCAGCCTTCGTGGAAGCCACGGTCCCTGGCAGGGCCGTAGACCTCGACGGCCGCCGCATTCAACTCGTCTCGGTAATCCGAGGACGAGTGGTAGCACGCCACGGCCTCCAACCCAATTGTAACACCCTAGGGTTTTCAAAAATTTATCGGATCAAGATCCGTGGGTTTCGGATCGCTTTTGTGGGTCCCGAATTGAGTTTTACGGTTTACGCGTGTTTTTACTGGTCGGACCTTCGGAACACCGTATAGGGTGAACCGTTGCGTTCTCCGACTCCGAGACACTGCAGACACGTTGTACGCTTTCCGAGGATCATGAGGAGTATTTTTCCTATTTTTTCGTATTTTCCATATTTTAAAATCCCAAATCATTTACTTATAAATAACCCCCCTCACCCCTCTCTCTCCCCATTCTCTCATTCTCCCTCTCTCTTCTCTTTCTCTCCCCCTCTCCTCCAGGCGGCCGACGGAGGCGATGGCGTACAAGGTGGAGACGACGTGGGGGCGAGGAGCACGAGGACGGGTCGAGGATCGAGGCGTGGTGGCACGATGAAGCTCGGGTGCGAGTTCGTGAACCGATGGGGGTTTCGTGGGCATTTCGCGATGGATCGGCATCCTCGGCGCGCGGAATCTTCGGTGAATGTTGGGGGATGGATCCCTAACCCCGATACTTACTTTTTCGCGAGTTTGGTAGCCCGTGGTGAGCCGAGCATGGGTTTATTGCCGTTGGGGGTTAAAATCGTGTTTTTAGGACGTGCGACGGATTCGTCGAATCGAGCGAGGTACGTTTTCCCGCTTCTTTCCCTTCCTTTTTGTGTTTTGGGACCCGGGGAATGATCCCCGATGTTTTTCCCCACGATCGGGGTCGAGTGGGCATGGGAACCGGACCCTAGGGCTGGGTCCGGACGGCATTCTGCCGTGTTCGGTCGACAGGCTCGGGGAGCTCGGTCGACTGTTCGAGCGCGAGTCGAACTGGGCATTCTGCCCAGTTCGAGTCACCATTCTGCCCAGTTCAGTCGACCGAACTGGCCAGGTCGACCGACCCAGAAGGGCAGGTTGATCGAAATGCAGAGTTTTGGCCTGTTTTGGGTCCCGGTCGGTCTGGTTGAGACCCAATGACCGACCTATGGCCCTATGAGTGTCCCGGACACCCCGGGGGTACAGTGATCATGTTTTTAGTTGTCTGGAGGTTCTGTTTATCCTCGATTAGCGTGCACGTGGGTTTGGAGGGTTCTGGTGACCCATGTGTTCTGGGCTTCCGTGTTCTCGCTAAATCGAGTCAATGTGTGTTGGTATGAGTGCGGTGGGTTCTCCCCGCACGGCGTGGGTTTCTCTAGAAGGTGATTTCCGGGTGGGCCATGTGTGTGGCCTTGGACTGTGAGTCCAGTCACCCAGCCTGGGGCTGGAGGTTTTCCATGTGTCCCTTGGATGAGGGATTGCCTCCGCGGCTTGTGAGCTACCTCAGTATTCGTGCTATCGCGGTTTCAGACCTAGGGATTAGGCTAGAGTGATGGCGTTGTGCCGTCGCGTGCAGCGGTCTTGACCCGAGTCTCGTGACTCAAGGACCGTCGGATTTAGTAGGTCTAGTGGGCCATCGAGAGTCTGTTGGCGTCGTGCCACCTAGTACTCCGTGTTATTCGTGATGGGTGCGTGTGTGGCTTTCCGTGTTCACGTTTAGTGACCTCCCACTAGCCATAGCCTTCCTACGGCACGTGCGTGCTGACCCACTCGGGAGTGGTGGAGTGGCTTACCCGAGAGAGACGATTTTTAGGCTGGTTACCGTAGGGCCCTCACGCGCAGCCTGAGTCTGGGCTTTGGGGGAAGAACTAGCTAGAGGATCTAACCTAGGGCGTATGGTTTGTGTGTGCACACTTAGTTGGAGGCTATCGGACCCGCGCTGACGAGCACGGCCCCAGCTAGTCCTTGTTCGTGGTACTGGTTACTGTGTGTCTCTGTCTCCGCCTGGGGCGTCGCAGCAAGACACCTGAGGCTGTGGACTAAGTCATCAGTGGATGCATCCGGCCTTACTTCTGGTGGACTGTGCTCCTGTCACTTGACGTGAGTTTCTCGTGACTCAAGTTTCTGTTTCACATCTGTGAGACATGGTTTTGGTTGTAGTTTCCGGGTGGTTTCCTCGAGGTAGAAGTTAGGGTTTCCGGTGAGTGTCACTGAGGGTTTTCCCTAGGCAGTGTCTGGATCGCGATAGAGTTGTCGCGATGTTTCTTCTGGCAGTGTAGCCAAGGTTTTCAGTCGGTATGGTGGTCCCCCCGACTGTGAGTTTGGGGTGTTCATTTTTGTTCCAGTAGGAGTAGGTATAGTGCCGAGCTTTTATCGGCCACCGGTTTGCTGTTCCTGCTGTAGATATTACTTTCCGTTACCACCGTTGTTTACGTTTGGGGTTCCGCGAGATCCCTACTGAGCCAGTGACAGGAGGCTCACCCCTGCTTTTCAGGTGCGGCGGTTCTTCCTCGAGGTTCGAGGGTGCTGTGTTGAGATTCTTAGTTGCTAGCTCGTCAGGCCGAGTGTTCACTCGGTGTTAGGTACGTTCTCTGCCTTAGACTATACTTTCTGTTGGACTGGACTCTGTTGTAGTTGTTTATTTATTTCTGTTAATTCTTGAATTATCCTACTTTATTTCCTGCTTCCTTGTACCTCCACACTCCTTTTTAGCCCTTCCGAGCCCTGGCTCGTGGGCGGCGGGCCAGGATTCGAATGGTATCGGGTTCTTCCCGGTATTCGGATCTCAGGTCGATACACCGATGGTGGTCATCGACACGTGTATATTCTCGAACCGCACTTCCGTCGCCTGAGCCCTCTCTTCGGCGGCATCCACCAAGGCTCCTAGCTTGGTCAACCGAGCGTCAACCGCTTCGACCCGCCTGGTCGCCTCTTGGAGAGACTCCTTCAACGCCTAGGCCTGAGAATGGAAGGCGTCCCTATCCCACACGTCCTCTGCCAGGGCTCGCTCCTGTGGCTCAAGCCGCTCCCGGAGCTCGGCGCACTCAGCCTCTCGCACTGCTTGACGTCCTCGGAGCTCAGTGCACTAGGCCTCCAGTTCTTTCTGTGCAGCCTGGCTAGCCGTCAACTGCTGCGTGATCCCACTAATGTGGTACCCCCACAAGCCAAAAGCCCTGGTGACTGAACTTATGTTTTTCGACGCCAGGTCGTACAGTTCTCCAAGGGCTCCAGGACCAAAAACCCTGGTGCGGTCGCGTGCCTGAACACCCTTGTCCATCAGGGTGATGGCCTCCAATCAACATGTGTACCCCGGTGTGACCTCCTCGGGCGGTAGGAAGTGGATGACAGGGGTGACCTCAGGCGGCAGGAGGCGAGCGACCACGTCCGGGCAAGGCGCTTTGCCCTTATCGGACACATCCCCTGCAGGGACCGAACCAGGCAGAGCAGGAGCTAGCACCTCAGCTTACGTAGGTGCCGGAGGGACCTCAGACTAGAGCAGCAGTGGAGTCCAACAACGAGCCAGGGTAGAAGCCCTCTTCCTCTTTCTTTGACAACGTTGGCTGTCCAACGCCGCCACCTAGTCCAGATGCACCTGGGGACATTGACCGCCTCACATGATGGAAACCTCCTCGAGTGTGCTCTTTGCACCGTCGAAAGCGTCCCGTTGAGTGCTCGAGCCGACGGTAGCCGCGGGCACTATGGACGGGCACTCCGCTAGAAGCGGCCCTGGGAGAGGATACGGCAAGCGCCCCGGCGTTAAGGCAACTACCTCCCAGGGGACAGCAACGGTCCCCTGGTTAGTACCCAGCTCTATATGGTCGACGGGGTGAGGAGCGGACAACAGTAGCTCGACCGTCTCGTACCACAGCTCAAATGACTCCAACACCCTTGCAGAACATCATTGGAAGGGTTAGCTTGACAGGCAACTAAGGAGGCACAAGAAACGATGAAGTTAGTACCATGGGGCAATGGGGGGCTCAAACGCCTCCCGGGGTCAGCTTGGTGTCAGCATCAAGGAGTTGGAAGTGAAGAATGGCTTTAATCACCTGCACTCCTCAACAGTAGGGTTGGGCAGCCTATCTGCCTTGAGAGGGCAAGAACTCGCAGCAAAGCTCCAGTCACTCGGATGGCCGATGGCCCCTACATTAATTTGTGACGAAGGCAAAGTGCTTAGACTAGCGCTTGAGGTTAGACACCAAGGAAGTGACACAGATAATGCTCCTATCCTTCCTGGCTCGAAAGTAAAGGGACGACGTATCGGCAGGACAACACTTGATGGGAACATCGAGACAAGACCATCTGCATTTTGTTTGCATTTATGTCCTTTCATATTTGTATGTATACCCTTGTATTATATGGGTACGCAATTGTAAGTCCTAGTGGGTTTATATGTAAAATTCCCGTAGGCCCAAGCAAGGGGACCCTCACCCCTTTCCCATTGGTCCACCTAAACCGTGTGGGGCTGGTCAACCATCCTAGGTGGCCATCTAGAAGGTTGGAATGTCAATTGACCACATGGTAGACAAGTGGTTAAAAAATTCAAAGGTAGGCTACCTACCTTTCCTACCTTGTCCCCCCATTAGAATTAATTAGAAATTTCATTTTTTTAATTTTATTTGGATCAAATATGAAGTCCCTTAAATGCCCCTCCAGATCCTAGATCTAAGGGTATTCATGGTCTTTTTTTATTTATTATATAAGTCATGTATTTCTATTATTCTAGGATTAATGAAAGTGAAAAATCAGAATTTTTGTTGTAATCCAAGAAGCTTGGTGCGCCCCCAGCTCCTCCCCTCTGGTTCCTCTCCTCCAACCTCCAGTTCTAGAGTGTATCCACCTTCTATCTTCCCCTCTCAACCTCTGATCTTCATCTGTGCCGCCGCCGTTCGTGCTGCCTTCGAGCCGCCGCGAATCCGCCTTCGGTTTTCTGTCCTGTTGGACAGAGGTGTCTTCACGAAAATCCTGCTATCAGCCATAGCCTCTTCGTGGTTTTGTAATTTTTATGGTATGTTCTTATCTTCCATCCCATCATCCACAAAAAAATTCAGGTCGTAAATCCTTCGTTTGATATTTTTGCAATTTCGGTCTTCAATCACTCCCAGATCTGTCCTGTCTCTATCTACAGTGACATCAGCTCTGAGTTTCCCATCTTCGACCTTCTTTTTGATTTTTTGTTGGGGCTCCAAATTTTACTGGACGTTCTGTCCATCATCCCCAACATCCACCATTTTTCTTGATTTTTGATCCACCCTCTGACCATTTTTCAAAATTCGTGATCTATCTCTGCTACAGTGCTTTCAGCCAAGTTCTAGATCCGACCACCTTCCAGTTCAAAAATCAGAACAAATCACAGCCACCTCCAAATCCTTTAAAAAAATAGTTTCGATTTTCTAGCTTGATTTCCTACAACTTTTCTGAAGACCACCACTTTAGATTCGGACGTTCACATATCGGTCAAAGGCAGTTCTTAGACAAGTTCTCTCTAGATCTGAGAATCCGGTCACTGTACAACAGCAACTCAAAAATTCATTAAGGCCAAGATCTGTGCAGATCTAGACCAGATCTCTAGGCCTAGATTGAAGGATTTGAAGTTAGCTGTCTAAAGGCGCCAGTTTCGTGTCCATCCGACATCGAGGCTGATCGCCGCGTCCGTTCTGGCCGGGACGCGCGCTGAAACCCAGAAGCTACAGATCCGTGACCGGTTGTTCCGACTGGTGCCGATCGGAGCCGCCCGGCCTCCAGCCGGTGAACCAGCTCGCCTCCACTCTAGGGAGCGCCCTTCCAGGCATCCTCCACTATAGCGGTGCCATCGGGTCCCACACGGCCCCTCCGGACAGCACGTGGGCCCCACCGTCACTAGTTCGGGTGTTGCCGAATCAACGCGAGAAGCCGCCCGTCAACCCGAATTCGGACCTCCCGGGCCCCATTGTGTAACCCTTTACCTCCCTGCGTGGAGTGGGCAGCGACGTGTATTGCTGTAATATTGTGTATTATTGTTCCGGGAGTACGAGTTTCGGCCGGGTCCGTCTTCCCCACGCTGAGCGCGTGGAGGTATCGTTCTCGCTCCCTACACTCGGCATTTGCTTATTTTCATATATACTTGTTTATGACACTGCTAGAGAGCATGTTCTTGGATCGTAGCTCGCTTTATATTTATATCACCGCTGCTGCGAGAGAGAGCGTTACCGTCCCGTGACCCGATCCGGGCACGAAAGTGTGAATTGACCACCCTAGCTCTAGCCGGTTTCTCAACTGTGCACGTCCGACGCTTCCCTCGTTAAGGGACGATCGTGAGCTTGTCGTGTCCGTGTCTCGTCCCGCATCAATTTGGTATCAGAGCGAGTTTGAGTCTAGGGTGTCAAAAAAAAAGGTGTCATTTACGTCTAGCCATTAGTCATTGTCTAAGTCGTGTTTAGGGTCATCATTATTTTAAAACAAAAAAAGTGTCTTTTGGGTCGCATTTGCATACCATTAGTCAGTATATAAAAGGTGTTGTCTGAACGTTAGGCTACGCCTATGGGGAAGGCCGCACACTTGCGCGAGTAATCTTCGGATCGATTAACTCCGCCCCGTACCGAGTCTTGGTGTCTTGTCCTTAGTATGCATGCGTCCCAACCTTTGTATTAGTCGGTCTAGTGTCTTGTCTCCGTGTGTATGCATGTCCATGTCCGCTATCCATGGCCGTTCCCCAAGGCCAAGCGTCCAAGTGGTCATCTTTGGTGGTCCAAGCCAAGGCCTTCCTAGCCCGACCCTATATCGTTTCTAAAGCCACTCTACCTAATGGGTCCACAACGGAACTCCATTTCACTGATAGGGAGTCGGATAATTGGGTTGCTTTTGATATCTGGAGTCTCTCTCTAAGACAGGCGAGATTGTCCGTGATGGTGATTTTACTTGTGTTGAGTTCTATAGGAAGGTCGGCTCCGTTCTTTACACCGATGGTGCATGGTGCAGGATCGACACACTTGCTGGTCCATGCATCATTTTAGGGCAAACGTGGTTAGGAGAAAGAAAGGCTAATCTTGAATGGGGCAAAAAGACTTGCACCTTATACCCACCTTACCTACCTGGCAAGATCATCCTTAATGATAGGGCTCAATCGAGCACCCTCGTCTTTCCCACCACCCAACCCCAGTGGCCCACTCCACCTTTGGATTCATGCTTGCCACCTCTCCTGGAGCCCACCCCTCTAGCCACCCATCATGGGAGCCACCCTCCCTTCGAGGAGCCACATTTAGAGGATGTCCATCCCGAGCCACCCGTGTTTCTTACGGGTATGCTATATATAGCCGAGCCACTTCTTAGTTGGCTCAAGGATGGCTTGGTCCCACGTCCTTACCCTTCTATGGACCCCTTCCACACTACCTTTCGGTCTAGTCACCATATTGATATATTGGATGACCTTATTATGGGATTAGACACGTAATGGAAGTTGACGCACCTACTGGCCCGAGGCTTTGACCAACCCGCTAGTCTTAGCTTCACCCATCCGGCCTTCGGGTCCATTACCTCCGAGTGCACCATGGGGTGTGTCACCACGGAGATTCTTCTATTCCTCCCGATGCCGGCCGAGTCCGACTTCGTTCCCTTTTGCCCAAGGGAGGAATCCTATTTTCTACACATGTCCGTCGTCCCACCGATCATAATGTATGATGGTGACTATGAATTCCAAACTTGGGACCATGTCATGTTGGAACCCACTTCATGGGGTCACACCTTCTTCGACCCTTTTGACCCCTTCACTAGTGAACCTCCCGAGTTTTCATACTCACTACCCTTCTTCCGCGGAGTTCACTATCCCACCTTTTCCCCTCGGGCCAAGCAAACTCCACATAGCCATAGGTCCGAACCATCATTCGGGGGTAAGGAAGACTTTGGTTTCCCCGATCCCTCTAAACCACTCGCACCTCCCGGACTTCCTGCATCCAAGCCCAATGTCCATGATTGGTGCATCGTAGTATGTCTAGGAGTTCCCCATGACGTCAACCTCCGGTTACGTCAAATGCATGCATGGCACACATTCGGGTGTCCTGGTCCGCCATCACCCATGTACGGGTCGGACTAACATTAGGTATGTCTAGGGTCATAGATGTGTCGGTGTGCTTTTTCTTTGTGTGGTATGTCTGTCTGCATGTGTCTTGTGCAAGCTCGTTGTCATTCTCTTATGAGTAAGAGGCGATTGGACTCACTCGATGAGTATGGGATCGGTTCTACATCTATACCCGGATCAGTCACCTACAGGGACTCAGCGGTGATTCCTAGTGAGTCTTCGAGCTGCTTCCTTCCCTTTTGAGAGTGCCCCACCCGGAGTGTCCACCTTTAGCCCATAGCAGTTTGCGCATATCGAGTATATATGGAATGAGCAGGTGACGGTCACTTGGAGTGGAGCATACCCGCGTTACTTGGCATGGTGACCGATCCGCCGGAGTACTCTAGCATCCATACCCCTACTCGGCGGGGTCGAGTTCCTCCCACCTGGGGAGAATTGATGGGGACATCGAGGCAAGACCGTCCGCATTTTGTTTACATTTATGTCCTTTCATATTTGTATGTATACCCTTGTGTTATATGGGTACGCAATTGTAAGTCTTAGTGAGTTTATATGTAAAATTCCCGTAGGCCCAAGCAAGGGGACCCTCACCCCTTTCCCATTGGTCCACCTAGACCGTGTGGGGCTGGTCAACCATCCTAGGTGGCCATCTAGAAGGTTGGAATGCCAATTGACCACATGGTAGACAAGTGGTTAAAAATTCAAAGGTAGGCTACCTACCTTTCCTACCTTGTCCCCCCATTAGAATTAATTAGGAATTTTATTTTTTTTTATTTTATTTGGATCAAATATGAAGTCCCTTAAATGCCCATCTAGATCCTAGATCTAAGGGTATTCATGGTCTTTTTTTATTTATTATATAAGTCATGTATTTCTATTATTCTAGGATTAATGAAAGTGAAAAATCAGAATTTTTGTTGTAATCCAAGAAGCTTGGTGCACCCCCAGCTCCTCCCCTCTGGTTCCTCTCCTCCAACCTCCAGTTCTAAAGTGTATCCACCTTCTATCTTCCCCTCTCAACCTCTGATCTTCATCTGTGCCGCCGCCTCCGCCGTTCGTGCCGCCTCCGAGCCGCCGTGAATCCGTCTTCGGTTTTCTGTCCTGCTGGACAGAGGTGTCTTCAAGAAAATCCTTCTATCAGCCACAGCCTCTTCGTGATTTATAATTTTTATGGTGTGTTTCTATCTTTCATCCCATCATCCACAAAAAAATTCAGGTCAAAAATCCTTCGTTTGATATTTTTTCAATTTCGGTCTTCAATCACTCCCAGATCTGTCCTGTCTCTGTCTACAGTGACAGCAGCTCTGACTTTCCCATCTCCGACCTTCTTTTTGATTTTTTTTTGGGCTCCCAATTTTACTGGACGTTTTGTCCATCATCCTCTACATCCACCATTTTTATTGATTTTTGATCCACCATTTGTCCATTTTTCAAAATTTGTGTTTTATCTCTGCTATAGTGCTTTCAGCCAAGTTCTAGATCCAACCACCTTCCAGTTCACAAATCAGAACAAATCACAGTCACCTCCAAATCCTTCATAAAAAATAGTTCCGATTTCCTAGCTTGATTGCCTACAACTTTGCTGAAGACCACCACTTCAGATTCGGACGTTAACATATCAGTCAAAGGCAGTTCTCAGATAAGTTCTCTACAGATCTGAGAATCCGGTCACTGTACAATAGCAACTCAAAAATTCATTAAGGCCAAGATATGTGCAGATCCAGACCAGATCTCCAGGCCTAAATTGAAGGATTTGAAGTTAGCTTTCCAAAGGCGTCAGTTTCGTGTCGATCCGACATCGAGGCTGATCGCCGCGTCCGTTCTCGCCGGGACGCGCGTTGAAACCCAGAAGCTGCAGATCCGTGGCCGGTTGTTCCGACCGGTGCCGATCGGAGCCGCCCGGCCTCCGGCCGGTGAACCAACACGCCTCCACTCCAGGGAGCGCCCTTCTAGGCATCCTCCACTACAGCGGTGCCATCGGGTCCCACACGGCCCCTCAGGACAGCACGTGGGCCCCACCATCACTAGTTTGGGTGTTGCCGAATCAACGCGAGAAGCCGCCCGTCAACCCGAATTCGGACCTCCCGGGCCCCATTGTGTAGCCCTTTACCTCCCTGCGTGGAGTGGACAGTGACGTGTATTGCTGTAATATTGTGTATTATTGTTCCGGGAGTACGAGTTTCGGCCGGGTCCGTCTTCCCCACGCCGAGCGCGTGGAGGTATCGTTCTCGCTCCCTACACTCGACATTTGCTTATTTTCATATATACTTGTTTATGCCATTGCTAGAGAGCATGTTCTTGGATTGTAGCTCGCTTTATATTTATATCACCGCTGCTGCGAGATAGAGCGTTACCGTCCCGTGACCCGATCCGGGCACGAAAGTGTGAATTGACCACCCTAGCTCTAGCCGGTTTCTCAACCGTGCACGTCCGACACTTCCCTCGTTAAGGGACGATCGCGAGCTTGTCGTGTCCGTGTGTCGTCCCGCATCAACACTGAAGGCTGTAGAACTGCTGGAAGAGGAAAACATTTGGGACAACCGAGGCTTAGTTGCAGACAAAAATAAAACCACACAGGATACGCCAAGAATTGGGGGAAAGCTCCTCCCGGGTACCGACCGTAGTGATGAAAGACTAACTCAAAGAAGGGATGTACAGGGAGGCGAAAGGCAACTCAAAAAGACCCTATGGGGACCCTGATGTCTCCTAGAGGACGGCTCCATAATCAATCGTCAACGGTCGGGAAGACAATGTCAAAATCAGCAAGAATCTGAAAAGCCTCCCATAGCCCATAAACTACCCTATAAGCGCGACTAGCGGTGGGGAGTGAGGACGGTTGGGACCGGCACCCGAAGTGCTCGGGACACCGCCATGACCAGTTTCCACCTCCTCGGCGGGAGACGTGGGACTAACACGAAGGGACCTCCTACGAGGCGCCAAAATAGAAGAAGGGGGAGAACCCTCACCAGGAAAAGGTAAAGTCGAAGAAGATATGACTAACACGCGCAGTAGGCACTGGAAGAGCAAGTGGGGCTCCCCGAGAGGCTCTGCGTGGGTACATATTATTTTTGAAAGCGGGACGACCATTTCGAAACCGCACGGAAGGAGAAAGGATGCATGTCACCATCAAGGTATGTTTTCCAAACTCAAGCGACCGTTCGCGCCTGCTGTAATGTCCCGGGTTTTTCAGACATTTTTCGGATCAGGATCTGAGTTTCATATCACTTTCGGGGGGTCCCGGAGCGCGTTTTACGATTTACTCGTATTTTTCTCAGACGGACCTTCTGAACCCTGTGTAGGGCAAACTGTTACATTCTCCTACTCTGGGACTGTACCGGTGCGATGAGCGTGTTTAGAGGATCGAGAAAATGATTTTTCTTAATTTTCTATATTTACCATATATTCTGGATTTTTTATAAACCACCACTTTTCCCTTTCCCTTTCCTCCTTTTCTTCTTTCTTTTTCCCCTTTTCTTCTTCCCGTTGGAGAGCCCCCCCCATTTGACCGTTACTTCTCCCCGGTGCAGTCTGCGGCGTCCCTTCCTCCTTCGACTATAGACGGTGGACCGATAGCGGTGGCGTGGTGATCGTGGCGGCGACATTCTCGCGGTGTAGGGCATGGAGATCGTGGGTTTAAAAGCAAGATTTCAAGATCGGTGGCGATCCGACGGCTTTCGACCATCTTTGAGGCAGGGGGACGGATCCCCACACTCTTTACTGCTTTCCTCTTGATTTGTAGGCCGAGGGGGGGTCGAGAGGGGCCTATTCGAGCCGGGAGGGTGAAATCCATGTTTTGGGATTGAGCGCCGGATCTCTGATTTCGTGGGCATTTTGACCGATTTAAGGGTTTAGAATCATGCACGGAGGGTTGGGGAAGGATTGCCCTTTGTTTTCCCATCATCGGGTGATGATCGGGGCGTGGATTGCATTTTTTGGGTCTTCCCGCCGTTCCCGTTCTTGGTTGAGCATAGCGGTCCTTCCAGAGACCGCTAAGCTCCCCTAGCAGCCCTCAGGGGACCGCTAAGTGTCTCGAGCGGCCCTCGTGAGACCGCTTTGTGTTTCAGAGTGTCAGCAGGCTTAGAGGTCCTCCTAGGGCCGCTATGCTCAGGGTAGCAGTCGCACGATAGACCGCTACCCTCGGATTAGCGGCCGTAGGATGACCGTTTCTCAAGTTGAATTTCCCAATCGTTGGGAGCCATGTGCTGGCTAGCGGTCTGGGTTTGAGCGTTTCTGTTTCCCTGCGGCTTGGTGAGGGCCATTTTGCGAGGTTTAGCGGCCTGGCGATAGACCGCTACGCCCCCTTGTGGCTCATTCCCCGTGCTGTCATGACTTGACCGTTTGACTTGATCTGGCGATCTCAGGGAGACCGCTAGACCTTCCTTGTAGTCTAGAGAGGACCGCTTGGCCGAGGGGCAGTGGTAGCGCGAAAACGCACGTCGTTAATACGCTTGCTACCAAATTTTAAATGTTCGGCCAACAAATTAAAGAGAATAGATTACTGGTGAGACCGAGTCAAATCTACAGGGAAGTTTTGATTTTAGAGTTGAAAACCTTGTATTTTTGAGATTGAAAATCGTGAGAGTTGGATTGAAATTTGATTTTGAAATTGAGAAATTAAGATTAATTAAATAAAGTGAAGGAACGATGAAAACTCAAGCTTAAAAATTAATGAGGCAAGTGAAAGGAAAACAACAGAATTATCACAATCACTAAACTTTTTGAACTAGAAAAATAAACATAAACGGATGAACCAAAGAAATAAACAAGAAAAATAACAATATCGATTCCACTAAATTTAAAAGACAAGATTAAATAACTAACACAATCTAATAAAAAATATTGCAAGAGACAAAGGAGAAATTTAAAAAGAACAATAAAAGTGAAAGAAATTGTAGCCTAAAGGGGTCTCCTGCCCCCCTCTCTTTGCTTCTTCGCAAAACAGAACTTAAACAAACTCTCAAACTAACTCCAACATCAACAACAAAAGAACCCAAATTGCATTCTAAAGCAACCACTCCCACAACCACACCTCATTCTCTCCTTTTATAGGCCTTAAACTAACCCCTTTCCTTCACGTGAACATCTTCATTTTGTGTTGAAATCTCTCTCTCTCTTCTCTCCTATTTTTCTCTCTGCTCTCTACGTCGACCGCCTGTGTGAACCACTGGCCGCTAGCGCGTGTTCTTACCGCATCCGAAGCCTCGCACTCGATAGCTGTCGCGCCCATGTTTGCCACGCGTCGTTCGCGCCCTTCCTTCAGCTGCTGCATGCAGGTTGACCACCGTGTGAAGCCGCTGGCCCGTCCATTGGCCGACCTCGCGTGAAACCACGCGCCAGCCTTCACCATCGCCCTGACCTGGCAGCGTGCCGACCTCCCCCTCATCACCCGCGCCACGCGTGAAGGCTTCGTGCCTTGTGTTGACCGCTCGCCTGTGCGAAGGCGCTCGCCCGAAGCCACCTTGACCGTGCGCCCGCCGAAGACGCGCCTCCGCCTCTGCTCCTTTGGCCTTGTCGACCATGCCCATATGCGAGCCAACGCTGGCCACGGCAGCTTCGCCCTACATTATACATTATATGTATATATATATGTATGTATGTATTTTATGAATATATATATCTATTGAATGTTAATGTTTTGGTTTTTTTATTTTGATTTTGATTTTTACCAAGCTTTAGGCTTTGGCCCATTTGCCTTATTTTTATTTTTATTTTTTTATTTTTTATTTCTATTACTTTTCATGCTTAATGATATTTGGCCCATTGTTTGTGAACTTGTCTTTCTTGCCATCTCTTCTTCGATCGAGTACTTGCCAAAAACATAATTTATTGCTCAAATTTTAATTAATTCTGTCAAACTTGACATTTTACTATGAAATTGAAATTAATTGTGATAAGTGTATATTTATTTATATTAAAGCTCATAAAGAGTGTGTATAACATAAATAAACATATAGAAATGTATACGCATCACATCCCCCAACTTACTCATTGTTAGTCCCTTAGCAATGCAAATAATTTAAAGTTAAGGACCAACAAGAGTTTAAAATATCCAGACCTCATTTCCAGATCATCTTTCATAGAATTGACTTAGGAGCAAGATTTTTGGATCATTTAAGCGTACTAGCCTGAAGTGAGATATTAGTAGACATAACTGAGAATGCACCCAAAGTTCAATAGCACTTGTGCTCGTGCATTCTAAATCCACAGCCAGACAATTGCCTCCCTCATATTGCTATTCTAGATATGTGTCATTCAACTCTACAGTTTCCAGTTCGGAACTTTGAGCATGGTAACTTTCACTCTGCCTTATTTCATTTTTTTCTTTTTCAACCACATGGTGCTGCACATCCCTTCACTGTTTGACGCGAACCTCAACTCTTGGCTTAGGAGAAGCATGCCCGGTTACTAAGATCTAGGACATTTTCCTTGGTTTTTTTTTCATGGTGTGATTTTCACACTTGATTTGATAGATAGCTTTTTCCAAAAAAGATTTCTTCATTGAAAACTGTAACCTAACAGACACCACACTTAAATAGCAGAAGCCTTGTCCACTTGCTTCATTAGTGTGTAAGTGATTTCATTTTTGTCAGTGCTAATGGACTTTTAGAAGATTCTAAGTCAGTTTCCCTTGGCTAGATTACAAAATAATCTCCATCATCCCTCTCCATAGTCTCTTCCATTCTAAATTTTCCTTCATGAGAGCATGAAGCATGAAAACTCAAATGGGTTTGTTTCATAATGTTATTTTATTTTATTTTTTTATTTTTTTATTTTTTTAAGATAACATGCCCCCTCCCCCAACTTTGACATTGTCCTCGATGGCATGAACAATATGGAATAATGAACAATGTAAACATGATAATTTTGGGAAAGAACGGGACAACCTGATGGAGGTGAAGTTCGACGTCCTTGGCGTTTGATGGATTGGCAAAGGTATAAGCAATCTCCTCTCTCCCCCCAACTGATCCTTTATTCAAACCTGTAAAATAAAAACAAAACCATAATAAAAACTTGGGTTGCCTCCCAAGAAGCCATTTATTAGCACACGGAAATTACTAAAACTTTGGGATGCCTCCCAAAAAATGCTAAATTTAACGTCTTCAGCCAGACATAATGCAGATCATAGTGAGTTTGTGAAGTGTATCTCATCAATGTGTATGTCAACTAAAACTCCCTCAATATAAGGTTTGAGTCTTTGGCCATTTACTTTAAAAATATTCCCACTCTTAGGATCAAGAATTTCAACTATACCGTGGGGGGACACTAAGTGCACTATGAAAGGACCATCCCATCTAAATCTGAGCTTTCCAGGAAAAAGTTTAAGCCTGGAGTTGAACAACCAAACTCTTTGGTTAGGCTCAAAAGTTTTTCGAGAGATGTGTTAAGTTTGTCATGAAAATCTTTCATTTTGACATTGTAAATCCTAAAATTTTCATAAGATTCTCTCCGTAACTCATCTAACTCATTCAATTGTAATGCCCGATTTTCTCCTGCTTGGGCCAAATCCCAATTGAATTACTTTACAGCCCAATATGCTTTGTGTTCCAATTCTACCGGAAGGTGACATGCTTTCCCGTAGATCAACCTAAAGGGTGACATCCCAACGGGGGCTGTCCTATAAGCCCATAGATCATCATCCAGTCTCTCTGACCAATCCTTTCTATCAGGCCTGACTATTTTCTGTAGAATGTTCTTGATCTCTCTATTAGAGACTTCCACTTGTCCACTTATTTGAGGATGGTAAGGTGTGTCTACCTTATGGTTGATCCCATATTTTTTAAGCAAGGTTTTGAATGGGGGGTTGGTGAAATGACTACCCCCATCACTGATTATTGCTCTCGGGAACCTAAACCTTGAAAAGATATTTTTCTGGTTAAACTTTGTAACCACTTTATGATCATTGGTTCTAGTAGCCACTGCCTCAATCCATTTGGAGACATAATCAACAGCCACCAGTATGTACTCATATCTAAAGGATGGTGGGAATGGACCCATGAAATCAATCCCTCAAATATCAAAGATTTCAACCACAAGGATGGAATTTAATGGCATCATATCTCTTTTTGAAATGTTTCCAATGGTTTGACACTTAGGACAAGATTGACTGAATGTGTGGGCATCCTTGAAGAGAGTGGGCCTGTAGAAACCATTTTGTAGTAGTTTTCTTCCTAGAAAAATGTCCTCCTCATGAATGAGTATGACAAAAGGTGAGAATGCTTTGATGTTCATTTTCTGGGACACACCTCCTTATGACATTATCAACACAAATTCGAAAAAGTTCTGGGTCCTCCTAAAAATAATATTTTACTTGAGCGAGAAATCGATCTTTCTCTTGTTTGGACCATCCATCAAAGGATTAATCCTACAGCCAAATAGTTAACAATATCAGCAAACCATGGAGGTTTCATCTGTGAAATGGTCAGGAGTTGTTCATCAGGGAAGGATTCTTGAACATGTTCACTTTCTTCCACTAGGATCCTGGATAGGTGATCTGCTACAACATTTTCTAACCCCTTTTTGTCCCGAATCTCAATGTCAAATTCTTGCAAGAGCAGGACCCACCTGATCAAACGTGATTTGGCCTCTTTTTTGTACAATAGGTATCTCAGAGCGGAATGGTCCGAATAGATGATGACTTTGGATCCTAAAAGATAGGATCGAAACTTCTCTAGTGTAAAGACTACAGCCAACAATTCTTTCTCAGTTGTGACATAGTTCTTTTGGGCCTTAACCAGGGTTTGACTGGCATAGTAAATCACAACTGGGCTTTTGTTCACCCTTTGGCCCAATACAACTCCCATGGCATAGTCAGAAGCATCACACATGATTTCAAAAGGTAGTGACCAATCTGGGGGTTGTAGGATTGGAGCTTGCGTCACCGCCTTTTTCAAAAAGTTATGGGCTTGAAGACATGAATCATCAAAGTGAAAAGGTGTATCCTTGGCCAACAAGTTGCACAGAGGACGAGAGATCTTTGAAAAGTCCTTAATGAATCGTCGGTAGAAACCAACGTGGCCCAGAAAGGATCGAATTTGTTTGACCGATGTTGGGGGAGGCAAATTAGAAATCAAATCGATTTTGACTTTATCTACCTCGATTCCCCTCTCAAAAATAACATGTCCTAACACAATCCCTTCCTTTACCATGAAATGGCTCTTTTCCCAACTCAAAACTAGATTTGTCTCTATACACCTCTTAAGAATTCTTTCTAAAATTTTTAAACATGTCTCAAATGAATCCCCAAAGATAGAGAAATCATCCATAAAAATTTCAAGAAAATCCCCCACCATGTCAGAAAAGATAGCCATCATGCACCTCTGAAAAGTGACTAGTGCATTATACAACCTTAAAGGCATTCTTCTAAAAGTAAATGTACCATATGGACATGTGAAGGTGGTCTTCTCTTGATCTTCTGGGTAAATGACCACTTGATTGTATCCTGAATAATCGTCCAAAAAGCAAAAGTACTTTTATCCAGCAAGTTTCTCCAGGATTTGGTCAATGAAAGGTAAATGGAAGTGATCTTTCTTGGTGACTGCATTTAATTTTCTATAATCTATACACACCCTCCATCCCGTAGTCAATCGGGTAGGAAAAGACTCACCTTGTTATTTTGGATGACTGTGAGTCCTGACTTCTTAGGAACAACTTGTGTAGGGCTCACCCAACTGCTATCAGAGATGGGATAAATGATTCCAGCATCTAACCATTTGACCACCTCCTTCTTCACCACTTCTATCATGTTGGGATTTAGTCTTCTTTATAACTCTCTAACAGGCTTGGCATTTTGCTCAGAGTAGATGTGATGCATGCATATTGAGGGGCTAATGACTTTGAGGTTGGCCATAGTCCATCCAATGGCAGCTTTATGAGCTTTGAGGACTTATTGTAGTTGGGCCTCTTGTGTGGGAAACAAATCAGAAGCAATTATCACGGGTAGAGTCTCCTTGGATCCTAGAAATGCATACTTCAAAGACTTAGGCAAGGGTTTGAGTTCCAACTGTGGTGGGGCCTGGATTGAAGGCAACGCAGGCTCAATGTTGAGTTTTGGCAGAGGTTCAACTTTGGTGGGCCACAGTGCCATGTTCCTTGAGTCAATCATAAGGACATCTTCAATGGATTCATCATCATCAAGCTCATCTAAATCAGAGGGTTCATCTAGGACCAAGGGAGAACCGATTTCAACTAGGTCCTTAATAACATCAACTGTGTAACAATCCTTCTCATTCCCCATGTGTTTAGAGGCCTTGAAGACATTGAGAGTGATTTTCTGATTTCCAAAAGAGATATCCATAAACCCCAACTTACAATTGATATTAGCATTGGCCGTGGCCAAGAAGGGTCGACCCAATATGATAGGACTTTGAGCCAGATCATGGCTAGGTTCCATGTCAAGGATCAAAAAGTCTACATGAAAGTAGCAAGTGTCTATCCTGACAAGGACGTCCTCTACCAGCCCCCTAGGTGTCCTAACAAATCTATCTGCTAATTGGAGAATCACCGGGGTGGGTTTAAGCTCTCCTATCCCAAACTTTTGATAAACAGATGTCGGCAGTAAATTCACACTAGCCCCTAAGTCTAGTAGGGCTTTTTCAAAGGTGATACCCCCAATGACACAAGAGATGAGTGGTGCACCCGGATCTTCCATTTTCTGTGGGAGTTGGTTCAATAAGACAGCCCTCACATCCTCTGACAGTAGAATTTTTCTAGTGGCTGTCCTAGGCTCCCTCTTTTGTGTGCACAAGTCTTTGAGGAATTTAGCATAAGCAGACACATCTTGGATGGCATCTAAAAGTGGGATGTTGATGTGGACTTACTTAAATAGTTCCATCATTTGTTCATTACGGGCCTGAGCCTGTTGTTCCTTCTTCTCCTTTCTTGTTCCTAGGGCTGATGGAAAAGGGATTTTGGGCTGATAAATCTCAAGGGTATCCTCAACTTGAGCTTTCCATTTTTCCTTCTTATTCCCCTCATGACCCACTGTAGTGGTGGAAGTAGGCATGGGCTCCTTATCCTTAGGGTTTGAAATCTTGAGTTGGCTTGAGCTGGCTTCACCCCTTCGCTCTTCGTATGGCTCTTCAAGAATCTTACCACTTCTTAATGTAGTGATAGCTTTTGCATTCTCAATGTGAGGGTTCCTGAGTGGCACTTGCAAGGTTGGTTGTGGATCAAAGCCAGGCGGGTGGTTCCTAGGATTTGCTATGGGTTGGCTAGGCAATTGGCATGGTTCCTTCGCTCCTCATATTGGCCTCAGCCATTTGACCAACCTGGGCCTCCATCCCAGAAACAGCTTGTTGAAGTTGGGTAGTAAAAGATTGTTGTCGAGCCAAAAGAAGTTGTTGGACTTGTTGTAAAAGCCTATCATCATTTTGCGTGGATGGCTGAGATTGAGATGATTGGCCATAAGTGGGCGGGATAAATTGTTGATTTGGTTGTGTAGGTAGTGGGTGTGCAGGTTGACCTCTGTTAAAGGCCTGGTTTTGGAAGTTGGTCTGTTATTGGGCTTTATTTGGAAAATTATGGGCTTGGGAGTTTTGGGCCTGAGCCTGTTGGGACTTCCAAGAGAAGTTGGGATGGTTCCTCCAACATGGGTTATAGGTGTCACTATAGGGATTGTTGTTAGGTCTTTGATATGAATTGGCTTATGTCCTAGTCTCCCTAAAGCTTTAGATTTTGGAGTAATTTTCAACCAGGTGATCTGAACCATTGCACAACACACACATAGAAGACTCAATATTTTTGGCAGTTTCATAAGTTTTCCCAATTTTTGTCATTTCTAAGGCCTCCTGTCTTCTGGCCAATCCTACCACTTTGACCTCCATATCAACTTCTTTGTCCACTTGGAACAACCCTCCCCTTGTGACTACCTTCCTCGGTTCCTTAATTAATAGTTTCCCACTGTTGTGATTTTTTCACAATTTCATCTAAAAATGCCCAAGCTTCTTCTGCTCGCTTATTGATAAACCCTCCATTACACATGGACTCTACCATAGTCCGAGTATTGAAATCCAACCCTTCATATAGAATTTGGACTAATCTCCATTGTTCAAATCCATGGTGAGGGCATTGCAGTAAGAGATCATTGAATCTCTCCATATATCTCCACAGGGTTTCACCATCAAGTTGGATAAAGCTATTGAGTTTTTATCTAATGGTGACAGTCTTGTGGTTTGGGAAAAATTTCCTCAAAAATTCGATGGATAGGCCATCCCATGTTGTAATTGACCGAGGCCGTAATGAGTACAGCCAATTCTTGGCTTTATCCCTTAAAGAGAATGGAAACAATCTTAGCTTAAGGGACTCAGCACTTAGGTGAGTGAAACTCATTGTACTGCAAATCTCCTCAAAATCTCTCACATGATGATATGGGTTCTCAGCTTCCTCCCCTCTAAAGACAGGCAACATCTGGATAATTCCTGACTTAAGCTCAAAATGTCCATTATGTTCAGGTAACTGGATGCAAGAGGGTTGGCTAGCCCTAGAAGGATACATGTAATCTTTCAATGTTCTAGAATGGGCGACAATTTCTTCTTTTTGGGCCTCCATCTCCACAGACTCAACCCTAGTGTTTCTAAGGCTGTGATGTAGGGTTCTCTCAATCTCACAATTAGGCTGAGTTAAGTCAGGACGAAGAGATCTCCTACCATATGCATACACTCGGGCTCCTTAAATCAAGGTTAGATTGAATTATGCCCAAAATATTGCCCCCCTTTTTATTGATTTTTTTGTTTTGTTTTGTGAAGATAAAAATAAGTTATCAAACAATTAACCTGTGATACCTATGTGTGACCTAGATCTAAATTTTGGGTTCCACAAAGCGATATAGATACAACTTAAGTCTACTCTCCAATTCGTCAACTGGTCAGGTAAGAGGTGGAGTAGTGGGAGGCTCCCCTTATTTTTATAAGGTCCTAATTAAAAATCACTTGCCCGCTTAAAGCGTTTGCCTTTGACCTCTAGCCTTATACACTAATTTCCAAAAAGATTGTAAACCTAAGGCACACCTAATCTCAGTGTGATCCAATGACCAATGTCTATGATTTTTATTAGGTTGGGGACGATGCAAAAGATCCATTTAAATTTATGATTTGTGGGCCAAGGAAGGGTGATGAAATCACCACCTTATGTTATTTAGGGAGATGCCCTTAAGATTTTTCAGAATGATGTGCAACAAACAATGTTCAAACAAGGGATTTTATGCAAGCATGGAAAATGCATGATCATGTTTTTTTTTAGAAGAACATTTATAGATCTCACCTTGTCCCCCACAATCTTCAATAACAAGAAATGAGAAAATAATGGAAACAACTAAAAAATGTAATCCTAAATGATGCATGCCTTAAAACAAGGTGTGTGGTTTCTAATCTTGGAATGTATTTTATTTTATTTTTGTGGGGGGGTTTATTATTATTAATGAGCATATCTAATCAACAAGGTTGATTTTTTTTTGAATTTTCTAACTATGGAAGTTAATAATATGGGAAAAAAATAAGATCAAGAAAGAGAAAGTTAGAATACTTACTTGATAGCGATCCCTCGTGCTTTTTTTACTATAAGAGGAAAACGGGAGAGAAGACTTACCTCGACATATTCCTTTTTTTGGGATTTTTTAGGTATGATTTTCTCTTTTTCTTTTATTTTTATGCAAAACAAAAAGAAAAATTGTTAATGTTAATTTATGTGCAAAAACATAAAATAATCAACTTAAAAATCATAAATTCCCTAGCAACGGTGCCAAAATTGATAGCGCGAAAACGTACGTCGTTAATACGCCTGCTATTAAATTTTAAATGTTCGGCCAACAAATTAAAGAGAATAGTTATGTGGTGAGACCGAGTCGAATCCACAGGGAAGTTTTGATTTTAGAGTTGAAAATCTTAGATTTTTTAGATTGAAAATCGTGAGAGTTGGATTGAAAATTTGATTTTGAAATTGAGAAATTAAGATTAATTAAATAAAGTGAAGGAACGATGAAAACTCAAGCTTAAAAATTAATGAGGCAAGTGAAAGGAAAACAGCAGAATTATCACAATGACCAAACTTTATGAACCAGAAAAATAAACATAAACGGATGAACCGAAGAAATAAACAAGAAGAACAACAATATTGATTCCACTAAATTTAAAAGACAAGATTAAATAACTAACACAATCTAATAAAAAATGTTGCAAGAGACAATGGAGAAATTTAAAAAGAACAATAAAAGTGAAAGAAATTGTATCCTGAAGGGATCTCCTACCCCCCTCTCTTTGCTTCTTCGCAAAACAGAACTTAAACAAACTCTCAAACTAACTCCAACATCAACAACAAAAGAACCCAAATTGCATTCTAAAGCAACCACCCCCACAACCACACCTCATTCTCTCCTTTTATAGGCCTTAAACTAACCCCTTTCCTTCACGTGAACATCTTCATTTTGTGTTGAAATCTCTCTCTCTCTCTCTCTCTCTCTTCTCTCCTCTCTTTCTCTCTACTCTCTGCGTCGACCGCCTGTATGAACCACTGGCCGCCAGCGCGTGTTCTTGCCGCATCCGAAGCCTCGCGCTCTATAGCTGCCACGCCCACGTTTGCCACGCGTCGTCCGCGCCCTTCCTTCAGCCACTGCATGCAGGTTAACCGCCGTGTGAAGCCGCTGGCCCGTCCATTGGCTGACCTAGCGTGAATCCACGTGCTAGCCTTCACCATCGCGCTGACCCGCCAGCGTGCCGACCTCCCCCTCTTCACCCGCGCCATGCGTGAAGGCTTCGCGCCTTGTGTTCACCGCTCGCCTGTGCGAAGGCGCTCGCCCGAAGCCACCTTGACCATTCGCCCGCCGAAGACGCGCCTCCGCCTCTGCTCCTTTGGCCTTGTCGACCGTGCCCATATGCGAGCCAACACTGGCCACGGCAGCTTCGCCATGCGTTATATATATATATATATATATATATATATATATATATATATATATATATATCTGTGTGTGTGTGTGTATTATGAAGAGAAATGTTCCAATGGGGCCGGCCCCATGGCAAATTGCCATGGGGGCATAATCTGACCCTCCATCTCATGGGGAGATGAATTGCATGGGGTCGGCCCCATGAGATGGAGGGCCCAGATGCCGGCCCCATGGCAATTTACCATGGAGCCGGCCCCATTGGAATATCTCTCTATTATGAATATATATATATATATATATATATATATATATATATTGAATGTTAATGTTTTGGTTTTTTATTTTATTTTTATTTTTACCAAGCTTTAGGCTTTGGCTCATTTGTCTTATTTTTATTTTTTATTTCTTTTTCTTTTCATGCTTAATGATATTTGGCCCATTGTTTGTGAACTTGTCTTTCTTGTCATCTCCCCTTCGATCGAGTACCTGTCAAAAACATAATTTATTGCTCAAAATTTAATTAATTCTGTCAAACTTGACATTTTACTATGAAATTGAAATTAATTATGATAAGTGGATATTTATTAATATTAAAGCTCATAAAGAGTGTGTATAACATAAAAAAGTATATAGAAATGTACACTCATCAGGTGGTCATGAGGGGACCGCCACTCGGTTTCCTGACGTTCGGTGGTTTCCGTGAGTTCAGTATTACCTCCAGTGACCTGTTGTAATGATCCGAGATCCGAGTGCCGGAAAGGAACCGACGCGACTCGAACCGCAGCCCGCCACCTGATAAGTGTGCATTTGTATGAGTTAATTTATGATATTCACACTTTTTATGAGTTTTAATGTTAATAATTATGCACTTATCACACTTAATATCAATTTTCGATCAAAATACTTAGTTTTATGAAATTATTACAATTTGAGCAATAAATATGTTATTTTGCAGGCACTCGGCAAGAACTCCACAAGTCTGCGCAAGAATAGGCCATGAAAAGAAAAAGAAATAAAAATAAATAAAAAATTAAAAAATTCAATATTATGATATAGATTCATATATATTCACTTATATAATATATATACATATAATACATTCATCAGATATTTATAATTTAAACATTCATAATATATCTATATATATATTCACAATATATCTATATATAAGATATATATATATACATAGTATATATCTATCTATCTCATATCACTATACTCAATATGTATATAATATCTATACCCATATCACTGCACTCATATCTTATATATATATATCATAAACATATATACATAACATGCAGGTGGCTTTGGCAGCCTTTCTCCAGCGGCTGAAGGCCCATCTTCACGTGGCTCATGGGAGCCCCCATGCATGCAAACGGTCGACAAGGCATGTTCACACTGGCGATTATGGCATGCACGTGGATGCTGGCTCACGCGTACGCTGGCGAGTGCTGCGGTCAACGCAGCAGCGGGTTGGCGTCTTCAGGTGCACGGTCGACGATGGATGAGTGCACGATGCAGCATGCGGCTTCACATTGGCCGGTGGGCGGGCGTTTCTCAATGGAGGCGCCTTCACACGGTCCACAGGAGGCTGTTGGTGAGGCTTTGGCGCCTTCACACAAGTCTCCACGGTCGGCAACGTGGGAGTTCAGCAGGCGTGGAGGCAGCAGCTTCGGCGGGTCCACGTGCATTTGTGGCTTAGCGGCAGCTTCACATCGTGGGTCAACAACGCGGCAGAAGAAAGGTGTCCAAAGCTTCGGTGGCCTCTTCACGTGGAGAAGATGAGAAAGAGAGGATACGTTGGACTTCAAATGCGGCTAAACCGAAGGCTTCACAAAGTGGTGTTCACATAGTAAAGGGATGACTTGGAGGCTATAAAAGGAGGCATGGGAGGTTCTCTTCGGACCATTAGATGCTCATACGTAGATAGGCTCTCCCCTCTTTTCTCTCTCACATAGAAGGTAGCATTCATTGTTTCTCCCTCCATTCTTAATTCCTAGTGTAGGATTAAGCCTTGCCCATTTTATTTCTTTGTTATTGTTATAATTTTGTTGTAATTTATTTATTGTAATTTTCAAACAGTTGTAAGTTGGTTTTAATTCATGTTTTAATTTCAATAATGTTGTTATTTTCAATTTTATTTAGTACAATCTCCCTCCATCTCTCTAATGTTCTTCCACTATTCTTTATCTTTCACCCTCTAAACTTCTTCTAAAGACGGTCAAGAGAAGCTGTTTCGATCCGGTCGAGTGTACGTAGCCGTTCCGATGACTCGTAACTCAAAGGCTCGAGGAGACGACACCGTTATCATACCACGGCCGCACCAACTGTCTCAACTTCAGCTATTTTATTTCGTATTTAATTTTGTTGAATTAGATATGTTTATTTCATGTCCTTTAAATTATGATAATCAAATCATTCATCTATTTTGTTTCTAAAGGAAAATCAAAGTTTTCAATCTCAACATTCCTCTCTGTGGATTCGACCTGTGCTCACCAATGTATTAGTGTTAATTTGGATTATATTGTGAGTTCGGTATTTATTTTTGATTGATGGCTGCAGATTTTAACGACGAACATTTCGGCCACGTCAATTTTTGGCGTTGTTGCCGGGGAGGTTAGTATGAGTTGAAAATTTTGTTTTTCTTTTGTATATATTTATAAAAAGGGAAAAAATTAATATTTATCTTCCCTTTTTACATCTCCTAAAAAAAATTAACAAAAATAAAAAAATAAAGGACGAGGGATCGCGTTCCAAGTAAGTATCTCAACCCTCCATCTTGTGATTTAATTTATTTTCTGTATTTTATTATCCTTTATATTTAGAAAATCGAAAAAAAAAGTGTGTTGGATAGGTTTTCATTAACTAAAAAAAATACTTGCACAAAAAATAAATAAAATTTTCATTCCAAGAATAGAAATCACACGTCATGTTTTAGGTCATGCATCATGTAGGTTGCATTAATTTTGTTTCATATTTATGTTTTAAAAAAAGAATTGTTCATGCATTTATATCGTAAACCCCTTGTTTGAACCTGTCTGTTGCATCTCATTCTTCAAAAGACTCTAAGGGTAATACCCCTAAATAACATAAGGTGGGAATTTCATCACCCTTCCTTAGTCCACAAACCACATTTTCCTTACATCTTTGCATGATTTAAACCTTAAATAAAAGTCAGTAGATATTGGCCCTAGGGTCACACTGTGATTTTAGTATGATTTGAGTTTACCCTCTTGTGGAAACCGGTGCTTAAGGCAAGACGGTCAGACGGTAAATGCCTTAAGCGGGCTAGTGGTTTGACATAATTAGATCCCTACGAAAGTAGAGGGAGCCTCCCACTGCCCCACCCCTTACCTGGCCGGTGAAAATATTGAAGGTGAATTTAAGTTATACTTTAGTCATTTTGTGAAATCATATTTGCAGGTCTAAGTCACATCTAGGTCATTAAGTAATTTGTGTTAACTTGTTTATGTTTGCATAAAAAAAAATTAAAAAAAATAAATAAAATAAAAATAAAAAAATCTAATCTTCTCTCTCTTCGTCTTAGTGGTATTTTAAAATAAAAATAAAAAAATCAAACTAAAAAAAATAATAATTATGGTTTTCTAATTAAAAAAATAGAAATTAAAAAAATACATGAAAGGTTTCTAATTTTTTAAAAAAAACTCAAAAAAATCCAAACTAAAAAATAAACAAATAAATAAAAACCAAAAAAAGAATAAAACAAAAAAGGAGATCAATAAAGGGAAAATAAAATTTAAAATTTAAAAAATTTGAAAAAAAATCGTTCTGGGATCTAACCTATTTTTCATGGCCATCAATCTTGGAGGGAAACCCACGCCTATGAAGGAACATTTTTTTCCTTCTACTTATAAACCCTCAACATGCATTCAACTCCCTAACATTCTCGTGGATCAGTATGAGATTCGCCCTAATCTCATCCAGATGCTCCCATCTTTTTATGAGATTCTCAATGAAAATCCTTACAGGCATCTATATGATTTTATAGCAGTTTGCTCCCTGATCAAAATCCGTAATTTTAGTGAGGATGCCCTTAAGTTGATCTTATTTTCATTCTCAGTAAAAGATAAAGCAAAATATTGGTTAAGGAGTTTTGGAAAGACTATCATGACTTGGGAAGATATGCAGTTAGAATTTTTGAAAAAAAATTACCCCATAGTCCGGACCAACATGATGAGAAGGGCGATTAAAGGATTTACTCAACGTCCGGGAGAGAAAATTCATGAATCTTGGGAGAGATTGAAGGATCTAGTAAGTCAATGTCCACACCATGGGTTGCCCAAATGGTAAATTATGTTTATATTTTATGAGGGGTTATCTAATCATGATAGGCAAATGGTGGACACATGTTGCGGAGGGGCATTTCTGAACACAGGTGAAGATGAGGCTTATACTCTGTTTGAAATTTTGAGTGAAAATTCGATGAATTATGCCTCCATCTCATCTCATACTCAATCTGTAGGATCTTTCAAACAGGCTGACAATCCACTCCACACTTTCAAGGAAGCATGTGAGTGCTGTGCCAGTCTCACTCACCATGTGAGTGAATGTCCTACTATCACCCGACTCCCACCAGTCATCCAAGCACAGGTCCAAAAAGCTCTAGGCTTCTCTCCACGCTAGTGTGATACCCTTTTAGATGATTATACTTCTGGATGGAGCAATCACCCAAATTTACCTTGGATGGACCACACAATCCAAGCCCATTTGTCTAACCTTTCACCCCAAGAAGGCCACGAGCGGCCCATGTGTCATCAACTTCAGCCCACCGCATCTCACCCAAACTACCACAACAATATCAATACTAAGGGTGATTCACGGGGCCACTACTTTGAACCTCACATCATGCACTCTCAGTCTACTTACCATGGCCCTCCTTCAATATTCAACCAACCCTCTCAATATGTGAATGATGATGATGATGATCTTCTGCCTGTCATTTTGGCTCAAGATATCCATAGTAAAAATAAGGGGGAGCACACCAACAATACCATAATGAAGGAAGGGGAGGAATTAGGGGGTGAATTGAAGGATAAAAATGATCCCCTTGATATCATCACCCCATTCTATGAATGTTTTGAGATTGAGAATATCACTGTGAAGATTAGTGGCCTAAATAACTCAATTGAGGATTTACATAAAGGGGAGGATTGCTTTGTGATTAATAATCATGTTGATTTAATGAAAATAAATTCTGAATATCCTCCTCCATTTGAAGAACATGATGATGGGGCCTTGTTCGAACAGTTTACATTTCATCTATCTACCCCAGTCTTGAAAAATTTGATTGATAATCTTCAATTGAGTGATGAGTGTGATGAAAGGGTCCTAATAGAGTAATTTACATTTGATTTGACCTATGATGTAAGGGTCGAGCTGGAAGTATTTACATTTGATCTTCCCACCTCATTATTGGAACATTTGATTGATAATCTTCAATTGAGTGCTGAGTGTGATGAAGGGGTCTTGTTTGAGAAATTCACATTTGATTTGACCCCTGAGCCCTATCCAATGACGTCTGCATCCGTGGATGAGTCAGATCCTGGGCTCACGCTTCCATCCAATATGATTCCTCTGACAGTACAGCCTCTTCAATATGACACTCCAGGACCTGAGGGGGATGTGCCATCAATATTCACCTTTGATTTGACTTCCCCTCAGGACGACAAGTTGATCAGTGCCCTTAATGCTCATGAGACTGTTAATGAGAGGAATGTGTCTGACCAAATTCCATTGGAAGAAGTAGTCACTAAAGGGGTAGTCAAGAGAGACGATACAAGTGAAGGGAACCAATGGATTGATATTGTGCAAGGGTTCCACCTCGATCTTGACAAATTATTGGCCATTGATCATTTCTGGATCCCTAAAGCTGAAAACTGGCTCACACACATGGTTAACGTTAAAATCAATAATGTGCGAGTCCTGCCTATTTCTAGCCCCAGTCCGTACATGTTTACTCTTGTCTTTCAATGGTATGAGAGTTGGCATTTGAAGGAGGACAAGATCA
Source organism: Amorphophallus konjac (assembly GCA_022559845.1). Taxonomy (NCBI): domain Eukaryota; kingdom Viridiplantae; phylum Streptophyta; class Magnoliopsida; order Alismatales; family Araceae; genus Amorphophallus; species Amorphophallus konjac. Next base: position 55,077,478 of record CM040118.1, read on the forward strand.
CTTGGTGGCTCATTCTGCATGTCACCCGTTGGTTAGTTAGTTACATTGCGTCGGGCTGAAGACGTAAAACTTAGCGCTTCTTGGGAGGCAAACCATAGTTTTAGTAATTTTCGTGTGATAATAAATGGCTTCTTGGGAGGTAACCCAAGTTTTTATTATGCTTTTATTTGCAGGTTTGAATAAAGGATACGTTGGGGGGAGAGAAAAGAGCTTGCTTACACCTACGCCTAGCCTTCTCAAAGCCAAGCCGTCAAAAGTCAAGCTCGTCGATGTTCACTTCCGTCAGGTTGTCCCGTTCCTTCACAAATTTCATGTCTACATTGTTCATTATTCCATATCGTTCATGTCATTGAGGACTAAAGGGGAGTGATCTCGCGCTTGTCCTGAGCTGAGAGGATGATCACCGAATAGTGAACTGCAGAGAAAGGGAAACGGATCAGGGGGCCCAGGGATGGTTCCCTGGGGAAAACCCTCCGATGCCTAAGTTAGTAGAGCAATGGTGGAAGATATGGAGGGAGGTAGAAAGAGGTGCACGAGATCCCCCAACACCAAGGTGGTGAAGTGGTTCCTGCTCAGGGGTTTTTAGGCATGTATTGCCCTTACCTTGCACTGGAGGGAGTCCCTGGTTTATATAGTGTGCTCACCTTAGGAGTCTAGTAAGCTGAGGAGTTTCAGGCGGGAGTTACGTCCTCATCGTGGGATCTTTACGTCCTCATCGTGGGATCTTCATAGCCTTGAGGGATCATGGGTCCCTTATCCTCATAAACTCCTGCTCATCAAGGGCTCTCAACGGCAGCGTGGATAAGCAATCGTCAGTCAGTCCGAGCATAAAAGGTGCCAACCCTGTCCGGGTGATAGGCATAGCTCGGACGAAGTCAGGTCGGAGTGGGTGCAGGGCGCTTGCCTCTATCCTGATGAAGGGATAACTCGGGCATGGGTCTTCCTCCGTTCTGACGCTCGGGCCTTCCGAGCCTAAGGGCCTCCGAGGAAGGGTGAGACCCCGAGTAATCTTTATTGGGCTTTTTAGCCTAAGTGGGCCCTATGGGGCTCTCACTTGGATGAGCTGCGTCTCGTTTGGTCCTGATGGACCTAGTTCGACTGCTCTTAATTGGGCTACAGAAATCCCCCTCTCCACTTGTCCCCCTCCTACTCCCGAGCTTTAGTAAGCTCGGAAGAGTAGCTGTTTGGGGTTTTGAACCAGCGTGGCTCAGGTGGGTGGAGATCTGGCGGTGTTAGGAAGCTACGTGTCGTGGTCACCTGGGCCCGTGTTAATGATGATCCTGACATATTTGAACTGAAGGTGCCCCCTTTTCTAGGAGGTCGGAACGACGCGCCGCCTCCCGCGTGGGGATATAGGCGTTGGGCGCTTGCTGTCATTCCAGACTCTCTCCGTCTTTAGGGTTTTGGCTCTCCTCCGTTCTTGCTTTTGGGGCTCTTCGATGCGCCGTGAGGACGAGACGGAAGAGTAGAGGCTTGCAGCGACGTTCGAGGAGTTTGCGAAGATAACCGTGGAGGCAGTCCGACGGCTTCCTCTTCCCCTGAGATCTTCAGGGTCTCAAGATCGCCTTTCCTCAGAGTCTTCCCCGGATTCCATGGCGGACCAGCGCTCGGAGGCTGAGGAGTGGGAGGATGAGCCAGTGGCGAGGGCGCCGGTTCCAAAATGTAGTGAACTGGGGGAGGCGGATGTGAGAAGGCTGGAGCACTAGTATCGTCTGCCCCACAAGTTCTGCTTTACCGCGGCTTCCCCATACGAGACAAGCCTGGACTCTCGTACAGGCCACATCTGTACTTTTCTTCTGTCGTGGAAGGGTGGATTCCGCCTTCCTTTCGTTCTTCAGCTTCTTAAATTTTTTCTGTTGGCGCCCATTCAGTTGGTAGCCAACTCTTATCTTTTTCTTTTCGCCCTCCGCATTCTCTGTCGCCAGTGTGGGGTTGTGGACACCAAAAAATGCATACCTGGATATCCTGCTTGGCCTCGCATCAGCAACGGCGCCGAGTGAAGAAACCCCGGAGAAATCAAGCACAAAAGGCCCCACAGCCCGTGGGCCTCAAAGAGAATCAAATGGGCCATGGCTCATGCCCACAATGGGCTCAGAACGGGCACCGGGTACACACACCCCCTGGGGAGCCCTTCAGCGGCACGCCCAGCCCCAAGGGGGCCTCAACGACACACCCTGGCGGAGCCCCAGCGGCACGCCCTGGAGAGCCCTCCAGCGGCACGCCCCCTTCAGCGGTACGCCCCCTGGGGGGGTTTCAGCGGCACGCCCTGGAGAGCCCTCCAGCGGCACGCCCTTCAGGTCTTCAGCGGCACAGCCCCTTGGGGTCCAGCGGCACACCCCTGGGGGCCTTCAGCGGTACACCCCCTGGGGGTGGCTTCACCAGCACACCCCCTTTGGGGCTTCAGTGGTACGCCCCCTGGGGGTGGCTTCACCGGCACACCCCCTTTGGGGCTTCAGCGGTACGCCCCCAGGGGTTCTTCAGCGGCACGCCCATCAGGGGCTCCAGCGGCATGGCTGTTTTGTGTTCAGCGGCACGCCCTTTTGGCTCCCCCACGGCACGCTTGTTCAGCCCGCCAGCGGCACAGCGTGAAGCTTTTCAACGTCAAGGCGACGTGAAGCCCATGCCCTACGCATCCTTGGCGCGCAATGGAGCCGTCTGAGGTGGCAGCTGATCGTTGGGCCACGTAGCCTACCCCACTGACACCCAGGCAGGGAGGTCAAACCCCATGATCACAAGCCACTTCCCGCCTTCGACGGTCGTCTTCCAAAGGCTCCGGCGGCCCGGGGTATAAAAGAGCCTCTGCTCTCGACAAAAGAAGAGAGAGAGAAGGAAGAAGAGGACACACGAAGACGCACAGAGAGGAAAAGAGAAGAAGAGAGAAGAGAGGAGGAAGCGTTCCAGCGTGAGCTCCCTCCGACGACCACCGGGAAGAAACAAGTGTAAGGGAGAGAGAGCTTGATGTAATAGGGGAGAGAGTGGGGGGCAGTGGCCGACGCTCAAGTCCCCAACACTTCCTACCCTCTTATATCCGGTTTCCCCCCCATCATGCTTTGTCTTTCTTTGGTTTTCTTTCTCCCCTTGTCCACGGCCTCATCCTGGGCATTTTTATTTTGTAATGTGTATGTAGGGCCTCGCCCTTTTGATTCCCATGAATGAAAACCACCCTCTACGGGTTTCTCTTTGATTTCGTGGCTTATGCTAGTCTTTGAAATTTCCAACGGGTTATCCGTTCCTCCCTCCGTCTCCCCACTTCTCCGGTGTTCTTGAGGCCTCCATGTCGACATGAGTACTCCCCCATGAGCCCTGGGTCTCACAAGCCCTTCAATCCCCTCCACGGCCATCCGCTGTGTCCACTGGCTTAAGGGAGAGGGAGACCCTTACCCTCTCTCCGAATACACCGTAATCAAGTGGCCTACCCCCGGCCTTGAATCTCCTCCCTCCTTCCGTGAATAGCCTATAAAACCTCACAGCCCATACACTTAGTCCTTTCAATCCTCCAACACACCTCTCCGAGCTTTGGCCGGCACCCTAGTTTTGGCCCCCCCCAGCAGTACATCTCATTTCCCCTCAGCGGCACACCCCTATGGCCTTCAGCGGCACACCATTCAGTCCCCCAGCAGCCCACTTCTTGGCCTCGCCCCGAGCCCCTTTCCTTCACATTTTCCAAGGTGCTATAAAGGTGTTGCTCCCCCGGGGGCCCACCTCCAGTTGTCGGGTTCCGCCATTCCATGTGGGCGCGTTCCCTTTATCTCCCTTACGTCCCGGGTCAAGGGGAGATGCTGTCGAATTTTTGTGAGAAAATAACAAAACATGAAAAGAGGCAAAGGGAAACAATAAACGAATGGAATAATCAATGAACCTTCCAACTAATCAAGCCATTGTCGGCACCATGACGAGAACTGAACTAATCGACTACCCGGTAGCCTGAATGTCCGACCCGCAAGAAAAGGCTGAACAGAACAGGGCAAGGGGAGAAGTTTATGTGAAACTACATAAGAATTAAGACAAGAAGAAAAGAAAAGCCTTAAAGCAATAACAAAAGAGTAGCCCTTCAACGGCACACTCCTTCCAGCCTCCAACGGCACACTCCTTCCAGCCTTCAACGGCACACTCTCCCTGGCCCTTTCAGCGGCACACTCCCTCCCTTCGCCGGTACACCCTCAGCCACCGTCTCAACGGGATCCAGTGTATAGACTTGGGCCAGCCAACGTGTAGACTTCGTGATGACCAGTGTATAGACTTGGGCCAGCCAACGTGTAGACTTCGTGATGACCAGTGTATAGACTTGGGTCAGTCAACGTATAGACTTCACGTTGCAATGTATAGACTTGTCCAACGTACAGACTTTGGGCTTGGCAACGTATAGACTTCAAGCTACAGCCAAAGGGGCAATGTACAGACTTCATGTCTTGGCCAATGTATAGACTTTGGGGCCAGTCAACGTATAGACTTCATGATGGCCAGTGTATAGACTTGGGCCAGCCAACGTATAGACTTCATGGTGGCCAGTGTATAGACTTGGGGCTGGCCAATGTATAGACTTGGCCAATGTATAGACTTGGGGTTGTCCAATGTATAGACTTGGCCAATGTATAGACTTTGGGCCAGCCAATGTACAGACTCTATGCTACAACGTACAGACTTTGGGCTTGGCACCGTATAGACTTTGAACAGCAACGTGCAGACTTGGAGCTGGCCAACGTACAGACTTTGGGCTGGCCAATGTATGGACTTTGAGCTCCAATGTATAGACTTTGAGCTGCAATGTACGGACCTTGAATTGCCAATGTACAGACTTTGGGCCAGCCAATGTACAGACCTCATGTTACAACGTACAGACTTTGGGCCAGCCAATGTACATACTTCATGTTACAACGTACAGACTTTGGGCCAGCCAACGTATAGACTTCATGTTACAGCGTCCAGACTTTGGGCTTGGCAACGTATAGACTTCACGATGGCCAGTGTACAGACTTTGAGCGGCCAATGTACAGACTCCATGCTGGTCGAATAGGTAACGTGTAGACTTGAGGTTGGGGAACGTACAGGCTTTATATATATATATATATATATATATATATATATATAATATATATCCCCCTCCTTCACCGACCCACTCTCTCCAGCCCCCAGCGGTACACCCCTCCAGCCTCCAACGGTACACCCCCCCAGCCTCCAACGGTACACCCTTCAAGCCTTCAGCGGTACACCCCCATTGCCTCCAGCGGTACACCCCTCCAGCCTCCAGCGGTACACCCTGTTTCCTTCGCCGGCACACCATATATATATATATATATATATATATATATATATATATATATATATATATATATATATATATATACACGCATATATATGGCTCGATAAGGGCATCAACACTATCAAATAAATTAACAGAAATTACGCTAATTCAAGAACTCCAAATGTGCAACATCAACAACAATAAAAGAGGTGGGAGGGGTAATAAAAAAATGATAAAATAATAATAACAATAATAATAATAACAACACTAACGAACAAAAGGAAGAGAAATCATCCGGGATAGATGCATGAAGAAGTAATAAACAGCCAAGGAAAGAACAAAACATATAACCAAGAAAATTCCAGATAAAAGACGTCGGGGCCCACTCTGCAGCCCTATTTCCCCCGGGACCCAGGGCAAAAGGAACAACGACGCCGCCTTTTCAGGTCAAGCTCGAGTCTTGGGAATTATCCCGATATAGCCGAGTTCTGGCCTAATCTCGGGCCGACATCCTAATCGGATCGGATTTGTTTCTCGTTCCGGACGCCCTCCGAGTCATCACTAAAATTGCCGGGTGCTCGGCAGACACTTGAACGGATTTGTCTCGGCTTTTCCTGTTGCGTTTCCATCACGGACCCGTGTCCGAATATAAAAAGGTCCACGAGTGACCGACATGGCCAGTGGCTCGCATCCTAATGCATACTTTGGTGTGATTTTCTCCTGTCTCTTTCTCGCACAATTAGTACTATTCTTTTCGGCCGCGGGGCCCCTAATTTCGGCAATTAATCAAGGGTATTCTCTCATATGGGGGATGTAAATGACGTAGTGACCTTTATGGCGCGACGGGATTCGGTCCCGACACGAACCACATAATCGTCTGACGAAGTCAGATCGAGCGCACCATGAGCTCTTCGGAGCCCGAACAAATTGTCACTCCGGTGACTGGCACGCCCACGCACTCAATAAACCGAATATAGGAACCAGAGAATAATAAGTGCCGAATAGTGCGTCCACAACTCTGGCACGCCCGGTGGGACCTATCCACCCTTCATCTCTTTGCCGAAATTGGGGGCCCCGCGGCCCCCTTCTTGTTATATTAATTGTGCCACTTTCTTAAATGCAGAAAAAATAGAGAAGAGAAAATGACATCATGGAACCGACAATGGCTGTCGTCTGCAGCCCTCAAGTCGTGGAGAACCACATCCGAGGCGGCTACCTGGCGGTGCCCCTCACTTTCGGGAGCTTCCTTCCCACTGTGGGCTTTCCCAACTTCTTGGGAGTGGCCTTTGCTAAGATCCTCGACGTGGAGGCGCCTGAGGAATCTCAGATCAATGCTCCCGTTCCAGGGGTCATTGAAGCTGCTGTCGGCCGAGCTATGGCCGAAGACAACAATAGTGTCCCCACAACGACGCTCAGCTGCAACGTGCACAACGTGCACCACACTACCGGCCCATCCCACCAAGGGTCGACATCCCATCGAAGGAGGCTCCGGAGGAACAACACCGGCACCGGCTCAGGGCGCCACGCCTCCAACTCCGGGAAGTCAATGACTGTTGGAGCCCTCCGAGTCCGCCTAGACGGACAGAGGTCCCAACCGGCGCCGGACCGCGTCGTCTCGACCGTTCCAGTCCGCAACTCTTTCCAGGGACTGGAGAAGCTAAAAGAGAGGGCAGCGCCCGTGACCCCAGCCGTGGCACCAAAGACGGCGCCGGCTCACAGGCCGGCTAAACTGAAGAAAGTCTGGGTACCCAAGGAGACAAAGCCCACTGCACCCGTCCAAGCAGGGCCCAGCACTCTCCGCCCAAGGAGGGTCCAACAAGATGACAGGGTCGAGATGATGACCCCAACTTTCCGGCCGGCGCCTGTCATTCCGGTGCCGTCCAAGAATGTCCGCCACCGTCGCCGAGGGCGCCGGCACAATGCCGCCCGCCCGGCTCTCACGGCCTACTCGCCTCCTGCCGCCGTCATCCACACGCAGCCACATGCCGCTCTCCCTGACCAGGAGTGGGAAGGGATCGAGCAGGCCATGAGAAATTACCTTCGAGGCCCGGGTAGCACCCCCGCCGGCCGCCAGAGACTGCTGGGGGCAATGGCTTCCGCCTTCCAGGAAGAACAGGGGGGACCCGCACCTAGCACAGAGTCGAGGACCTGCCCGTAGGAGTTGCGTCAGTCCCCTGTACGGGAGGAAGAGCCGCCTCGACGGTCGGTCTTCGACAGGCTGGTATTCCCAGGAAGATCATCCAGGAGGGTGACAAAAAGAAACAAGAGCAAGAAGTGGCAAACATACACCTGCAACATGGCAGGAATTCACGGTCGGTATGGGGCCTTGCCCACCGATCCGGAAGAATTGGCCAGAATAGCCGTCAGGCCGGGACCCCTTACTAGAAGAGGGAGAGCGGCAGGCGGCGCGACACCCACAGGCGCCGAAGGGGCCCTACCTGAAGAGCCCCTTGCGGCCCTCACGGCCAATGTGGTCACCACCGGCGACACGAGTGGCGGACCCTCGACATCATCCGAGGACGCCCCGGCCGAAGAGACAGGGGGCATGCCCAAGTCTCCCACAGCTGACCCTACAATGCTGCTCATGATACAACGATTCCAGCAGGAAATCGAGTCACTCAAGAAGCAGCTAAGTGAGCGGAACGCACCGCCCCCGATGTCCTGGCAGACCGAGGTTATACCCGAAGTACCCAGGGACAGGGGGCAGTCTTCAGAGGCAGCTCTTCCAGCAACCCTCAACCCTCTCGGGGACGCGCCCCCACAGCAAACACATTACACAGCAGTGGCCCTGCCACAGGCTCCGCCTTCACAAGGGTCCCCTATGGCCCCCCGGGCGACCGTGGTGGCCACCCCGAGCGCGCAGCCCGCTCACTTTTACCCGAATCCGGTCGACCCGGCAACGGTTAGCCGGTTGATGCTGGAACAGATGATAGATATGAAATTGGCCGAGAGGGGCGAAGGGGATCAGACGCTGTTTGACGTCTACCGGGTACCCTACCCGGCCCACTATGCCGCAAGGAAGCTGCCGGTCGGCATCACCAAGCCGCCGAAGTTTGAAAAATTCAACGGGCAAGGGTCCCCCAGGGAACACATTGCTTACTATGTGAACATCATGGGAGATCTAGCTGCTGATGAAGCCTATCTCCTGAAGTTCTTCGGCTCGACACTTACCGGACTCGCCTTCGAGTGGTACTCCAGCCTGCCGCCCGGGTCCGTTGCTGACTGGCCTGACATGCAAAAGAAGTTCAAGGAAAGATTTTATGTTGCAGAACGGGAAGTCACCGTAGCAGAGCTCTATGCTACGAGACAGAAGAACGATGAGTCGGCCCTCGACTACATCAAGAGATGGAGGAACCTCAGCATGAGGTGCAGGCGTCCCCCGCACCAGGAGGACGCGGTGCAGATCTGCAAACAAAACTTGAAGAAGGAAATCCTAGAAAGGATGATCGGCACTGAGGTCAAGACATTCGACCGCCTGAACAACGTGGTAGCAGAGATCGAGGCGTTTTTGGCCCGATACTCCTCCACTCCAGCCATGTCAAGCCAGAGGGCCAGGCAGGCCGAGAAGAAACCAGCTCCCCCGAGGTGCACACACTAGACTTCCAGGCTTTTGAAAAGCAGAAAGAGAAGGCCAAGGGGACTGCCAACCTCCTCCGCCCAGGACCACAGAACGGCGGGAGGGCCCCTCCCTAAGAGAGAAGATGAGAAACAAGCTATATTCCTTCTCCCGAGACAAGTCCAAGCTCCTGTTCGAATGGGCAACCAGCTACAGCAAAATTACACTGCCAGAGCCGAAGAGGCCCGGTGACCTGAAGAAGAAGATGACCCGCGCTTCTGCTTATACCACCGGATGCTCGGGCATACCATTGAAGACTGCTACGTCTTCAAGGATGTTGTTGAGTCCCTAATCAGGACCGGGGAGCTGGACATGGGGGAGCATAAAGTAGACCCCCCGCAGCCGCATGAGCTGCCCAGCATAACCTCCTCCGTCAACATGGTCTCATTGTACCAGGAGCTGCCAGAGGAGTGGGCGGAGGCCTGCGCCCGCGTCACTTATGAGACCTTCATCATGGCCCCAGCTCAAGACCAAGAAGGGTGGCAGACTATACCCAGAAAAACTAGAAAGGCACGCGCCTCCCGGCCCACCCCAGGAATTCACCCGAGGGTGGCAGCGCCCCTGCCTGCACCGCCCCCGGCAAGCCCAGTTTGCCTTGACACAGCCCCTCGGCTAGTCATGAGACGGCCCACCCATAATAAAAAGAGTTCCGTCCCGCTGCGGATGCACAAGAAGACTAGCCCGGCGGTTGAAAGACTCCAGGCTATTATTGATGGGCTCGAAGATTATGAACAGCCCGAGATCCAGCCTGTGGAGCTGAAGGAGTATGTCCCCTGGAAGGAGTTCGAATCACTCGAGCTGGCTCCGGGAACAGAAGCTGATGCAGACAAAGAGCCTCCCCTGTGGGGTGAACCTCCTCAAGAGCAGCCATCCGCTGCAGCAGGCAAGAAGAAGAAGAAGAGAAGACCCAGGGGCAAGAAGAAGAAGGAGGTCGTCTTCGCCTGCAACACCCTCTCGGCGTTGTTCGACACCGCTCTCTCCCTGGAAGAGAAAGAAGAAGAGCCACCCCATGAACCGGCAGAGGTGAATCAAGCTGAGGCGTCCACCTCCCAACATGCTACCAGGTCAGGAAGGAAGTGGGGGCGCCCTCCTCAGGACAACCTCAACATCATGCTCAGGGGAGAACAACCATACCAGATCCCCGACCCTGAGGTCCGAGGCACCGAGATCCCTCCTCCATCGGGTCTCTATCCCGGAGGGGCCAGGAGCCAAGGAACCCCTTCATTCGTCGAATTCCTGTCAGCCCGAGCAGGCAAGCAGGCGCGCTCCCCAGTGCCTCCCTCCACCAGGAAAGCAAGCAGTCCCCGAGCTCTACCGGCGGCTACTCCTCCCCAGCCAGAAGGAGAATTCAACGGCATCCCAAACCTCGCCGAATTCATGCGAGAAACAGAGGAAGCACAGCAGGCCCCGCCGGCTCGGCAGGCTGCGACAGAACCCACAGAGCAGGCATCCCCCGATCAGGCACCCCAACTTCAGGATGGGGGCAGGCGTGCCAAACCCGAAGAGATGAAATTACTCAAGGTGCGGGCCGCCGAACGGATAGTCAGACACCTCAAGAAGATCCCGACCCGGTTCACCGTATGGGAGATGTTGTCCTTGAACGAGGAAACACGGCAAGCCATCATAGCCGCCCTCCAGACGCCAGCACATCTTGAAGCTTGCCTGGCAGAGATGTCACCTGAAGTGGCCGTGGCCTTCACAGAAGATGACATGCTCCTGCCGACCTGCAGTCACAACAGACCCCTCTACATGAAGGGGCAATTGAATGGCCAGCCCATCAACAGGGTCCTGATCGACCCAGGGGCAGCAGTGAATATACTCCCTTACCGGGTGTACCAGAAACACTATTTCGACGTACACCTGGTTGAGGTTAAAAATGTCAAGATAGCTGGCTTTAACCAGAAATGTGAGGTGCCCATGGGGGTTGCAGAGTTCAACTTGACCTTTGATGACTTCACCACCAAGGTCCAGTTCCACGTCATCAACTCCAGCACTTCCTACAAGGCGTTGCTTGGCCGGCCTTGGCTACACCAGAATAGGGTGGTACCCTCCACTCTGCATCAATGCATCAAGTACCCCTGCGAGGGAAAGGAAGTCAGAATCTTCGCCGACCTCCACCCGTTCGAGGTGTTCGAGTGTCACTTGTCAGATGCTAATCTGTACTTGGAAAAGGCGAAGCAAGCTCCTCAAGCTGCCCGAGACAAGGGAAAGGAGAAAGCAGAGTCAGGTGGCTGGTTCCCTCCGCCACCCCCGGGTTATGTGGCTCCTCCACATGTACCGTTTATTGCACAAGAAGAAGGGGTATTCAAGGCGGCTCCTCTCGCCATCTACCCTACACCAGGGGCGCCTTGCCTCGAAGACCTGCTAGAAGACGTCAGGGTCCCGCCAGGGATCGTCAAGCCTGTAATAGAGATAGAATGCCAAGCAGCCGAGCAGCTGAGGACCTTCGAGGTACCTAACCCCGAAGGGCCGCCCACTATCTTTATGTTGCTGGGGAGAAGCCAGTCAGGGAAGACGATGATTGCCGATTCCCTGATGAGCTGCATGACCCGCACGTCCCCATTACGGGACTTCCCCACATGACTGACCAAGCAGCCAGAATGGTCAGAAAGCAGAAGATTCCTCCCTACCAGCCCTCCAGCCGGAAGGAAATGTTTGAAAGAATGTGGAACCCACCAAACCTGGATCGACGGTTGCTGAAAATCACCAAGCACCCCGGTCTGGGCTTTTCACTAGAGGAATATTACGAGACTGACGTCATATCAGTCTCGACATGGTCTGGCGACGACCCCGCAGAAGCTACAGATTCGCGGGAAGCCTGTCAAGATGCATATCCTGGGCCCCCGGTTCAGGAGGCACAAGACGAAGAGGTCTTCCTTTGGAAACCTCCCCGCCGCCGCTGCCTGGAGAAGACCCCCTCCTTCTCCGAAGTGTCGACCTCGAGAGGGCACACCAGCGAGGCACCTCCACCCCGGCCGGCCGGCGAAACAAGGAGCAGAAGCATGGGCCAGGCTCCGAAATCCCCTCGATACGACCCCGTCATGTACGCCTTGTACCATAGGCAGCAACGGGAGATCGAGACGCTAAAAGTACGACTGGCTGAGTTGACCTCGCTAGTCGCCGACCTGATCCAGGGTTCTCTCCCCCCGCGGGGTGGCCGCATGCCTCGGCCCCGAGATGCCAGTCCTGACACCCCCGTCTGGTCAAGAAGGGAATTGAGAGACACGGCAAGCCTGTTGATCGGGCGGCCAACCAGGCAAGGCCTAACACTCCAAGAGAAGCTGCAGAAGCCCTACTCCTTCCCGAGAGAGAAGACCCGGGGCATCTTCGACTGGGCCTGCCATTACGGCAAGGTCTCCCTCCCACGGTCCAAGAGGCCGCAGGACACCCGAAGAAGCGGGGACCCACTATTTTGCCCTTACCACCAGATGCTGGGTCACGCCATTGAAGACTGCTATGTCTTCAAAGACATTGCTCAAGACCTCATTGACAGGGACGAGCTCAGGATGGGGGATTATGTGGTAGCCCCGCCACGCCCCCACGTGGCGGACAGCCCCAGAGCAGGAGCCTACACCGTGTCCATCCACTACCAGGCCCCTGAAGATGCGGCTGCCCCGGCCCCCGTCCAAGCTGTCTACGATGAGTACATAGAAGACCCCGAGGTGGCCCTGTGCCTTTCTGCACCAGCGGACCTCACAGACCCGGCGGCTACGGTCCAAGAGGACTGCACGGCAAATCCAGCCCCCACACCCAGCCAGGAGGAGCAAGAAGACGAGGATGCCATCCTCGAGCCCGAAGACAATGAAGGCCAAGACTTCGTCGATTTGTCGCCAGCCCCGCCGGAAATTGAAAATGGCGGTCAGGCCACAGTCGACGAATTGATTGAGATCAACCTCGGCACAGAAGGCGACCCCAGGCCGACCTTTCTAAGTGCTCTCATATCCCCTCGTGAGAGAGAACAATACATGAAGCTGCTACAAGAGTTCCGGGATTGTTTTGCCTGGACTACAAAGAAATGCCCGGACTCAGCCCCGAGGTGACTCAGCACATCTTGTCCATCGATCCTAAGGTGGAGCCAGTGAAACAGTCTCCCCGGCGCATGAGGCCGGAATTGACCAGCCAGATCTGCAAGGAGGTCGACAAGCTCATAGATGTCGGTTTCGTGGCAGAAAACCAATATACCACATGGTTGGCCAACATTGTACCAGTGAAAAAGAAGAATGGACAGATCAGGATTTGCGTGGACTTCTGTGACCTGAACAAAGCCTGCCCAAAAGATGACTTCGCGGTGCCTATCACCGAAGTGATGATCGATGCAACTACCGGCCACGAGGCCCTGTCCTTCATGGACGGCTCGTCTGGCTATAACCAGATTTGGATAGCCGACCACGACCGGATTCACACAGCCTTCAGATCGCCCAAGGAGATATTCCACTACAAGAGGATGCCCTTCGGCCTCAAGAACGCTGGTGCCACATATCAGCGGGCGATGACCAAGATCTTCGATGAGCTGCTGTACAACAAGGTCGAATGCTACATCGACGATCTGGTCGTCAAGACTAAGAAGAGAGATGAACATTTAAATGACCTCAGGGTCGTCTTCCAAAGGCTCGGCTATACGGGCTAAAAATGAACCCCATGAAGTGCGCCTTTGGCGTGTCCAGTGGAAAGTTCCTCGGCTTCATTGTCCGGCACAGAGGGATCGAGATCGACCCCTTCAAGATAAAGGCCATCCAGGAGTTGCCCCCTCCGAAGAGTCTGGGAGAGCTGAGGTCCCTACAGGGCCGGTTAGCTTACATCCGCAGGTTCATCTCCAACCTGTCGGGGCGTTGCCAACCCTTCCACAGACTAATGATGAAGAACGCACCCTTCAGCTGGGGCCATGAATGTCAGCACGCGTTCGACCAGCTGAAGGAATACCTGAAGACCCCGCCTGTCCTGGGGGCACCTGTCAAAGGCAGACCGCTCATTCTCTACATAGCGGCTACCGAATACTCACTGGGGGCAATGCTTGCCCAGAACAATGATGAGGGGAAAGAGCGGGCTCTCTACTACCTCAGCCGGAGGCTGGTGGGTGCGGAGGCCAAGTACACTCCGATAGAGAAAGTCTGCCTTGCTCTGGTCTTCGCAGTCAAGAAGATGAGGCACTACATGCTGTCCCATGAAGTAAGTCTAATATCCAGAGCTGACCCTATCAAGCACATTCTCCTCCAGCCTGTCCCGAAGGGACGCCTTGGCAAGTGGGCCGTGCTGCTCATGGAGTTTGATATCACCTACGTGCCGCAGAAGGCCGTTAAGGGGCAAGCCGTCGCGGATTTCTTCGCAGCACACCCTGTGCCCGAAGACTCCCCGTTGGCCACAGAGCTGCCCGAGGATGAAACACTGGAGGTAGACCAAATACAACAAGCCATCTGGCAGCTTTATTTTGATGGAGCCTCGAGGACAGAAGCGACCCCGTCCGGGCGCGCCAAGGTACGAGCCGGAGCAGGCATCGTCCTCAAGTCGCCAGATGGAGAAGTGATGCACACTTCCTGCTGCATTAGCAAACCCTGCACCAATAATGAAGCAGAGTATGAAGCTCTGATCATCGGCCTCCAGGTCGCCCTCCAAATGGAGATCAAAATGCTCCAAGTGTTCGGCGATTCGCTGCTGGTCGTCAAGCAAATCCAGGGGCAGTTTGATGTCCGAAAACCTGAGCTGCTCCCTTATCACACTAAGGCAAAAGGGCTCATGGAGCGGTTCTACCTCCTCGAGATAGGCCATGTCGCCAGAGGGGAGAACGCACAAGCCGACGCATTGGCAAAATTGGCAAGCTCACTGGCAGTGCCTCCAGATGGATCTCTCCATATCCAGGTAATAAACCAGCGCCAGATGCCCAGCATGGTAGAAGAAGAGCTAGAAGAAGAAGACCTAGAGGTCGCTACAGCAGAAGCCGCCAGTCTACCTGAATGGAGAGACCCCCTAATGCAGTGGTTCAAGTACCAGCAACTACCCAAGCACAGGGAAGAGAAAATCAAGCTAGTCAGAACCAAGGACGCTTATGAGCTCTGAAACGGAATATTATTCCGGACTGTGGCCGATGCCAAGCAGAAGCTACTCCTCCGATGCTTGTCTATTGAAGAAGCTTGGAGAGTTATGAAAGAGGTCAATGCCGGGACAGCTGGTGCACACCAGGCGGGGCCGAAAATGAAAATTGAAATCAAGAAACTTGGCTATTACTGGCCTGCAATGTTCAACGACTGCTGCGAGTACGCTAAGTCGTGTCAGAGATGCTAGGAGCATGCCATCATAACTAGGAGGCCTCCCGTGCAGTTGCACCCAACCGCGCCCAGTTGGCCGTTCGCCCAATGGGGAACAGACGTTGTGGGCCCCTTACCCGCATCTTCCACAGGCTGCAAATACATTCTGGCGGCGACCGACTACTTCTCCCACTGGGCAGAGGCCGTTACCTTTCGGGAGGTCACAGGAGAAATCGTGGTCAGGTTCGTCCGCCGCAACATTATATTCCGGTTTGGCGTGCCCGACCGGATTGTGTCAGACAACGGCAGCCACTTCCGCAACCAGAAGGTTTACCGGCTAGCAGAAAAATACAAAATTGATTGGAGGACCTCAACTCCTTACAATCCACAAGCTAATGGGCTGGCCGAAGCTTTCAATAAGACACTTTGCACTCTCCTGGCCAAAACTGTTAGCTCTAACAAAAGGGACTGGGAAGAAAGAATGTATGAAGCGCTTTGGGCGTACCGAACCGTATACAAGACCCCAACGGGCTGCTCGCCCTTCTCTCTCGTGTACGGCTCGGAAGCAATCGTCCCCGTCGAACTGGAGATACCGTCCCTCAGGGTCGCCATCCAGCATGGGCTTGTCCCCGAGGGCAGACCAACGCCGAGCGAAGGCTCGAAGAACTCTCCAGTCTGGAAGGAAAGCGGCTTCAAGCCCAACAGAATATTCAGGTCTACCAGGCCCGAATTGCGCGCGCCTTTGACAAGCTAGTCAAGGAGCGCGAATTCAAGAAAGGTGACCTTGTCATGGTCAAGAGAAGAGATCTCATGGCTGCCAACCCCAAGGGTAAGCTGAACGAGAACTGGCTCGGACCCTACGTAGTCCAAAAAGTCTACGAGGGTGGGGCCTATGTAATTGTCAACCATCGCGGGGAAGTTCAGTTCCCGCCTCTTAATGGAAGGCACTTGAGACTGTACCACGCTCAGGCGCCCCCATTCAGGTAATAATATTACTCTCCGCCCCATTTTGGGGCGGATTTACGTGATTAATGTCCAAATGATTTGACCACCAGCCGGGTTCCAAAAAAATGGACAAAAGAATAATAGAAAAAAAAGGGACAAAAAAAGAAGAAGCAAAAAAAAAGGAATAGAAAGAGAAAGAGGGAAGAAGCAAAAGAAAAAGAGAAAAAAAAATAGAAAGAGAAGAAAGGAGAAAGAAAAAGGAAAAAAGAGAAAAGAAAAAGAAGAAAAGAAAAAAAAAGAAGAAAAAGAACCAGAAAAGGGGAACGCCCCCCATTTCCAGCCACCGCCCCGCATCAGCGGAGGTACCAAAAATTGACTAAAAGAAAAAATAAACTCTTCTCTCCGTCCTTCCCGGGCGATGAGTACCCCTTTGGCTCGGACCTCCCGTCCGGGTCATTGACTAAACAAACTCTTCTCTCCGTCCTTCCCGGGCGGTGGAGGTCCGAGCCATTGACTAAACAAACTCTTCTCTCCGTCCTTCTCGGGCGATGAGTACCCCTTTGGCTCGGACCTCCCGTCCGGGTCATTGACTAAACAAACTCTTCTCTCCGTCCTTCCCGGGCGGTGAGTACCCCTTTGGCTCGGACCTCCCGTCCGGGTCATTGACTAAACAAACTCTTCTCTCCGTCCTTCCCAGGCGGTGAGTACCCCTTTGGCTCGGACCTCTCGTCCGGGTCATTGACTAAACAAACTCTTCTCTCCGTCCTCCCCGGGCGATGAGTACCCCTTTGGCTCGGACCTCCCGTCCGGGTCATTGACTAAACAAACTCTTCTCTCCGTCCCCTCTGGACGACGAGAAGTCCAGTCTCTGACCGAGGCCACCGCTTGAGGCCAGCACGCGCTTCTAATATTGCGGCAAAACCAGGGAGTTGCCCATTCGGTATGGTGGAGTGGCCCCCTCATCCTCCCCCTGGGAAGGTGAGCACTCTCCTGTACCCTGATATGGGTCCCTGCCTGGTCCCTCCGAAGTGAATCCTCGCAAAGACTCATACCCTGCCAATGGGTCTCAACACAAAAGGGGGAAAAGATACAAGAGCAAGGGAAGAGGAAGAAGGAAACAATATGCACAGAAGAGAAAGAAGGGTAAGAAAGCTCCCTCTGGGACGAATGCATACACAAAGAACGCGTGGAATCATAAATGCTCTGCTCTATTCAGAAAAGGGACCAGACTACATGTGCTGCGGGGCATACCCCTGTGTTACATTCGAAAGAAAAGAAAAAGGAATTAAGGGATGCAACGCTTAGTCGATGTCCCTGAAGATGTCCTCGAGAGGGAGGATCCCGACGCAAGGGAAGTTCGTCATATCGCGCAGTCGGCCCCTCAATTCCTCAAGACGGGCGAGCTCCGCTTCGACGGACACCATTTCAACGTCGGCGACGGCAAGAGCTTCCCTCTCCTCCGCCACCCTCCTTTCCGCCTCGGCAAGGCCGAGTTTAGCCGCAGCGAGGTAGCCCTCCAGCTTCTCGATCCAGCTCGTAAAGGAACGGACGCTGCCTTCGCCTTCCTCCAAGGCCTTTCCGTGGCGTTCTCTATTATGGCGTCGGGCCTCCAAGGTCTGCAGGTACTCGTCTGCCTGAGCGTCAAGGGCGGTACGTTCGTCGGGAGCCTGGCTCTCCAGGAACTCGCGGCGCTTGACATACTTCAGCAACAGCAGAACCCGCCGCGACCATTCCTCCAGCGGGCAGCTGAGCACTTGCAACGCCCCAGTCAACTGCGTCACTATGGTGTGCACCTCCCGATACGACAGAGGAGGGTCGGCGAGGAGCATGGTCCGTAGAGTGATCAGCATTTGACGGACTGGCGCTTCCGATGACATATGGCTGATTGAGGGCACGACCGGAGGAGTGAATTCCACGGTGCTGTCCACTTCTGCCCACAGGTCAGCGTCCACTGCCGCTGAAGAGGAAGGAAGGGCAAGGGTCAAACCGCCTGGTCGGTGTAGCTCAACCAGAGACCCTTGGCCAGCCCCTGCCCGGGGAGTGGACGAGACCATTGCCGAAGCCTCCGGTACTCCCGTTATTTGGAGCTCCCCTGCCTCCGCCTGGCTCGCTTCTGCCACTCCAAGCGGCAGGGGTGTGGCTGTCGCTGCTCCGGCTAGAGGAGGGGCTTCAAGTAAGGCTGGGCCCGAAGTAGTCACCCATGAACTTCTCCTTCGCGGCGGGGACCCCTCCAGATGTGCACGGAGCCCCGCGAATATTTGTCTCAGAAACGGGTCCTCCATCTGGGCCAGCAGCTTCGGAAGGGGTGGAAGTGGGACTAATAGGTGGGGAACGCTTCCTGCCTGCACGAGCACGGCAAGAGTCTCCACCTCCGGAACAGATGCCAGAATCGGTCCCCCCGCTGGTCGCTGACCGGTAATCGGCCTCCGCTTGGCGATTGCCTTGCGAGAGCGGCCAGACATCTTCCCGGTCGTCGACACCGCCTGCCCACATGAAATACGGTTAGCCGCTTGTCGCCGGGAATAAATTGCGCAAGGACAAGAAGTGGGAAGAGCCATAAAACCCTGCTTACCTCGGCAACCATGAGAACGCGGTCAGCGGGCGTGATCTCTCCTTCCTCCGGAGGCTCGGCCGCCACCTCGGAAACACTTGAAGCCCCTGCGGCCGACTCTCGATCAAGAGCCTCGAATAGAAGGGCTAGTTTGCCCGAGCCCACATCGACCCCTGCCTGACGGTCGATCGGCGCAACTGGGGTACCCTTTTCCATAGCCTCCGGCAAGTCAAGCCCCTGAAGCCCGGAATTGACAAGAAAAGGTCATTAGGCAACCAGGAAGGAGAGGAAGGAGCCGGCCCAAGCAAGCTCACACTTACAGCGGTCTTCCCCATAAAGCTCGGGGAGCCAGCAAGTAAGGGGGCCCCAAAGACCGGCTCGGGCGGCCCCGATGCCCCGGGCACGTCCTCGTCAGGAGCCGCTTCATCGGAGGAATAATTGTAGTCTACCTCTTCGCCCGACGATGACCCGACTACCGCAGGCTCTCCCCTTGCCGGCAAAGGGGTCTCCGCCTCGAGGTCAATGGCTGGCGCACCCTCCCTCGGGCTAGATGAGGCTGGTACACCGGACTTCGGCCTCCTCCTCACATATAAAAGCGTCGTCGGGAGTTGCACGCGGGGCCCGAATAGTCCAGCGACTGCCTCTGCTGTGCCTGTCACGAAGAAGAAAAGGGTGGAGGTCGGCCCTCCGAGAACAAATAAGTCGTTTAGGCCGACTAAAGGCAAATACCCTCTTCGGCCCTTACAGCCCGGGATGACCCGCGGGCTTCCTCGACGGGCAGAGCCTTCTCGGGAGTTGCAGCCCTGCCCTCGCCCGGGACTGACACGGGCGCCGGTTCCTTTGCGCCGCCCGCAGAGAAGAAACGCATCGTCGCCATGCGCGAGTGCGAGGCCAACCCAGGAGGCAAATCGATCACGGACGACGAAGGCGGCCGATGAACCTCACCAGCTTCGTAACTCGGCCCAGTCTGGGTAGCCTCAAATTCCTCAAAAGACAGGACAGGGGCCACCGGAGGGGCTACCGTCGGAGCCGGGAATTCCTCAGCCCGCCTCCGCTTTGCCGCTTGTGGCCCGGCCACCTTGGCAGCAGCCAACGCCTCCTTAACAGGCGACTTTACTATGGCCGCGGCTTCACCCATGTCAGGCGCGGGCACAGGAACAGGCTCCCCCGCGTGAGGAACGGGTGTGAGCACGGGCTTTTCCACAGGGGCTGAGACAAAAGAAATATTCAAGTGTCAGGGATCTGCTCCAGGATGAAAATAAAAAAAGGGAGACTTAAAAGACACGGCGATAGTCGAAGGTACTGACCGGCGGGTTGGCTGGGCTCGGGTCGGGCAGCCTCGAATTCCTCAAAAGAGGGGACCCGTGGCACCGAAGGAACGACGGTCGGGGCCTTGGCCGCCTCTATTTTTCTCCGCTTCGTGTCCCGCTGCTTGGCCACCTTAGCGGCGTCCACGACTTTCTTCACCGGAGATTTTGCTCGGGGCCTCTTCGCTGCCTTGGGCAGAGGAGCCGCAGTCGGGGCTAGTGGCGCGGCTTCAAAATATGCAGGCTCCTGCACAAGCCGAAGGAGATTCCGGTACGTGGCCACTTGCGTGCTATCGGGGTGGTCTGTCGGAAAGGAAAAGAGAAAGGACAGACACGCACTCATGATTAGCATCCAACTATCTGCAAAGGCCTCAATGATAAGAGACAAAGACAAAAGAAGGAAAAGAGATCGAGTACCGTGAGGGCCAGTATACAGTCGCAGTGTAATCGGCCAGTAGCTCAGGGATGGCTCTTTGTCCCGACGCGCCGCCTCTCGAACGAGCCAGCACACATCTTCAATCTTCTGGCACCGGTCCGTAAGGTTGGCCAGATCCGCGTGTTTCTTCATGGAGAGGTGACAGAAGAGGCTGAAGTGGTCCATGCCCCACCCGTCAGCATAATAGTACGGGATGTGCAGGCGCTTCCCCAGGATGGAGGCCCTCTGATCTTCGATCTTCAGCCCGTTCACCCGGAGAAGGACATATAGCCATGTGGTGTCCCTATAGTTCTCGGGTTTCCTCTCCTCCCGCCTCATGAATGTGCGGTATGGGCAGAGCGTATCTCTCTCTGGACGCCAGCTCTTGGCGGGAGTCCCCTCTTCCTCTATGGGGAACGGATAATTGATGAGGTCCAGGCGGTCGCTCCCTACCCGGCACAGGTCCCTCAGCGTCTTCTGATAGTTGTCCTTCGCCACCGGAGGCAGCTCCACTTTCGGCGTCGGCCTCTTATCCCGGGCTTCCCGACGAGCTGCCATATAGGCCACTACCTCCTTTTCCTGCTTGTTCTTGAGCCGAAGAAGATGCTCCGGCTCGATATCAAGTACCGGCACTGGTTGCCGGCTGAGGAACCTCCTTTCGGCACCGTCCCAGCAGTCGGTCTTGTGCAACCGATAGAAGGACGTCCGGGCATTCCACCACTTTATATAGTCTTCGGTCACTCGGGGCACGCGACCCGGGGCTGGCACCCTGAAGGAGGCAGAGTCCGCCCGGTGGAAGAAGTCCCACCAGCTTTTGGCGTGCTCGACAACTGAACTGCCCTGGATGTTCCGCGAAGGCAGGCCGAATTGCGCATGATAAACAGGGATATGCTGGTCATACCCGAAGTTGCGGCCAAATCGGAAGGGGTAATACGGCTCCAGCAATACATTGTCTCCCTTCCGGAACACCAACACGCTCGGGCAGATAGCTAGCGCCCAATCCCTCAGCTCCGGTTCCAGCAGCGGACGGATCACATTCTCTTGGCTGATCGGGTGGACGTACCTCTCCACCTGGTCATCCTTGCACTCCCTTTTATTATTCACAAGGGGGCTTGAATGCGCAGTCAGCGTCCAGAAATGGATGGTACCGGCTGCATCCCGGGGAACCGTGGTCAACCGGCCCCGAATATCATACATCCGCATAGAAGTGGAAGCCGGTTCTGCGCTGGCAAACTCCAGCATCCTCGGTATTAGTCCCCAATCCTGGAGAACTCGCGGGGCGAACTCGGGGAACAGCGAGCAAACCCACGCGTTGAAGAAATGTAGTGGGCACACATACCGAGCCTGCCGCGGAAACTGATGGGTGCTGATATCTCCCAGGGCCTTGTAGATCAAGCAAAGGGTTACCGGGCACAGTGACAGCTTGATACCCCATGCCATCTGACATGCCGGGTAGATGGCATCCGGCCGGATCACTGTCTCGTCCCCGTACGGCATGGCGAATGAACACAGCCAATACGCCAAATAGGCGGCGCAGTGAGTCTGTGGGTCGACCCCCATCGGATTGGCCCCGCTCCGACGTCCCCTGGAGGGGATCTTTACATCATGCTTGGGCTTCGCACGCTTCTTGCGAGCAACGGCGGTGCCAACGCAGGGAAAATCTTCATACTGCTTCAGCCCATCGTAGAAGTATTCCAGCCATACTGCCATACGCACCCATTTTCTGTCCCCACGGGCGGGCTGCTTCCCCTTGTGCGACAACTGGTACAGCTCCCGGTACGCCTTCATCAGGTACCGGTATGAGTACCCAAGAGAATAATAGCCATCCCCGTTAGTCTCATCCTTGATTAGATCGGGGAGGCACACTTCTTCATAAGGCTCCCCGTCAATGGGCAAGCCACTCAGCTGACTGAGACTCCATAAGTCAAGAGAAGTCTCGCCCTCTGCCGTGTAGAAGGTGTTAGTCTCTGCACTGAATACCTCTATCATACCGCAACAGAGACCCTTGGAGATGGGGTAGCCATACTGAGAAGCGTACACGCTGTGGTAGATGCCGACCCGGACCAGCAATGGGGCGTAGTTGAACAGTACATACTCAGTGAACTCCACTGCCCCTTCCCAGAAACTGTGGGCGTCTTGAAGCTTCAGCTCTCCGAACCAACCCAGTGATAGTTCATACTTGAACCTGATGGCCAAGCAGTCCAATATAAACGGCTCCTCCCTATAACCCCATTTTAGGGGAGCCAAGAATAAGCCAAATCGGGGCGACTCGCCATGCACCTTCCCTGCAGACATATCCCACCTTGCTGGTGTAAATTGAGGGGCCCGCACTAATTTGTCTTCAGCCGGCAGCACTCCCTCAATATTTCAAGACCGGCTTCCACTCCCGGGCCTCTCCCACCAGGTACATTGGAATGCTCCTGGGGACGCTGTATAGCAGACTGTCTCGGGCATGTAGGATCGCCCGCTCGGCCGCCGTTATGACGCGATAATCTCGCCCCTCTCGACAGCGTAAATGCTTCAGAAATCGAACGAGGTGCCTATCCTTCGGGAAATCCTTCCTGTATTCTTCGGTGGCCCGATCGAAGGTGAAGCCGCTTTCAACCCTGACAAGTCTGCGGACGTCCATGCTTTCACGGTCGGACCCCGATGACTCAGCCAAGGCGGCTATTTCCGCGTGCTCTCGGTCTAGGTCCTCTACATTAAGCCACGTAACCGCCGACACTGGACCCCGCGGAATGAGGTCGGCACCGACAGCAGCAGCAGGGGCAGAAGAACCACTTGGGGCAGCCATTTATCTGCAAAGATACATAAATGGAAGATCAGAATAAGCCACATGCACAAGGAAATGAAAGACTGTAAAGGGGCTTTGCTACAAGTCAAATGAACAAAATATTGCCAATTTTTGACGAAATTTCGGCAGAGTTTCCCCTAGGCCAGAGGCGTAAGGGAAAACACGGGTGCGCGTCCACAAGGAGTGACGGCCCCAACAAAGCGTGGTGGGCCCCGAGAGGCAACACCAGAAGTCCGCCGGTCGAAGGAGTCCTCTTCCTTAGCTAAAACTCCCCCTCGGTCCCTTTGCCGGTACAACTCCCCCTACAGGCCCTCACCGGCACACCCCAGTGCCCCCTTCGCCGGCACAGCCCTTCGAGGCTTCCCCGGCATGCCCTTGGTGCTTCCCCGGCACATGCGTGCTTGACTTCCCCGGCACGCCCGTTGGTGCTTCCCCGGCACGCCCGTTGGCCGCTTCACCGGCACACTCCGAAGACTGCTCACCGGCACGCCCCGAGCGCTCCCCGGCACACTCGTGCCCCGTGCTCCCCGGCACGCCCCGAGTGCCTTCCCCGGCACGCACCCCTGCAGGCGCTCCCCGGCACACTCGTCCCCTGTGCTCCCCGGCACACCTACGGCTGTCTTCCCCGACATGCCCTAAGAGCCCTCCCCGACACGCACCCCAGCAGGTGCTCCCCGGCACACTCGTGCCCCGTGCTCCCCGGCACACCTACGGCTGTCTTCCCCGACACGCCCTAAGAGCCTTCCCCGGCACCGTCCCAAACCCGGCGCACCCAATCCCGCTCGCAGCGGCATCTCCGACCACCCCCTGCGCCGGAGATGAAGGAGGAAAGGGGGGGAGGGGAAGAGGATGAGAGAGAGAGGAAAGGAACGGGGAGGTGGGGACGGAGAAGAGGGCGAACGCCCCAGCCGCCGTCCGCGATGGAGAAGAGAAGGGGGAGGAAGAGGAAGAGAAAAGGGGGGGGAGCCTTCCACGGTGGCGCCCTCACCCGGTAGAGAAGACGGCACCGACGACAACGACGGTGGCGGAGCGGGCGTCCGACGCCGGAGAAGAAAAGAAGAAGAGGAATGGGGGGTGGTTCCGTCTACCGAAGAGAGAGAAGAGGGAAAGAGGGGGTTCGAACGGGGGGGTTCAAATGAACCGCCCCCACCCCTTTTATACGGCAAAAAAAAGAAGGAAGGAAAAGGAGAGAAATAAAAAATGGGGGGGAAACAAAAGAGGGGAAAGTGGATAAAAAGGAGGAAAAGGGAAAAGGAATAAAAAAAGGGGAAAGGAGAAGAACGAATAAAAAAACAAAAGGGGGGGGGGAGAAAATAAAAAAAGAGAGAAGAAAAGGAGGGGAAAAAGAGAAGGAGATAAAAAGAAAAAAAAGAAGAAGAAAGAAAAGGGAGGGATAAAAGAGGAAAAAAGGGAATATCAGTGCCGACACCCTGTCGGCACTGATGAAGAGACAACAAATTGCTTCAGTCCCCGGCACCCCGTCGGCACTGATGAAGAGACAAAAAGACAACAAATTGCTTCAGGTCCCGACACCCCATCGGCACTGATGAAGAGACAAAAAGACAACAAATTGCTTCAGTTCCCGACACCCCGTCGGCACTGATGAAGAGACAAAGAGACAACAGAGTGCTTCAGTTCCCGACACCCCGTCGGCAATGATGAAGAGACAACAAAGTGCTTCAGTTCCCGACACCCCGTCGGCACTGATGAAGAGACAACAAAGTGCTTCAGTTCCCAACACCCCGTCGGCACTGATGAAGAGACGAAGAGACCAATATACTGCTTCAGTTCCCGACGCTCCGTCGGCACTGATGAAGAGACCAATATGTTGCTTCGGTTCCCGACGCCACGTCGTCACTAACAAAGAGACCAGCAAACAACAAACCAGGTCGGCTCTCGACACCCCGTCGGCACCAGCAAAGAGAAAAGAGACAAGTACACCCACGGGCACCGCCCGGCTCATCCTTCGCCCGCGCTACCCATGGGTGGGGGGCATTTGTGGACACCAAAAAATGCATACCTGGATATCCTACTTGGCCTCGCGTCAGCAACGGCGCCGAGTGAAGAAACCCTGGAGAAATCAAGCACAAAAGGCCCCACAGCCCGTGGGTCTCAAAGAGAATCAAATGGGCCATGGCTCATGCCCACAATGGGCTCAGAACGGGCCCCGGGTACACACACCCCCTGGGGAGCCCTTCAGCGGCACGCCCGGCCCCAAGGGGGCCTCAACGACACACCCTGGCGGAGCCGCAGCGGCACGCCCTGGAGAGCCCTCCAGCGGCACGCCCCCTTCAGCGGTACGCCCCCTGGGGGGGTTTCAGCGGCACGCCCTGGAGAGCCCTCCAGCGGCACGCCCTTCAGGTCTTCAGCGGCACAGCCCCTTGGGGTCCAGCGGCACACCCCTGGGGGCCTTCAGCGGTACACCCCTTGGGGGTGGCTTCACTGGCACACCCCCTTTGGGGCTTCAGCGGTACGCCCCTGGGGGTGGCTTCACCGGCACACCCCCTTTGGGGCTTCAGCGGTACACCCCCAGGGGTTCTTCAGCGGCACGCCCATCAGGGGCTCCAGCGGCACGGCTGTTTTGTGTTCAGCGGCACGCCCTTTTGGCTCCCCCACGGCACGCTTGTTCAGCCCGCCAGCGGCACAGCGTGAAGCTTTTCAACGTCAAGGCGACGTGAAGCCCATGCCCTACGCATCCTTGGCGCGCAGTGGAGCCGTCTGAGGTGGCAGCTGATCGTTGGGCCACGTAGCCTACCACACTGACACCCAGGACGGGGAGGTCAAACCCCATGATCACAAGCCACTTCCCGCCTTCGACGGTCGTCTTCCAAAGGCTCCGACGGCCCGGGGTATAAAAGAGCCTCTGCTCTCGACAAAAGAAGAGAGAGAGAAGGAAGAAGAGGACACACGGAGACGCACAGAGAGGAAAAGAGAAGAAGAGAGAAGAGAGGAGGAAGCGTTCCGGCGTGAGCTCCCTCCGACGACCACCGGGAAGAAACAAGTGTAAGGGAGAGAGAGCTTGATGTTATAGGGGAGAGAGTTGGGGGCAGTGGCCGACGCTCAAGTCCCCAACACTTCCTACCCTCTTGTATCCGGTTTCCCCCCCATCATGCTTTGTCTTTCTTTGGTTTTCTTTCTCCCCTTGTCCACGGCCTCATCCTGGGTATTTTTATTTTGTAATGTGTATGTAGGGCCTCGCCCTTTTGATTCCCATGAATGAAAACCACCCTCTACGGGTTTCTCTTTGATTTCGTGGCTTATGCTAGTCTTTGAAATTTCCAACGGGTTATCCGTTCCTCCCTCCGTCTCCCCGCTTCTCCGGTGTTCTTGAGGCCTCCATGTCGACATGAGTACTCCCCCATGAGCCCTGGGTCTCACAAGCCCTTCAATCCCCTCCACGGCCATCCGCTGTGTCCACTGGCTTAAGGGAGAGGGAGACCCTTACCCTCTCTCCGAATACACCGTAATCAAGTGGCCTACCCCCAGCCTTGAATCTCCTCTCTCCTTCCGTGAATAGCCTATAAAACCTCACAGCCCATACACTTAGTCCTTTCAATCCTCCAACACACCTCTCCGAGCTTTGGCCGGCACCCTAGTTTTGGCCCCCCCCAGCAGTACATCTCATTTGGCCTCAGCGGCACACCCCTATGGCCTTCAGCGGCACATCCTTCAGTCCCCCAGCAGCCCACTTCTTGGCCTCGCCCCGAGCCCCTTTCCTTCACATTTTTTGAGGTGCTATAAAGGTGTTGCTCCCCCGGGGGCCCACCTCCAGTTGTCGGGTTCCGCCACTCCATGTGGGCGCGTTCCCTTTATCTCCCTTACGCCCCGGGTCAAGGGGAGATGCTGTCGAATTTTTGTGAGAAAATAACAAAACATGAAAAGAGGCAAAGGGAAACAATAAACGAATGGAATAATCAATGAACCTTCCAACTAATCAAGCCATTGTCGGCACCATGATGAGAACCGAACTAATCGACTACCCGGTAGCCTGAATGTCCGACCCGCAGGAAAAGGCTGAACAGAACAGGGCAAGGGGAGAAGTTTATGTGAAACTACATAAGAATTAAGACAAGAAGAAAAGAAAAGCCTTAAAGCAATAACAAAAGAGTAGCCCTCCAACGGCACACTCCTTCCAGCCTCCAACGGCACACTCCTTCCAGCCTCCAATGGCACGCCCCTTCCAGCCTTCAACGGCACACTCCCCCTGGTCCTTTCAGCGGCACCCTCCCTCCCTTCGCCGGTACACCCTTAGCCACCGTCTCAACGGGATCCAATGTATAGACTTCGTGCTCCAATGTATAGACTTCGTGCCCCAGTGTATAGACTTGGGCCAGCCAACGTGCAGACTTCGTGATGACCAGTGTATGGACTTGGGCCAGTCAACGTATAGACTTCACGTTGCAATGTATATACTTGTCCAACGTACAGACTTTGGGCTTGGCAACGTATAGACTTCAAGCTGCAGCCAAAGGGGCAATGTACAGACTTCATGTCTTGGCCAATGTATAGACTTTGGGGCCAGCCAACGTATAGACTTCATGATGGCCAGTGTATAGACTTGGGCCAGCCAACGAATAGACTTCATGGTGGCCAGTGTATAGACTTGGGGCTGGCCAATGTATAGACTTGGCCAATGTATAGACTTGGGGTTGGCCAATGTATAGACTTGGCCAATGTATAGACTTTGGGCCAGCCAATGTACAGACTCTATGCTACAACGTACAGACTTTGGGCTTGGCACCGTATAGACTTTGAACAGCAACGTGCAGACTTGGAGCTGGCCAACGTACAGACTTTGGGCTGGCCAATGTATGGACTTTGAGCTCCAATGTATAGACTTTGAGCTGCAATGTACGGACCTTGAATTGCCAATGTACAGACTTTGGGCCAGCCAATGTACAGACCTCATGTTACAACGTACAGACTTTGGGCCAGCCAATGTACAGACTTCATGTTACAACGTACAGACTTTGGGGCCAGCCAATGTACAGACTTCATGTTACAGCGTCCAGACTTTGGGCTTGGCAACGTATAGACTTCACGATGGCCAGTGTACAGACTTTGAGCGGCCAATGTACAGACTCCATGCTGGTCGAATAGGTAACGTGTAGACTTGAGGTTGGGGAACGTACAGGCTTTATATATATATATATATATATATATATATATATATATATATATATATATCCCCCTCCTTCACCGACCCACTCTCTCCAGCCCCCAGCGGTACACCCCCCCCAGCCTCCAACGGTATACCCTTCAAGCCTTCAGCGGTACACCCCCATTGCCTCCAGCGGTACAGCCCTCCAGCCTCTAGCGGTACACCCTGTTTCCTTCGCCGGCACACCATATATATATATATATATATATATATATATATACGCATATATATGGCTCGATAAGGGCATCAACATTATCAAATAAGTTAACAGAAATTACGCTAATTCAAGAACTCCAAATGCGCAACATCAACAACAATAAAAGAGGTGGGAGGGGTAATATAAAAAAAACAATAAAATAATAATAATAAAAAATAATAATAACACTAACGAACAAAAGGAAGAGAAATCATCTGGGATAGATGCATGAAGAAGTAATAAACAGCCAAGGAAAGAACAAAACGTATAACCAAGAAAATTCCAGATAAAAGACGCCGGGGCCCACTCTGCAGCCCTATTTCCCCCGGGGACCCAGGGCAAAAGGAACAACGACGCCGCCTTTTCAGGTCAAGCTCGAGTCTTGGGAATTATCCCGATATAGCCGAGTTCTGGCCTAATCTCGGGCCGACATCCTAATCGGATCGGATTTATTTCTCGTTCCGGACGCCCTCCGAGTCATCACTAAAATTGCCGGGTGCTCGGCAGACACTTGAACGGATTTGTCTCGGCTTTTTCTGCTGCGTTTCCATCACGGACCCGTGTCCGAATATAAAAAGGTCCACGAGTGACCAACATGGCCAGTGGCTCCCATCCTAATGCGTACTTTGGTGTGATTTTCTCCTGTCTCTTTCTCGCACAATTAGTACTATTCTTTTCGGCCGCGGGGTCCCTAATTTCGGCAATTAATCAAGGGTATTCCCTCATATGGGGGATGTAAATGACGTCGTGACCTTTATGGCGCGACGGGATTCGGTCCCGACACGAACCACATAATCATCTGACGAAGTCAGATCGAGCGCACCATGAGCTCTTCGGAGCCCGAACAAATTATCACTCCGGTGACTGGCACGCCCACGCACTCAATAAACCGAATACATGAACCAGAGAATAATAAGTGCCGAATAGTGCGTCCACAGGGGTTCCTCCTTCCTTTGACCTCTTTCACTATTTTTTTGAGTTGAAAGCACATCCTTCGGCTGGGAAGGGCTTCTACTTCATCCATGCGAGGCGGAATAGGAGTTGCATCTCCTTGGCGGCAAAGGATTCTTCGCATAAGGGGTGGAAGACTCAGTTCTTATGGGTGGGGATTTGTTCAGTGGAGGAAACCTGGAGGTGCCTAGTAATCCCTAATTTCCACCTGAATATCCCTCCCAGGCAGGATGAGTTCCCTCCACATGTGGTGGAATACGCAGCCATCTTGCTGAAGCACCGCCAATCCACTAAAGAGCTGGTTACTCCAGAGAATGTCGGGCGGTGTCTTCTTACGCGGCTACATCCGTCGGGCTCAGGTGCCATAAACTAGGTTCTCCTATGAATGTGGGGAACATCTTTCTTTTCCTGAATATGTCTTCTTCTTCGTGCAGACACCAGGCGGGAGGCTTTAGAGGAGGCCGCAGTGGTGATCGAGCTTGGCGATGACTCGGCTGCTGATGAACCGACTGCTCCCACACGTCGCTCCTGAACCAGAGATAAGGGCAAGGGGGCAGCCCAGGGTGAATCCTCCAGGTCGCGGGGGTCCAAGCGCAAGGACCCCGTGGAAGGCATGATCCGGGCCGCTGCGAGGGCCAGGAAGCGTGCCAAGAAGGCTGGGGTCGTACCCGTAGTCGGAGGCGATCCTATCGCGACTCGCCCCTCCGCCGAGCATGATGGGGCCGACCCTACCGGGCGAGCTCTCCCACCCCCTGAGCAAGAGGGGGCCGAGGAGGTTAGGGCCGCTCCTGCGGTTGGCGACGATGTGGGCTCGACTCTTCCTTTGGCCGGAACCGAGGGGGCCGAGGGTGCTCCTGCGACTGGCAGCGGTGCTGACCCGGCTCTTCTGGCCCTGCAGGTGGCGGTGCAGGTGCCGAGCCGGTCCAAGTTGAGGGGCCGCAAGAAAATCCAGCCGAGGCGTGAGAGGCGACCGAGGCTGGGGCTCGGGAGCGCCAGATGATAGGCGGTTTTCTGTCCCGGCGGCCTTGGAGAGGCTTGGTATCTGCCGCGGTATAGCCGCGAAGGTGAGGGGGGGAGGTAGGCAATACTCTCCATCCGTGGCCCTTGCTGGTGTTATGGAGGGTGGTCGGGCTCTGGCCCAGATGAGGGCTACTTTGGCAGAAGCGTACGCTCGGTCGGAGTGGGAGCGAGTGAACCTGGCCTGGACCCTTGGTGGGTCTGACAGGAGGTTCGGTCGGCTTATCGAGGAGCGTGATGGGTTTCGGCGGGAGCTTTCCTCAGTCAGGGAGCTAGTGCGGTCGAGCCAGGTGGAGACCCGGGCGCTAGCCGAGTAGCTAGCCAAGGCCCGCGAATCGCTCGAGAGGAAGAGCAGGCTTCTCGAAGAGGAGCGCCTTGCACGCGTTGAGCTGGATGGCCGGTGGGAGACCGAGCGTGCAGAGCTGGTAGACCGAGCAGAGGAAGCCGAGCGTGTTGTGACTCCTCTGTGTTGATGATGTTGACAATAAGCTTTATTTCATTGGCAACAGCTTGTTTTGATTGATTGGCAACTGTTTATGTTTTGATGAAACTGTCTTTATCAGATTGTATGTGTGTTCCATGCAGTCAGAGTCTATACATCGTCATGCATACACACACAGGTCCACACATTGCACACACACACAAGTCAACACACTCAAAGTCTATACATTACATTGAAGCATGCACGTAGAGTCTATACATTACTTTGTGTTGTGTTTGTGCATCGTTTAGAACACAAGTCTATACATTCAAATGGCATGTCTGCACGCTGAAGTCTGTACAGCCTATCAGCGTCTCTCTTAGCGTTTCTGTGCTGGTCAAGTCTGTGCATCGACTTGTTCAAGCATTCATCTCAAGTCTGTACATCCACCAGCTGAACTAAGCAAAGTCTATACATCCGATAGCTCAGTTAGTGGCTAAGTCTGTACAGCCAATGCATTTCATCTCAAGTCTGTACATCTACCAGCTGAACTGAGCAAAGTCTATACATCCGTTGATTCGAAGTCTGTACAGAGTTTTTGTCTGTTTGACCAGCTAGTCTATACATCAAATGTAAAGTCTGTACATCGGACTAAGTCTGCATCGGCAAAGTCTATACATCGCCCGTCTCACTTAGCGTCTCATGCTAAGTCTATACATCCTTGGCTGTTCAGCGTCTTATCCTGTGTCTCATTCAAGTCTATACATGCACCGTCTCACTTAGCGTCTCATGCATATGCTAAGTCTATACATTGCAGCATGCATTGTCTCCAAGTCTGTACAGCGTCTAGCGTCTCATGCAAAGTCTATACATCGTGCATCTATTGATTCGAAGTCTGTACAACATATGTTCTTCATATATTGTCAAGTCTGAACATCGCACGTCATCATGGTTGCCTTGATGCCATAGAAAGTCTATACATTCTATTATGCTTCAAATTTGATGCCCATCAATAGGGGCGTCCGTTCTGAATCTGACGCCTAGGAAAGAGTCATCTTTTTGTTGTGCATCAATTTATCAAAGTCTAGACATCATCTGGTTGCATATCGCATCGTCTGTACATGATGCATTGTGCTCTCATGCCTTAACACTAGGCATTGCAAAGTATGTACATTGGTTGCACATTGCACGCCAAGTCTATACATTGCTTCTTCATGCATTGCACGAAGTCTGCACATTGTGTGCTGCATGCTCACCAAGTCCATACACTGGCTAGTCTGCATAAGTCTGCAATGTCTATACATTGCTGTCGCATGTACACCAAGTCCACACATCTGTTGACGGCACGTCTATGCATTCATCTTCAATGTACACACTTTGCTTGATGCATTCTACATTAACACATTAGCATGTCTGTACAACGTCTGCATAGTGAACATGAAGTCTGTACAATGGTCGACGGCATGTTAGTGCATTCAGTTTTTGTTGTGCATACTTCACCTTGTGCACACTGCATTACACTTCAGCAAGTCTATACAATGTCTGCACATTACATACTATAAAGTCTGTACAAGGTTTCAACCTTAAACTGATAAGTTTCTGCGACTGATTGAAAGGTACCTTGTCGAGAAGATTAAGAATGGCACGTGATCCGAGGATAATAGGAGTGCCAGGATCGTGACACGTGTACAGCAACGAGCCTGGATGCTGCCACGTGATCAAGGTGCTCTGGGCGGGAAATATGGAAGCCACACGCCCTCTTGCTTGCTGCTGCTATAAAAGGAAGTCTTCTTCCTCAGAAGAAGGCTGATCGGAGAGGTGAAGCTCGAGCAGAAAAAGCTGTAGCAGCAGAGAGCCACCGAGATCCACAGAGAAGAAAAGCAGAGAGAAGAAAAAGAGAAAGAAGAGAAGTTTGAGAGAGATGAGTTGAGAGAGTTTATTTGAGAGGTTGTTACTCAGACTCTTGGTTCAGATACCAGAGTTGAGTTTTGCTCATTGAGAGCTATATTCCCTTCTGGGCTTTCTTGTTTTCTTATGTTTCTGTTTTTGTTTTTTGAACTCTTGTTTTCAACCTGTGAGTCAGCGTTTGCAGAGGTGCTGCCTCTGGACGGGTCAAGCTGTAATCCCCAGCGGTTGCAGTGGAGGATTCCACTGGACCGGTGAAGCTGTAATCCTCAGCGGGCGAGACTTGGTCTCGGACAGCAAGCTGTGAAGCTTAGCGATTGTAGGCTAAGCTGTATTGCCCAGCAGTTCAAGCTATGAGTCAGCGGAATCCACACTCTAGTTGGAGTGTGGGGTGGACATTGATCTCTGGGTTGAGATCGAACCACCTTAAAATTGCTGTCGACTGTGTGATTGCCTTGTGGTTCTTGTGATTTCAGTTCAACCGTTCGTATCATAGTAGATGATTACTTAGGTCCGCAATCACTGTGATCTGCTTTGTTCTGATATTATTGTGCTCATTCAATTGTTCATCAGCTGCTCGTTTTAATTCCGCATTAGAGCCTTATATTGGTTTTAATTAGGCCATTGATCTATTCACCCCCCTCTAGATCCACTCTCCGTGGTGATAGAGTGCTTCCATCTAACATAAAAGTTGGTATCAGAGCCTAACTCTTCTACATGGACTTACCGCTCGAAGAGGAAAGGCACAGATGGATGCTAGAGGAATGATCGCCGAAGGACACTCAACCACCAAGCCCCCTTTCTTTGATGGATCGAATTATGCACACTGGAAGAACCGTATGCAAGTCTTCTTGAGGGCGAAAGACTACGAGATTTGGAAGGTAGTCAGTAAGGGACATTATGAGCTATCCCCTAACGAGGATGTCTGGACCAAGGAAGAGATCAGAAGGTCCACTCTGAACTGGAGCACCATAAATGCTATCTAGTGCTCTCTGCACCCCACAGAATTTTCTCGTGTATCAGCTTGCAGTTCAGTTAAGGAGATGTGGGATGCACTGGAAGTTATCCATGAAGGAACTTCTCAGGTTAGAGAGACAAAGATGAATTTCCTAGTGTCAGAGTGTGAAGCCTTCAAGATGAAGCCCAACGAGACCATCAAGGAGATGTACGCTCGATTGACAATCATTACTAACGGTCTCAGAGGTCTTGGGAAGACACAGACAGAATATGATATAGTAAGGAAGATTCTGCGTTCCCTGACTCATGTTTGGCACACCAAAGCTATTGTGATGGAAGAGTCAAGGGATCTGCGCAACACCAGGGCAGATGAGTTAATTGGTTCGCTGATGGCGTATGAAATAAATCTGCCAAAGATAGAGGAAGCTGAGAAGAAGAAGAAACCAATTGCTCTGAAAGCTGGTGCCAGCAAATCCAGCCGATCCAGCACTAGTGGATCATCATCCGAGGAGAGCGTGACTGGAGAAGAAATAGAACGTGATTGTTGACACCCGTTTTATACCGATAAGTTGAGTCATTTTTTTTACTCCCATTAATTGATGCCCTAAGTTGTCCATTATCTGTTGGGCCATTTTTTGTGGCACGTCCTGGGCCCATTTTATGGGTAGGCTCCCTCCTTGGTAAAGGTCGTATTAATTCAGGGCTTATCGGACCTTGGCTTTGATTAATTGAATTGTTTTATAAAAGTCAAGTACCCAAGATCATGAACGGTCCCACATCAGCCGTTCAAGACTGGGGCGGTTGATCCCAGACCGTTCATACATTTTGGTTATTTCTGAGGATTTTCTTAATATTCACCGACAGGTTTTTTGTGCGGCCCTAGTCTGCCCGTTCAAACTAATGGACGGGCGAATGTCAACCGCCCATATCTCAGAGTCCTACGCGTATTAATCTCCCCAGACAATTATCCAGATGTTTGAATTATCACCGACAAGCTTAATACGGTTTAGATTGGACCGTTCTACGTTGAAGCGGTCGCCAAGGCGCTGTTCATCCCTAAGGGTCCGACGCCGGCCGTTTCGGTCTGTTCGAGCGATAATTGGGCTAATTATCTGATTTAATTTAATTTCCACCGACAGGTTAAATGGTCTGAACATAACCATTCAAGTCTTGAGCGGTCTATCGTTAGACCGTTCATCCATTCGATGGAGGTTTTTAAAACAGATTTTTATCCTTTTATGCACGGTTTTATCCCCGATTTGTTTTAATGATTTCTCCGTGGATAATTAATCATTTTTGATGCCGTTTCGACTGGATAAGAGATTATGATAATATCTATAATTTATCTTTTATAATCTCGGCCTAAAAATGTCTAAAAACCCCAATTTCGAGGTTGGCTTTCTACGCTCAATAAATAGACCCTATGGCCGGACGTCGAAAAGGGGGGGAGATTTTGGTCGACGGCGAAGCTCTGCCACATTTTCGAACGACCTAGCACCAAGGAGGGAGGCTCTCTACGTCCGCACGAGCCTCCGATTCAGGGAGTAGCCCAGTCTTCGTAGTTCTTTCGTTCGTAGCTTTCGCCGCCTTCCTTCATTGCATGCATCGTTTCTCCCCACGTACCCTCTCCTTCTCATTATCATGCATACACCCACCCACGTTCTTGTCACCCTAGGGGTTTAAAACCCCCCAGGTATCCCCCTTTCCATTTGATTATGTTTCATTCTTCTCACATGAACGCATACTACGTCATTTAGTTCTAATCTGGGTGTTCCTTCTGTGTCTTCACATTGTTTTGCAGGTCAGCACTTCATCAGCACGAGGCCCATCCCCTCTGGCCGGCCGGAGAGGGTGGAGGTCGAACCCTTTTCAACTTGCTGCGTGAAGGTATTGAGCGGTTGCACTCTGGCCGCTCAACTTAAGTGCGGTTCATCAACGGCCGTTCTTCATCGGAGTGCGGTCCCCATAGTGCCGTCCATTCCACTGCAGCAGTTCCTCCCGCGTTCTCGCAGCGTCCCAGGGCGGTCTATCGTGAGACCGCTCAACGTCTGGCGGTCCTAAGGGAACCGTTCATCCCTCAGCGCTGCACTAAGGCGAGTGTCTCCCCACTTTCCAAGGTACGGCGTGTCCATCACGTACGGCATCTTGGTGGCGATCACGGTATTCTTCGTTGTTCCCTGTCTTCTCTTCTTCCTCTCACTTTCGTGGTTTGCCCGTCTCACGTCGTCCCACGCTCTTGATGCACTTTGACCCTTAGTGAGGGGAGAGAGGAGGAAAATATATGTCTACACCCCTTTTGTGGCGATCACGGTGGGACGCCTAATGCCCATCGTGCTTTTGAGTTGCTGACCCTTCTTAGTTGTTGTCCAGGTTTTCTTCTTGGAGTGATTTACAGGTTGGATGCGGTTTCTGTCCTCTGGCGTATACACGGTTCGTCCAGAGCCGCCTACCACACGCACGGTTGATACTCCACCGTCCATCCGCTGCCATCAGAGCCAGCTACCCGACCTTTCCTGTCACAGACGGCGCCCTAGACACCGTCCATTTGTTTGAGCGGCTTTCACATAGCCGTCCCGCTCCCAGGCACAGGTACGCTGTACTTTTTCTGGGTGGCAGATACGCGGCTGTGACGCGGCGGTTCAAGTACGTGAGCGGTTGACTATCGGCCGTCTGTCTGGTATTTCCCTTGCTTTCTTCCCGTCAATTACGGCTGGATATTAACCGTCTGTGTACTAGAGCGGTCAGAATAGGACCGCACATCTCCTGTCACAGTGCATTTATTTTATCTTGGTT
This sequence comes from Amorphophallus konjac, assembly GCA_022559845.1. Lineage (NCBI taxonomy): Eukaryota > Viridiplantae > Streptophyta > Magnoliopsida > Alismatales > Araceae > Amorphophallus > Amorphophallus konjac. The sequence goes on from CM040118.1 coordinate 55,113,988, forward strand.
AGTTTTCGCATGATATATATTGCTCCTGGTGCTGTTCATTGACTCCCCCCTGCTCTCTTATTATCACTGCATCACCATGCTCTTTATTACTCATGTGTATACTTGCTCGTTGATTGATAGCTGCTAGGCTAGTTTGTGCATGCACTCCGGTGCGCATAGGAGCATCGACATCTTCCCATATTAGTTGCATTCCTACCGAGGTAGGGTTTCCTCTCGTCTCCATATTCCTTGGAGCCGACTAGGGACCTTGCTGAGGACCTCCGTAAGCCCCCGTGAGCCGTGGATTCCCACACGGACGCCGGGCAGGTTGTACCGTATCCACCCTAGGCTAGGGTTGCATCCGCGAGTGAGAAGTCCCGATAGAGTCACACAGTTCCTCCTTTCGCATCCCAATCAGGCACCTAGTGGTCGAGAGAATTTATATTTTCATTAATCCACTAAAGCTCAGACCTAAAGATATAAGAAACTGACGAGCATCATTTTAAGAACTTGATTGTATTATTGAGTGATTCTGCTCTCATCTCGGTCCATTGTACGCTTGTTACTTGCCTGGTAGATCTGATTGATTAGTGTTGCTTGTTCTAGTCGTAGGGGTCTTGGTGTATGTGGGGTTGCCTTCTGTCCCAACGATCACCTCCTAGGGTTGATTCTTATCTCCATTTCTACTCCAACCCCTTGTTCGATTCTTCTTCTTCCATGTCGTCGTACGACTTCTCTTCGGCCCACGAGGATTCCCTTCCTCGTGGTCTCCTTGAGGACCCACCTAGGGTCACCCATTTGCAGGGAGGAGAGGGGACGGCCCCTTCGCTCCCGACCACTCTTGGCGAGGGTCCCCGACCCTCTTTTCCAAACCCGCCCAGTCAGAATTTAGCCAGTATGATCCTCGATATGATGGCCCAGTTGGACCCCACCCAACTCCATCTCATCAGACAAGATCTGCAAGGGGGCGATGCCCCGGCCTCAATTCCGGCTCATGCCACGGCCAGTGTCGCCACTTCATCTCCTGTGGTCGGGACCACCTCTGTGGCTCCCATTGACCTTACTCCTATCCGCCCTCAGACCCTTCGCTATCCCAATATAGAAATGGGCCAGGCTTCCACATCGGTCCATCAACAACTTGATAAAGGAAAATCCCCGATCCCCTCTGTTCCTTATCTCGAGCCGTACCCTACAATTTCTCCATCACCTCAGGCCCTCATAGCCCCGGCGGGCTTCGCTAGGTTACAGTCAGGGGCGGCCCAGTTGGCTCATACGGATATGGGCCCTTCCTCAGCCCATTATCCCTCTTACGGGCCGCCTCCTTCGTCAGCTTATCCTTTGGTCGCCTATCCAAGTACTGCTCCTCTTGCTCCTTCCCCTCCTTCCCGGGAACGGGAAATTCTTGACAAATGGGCTGCTATGCAGCAACAAATTGATCTCCTCCATAAGCGGGTCGGCCCGCAATCTCTTGCCGATGTCCCTATCCCTAACTTTAGGGACATTCATTTTCCTTCTCAGTCTGAACTCCCCGTGTACCGCAAATACGATGGGAATGGCAACCCGTTCATCCACGTCCGGGAGTTCTTGTACGAATCGGCACAGTTCCAGCAGGACGATCGCTTGATGGCCTATTTGTTCCGTCGGTCTCTAGAGGGGATCGCTCTGGAATGGTTCTACGCCTTGCCAATGGAGGAGGCCGAGAATTTCAAGACAGTCAAGGAGAGGTTTATACAGAGATTTCAGGATCGGGTTGGACCCGAGTACTCTTTCACTGACCTAGTGGCAGAGAAAATGAAGCCGGAGGAAGACTTCGCAACCTATGCAGACCGCTGGAGGCAGATGGCCTCACGTGTGCCCGGGCAGATTCCGGAAGAGGAAAAAGTGAAGTTGTTAATTTCCAATGCTACGCCAACTTTCAGAAACATTCTGGCAATGAATGATATCTCAAACATGCACCAGCTATACAGCAGAGCTAGGTTTATTCAAACCCAATTTAAGGACTCCCCCATCCATTCTTTATTCGAGGCCCAGAAACCCAAAGCCACCAAGAAAACCCAAGGCCCCGTCACTGAGGGAGTACAAATTAATGAGCAAGTCCAGGCCGTTCAATTGCCCCAACAAGCCGCGCCACCCCGCTTCCCACCGCCTCAGCGCAACCCCCAATATGCCGCTCCGCAAGTTCCCCAGCCCACCTTCCAAGTCCCGTAATACCCTCAACAAGCACCTCCGCCACCCAACAGCCTCAGCGGCCCCCGCAGTACAATAATGTTCCCCACCCCCCACCTATGGCTCTGCTCGACCAGCTCCAAAAAGGGCTCATTACCCCCCTCTTCCAGAGACCTTGCCAGATATCTTCTCTGCTCTAATGTATACTGGTGACCTTCAGTTGCCTCCTTAACGCCCGAACTGGAATCCGACTGCCGACCAATCCCGATATTGTATATTCCATCAGCAACCCGGGCACACGATAGAGCGATGCTACCAGTTCAGAGACCTGGTGTATGATTTGCATGAGGGCCAGTGGATTGATTGGGCCCAGATGCACCAGCTGATTGAGGATATCAAGCAGAGGTAGAGACAGGCCAGGCCGCAGCAGGCGGCGCCCTAGCAGCAGCAGCAGCAACAACCCCAGCAGCAACAGCAAACTCAACCGCAGCAGCAAGACCTCGGGATCCATCAAAATCCCATGCCAGTACATCAGCCCGCTCCTCAACAACAACAGCCGCCGCCGGCACCGGCCCCAGCACAAGTGAATATGGTCCAGCGCCCAGCCCCCAACGCTGGGTGGACGTTTGATGATGAAACCCCCGCCCATCTCTTGGCCTTACACCACCACTACTCTCCCACGCCTGCCATCCCCTCCATTCTTAGACCCGCCGTTCCGGCCACCACACCACTCGTCACATCCTCCGCGTCGCCTCTTAGGCCCGCTACATTCCCCTCCGCTCCATCCGTCCTTTCACCACCACCCGCCATACCTCCCATCATTTCCCCTAAGCTTAACCCTTCACCCATTTCCCCGCCGCCAGGGCCTGTTAAACCCACGTCAGTTATCCTCACCTCCATCTCCACGCCATTCACCTACCCCACCAGGCCAAGCGGGGGTTCAGTCCAGGCCGTGCCAGCATCACAATGCGCCCTTCGGAGCGGGCGTCCCTTCCAAAGAATTTTTCCTTCTTCAGGTGCGTCTGCACCGAATCCTACAGTTTCCTCCCCTACAGTTGAGCCAGAAGAGATAGACCCCGTGCCGGGCACAAGATATGACTTGTTGCAGCACTTAGACCGGCTGCCGGCTAAAATCTCGGTGTTAGAACTAATCAAGAGGTCGCCACTCCACCAAGATGCCCTGAAGATCTTCCTACAGAGAGTTATGGTAAGCGAAGATGTGGCAGTGGATAGCCTGCCCTCGGTCTTGGCCACGATCACAAAGGGGCCCTCTATTTCATTTGCTGAGTCAGAGCTAGCTCCTCTCGAGGCACGGCAGATGCCGTTATGTATTACCATCTCTCTGAACAAAACAGCCGTGGAATCCGCCCTTGTAGACACGGGGGCGTCAATAAATGTCTGCCCATTGAGTACCCTTCGTGCTTGCAATATATCAGAGGACATGCTCAAGCCGACGCCGACTACCATAGCAGCCTATGATAACTCCAGACGTGCTTGTCACGGAGTGGTGACTGTGCAGGCCGACCTAGGGCCCTTAGTTATGGATGTGGAATTTTATGTGCTGGATATAGACCCGATGTTCAAAGCCATTCTGGGCCGTCCGTGGTTGAATAGTCTGAATGCCGTCCCCTCGACGGCCCATCAATGTCTAAAGTTCCCATTCCAAGGACGAGTGGTCAAGGTGAAGAGTGTCTCCGCAGTACAAAACGTTGACGCCATAGCGGCCAAGATTCTGCCCACACTGTGGCCGAGTAACAGACATGTTCTATCTGTCATGGACTTAAACTATTCATGGGCATATGCATCACGCAAGCCCACCGCTACACCAATCAATGTGAAGGTTAAGCCCAAAATGAGAGACTCCAAAGGGTGGCACCTAATTCTAAAATTGGGCTATCAGCCAAGCCGAGGACTCGGCGCACAACTGCAGGGCAGAACCAACCCCGTTCCCAAAGGAAGGAAGATGGGCCGCCGGGGCCTCGGCTACCATGAATCCTCCATGTCGATGCTTGGGGACTCTGGGCCGTTGACCTGGGATTACCGGCAACATTTTGTGAAGGGTCCGTTGCAGCCCGGCACCTTGAAGACCTCGCCATCCAGCCTTGAAGAAAAGATAGACGAAGCTTGTGCTGTTGCCGATCCGCCACCATCACCGCAAGGGCTAGTCGGTGACTTGGAAGACTTTTCTAATTGCTTTACAAGGATGTTTTATGAAAAAGAGGGTGACCCAAAGAAGAAGGAGACGCAGCTGGTAAAGCGCCCTCTGATGCCATTGGCCCGCTAGGGGCCACGGAAGACGGGGAGCTCCGTCACTACTTATTCTATGTCCCCGTCCCGTCTCGCTTCTTGGTTTCAACGGTTGGATTCTGTTCCCCGTTCCCCTCCACTCCTGGTCGACCCGTACTTTGCGGAGAGACCCGAAATTCTATTCATTCCATGTGCTTGCGGGCATTGCCCGCCCATTGATCTATCAACCCTATTCACTCCTCCTCCTCCAGGAGCTCAGCTCCATGAAATGTGGTTTAAGTCTTCTGATCCTTTCTTTGACTGCATCTTCCCAGAATTGTTCCCCATGCAGCTTCCTCCTCCTTCGTCTTCTTCTTCCTGCTGTGTGATCACCTCCGGCCTCCAAAAAAAAATGTCAATTTCAAAACGGAGGTCTCCATGGAAGATTACGCTATGTTCTGCCCAGATCCCCAGGGACGCGAGACCCCTGTTTCTTTTCCGGTAGATTTCTTCTCCCCTAGATTAGATGTACAGTGTACAGAGTCTTCTAGGTTGGTCGAGTCAGTCAGGGTAGAGTCTAGTTCGTGTTTTGTCAGCTCATCCACGTCTGCGGCACCCGCCGTAACGCGCCCTCCTAAAACCATCCCCAGTAGGTTTATACAAGATTTGGCTGGGAGATGTCATGCTCTGTTGAAGTGTCCAGAATTTGTGGAGACCGCGATTGTCCTGGAAGATGATGAGGGAATTGATGAGGTATGGAGCAAGGATGGACTAGGAGTATATGAAATTGTGAATGAGAAAGACCCAGCAGATGATGAGGAAGATGAAACGGATGACACTGCCGACCTATATGCCCAAGGCTTGAAGAAGTTCGACGAGCCTTCCGTAGCAGTGGATGAATCCACTAAGGAAATTAACCTCGGAACAGTAGAGGACCCCAGGCCCATACTTATTTCCGCCAATCTCCCTCCTCCAGTCGAAAAGGAACTTGTCAAAGTCTTGAGGGAGTACAGTGATTCTTTCGCCTGGCCCTACGAGGACATGCCGGGCCTTGACCCCACCTTGGTCGAACACAGGCTGATTCTCAAACCAGGGGCAACGCCCATTAAACAGAAAGCAAGGAGATTCCACCCACAAATGGCCTTGAGGATTAAGGAAGAAGTCGATAAATTACATAAGGCCAGGTTCATTAGAGTTGTGCTGTACCCACAGTGGGTGGCGAACATAGTCCCGGTAATGAAGAAGGATGGTAAAATTTGAATTTGTATTGACTTCAGGGACTTAAACAAGGCATGTCCGAAAGATGATTTTCCGCTTCCTCACATCGATGTCTTGGTCGATAATACAGCTGGGTACGAAGCCCTCTCCTTCATGGATGGTTACTCGGGGTATAACCAAATCCTTCTGTCTCCGGAGGATCAAGAAAAGACCTCGTTCACCACACCTTGGGGCACATACTGCTACGTCGTTATGCCATTTGGGTTGAAAAATGCAGGTGCCACCTACCAAAGAGCGATGATGGCTATCTTCCACGATATGATGCACGTTTATTTAGAAGCTTATATGGATGATATTTTAGTCAAATCGAGGTCACAAGAAGAGCACCCCACCATTCTAGCCAAGGTGTTGCAAAGGGCTAGGGAATACAAGTTAAAGATGAATCCAAAGAAATGTGTGTTCGGAGTTGCATCAGGGAAATTGCTCGGGTTTATAGTTAGTAAGAGGGGGATTCAGATCGATCCAAACAAGGCAAAGGCCGTCATGGAAATGCCACCGCTGAAGAACATCACTGAGCTTCGAGGTTTGATCGGGCGTTTGCAATTTATCAGGAGATTCATATCTCAGCATTCGCAAAGATGCCGCCCGTTTTATGAACTACTAAAGGCAGGCGCGAAATTTGAATGGAATGAACAATGTCAGAAGGCCTATGAAGAACTCAAGGTTTACCTCTCTAATCCCCCGGTTCTACAACCACCCGTCCCCGGGAAACCCCTGATCTTGTACATTTCTGTAATTGAGGACTCCCTAGGAGCTATTTTGGCACAGGTAGACGATGAAGGAAGGGAAAGGGCGGCGTACTATCTCTCGAGGTTATTTAATCCCGCTGAATCCAAGTACACTACTATGGAGAAAACCTGTGCAGCACTAGTGTGGGTAGCGCAGAAGCTTAAACAGTATTTTCTTGCCCACGAGGTTAGGCTCATCTCTAGAATGGACCCTATTCGTTATCTGTTGGAAAAGCCGGTCCTTTCTAATCGGTTAGCTCGCTGGCAAAGCTTTCTTTCCCAGTTCGACATCACCTTCATCGTGCAGAAAGCAATCAAGGGATATGCTATTGCCGAGCACCTGGCTCATTCTCCTATCCCTTGCACTGATTCCATCCAGGACGAATTCCCCGATGAGCACCTAGCGGTGATCACTCATCTTCCTTTCTGGTCTCTTCATTTCGACGGTGCCCTTAATTCCCAGGGCAGCGGAGTCGGCGCCGTTCTCCTTACTCCAGAAGGGGTAACCATCCCCGTGGCATATCAACTCTCATTTCCCGCCACCAACAATATAGTCGAGTATGAGGCTCTCCTTGCCGGTCTGAAGCACGCCTACATCTTGGGCGCGTGATACCTTAATATCATAGGAGACTCTCAGCTGGTGCTGCGGCAAGTTTTGGCGACTTACCGCACCCGCGACCCTAAGCTCAAACCCTACCAGGATTTGGTCACGCTCTTGGCCAGGCAATTTAGGAAACTCGTCTATATTCACACTCCTCGTTCTCAGAATATCTTGGCCGACGCCTTTGCGTCGCTCGCCTCTTCCCTGTCACTTCCCCTGAGTCGTGCCACTGAGACCATTGTGGTCCAAAGGCTAGATGTCCCTTCTCTTCAGGATCCCTGGTTCAACAATCTTAGAATGTCCGTAGAGAAGAAAATAGAAAGGGAAGAGACAAAAGAAGTTTCATTAACTGAGCTCGAGGAGATCATTGAAGAAGAAGAGTTGCCGTGGTTTTATGAGATAGAGCAATACTGCAAGGACGGTACATTTCCGGAAACGGCCAATGCTGAGCAGCGAAGAGCCATTAGAAGAGTCGCCGCAAGATACATGATCATCGCAGGTGAATTGTATAGGCGGGCTCTGAATGGAGTTCTAATGAGGTGCCTAGATGATGAAGAAGCTTGGAAAGTCGTGGAAGCAGCCCACTCCAGCGAGTGTGGAGGGCATGTGAACGGACAAGCGTTGGCAAAGAAGATTCTTAGGCAGGGCTATTACTGGCCAACCCTAGAAGAAGATTGCTCCACCTATGTCCGTAGGTGTCTTCAGTGCCAAATCCATGCCGACAAAATCCACGCTCCGGCCTCTTCCCTTCATCCTATTACGGCCCCCTGGCCATTTTCTATGTGGGCATTTGACATCATCGGACCCCTCGGTGATCCGAATTCTGTTGTTAAACAAAAATCCTTCATTCTGACGGCTACGGAGTACTTTACCAAGTGGGCTGAAGCTGAAACTTATGCAGAAATCAAAGCCACCACAGTATGCCGCTTCATCATGAAGAACATTATCTCGCGGTTCGGAGTGCCAAGCAGCATCGTCACCGACAACGGGCCTCAATTCATCTCACAAGAACTCCAGGACCTCTGTAAGAAATTCAATATAGTTTTGCATCATTCATCACCATACTACCCCCAAGGTAATGGCCAGGCTGAGGCCACGAATAAAACCCTTCTTAAAATTATCAAGAAAACATGTGAATCCCATAAATTTGCTGATTGGGCCGACAAATTGATAGAAGCTCTATGGGCTTACCGCACCTCCGTCCGCACTCCCACAGGGCAGACTCCCTTTGCCCTCACCTATGGAATGGAAGCGGTGCTCCCGTATGAAATTCTGATCCCTTCCCTAAGGGTGCAGCTGGATAAGGAACTTAATCTTAACGAACATCGAGAGGCGTTGCTAGTCCAACTGGAACTCTTAGACGAGAAGAGGTTGAATGCGGCCAATCATGTTTCAGTATATCAAAAGCGTGTCTCGCGATATTTTCAAAAGAAGGTCGTTGAAAGGAAATTTCAAGTGGGTAATATGGTTTTGAAACGCAAGTTCATCAGGTCAACAGGCCCCAGGACTAAGCTGCAACCCAACTGGGAAGGGCCCTTCGTAATCAAAGAACCTTATCCGGGCAATGCGTATCGTCTAATTAACGCGGAGGGTGAAGAAATGCCAAACCCGTGGAATGGGCTGTATTTAAAGCGTTTTTATCCATAAAAATCAAAAACCAGTGAACGGCTCGATGGCAGGGCATGCCCCACCAAATTGCGAAAGGAGGACCTAGGTCTAGCATCTCACACACTACACGACCCCGTGATTCGGCATTCTCTCGTGCTACCTGACACCGTTTCTCCTTTGGCCATGCTCGGGGAAGGTGGAGATCCTTGTATTTCCTCTCTCTCGGTTGAAGATAGGGGCAAGTGGTGAATAAGGGGGCGAGAACCGACCCAGATCCCCATTAAAAGAGGTCTCAAATAGGGGCAATCCGTTAAGACCTCACTCCGCAAAAGAAGAAAGGAAAGCAAGAAAAAAAAGGAAAGAAAAGGGGCGAAATCAAAAGATAAGGCCGAAAGCACATAAGGCTCGAAGCTCTCAAAACCCCCGAAAGGATACAACTAGGCATGGCAAGAGTGGCAGTATAGTTTCCCCGCGGGACGTTATGAGCCCGGTCGCATGCGTGCCTAGAGCGGATGAAGGTTCGATGACGGATACAAAGCCCCGGCGCAACAGACCGGATTCTTTGAAAAAAGGGGTCCTGGGAAAGAACTCAAGCCCTAAAAAACCTCTACGCCTATCGTCAGCTTCACTACTCAATCTTTTTTTTTTACTTTCCCAAGGAATGAATCTCACCCCGGGTATGGCCTCAGCAGAAGCACCGTCGAGCAAAGTTGACTCCGATCACGGGCGGTCCCCCTTCCTGCACGCGCTGAGCCTTGGAAGTCCATAGCAAGACGAGAAGGTCCCTGATATTGAGACCCAAGCTGGTTTCAAAACCCCCAAAAAAAAAGAAGCAGATATTTCAAAACCAAAAAAAAAATCGAATATTTCAAAACCCAAAAAAAATCAAATATTTCAAAACCCAACAAAATCGAATATTTCAAAACCCAACAAAATCAGATATTTCAAAACCAAAAAAAAAATCAAATATTTCAAAACCCAAAAAAATTGAATATTTCAAAACCCAAAAAGATCGAATATTTTCAAAATCCAACAAAAAAAAATCAAATATTCCAAAAAAAAACGCACATTCATATGCATTTCTCGCATTTTGGTATTTGCCTATTTAATAAGGCTCAACCCCTTGACCAAAAATCAAGAAAGGGTCATCCCCTAACTTGCTATAGGCAAGGGGCTAAGCCTAAAATAGATTTAATCTGTTTCATGTTTGCATGTGTACAGGGGCAGGTTGGAAGGGCAGTTGGCTCGAGACCACATGAATGTTCAATCCTCGTGTTGGCCTATGCTATCACATCACATCATAATCGAACCACAAAGCTCAAACTCAATCTCATCAAATCTTATTCATATGTCAAGCTGTCTGGATACAAAGTCTCATGCCATATCATCATAAAAACAAAAGGAAAATCACTCAGTCCGCCGCTGGGCATCCCCGCGGAGACGTATCTCTCTCAACCCCCTAAGATAGGCCTGTCGAGTCTCTGGAGCCTCCTCGACCTCTGCCGGTAGGATGCACACCCTACTCACCTCCCACATAACCAGCGCACTCCTGACTGCCTGCTCGTCCTCCTCTGTCCCGATCCTCCGTGCCTGTAGCATGGGAAGATGGGGTAGCATAGGTAGCACCGTCCGGGGTAGTCCAATCTGCAGGTAGCATCTGTGTGGGCTGTACATCGCTAAGGTAGTGTCGCTCACAAGCCTCAAGTCCAAGCCAGCTCTCCTCGGTAGCCTGATGGTGGTATCATGGAGGAAGTCTGGGCGCATCACAAACCTGTCCAGGGGTAGCCTGTTGATGTACGGGCGCCACTCGTCCCTGGTCTTCAGCTCAGCAGTCCTGCACTCAACCTGTGGAGAAAACCTGAAGGCGCCTCCTATGAAGTAAAGGGGGTGGCTCCCAAAGATCCTGCTGACTGAAGTGATATCCTCCCTCAGGGTAAACTTCATCCTAACTCCCATCCAGCACTCCAATAGGATCATCGAACCAAAGAGAGGACCTCCTAAGGCTGCTGAAGTAAGACCCTCGTACAAATAAGCTAAGACGGCCTGAGAAATGGAAAGTCCCCTGCCAAAGGCCACTAATGGTGCTGAGTAGAGGGATCTCCAGGACGTGGTCGGCTGAAGGGAAAAGGATGGCCCCGCAGAGAGAGATGGATGCAGCTTTGGCTATGGCCTCAACCCACCCACACTTATTCTTGCAATGCTCCACTACCCACTGGCTCAGAGGAAGGAGGTGAATGTGGCGAGGGCCTACAAAGGTGTGAACATCCCCGCTATTAGGTATGAATCCTCCTAGGATGAGTTTTGGATCTATAGGGGCAACGGTGTGGCATATCAAGTCTTCCTCTCCGACCTTGGACCTAGGAAGCCCGAAATACGTCTCCACCTCCTCTAACAGGATAGTGGCCTCAAAAGATGGGAAGAAGAAAGTATGGGTCTGAGGGTGCCAAGTCTCCATCAGAGCAGAAATACCATGCCAATCTAAAGAAAGCTTAGGGTAGTTCTGACCTAGAACTAAGAGGGAGTGAAGGTGCCAGGATTTGAGAAGGTAAGTCACCCCGAGGGGCAATGCACGAACCATGGGAGCCACCCACTTTAAACTAGAAAAGCGTCTCGGACCGGGGAGAAGCTGAGAAGAAGGAGAAGACAAAGGGTGTAAGGGGATATAAGAGGAAGTTGAGAGATGAAAATCTGAACATAATTCGATCAAACTCACCTCTCTCATAGGGGTGACGTTGAGATGTCGAGGAACCAAGCTTAGCCGTTGAATCGCTTCTCGCTCCTTTCTAGCCGGCTGCGGTCCTTCAAGCAACGCACCCTCCGCAGGACTTCCATCAAAGGCCCTCTTCATGATGAGGTGACAAGAATCAAAGGTTTTAGGCCTCGGGAAAGGGAGGATGTGTGAGTTGAGGGTTCAGACCTCCCTACTACTTATAGGATTCATTAGGGAGCCTAAACCTCTTAGGATTAGGCCCAGATAAGTCTAGGACGGGTTTAGATAGGGTTGTGATAAGTGCAAGCGCCTTACCCTCGGGCTGGGGACTCTCCAGGGAGTCCCCTGTCGAGCAAATAGGATCTTATCTTGGACGGTCTTACGATAGACCGTCCATCTCTTATACGGCCCATAATCAACCGTTCTTCTCCCTAAGGAAGCCCGAGCCCAGTGACTTGTGCGGCCCAAAATATGCCGTTCAAATATTCTTACGGTTCATATTGAACCGTTCCAACTCCATTTAAGCAGTCTATGGAAAACCGCTCTTCTCTACGGACGACTTTGGGAGAACCGCCCATTTACTCTGCCCCCAATCAGCCTCACTCAAGTCGGCGTGTGCGTCACTCACCTCACTCAAGTCGGCGTGTGCGTCACTCATCTCACTCAAGTCGGCGTGTGCGTCACTCACCTCACTCAAGTCGGCGTGTGCGTCACTCACCTTACTCAGGTCGGCGTGCGCGTCACTCATCTCACTCAAGTCGGCGTGTGCGTCACTCATCTCTCTCGGGCTAGGCACTCATCAAACTCATTGCATCCACTCATGCATGCATACATACATTCATCCACAAAGCAGGCAAAAAAAGAATAGACACATCACTATCATGTCACACCATGTACAAAAGACGGGCCCAGTATAACAAGTCAAGCAGCTCCCTCTCCCTGGCCCCCGTCGCTGTCCCCCTCACCCTCATGCCTCTTCGGAGGAGGCATCGCTGAGGTCGCCTCGTCACGCTGACGTCGTCGGCGCCGCTCATCCTCCTCGTTCCTCCGCTGGCCGGAGGAACCTGTAAAAAAACTCCTCACGGAACCGTGCATACCATGGCTGACACTCGGGGTCCCGCTGCGGGAGCGACGGCTAATGTCCTTATACGCTCGCAGATCCCCGCGCAACTCAGCCGCCTCAGTCCGGCACCGCTCCGCTTCGGCCGCGCCAGCCCGCAGTCGCTCTAGCTCGGCCTGGAAGAGCGCGGTCTCCACTGTGTCCACCGGTCGGCTCCGCGCAGCCTCCTCTCGCACCCGGGCTACCTCCTCCCGAGCCACCACCCGGCTCCGCTCCAACTCCGCCTGGAGGCGAGTCAACTCGGACGTCTGCATTCACACATCATTGTCAGTTGATCACATTTCATACATTTCATAGGCACAAATAAGCGAAGGAGAAGTCTACAGTTGCGTACTCTCTCCACAAGTGCCACCTCGGCCGCCTTGGCCCACTCTACCATCCGAGTGAAGTCCGCATCCCGCTCGGCTCGGTCTGCTGGAGTCTGGACGGAGGAAGAAGAAGGAGCGTCTGGTCCCGTCCTCTGAGCACCCTCGGCGCGCTGCATTCAAATACTCCAGGTCAGTCATAGGCATAATCATAATCATATAGAACTGCATAATTTAAAGAGTCTAAGGTTTAGAAAAACTCACCAGTAGGGCCAGGGCCTGCCGGGCCTCGTCTCTCTCTCGGATGGTAGAGTGCAGGAGTCCCTGCAACTCTGCCACTCGTCCTGCAGGGTCAACCTACATTTAAAAGATTCATGTGTCAGTGCGTCATCCATAAGCATAATAGACAAGGTTTAAGTTTAGAAGTCATACCGGTCGGTGGGCGCCTCGGAACACCTGGTCCCGGTAGTGCCGTGCGTACGCAGTGTAGTACGCGCTGTCTCTCTCTGCCCGGGCGGTCACCACTCGCCCTCGCGCGGCCCAGTCGGCAACCTGCTCGGCATTCCTCGTGTCCAATTGTACGCCTCGCGGAGTCCCCGGGTCATCCTCGTCACCCGTTCCCCCGCCTTCTCAGGCGCATGGAACTCTACGGCCGGCTGATGGACCCCAATGGTCCTCATCACTAACCTAAAGTGTAGTGGCTCCACCACATTCATGCAGTGTAGCCACACGTCCCGGCCAGAGAAGGCCAAGGCCTCGGTCACCCACGGCTGGTCCTCCAGGCTCTCCTCCGTGTAAGGAGTCCACCGTACCTGTAAGGAATAGGAAATTGCATCAGCATCATTATCATCATATAAGAATAGCACGTAATTAAAGAGTCTAAGTCTAGAAGCATACCGAGGTGTACGGTAGAGTGTCCAGGTCATCCTGCAGCTCCCGGACCTGCCTCCTCAAGGCCATCATCTCCCGAGGTGCTGTCCACCTCCGTGCGATCGGCAGGAGCCCAAGCCGGGTCTCCTCGCCCCTGCCTAGCCCACGTAGGTGCACGTAGGCCCATACCTGCATCACAAGTCGTGTCAGCATTATAGCAAGCATATAGGGTTGCATGATAATCTAGAGTAGAGAGTAGTACCTGGAGTAAGGGGGAGAAGCCCCCAAGCATCGTCCGACGCGCCGTCGAACTGAGAGTGTCAAAGAGAAAGGCGAGGACTGCCGCTCCCCAAGCGTAGTCGCCTATGTGCTCGAGCTCCTGGAGAAAAGGGAGGAAGCGACAACTCATCACGTCCGCCCGAGTGGAGAAGAGAAGCCGCCCGAACATCAGCATCAGGAACCGTCTCAGCACTCTGTCCGCCTCAGGTCCCGGCCCCGCGGCAACCCTCGGTCTCGCCAGCCCCACGAGCCGCTCCAAATGCTCCTCTGGTCGCTCGCCCACTGCAACGCCGGCTCGTCGAAGACCCAGGCTGTCCTGGAGAGCAGCCCGGGGAAGAAGGGTCGACTGCCTCTCGGGGCGCCACAGCTGTAAGCCGAGCAGCTCCCGAGCCATCCCCCGGTAGTCAGGAAAAGTAGTCCCGCTGACCGGTGACCCGTGCACGCGTAGGCCAGTAAGCCTGGCCACGTCCTCCAATGTAGGGACCATGTGCCCCCACGGGAAAAGGAACGTCCGACTCACTGGATCCCAGCGGTCGTGCAGGGCGTAGAGCAGAGCTGCGTCAAAGCGACACACCTCGATGCTCAGGAAGGGGGCGAACCCCATGGCAGTCAACCGCTCCCTCTGGAAGTCCGGCAGTGCCAGGTACACTGCCCGAACCTACAGCCAGGAGGTACGGGTCCTACGCTTCCCCTGCATTCATTCACCCCATTTACGTTAGTCATTTAGTTTCATATTTCGTTTCATTTAAATAAATGCTCAAAGCCCAATTCTTGATTTGAAGAACGGTTACCCACGAACCGCTCTACATTTGGGCGGCCTCTCTCAAACCGTTCTGCTTCTCAGGTTCCCCGTTTAAACGGGCTGTCCCTAGCCGTTCTCATCTTGGACAGATTACCCCGAACCGTCTGTTTGCCCGTCTTCCTAAGGTGTAACGGCCCACCTTTGACCGTATGGATTGACGACGGTCCTATGAGGGCTGTATTATTTTGCCTTGGTTGCATGTTTAGACGGACCTATATGGTCCGTCTACCTTATGAACGGTGATAGCCTCACCGTATTGGTGTTTTGGTGGCCTATTGGCTGTGTGAGTTTGAACGGCGCTCCCTAGGCCGTGTTTATTTGGGGCGGTCCTATGTGGACCGCATTGTTTTGCCGTGTGGTTTCTGCTGAACCGTTTCACCGTCGCCTCCCCCAACGACGGTGAACGTCCCCCAGCCGGCTGGGAGACCTCCATGGCCCCCTAAATCGGCCTCTAGGCATCTTTTCCCCCTAAAAAACCCCTAAGCTAGCATGCATTAAACGAAATTAAAGAAAATGAGGGGCGGGGAGGCCTACCTAGGCATCACGAGGTTTCTTCTCTCTCCTCACCGGCGTGCCTCCTTCCTCGGCTCCGGCGACATCGTCGTCCCCGGCCGCAGCGTCCTCCTCGGCGACGACAATGGCTAGATCCTCCATCGTCACCCCGGGTGTGCCCTCCTCCTCGGACGGTCGCGGTGGTGGCGGTGGCGACGACGAAGGTGAACCCTCGCGGTGACGGGTGGCTGTGCGGTGTGGGGCTGTCTCCTCGTCATGGGGGGTGCAGTGAGATCAAGAGAGGGAGGGAGGTTGAGAAGAGAGAAAGAGAGGATGGGCGTTTGAGGCCTTGTGCCCCTTCGTCCCTTCCACCGTTGGTTACGGTGGAGGGAGACGAGGGGGTTTCTTTTCTTCGAGGTTGCAGAGAAGAACGGTCTATCGTTAGACCGTTCATCATTTGAACGGTGCATCCATAACCGTATGTCTCTCTTGACCGTTAATTTTAAGTCGGTTGAAATTCTGGGCACGAGCGGTTCCCATAGAGCCGTTCCTATTAAAACGGTGTGTACACAACCGTTCATCACTGGCAACCGGCCCTGAAAGAATTGTTTGAATGTCAGGTACACACGGTTAACATGGAGCCGTTTGGAATATGGCACGGTTTAAATACGACCGTTTATCTGGATGGTATATTTAAATCATGAATATTGATATTTTCTTCGGAAATGCATCTCTTAACCATCTTATGCAGCATCATGTCCTACAGTCTCACCATTTCGCCTGCACAGGTAAGTCAGGTATGGCCTTATATCCCTAAATCCCTTATTGCATTAATTATATGGTATTATATTATACTATTTCGAGAGCCGGCAGGTTATCTACGTGTCCCAGGATCTGATGTTCCCCTTCAACAAAAACGATGATGATCCAGGCTCACGTACCGAACCTTCGGATAGGCCGTTAAGTTGGGATGTCACGAGGAGGACGGTTCTATCCGCGCGCTGTGGTTGCGGACAGTATCTTGACTCTGATGTTCCCAGTTTAGCAATACTACTCTTGAATATCTTATATTTTAATCTTTCTTGGCATTTGTTTTGATGATTTCCTTTTGTTTTAGCCCAACATGCATCATACGCATCCTTTTGAGCTTTCATGCCCCATGGTTTGCTTAAGAAATGTCCCGTTGGTAATGGTCAGCTATGTGTTTAAGACGCTCAAGTAAGAGGAGCTAATTCCACCCTGAATTCAAAGGTTTTCTTTGGACGATTCGTTTGGTCCGGTTGATTAAAAGGTCTCTGTCTGGAGCTTTAACGTTTTTTTCTTTTTTGGCCCCCCTCATTGGACCGCGGGATTGTGTCCCCCATGAGGTTGGTCTTGTCGGTTGATTTCCTTTAGTTTAGTCCCTCCAGATTGGCGTCGCCTTTTGGTCAATTACTCCTGACGCTCGGTTCAAGATTTTCTGAAAGATTCTCATCGCTTGTTGGTAGAAACGGATGTCGTTTTACCTTAACGCCTGCTTTTCCGGTCCACCCCGCTACATTCCGGCTTCGTCTCCACGTTCCGTGTCACCTCCGCTTCACCTCCGCTCGCTCCCCTGCAAAGAGGACGTTAAGGAGGGGCATCTGTTGACACCCGTTTTATACCGATAAGTTGAGTCATTTTTCTTACTCCCATTAATTGATGCCCTAAGTTGTCCATTATCTGTTGGGCCATTTTTTGTGGCACGTCCTGGGCCCATTTTATGGGTAGGCTCCCTCCTTGGTAAAGGTCGTATTAATTCAGGGCTTATCGGACCTTGGCTTTGATTAATTGAATTGTTTTATAAAAGTCAAGTACCCAAGATCATGAACGGTCCCACATCAGCCGTTCAAGACTGGGGCGGTTGATCCCAGACCGTTCATACATTTTGGTTATTTCTGAGGATTTTCTTAATATTCACCGACAGGTTTTTTGTGCGGCCCTAGTCTGCCCGTTCAAACTAATGGACGGGCGAATGTCAACCGCCCATATCTCAGAGTCCTACGCGTATTAATCTCCCCAGACAATTATCCAGATGTTTGAATTATCACCGACAAGCTTAATACGGCTTAGATTGGACCGTTCTACGTTGAAGCGATCGCCAAGGCGCCGTTCATCCCTCAGGGTCCGACGCCGGCCGTTTCGGTCTGTTCGAGCGATAATTGGGCTAATTATCTGATTTAATTTAATTTCCACCGATAGGTTAAACGGTCTGAACATAACCGTTCAAGTCTTGAGCGGTCTATCGTTAGACCGTTCATCCATTCGATGGAGGTTTTTAAAACAGATTTTTATCCTTTTATGCATGGTTTTATCCCCGATTTGTTTTAATGATTTCTCCGTGGATAATTAACCATTTTTGATGCCGTTTCAACTGGATAAGAGATTATGATAATATCTATAATTTATCTTTTATAATCTCGGCCTAAAAATGTCTAAAAACCCCAATTTCGAGGCTGGCTTTCTAGGCTGTATAAATAGACCCTATGACCGGACGTCGAAAAGGGGGGGAGATTTTGGTCAACGGCGAAGCTCTGCCGCATTTTCGAATGACCTAGCACCAAGGAGGGAGGCTCTCTACGTCCTTACGAGCCTCCGATTCAGGGAGTAGCCCAGTTTTCATAGTTCTTTCGTTTCGTAGCTTTCGCCGCCTTCCTTCATTGCATGCATCGTTTCTTCCCCACGTACCCTCTCCTTCTCATTATCATGCATACACCCACCCACGTTCTTGTCACCCTAGGGGTTTAAAACCCCCCAGGTATCCCCCTTTCCATTTGATTATGTTTCATTCTTCTCACATGAACGCATACTACGTCATTTAGTTCTAATCTGGGTGTTCCTTCTGTGTCTTCACATTGTTTTTCAGGTCAGCACTTCATCAGCACGAGGCCCATCCCCTCTGGCCGGCCGGAGAGGGTGGAGGTCGAACCCTTTTCAACTTGCTGCGTAAAGGTATTGAGCGGTTGCACTCTGGCCGCTCAACTTAAGTGCGGTTCATAAACGGCCGTTCTTCATCGGAGTGCGGTCCCCATAGTGCCGTCCATTCCACTGCAGCAGTTCCTCCTGCGTTCTCGCAGCGTCCCAGGGCGGTCTATCGTGAGACCGCTCAACGTCTGGCGGTCCTAAGGGAACCGTTCATCCCTCAGCGCTGCACTAAGGCGAGTGTCTCCCCACTTTCCAAGGTACGGCGTGTCCATCACGTACGGCATCTTGGTGGCGATCACGGTATTCTTCGTTGTTCCCTGTCTTCTCTTCTTCCTCTCACTTTCGTGGTTTGCCCGCCTCACGTCGTCCCACGCTCTTGATGCACTTTGACCCTTAGTGAGGGGAGAGAGGAGGAAAATATATGTCTATAGTGATGAGTTAGCAATGATCACCAGGGAATTCAGGCGGTTCCTTAGGAAAGAAAGAAGGCAATTCAGCCAAAGGAAACATGGTGGCGGCCGACGGGATACAAGGTACAAATATAATTCTGCAAGGAAAACTGAAACTAATGCGTGTTATCAATGCAGGAAGAACGGCCATCTAAAAGCTGATTGTCCAGAGAACCAGAAGCACAAGGACAAGTCCAAGAGAAAGAACACTAAAGGGAAAGCCATGGTGAGTACCTGGAGTGATGAGGATGAAGGTTCCTTGAGCAACAGTTCTGACAGTGAGGAAGAAGCTGAAAAGCCCATTTGTCTTATGGCAACTAGCTCTGAAGATAGAGAGGAAGACTCAGATGAGGTATCCTCTCGATTCGATAATTTCACTATTGTTGATTGGGTTGATGCCTATCATGAAATAGCTGATAAAGCAGATGATATTAGAAAAGAAAATAGGCATCTAAGAAGAAAGATAAATTCCAAGCAAAATGACACAACTCTAACTGATAAAATTGCATGCCTTGAATCTGAGAAAAATAAGCTAAAACTCACATGCTCTGAAATAGAAGAAATCAAGCATGAGTTAAAAGCCTCTAAAGAAGATAATGAGAGGTTAGAAAAAGAAACTAATGAATGGAAATTGAAAATACCGGAATATGAGAGTGAGATGAAAATTGTGAATGAAAAATATGAAGTTGTCCTAAGTGTGAACACCGAACTGAAGAAATTCATTGAAGATATTCAGAAAGATAATGAGGACAAGCTGAAAATTATTGAGAAAATGACCCAAGGTTCAGAGAACCTAAATGCTTTGTTAGGGTCAAAAGTAAATTTCAAGAGAGAGGGCCTTGGATTTAATTCTAGTGCAACAAAAAGTTTTGGAATGAAGACCATTTCATTTGTAACACAAAAAGAGAAAAGACCTCTCATCAACATGAATTCAAATAATTCTGTGAATAAAACTGTGAATCTGAAGAAGCCCAGTGCTGAGGAGAAGGGCAAACAAAAGATTGGTGAGCCCAATAGAGCTGGTACATCCAAGTCAAATCCTAAAGCTCAGTCTCAGGTTAGGGGTCAGCCTACACATGCATATAAACCCCATGCTAAGGTCACTAAGTCTCCACCACCACCACCAACTCAGAAGAAGACTCAATGCACACCTGTGAATAGGTCAGCAGGGTCCAAGGTGCAGGGGAGACAGAATGCATTTAGAGCACAACCCAACCATTTCTACCAATCTAGAGCCCAGTGCTACTACACTGCACAGTCAACCTATCCAAATAGGTCAGGGTGGACTAGGACTCAGGGAAGGTTTACAGGTCATGGACATCAGGCTACACAGTCTTACAGACCTTACACCAGAAATTGGGTTGGTGGGTATGGCAATTGGACACCTAGGAACCAACATTTCTTCAGCCAGCCCAGAAACTACTATGACCACAATTTTGTGAATGCACCCTGGCCAAAGCATTGGCACAGAAGTAACAACACTGTCAATAATCATGCTGGTGCAAATAAGAAGAAAAACAACAAAAAGAAATCTGGAGCATCCACTGAACAAAATTCTTTTAAACAAATGTGGATTCGTAAAAGCTTGCTTTCATGTTTTAACTGCATTTCATCTGCTCCGGAGCCCAATCAGACTTCGGTTCCAAAATTCTTTACCTGATTGTGTGTGCAGGTATGCCTGGCAGCCAAGAACAATCTGCGGTACTTGGATAGTGGCTGCTCCAGGCATATGACAGGAGATAAGGCCAAGTTATGCATGCTGATAGAGAAACATGGAGGCCTTGTCACCTTTGGTAGCAACACAAAGGGTAAGATTATCGGGACAGATAAGGTAGGTAAGTGTACTACATGTTGCATTGAAGATGTCATGCTGGTTGAAGGTTTAGCATATAATTTACTTAGTATCAGCCAGCTATGTGATAAAGGATATAAAGTTCTTTTTGACTCTCAATGCTGTAAAGTTTTTGAACCTGATTCCGAAATTGTTAAATTTTCTGGTAAAAGAATAAATAATACTTACATGATAGACTTAGATGATATACAACATTCTAACCTATGCCTTACTGCCAGCAGAGAGGACTTAGCATTCTTATGGCATCGTAGGTTAGGCCATGCTAGTTACACAATATTGCATAAATTGAATAAGCACAGCATGGTTAGAGGACTTCCTGAAGTTTCTTTTAAGAAAGAAAATAAACTCTGTGATGCATGTTCTCAGTCCAAGTTAACTAGAAAGTCATTCAAATCTAGAACAGAATATCTGTCTTCTAAACCCTATGAGCTGATACACATGGACCTTTTTGGGCCAACCAGGTCTGTCAGCTTATCAGGGAGGAAGTATGTGTTTGTCATGGTAGATGACTTCTCTAGGTACACTTGAGTATATTTCTTATCACATAAAAGTGATGCATTCACAGAATTTCAGGAGTTCTGTCTTAAAATAAACCAGAAAATTGAAAATATTTTAACTGATCATGGAGGTGAGTTTGAAAACTCACAGTTTGATGATTTCTGCAGAACAAATGGAATTCATCACAAGTTCTCCTCACCAAGAACACCCGAGCAGAATGGAGTTGTGGAGAGGAGAAACAGAACCTTGGTGGAGATGGGTCGTACACTCTTAGTTGAAGGTGGTCTGCCAAGGAAGTTTTGGGCTGAAGCAGTAAATACTACCTGTTATGTAATTAACAGAGCTATGGTAAGACCTTCTACCCAGAAAATACCCTATGAAATCATAAAGGGTAAGAAACCTTCAATTGCTCATTTCAAGGTTTTTGGTTGCAAATGCTTTATTCACATAAATGATAAAAGAGACCTTGATAAATTTGAACCTAAAAGTGAACCATGAATTTTTCTTGGTTATTCTGAAAACACCAGGGCATATAGAGTGTATAAGCTGAATTCTAAATCTGTTGAAGAATCTCCACATCTTATTTTTGATGAATCTTTGGTAAAGACTAATATTGGTCAATGCAGGAATAAAGACAATGGTGATATTCTGAAAGAAGGGAATCCTGCAGACAAATCCAAAGATGAGGAAGAAAATGAAGAGCTTATTGGAGAAGAGCCTACAGTTCAAGGGGAGGTAAATGAAAATCATGATGATGAAATTGTCAATATTAGATATCTGAAAGATCACCATGTAGATAATGTAATTGGCAATTTGCATGACCCTCCTAGGACTAGAGGCCATTTAAGAATTTAAAATGAACTGAATGCATATGCTTTTGTATCACATGTAGAACTCAAGTCCATTGACTGTGCTCTCAAGGATGTGCATTGGATTAATGCCATGCATGAGGAGCTCAATCAATTTGACAGGAATAAGGTGTGGCACTTGGTCCCACCTCCTGATCATGAGACAGTCATAGGGACTAAATGGGTCTTCAGGAATAAAACTGATGAATCAGGGAATGTGATTAAGAATAAGGCCAGACTTGTAGCTCAGGGGTATAATCAGGAATTTGGAATAGACTTTAAAGATTCTTTTGCCCTTGTAGCCAGGTTAGAAGCAATCAGAATTTTATTCGCTTATGCATGTTCCCTAGGAATAAATCTTCAGCAGATGAATGTAAAATCTACTTTTCTGAATGGGGAAATTAGTGAGGATGTCTATGTGAGGCAGCCTCCTAGCTTTGAATGTTTAGACTTCCCCAATCATGTTTATAAACTTCGTAAAGCTCTCTATGGTCTTAAGCAAGCCCCTAGAGCTTGGTATGACAGGTTGAGCAAATTCCTCACAGATAAGAACTTCACAAGAGGTGTAGTTGATCAAACCTTGTTCACTAAGGTAAGTCATTCAGATATTCTTATTATTTAAATTTATGTGGATGACATTATTTTTGGGTCAACTAACCCCAAACTGTGTGAGGAGTTTTCTCAGAATATGACTAATGAGTTTGAAATGAGCTCAATGGGCGAGCTCAAATTATTTCTTGGACTGCAGGTGACACAGTCAAAAGATGGAACCTTCATCTCTCAGTCCAAGTATATAAGGGATTTACTGAAGAAATACAAGATGGACAACCTCAAAGAAATAGCTGCTCCAATGGGTACCTCGACCAGCTTAGATGAAGATCCTCAAGGTAAACCAGTGGACCAAAAGCTATATAGAGGTATGATCGGATCCCTTTTATATCTTACAGCATCTAGGCCTGATATTCAGTTTGCAGTGTGTTTATGCTCTAGATTTCAGGCTAGTCCTAAAGAGTCACATCTTAAATCTGTGAAAAAGATTTTTAGGTATCTACTAGACACCCAAGAGCTTGGTCTTTGGTATCCTGCCAAGTGTGAGTTAGAACTTCTAGCCTACACTGATGCAGACTATGCTGGGTGTCGAGTAGAAAGAAAGAGCACTAGTGGCTACTGTCAATTCCTTGGTGGCTGTCTAGTAACTTGGGCATCTAAGAAGCAACACACTGTAGCTTTGTCCACAGCTGAAGCTGAATACGTTGCAGCTGGTAACTGTGCAGCCCAAGTACTTTGGATCAAGCACCAACTGGCTGATTATCAAATAAAACTGGAATGTATTCTAATTTTGTGTGATAATACTAGTGCCATATGTTTAGCTAAAAATCATGTTCATCATTCTAGGACTAAGCACATAGAGATCAAACACCATTTTCTTAGAGATGTTGTTAATAAAAAGGAAATTGAACTGAATTTCATTGAAACAGAAAAATAAATTGTTGATATCTTTACTAAGTCACTAGGGAATGAAAGATTTAAATTTTTTAGAAGAGAACTTGGCTTGTGTAAATTTCAGTATGATGAATAGAATTCAGTTGGTTTGAATATCTCGTTTTTAAACTTGTTTGTCTGAATAAAATTCTGTGGCAGTTGAATAATGGATCAAACCATGCATGCATAACATTCATATTTTTTTTTGCATCACACTCATGATCATCATTGTATATCATTCAGCCATGACTGTGTCTAAGCTCTCTCTCATCTAATTCTTACCATTCATTTGCAAAACCACATGCATATAGACAGGGGGAGTATTGTTTGAAATTCAAAGTGGTCATCAACTTTATTGAAATTCAAATTCTTTGACCCTGAATGAGTTGAGTCTGACAATATGGCAATCTGTTAGTCAGTTCTAATTCTTAAGCAATAGAAAATAGACTTCTTCCTTTATAAGAATTTTAATTGCTTAAAGACTGACTTAATGGTTTAAATTTTATAATCTTTAGAGTTTAAAGATTGCAATCAGAAAATAAGAATGATGATAATTGATAAAGCTCTCAACCCCTATTTCATTACATGTCAGACAAAGCCAGCTGTATCTGAAATCTGAAAACTCATCTGAAATCCTGTTAGAGAAGGCTAAGTATGTGTATTGTTTTTAAACAAGTCATTCCGAAACAAATAAAGGACAGCTAAGAAAATGTTGAAAATCTTGAAAAATATTTGAAAAATAATGTTGGCAGAGCAATGACTGGTAAGCACTGAGAAACTGAGTGATCCATCAAAGAAATGGATAATACTTAAGTCATGAGGTGTATCAGTTATCTCTGTATAAATGATCAAAACAGTAGGGTGGTTTCACTGAGTACCTGGGGGTAACTGGCGTCTGATAAACGTGTACCCTCACACAAAAAGGTGTAAATCAGTTCTATTGAAATTGATTATAGGTAGAATGGTTCATTATGTTGAGTATCTAAGAGTACTGGCGTCTGATAAACGTGTACCCTTACGCAAAAAGATAAGTGGTACCTGAATGCCCTTAATAAAATAAAATTGAAAATGCTGTTCCTTCAAAAGAAAATTCAAGTATGCCAAATTGTTTAATTTCAATACATGACATGGTATCTCTTAACAATTTTTTTCCTGAGTCTAAGAAAGTAAGATACTTTGAAACTGAATCTCGCATGCTCAAATGTGATTCTGGTTTATTACTTTTATCATGCATAGCAAACTTATCCAATGAATGTAGTGCATGAACTCTAAATTTTATAATCTTTAAATCAGAACTCTATCTGAAAACAGTTTCTAAATTCATATGACTGAAGACTCTGTGCTTTAGAATGCTTATTCCTAAACTACTTGTTCAGAATGCTAGTCAGATGATTTCTCTAATTCCTTCCCTTACATCTTCTATCCTTCCTCATTGTTGATGGCAAAGGGGGAGAATATATTGTCTGTTTGACGAATTCCAAGGGGAGCATATGCATCATGTTATGGCAAAGGGGGAGATCTTGTGAGCAGGGAGTTAGTTTTCATTTATTAGCATACATTCAGAGCATCTGCATGACAAATCTGACTAACAAATCATGTTTTTCATCAAAAATACATATGTATGACAGGATGCTGCTATTCTATATGATAGGGTGTTGCCATCATCAAAAAGGGGGAGATTGTTGTGACCGTGTTGTGTGAGGATTGAATAGATCTAGAGGGGGGGTGAATAGATCTTTCCCCCTTTTTCAATTTATTCCAACTTTATTTGAACTATTGCTAGAGTTAATACAGCACACTAGAGTTTCAATATGGTCTAGCTATTTACGCATCAAGGTTATAGACTAATATCCAACAAGAGCAGTCACACCAAGAATCATCACACATGCAAGATGATCTTTTTAGGTGGTTCTGTCTCTACACGAGACTTACATCCACCCCTCACTCACCTTGAATGAGGCTTCACTACCAAGAGACCCTTGTCTCAATCAACACTGCTGCCTCACAGCTTGTACACACGCTGACACACAGCTTGCACACATGCTGACTTACAGCTTGACACTGCTGCCTCACAGCTTGATGCAATCAGAAGAAATAGTTGATTTAAGAAAAATAAGGAACCATTAAACTGAAGATATGAGATTTCAGAGTTTTGACAAATCCAAGTGCATAGGGCAGCTGGCGCATTGAGATCACGATCTCTGAGCTGGGTAGCCTTCAGGTGGTTGAGCCCTTGCACAGTTGGATCCCCATTATCTTCAGCAGCAGATCTTCTTGCGGCTACACAGACTGCACCCTCGGGCTTGATCACGACCTGCTCTTCTCTTTCAGATGCTGTTTCCTCCACTCTTTCTTTCTTTTAAAAGTTGGCGCGAAACAAAGCTTGAGCTATTCAAAAAATTAGCGCTCAGATTCTCTGCGGGGTTTTAAAACAGAAAACTGTTTTGCTCCTTCAATCTGATTTGCAGGGTTGACTAAGTCTTCCACAGATGCAGCAATAGATCGAGCAGAAAATTCTTCCACGCCTTTATCCACATGCCATCTTCAACTTCTTTCCAGCTTTTTAGGCCTTCAGATCGGAATTAGGTTCTTTAGGTTCTATCCAGGCTTTGACAGGCCTCACGCAACGGATGTATATACTTGTGTGTTGTTAAGCACGCCAATGTACAGACTTTAAGCTTCGCATGGCAACGGCCAGTGTATAGACTTGAGAGTTCAAGGCCACGATGTATAGACTTTGTGAGCCTTTGAGCAGCCCAGTGTACAGACTTCAAACGTCCAGTGTATAGACTTCGAATGAAGGCCAGAAGCCCACGATGTACAGACTTGCTTCCCGTACAGTATCGCCAGTGTACAGACTTCAATTACTCGCAGCAAGCCATTGTACATACTTTGCTTGCTGGACGAGCTCTAATGTATAGACTTTGGCTTCTCAAGGGTTCAGCGGTGGATGTATAGACTTTCCACCGACCAATTTATAGACTTTGATAGCGGGAGGCCAGTGTACAGACTTTGAATGGCTTGAACCAATGCACAGACTTGCTCACTTGAAGACGAGTGTATAGACTTTGAAGATTCTATGGAGACTGTACAGACTTTGAAGAAACGCATGTAGCGTTGTATAGACTTTCAGGAGACGCAACATGAGACGCTAAAAGAAACGGTGCACTGTATAGACTTCAAGGCTTAATTGAGACGGTAGAAGAGACGGATGGCTGTACAGACTTCGACTTCAATGCATAGACTTTGAATGCTTGAGAGACGATGCATGAGACGCAAATTAAGACGATGCAATGTATAGAGTTTGCCTTAGAAATGAATGTACAGACTTTGAGGCAGAAGCCACGGCTGTACAGACTTCATGCACTGGAAGGCAGAGAATGTATAGACTTAACATGTGCAACGCCCAATCTATAGACTTCGAAGTGCAACGTAGGTAAAAGGCTGCCAATGTACAGACTTTGGTAAAGGCATGAGACGTTCTCTAAGACGATGAAGTCTGTATAGACTTTACAGTGAATGGATGCTCAGTGAGACGCAATTTGAGACGATGCAATGTACAGACTTGGAGACTTAGCCTATGTATAAGACGCTAAGTGAGACGGTCCAGTGTATAGACTTAGATGCCTTCGTGTAATGCATGAACAGTCCGTTGTACATACTTAGAGCAATGCAAAGGCAATCGGATGTATAGACTTGGAGAAAGGCAACTGAACACTGTACACACTTCCAATGTACAGACTTCATATGAACAGTTCAATGTGCATACTTGGAAGGCTTTGAAGGCAATGAACAGACTCTACCAATATGCATAATTGAAGCTTCATGCATCAAGACGCTCAATCTCTTCCATCAAACTGTTGATCAGTGAAGCCCTTGGAGTGAATATCACTTTACCACTGCCTGCAATGTCATCAGTACCTAGATTCATGGAAGAATGAAGTTCTTATTGATTCATAAATTGGAGAACATGTCTACTCATGTTTAAGTGAGTATCTCAATGATTTGTGGATTGTCATCATCAAAACTAGGGATGCACAACATTCTCCCCCTTTTTGGTGATGACAACCAAAAGTCATTGTGAAGCCCTTGCAATCAATATATCAAGCATGAGTACATAGTTGCAGTGCAGTTGAAAACTGTAGCCAAGCCAAACATCTCATTGAGTATATAAAGAACTGAATTACATGACTGATCAAGAGGGAAATGCATTGACTCCAAAGACCAAAAAAAAACTGTACATAAACCAAAGTGACTGACATTGACTGACATTGACATTTGACATCCTACACCCTACAATGACTGACATAATCTTTCTCCCCCTTTGTCATCAGCAAAAGAAGAAGGGGGGGGGGTCCTAACCTAAGAGGAGTTACTAGGAGACCCTGGTGGAGGCAGTGGAGCTAACTGCTGCTCAATCCAATTCAGTCTGTTGGCTATGTCATTAAGCTGTGCATGAACTGCCATCAGAGCATTTGCAATATGAGTGTTCTGGTGAATAAGAGAGGCAGATGAGAATGGGAGTTTTTGAAGGGAAGAATGTGAGTTTTTGTAAACAAACCTGCAAAGACCTTAAATTGAAAGGGGGGCTTTTGTTTAAACCCTTTCCATAGAGAATCGTATTAGTTAATTTGTCCACTAACTGAATGAATTTCATTCTGAAGAATTTAGTGAAATAAATGTGGGGCTTTGTCAGTGTGTTTGATTGTCAAGACAGGAATAAACTTCAACAAAGTGGGATATGGTTCTTTACATGATCTAGTGACCTTATAATTGATTTGGCACAAGTTAATTTGACCACAATGCCAGCTGCAATATGAATTCAGGGAAGTTTTGTTGTCATAAGGTGCCAAGGGTCAACCATCTAACTTGTCTGTCATCTTTTACTGAAAATTTTTTGAACTACATACACAAATTTTTTTTTTTGATTAATTGATTGACGAGTGGTCAGGTTTATCACATACATTTCTGCACGAGGTAACACGCTTTTTACACGCCAGAGACCTCGGCTACTTTGCATGCCTAACCGTCTTACTTGGGAATTGGTGAGCACCTTTTTGCGTGAGGATACACGTTGATTAGACGCCAGTATCCCCAGTTACTCAGTACTCCCACCCTTATTCATACCGGCAGAGGTAGTTTGGCTCTTCATGACACACGTGTTTCTCCCTTTTTATACATCACTCTTTTTGTAGGGAGAGACAACAGTTTCTCAGAGGCCATTCCATTGCTCTGCCTGACAGACATGATAATAGTGTATTCCCAAGGCATTCATGAATTAGTTGAATTTGATTTTCATTTGACAGCATGAGCACTTTGAGTAAGATAACTTTACTACTCTCAATTATAAAATTCAAGGACATGTAAATGGCATATTCCTATATGTTTAGTTTATTGAAGCATGACAAATCAAGCTCCATTTACAGCCAACCAAACTTGTGGGTTGTGTCTCCACGGAGGTTCTTCTACTTCTCCCGCTACCGGATGAGCCCGACTTCATGACTTTGCTTCCGTGGGAGGAGTCATATTTCCTATACACGGTCCCATCTACCATGACGGAGGAAGGTGACCACCCGCACCTTCAAGAATTTCACGATTGGGACCATGTCATGTTGGAACCCACCTCATGGGGTCATACCTTCTTTGACCCTTTTGACCCCTCCACTAGTGAAGCTCCCGAGCTATCACATTCCCTCCACCTCTTCCAAGGAGTTCACTATTCCACCCATACCCCTCGGTCTATTCGGCAAGCCGTCTCTACATCTAGGGATGATGACGAGGGTAGTTTTGGATCTCCTACCCCTTCTTCACCCAAATCTCATAGGTCGCCAATGCATGATTGGTACATCTTAGGGTGTCTAGGAGTCATCCATTCCGTCAAGCATCGAGTACATCTAGTGTATGCATGGCACACATTCGGGTGTCCTGGTCCGCCATCACCCATGTACGGGTCGGACTAACATTAGGTGTGTCTAGGGTCATAGTTGAGTCGGTGTGTTTTCTTTGTGTGGTTTGTTTGTGTGGTGATTTTGAGTCGATTGTTTGTGTGTTTTTCATTCATGTGTCAGTGCATGGTGAGTCTGCATGTGTCTTGTGCAAGCGCGTGTCGTTCTCTTATGAGTGTGAAGCGAGTCGACTCACTCGATGAGTATGGGATCGGTTCTACATCTATACCCGGATCAGTCACCTATAGGGACTCAGCGGTGATTCCTAATGAGTCTTCGAGCTGTTTCCTTCCTTTGAGAGTGCCCCTTTGGAGTGACCACCTTTAGCCATAGCAGTGCGCATATCGAGTATATATGGAATGAGCAGGTGCCGATCACTTGGAGTGGAGCATACCCGCGCTACTTAGCACGGTGACGGATCCGCCGGAGTACCGGAGCAGCCATACCCCTACTCGACGGGGTCGAGTTCCTCCCACCCGGGGAGAATTGATGGGGCATCAAAGGTGATTTCCATACACGGGTGAAGTGTATTTGTGTGTTATGGCTTGTATAAGATTGTAATTGTGTAATTTCTTTCTTTTGGGCTCCTTGTAAGGCTTTTATCAAGCCAATGGGCCATTTGTTATGTCAAGTCCATTACTAGGTAGAGTCCATTAGGAGTGATTATCATATTGGACCTTATGCCACCCTTATGGACCATAAGAGCCATTTAAGGCCCAATTGGGCCACTCCCTCTCATGGGCTATCTAGATGGGAGAACCCATGGACCAAGCATGGGTGTGGATTGGGTTGGCTGCCCTTGGACCAGCCTAGGCCCAAGAGAGGCCCATGAAGGGGGCGCCCCCTCTTTTGGCCTTATTAGGCTAGTTAGGTGGTGTTTGAATGGATCTAGTCCAAGGTTGAATAAGTATGGTCAAATTAGATTAAAACTAATGTATTAAATGTGTGATTCACATTGTATCCCAGCCATTCAATCCAAACCCCTAGATCCAAGGGTTGAGGTTGAGTTTGGTTGGCATCCTATATAAGGTTGTATTTTTCATATTGAAGGAATTAATGAAGAAAAAAAAAGGCATTTGCCCACAGGAAGCTTGCGCCCCTCCCCTCTCTCTACCTGGTTCCTCCACCCCCTCTCCCCTTTCTAGAGTGTAATACCTTCCCCCTTGATCCCCTCCAGCATCTGAAGCAACTCCGGTGATCGCCGCCGCCATCGTCTCGCCGCCGACGCGTCGTTGCCAACGGTTTCGGTGTTCTGTCCACTCAGGATAGATCTTTCTTCTCCGAATTCCTGCTATCACTCCCTTTGTCTTCTAAAGCTCAAAATTTCAGGGTTGGTTCCCCTCTAGAACCCTTATCCCCACAAAAAAAATCACGTCAAAATTCATCCTTTAGCTATTTTTTGATTTTCGTCCAAGTCCAAGTTCCAGATCTGTCCTAGTTCTGTTTACTGTTCATCAGCTCTGAGTTTACCCCATTCGAACCATCTTTTTATTTTTGTTGGGTCGCCCAAATTTATTGGGAGTTCCTTCCACATCCCTCTACCACCAGGAATTTTCTTAATTTTTCGTTCACCCTCCAAGTATTTTACAAAAACCGTCCAAGTTCCCAAGAACAGTCTGCCCACAGTTTCCCAGATCCGACCCAGGTCTAGTAAAGAAATCCCAGAAAATCCATTTCGTCTCCAATCAGAAAACCAAAAATAGTCCCGGATTTCTCTCTCAGAGACCTTCAACTTTGCTGAAGAAATTATTTCAAGATTCAGAGGTATTCTCCCCGGTCAACGTCGATCTTCAGAGAAGTCAGAACCTGCCCCTGCAGTTCTGGCCAGATTCCAGAAAGCTTGTAAAATACATGATCAGAAATACAGATCTGATTATTTTTTTTGAAGACCCCTACGTCGAAGTATTCTAAGTCAGCTTTCCAACGGCGCTAACCTTGTCGCATTCCGACGACGGGGCTGATCGCAGCAGCAGTTTTCTCCGAGTCGCGCGCCTGCAAACAGAACTTTCAGGTTCATGGCCGAGTTCCCGGCGAGCGTCGTCCGAGGGCCGCCCGGCGTCCGGCGGTCATTCCAGCAGCTCGCCATCCCAGGGGTACGCTTCCCAGGTGTCTCCACCACAGAGGAGTCATCAGGCCCCACACGACCCCTCTGGTCAATACGTGGGCCCCCACTAACACGAGTACGCGTGAAGCCGAAGCATCACCCGGAACCGCCCGTCAACCCGAAACTGGTCCTCCCGGGCCCACTTGTGTCGCCCTTTACCTCCCTGCGTGGAGTGGGGTTAGTTGCATTGCTGTAACCATAATGTATTAAGTTCCCGGGGGTACGAGTTCCGGCCGGGTCCCATCTTCACCACGCCGAGAGCGTGGAGGTATCGCCTTCACTCTTACACTTGGCATTGGCTTAATTCTTTATATGCTTGTTTATGCCGCTGCTAGAGAGCATGTGTAGGGATACCTAGCTTGCCTTCAATTTATAATATCACTGCTGCGAGAGAGAGCGAAGCCGTCCCGTGACCCGATCCGGGCGCAAAAGAGAGCCGACCACCCTAGCTCATTGCCGGTTTCTCAACCGCGCACATCCGACGCTTCCCTCGTTAAGGGACGATCGCGAGCTTGTCGTGTCCGTGGTCCCGTCCCGCATCAATTTGGTATCAGAGCGAGTTGAGTCTAGGGTGTCAAAAAGAAAAAAAAAAGAGTGTCATTTACATCGAGTCATTAGTCGGTTTAAGTCGAGTCTAGGATCATCATATTTTCAAAACAACAAAAAGAGTCGTTTTTGGGTCGCATACATCCCTTTACTCGGTATATAAAAAGGTGTTGTCCGACCGTTAGGTTATGCCTATCGGGAAGGCCGCACACTTGTGCGAGTGACCTTCGGGTCGATTATCTCCGCCGCGTACCGAGTCTTGGTTTACGTCTAGGGTCCTTAGTGTGCATTAGTTAGTGCATTCCAACTTTGCATTACTTAGTGTCGTGTCTAGTGTTCTAGTCCGAGTGTCGGCATGGCCGTCCACTAGTTTCCCCGTGTCCCATGGAGTCCCAAACTCCCGGATGGTGGCGATACTATCTCAAATGGAAGGACCACCCGAACCACCCCACGAGGCCCGAAACCCGGGATTTCTACGGGTCCGATGACCCGAGTGTCTATCTAGAATGGGAAGCCATTATGGATGATTACTTCGAGGTGTACATCATGTACGGGCCCATGCAAGTCGATGTTGCCAAAAGGTGACTTTTTGGTGAAGCCGCTGCAACTTGGAGGGACATCAAATATTGGAGGGAGGATAGGAATCTAAGGCCCATCGAGTCATGGTGGGAAATGAAGAGAGTGCTTAGGAGGGCCTACGTTCCCCGCCCACCTACCTCCAACCACGGAGGTCATTCCACTCACCAACCCCACCAACTCACCCACAATCAAGTGGGCCACACCTCTACCCAATCCCACCCCTTCACCGCCGTCCAAGCCCACCAAAGTGCCCCCAATCTAGTGGCCCGCCCATGCACCACCAACCAACCTCCCCTTGGCACTCCCATCCCAACCCACTCAAGCACCTCCAACCGAGTGGAAGTCCCGCTTATAACCGAGCCTAGGCCCACACCCGAGCCGAGAGTTAAGGAGCTAGTCCACCCCAAGGTCCCTCCTCCAACCCGCTCCTTAGAGGAAATAAAGAAAATGATTTCGGATTGGTGGGAAAGGACACAAGCTACTCCACCACCCATGGATGCTCCATTGTTATCTACCTCCGGTCTTCATTCGAAACCATCAAAGTGGGAACTACCAAAGCCCGAGCCACCCGTGTTTCTTACGGGAACACTTTACATAGCCGAGCCACTTCTTAGATGGCTCAAGGATGGCTTGGTCCCACCTCCTTTCCCATCAATGGACCCCACACTACCACTAGTGCCGGTCAACTCATTCCATACCACATTTCGATCTCGTCACCATGTTGATACGTTGGATGATCTTGTCATGGGATTAGATTCACAATGGGAGTTGACGCATCTTTTGGCCCGAGGCTTTGACCAACCCGCTAGTCTTAGCTTCACCCATCCGGCCATAGGGTCCATTACCTCCGAGTGCACCGTGGGTTGTGTCTCCACGGAGGTTCTTCTACTTCTCCCGCTACCGGATGAGCCCGACTTCATGACTTTGCTTCCGTGGGAGGAGTCATATTTCCTATACACGGTCCCATCTACCATGACGGAGGAAGGTGACCACCCGCACCTTCAAGAATTTCACGATTGGGACCATGTCATGTTGGAACCCACCTCATGGGGTCATACCTTCTTTGACCCTTTTGACCCCTCCACTAGTGAAGCTCCCGAGCTATCACATTCCCTCCACCTCTTCCAAGGAGTTCACTATTCCACCCATACCCCTCGGTCTATTCGGCAAGCCGTCTCTACATCTAGGGATGATGACGAGGGTAGTTTTGGATCTCCTACCCCTTCTTCACCCAAATCTCATAGGTCGCCAATGCATGATTGGTACATCTTAGGGTGTCTAGGAGTCATCCATTCCGTCAAGCATCGAGTACATCTAGTGTATGCATGGCACACATTCGGGTGTCCTGGTCCGCCATCACCCATGTACGGGTCGGACTAACATTAGGTGTGTCTAGGGTCATAGTTGAGTGGGTGTGTTTTCTTTGTGTGGTTTGTTTGTGTGGTGATTTTGAGTCGATTGTTTGTGTGATTTTCATTCATGTGTCAGTGCATGGTGAGTCTGCATGTGTCTTGTGCAAGCGCGTGTCGTTCTCTTATGAGTGTGAAGCGAGTCGACTCACTCGATGAGTATGGGATCGGTTCTACATCTATACCCGGATCAGTCACCTATAGGGACTCAGCGGTGATTCCTAATGAGTCTTCGAGCTGTTTCCTTCCTTTGAGAGTGCCCCTTTGGAGTGACCACCTTTAGCCATAGCAGTGCGCATATCGAGTATATATGGAATGAGCAGGTGCCGATCACTTGGAGTGGAGCATACCCGCGCTACTTAGCACGGTGACGGATCCGCCGGAGTACCGGAGCAGCCATACCCCTACTCGATGGGGTCGAGTTCCTCCCACCCGGGGAGAATTGATGGGGCATCAAAGGTGATTTCCATACACGGGTGAAGTGTATTTGTGTGTTATGGCTTGTATAAGATTGTAATTGTGTAATTTCTTTCTTTTGGGCTCCTTGTAAGGCTTTTATCAAGCCAATGGGCCATTTGTTATGTCAAGTCCATTACTAGGTAGAGTCCATTAGGAGTGATTATCATATTGGACCTTATGCCACCCTTATGGACCATAAGAGCCATTTAAGGCCCAATTGGGCCACTCTCTCTCATGGGCTATCTAGATGGGAGAACCCATGGACCAAGCATGGGTGTGGATTGGGTTGGCTGCCCTTGGACCAGCCTAGGCCCAAGAGAGGCCCATGAAGGGGGCGCCCCCTCTTTTGGCCTTATTAGGCTAGTTAGGTGGTGTTTGAATGGATCTAGTCCAAGGTTGAATAAGTATGGTCAAATTAGATTAAAACTAATGTATTAAATGTGTGATTCACATTGTATCCCAGCCATTCAATCCAAACCCCTAGATCCAAGGGTTGAGGTTGAGTTTGGTTGGCATCCTATATAAGGTTGTATTTTTCATATTGAAGGAATTAATGAAGAAAAAAAAAGGCATTTGCCCACAGGAAGCTTGCGCCCCTCCCCTCTCTCTACCTGGTTCCTCCACCCCCTCTCCCCTTTCTAGAGTGTAATACCTTCCCCCTTGATCCCCTCCAGCATCTGAAGCAACTCCGGTGATCGCCGCCGCCATCATCTCGCCGCCGACGCGTCGTTGCCAACGGTTTCGGTGTTCTGTCCACTCAGGATAGATCTTTCTTCTCCGAATTCCTGCTATCACTCCCTTCGTCTTATAAAGCTCAAAATTTCAGGGTTGGTTCCCCTCTAGAACCCTTATCCCCAAAAAAAAAATCACGTCAAAATTCATCCTTTAGCTATTTTTTGATTTTCGTCCAAGTCCAAGTTCCAGATCTGTCCTGGTTCTGTTTACTGTTCATCAGCTCTGAGTTTACCCCATTCGAACCATCTTTTTATTTTTGTTGGGTCGCCCAAATTTATTGGGAGTTCCTTCCACATCCCTCTACCACCAGGAATTTTCTTAATTTTTGGTTCACCCTCCAAGTATTTTACAAAAACCGTCCAAGTTCCCAAGAACAGTCTGCCCACAGTTTCCCAGATCCGACCCAGGTCTAGTAAAGAAATCCCAGAAAATCCATTTCGTCTCCAATCAGAAAACCAAAAATAGTCCCGGATTCCTCTCTCAGAGACCTTCAACTTTGCTGAAGAAATTATTTCAAGATTCGGAGGTCTTCTTCCCGGTCAACATCGATCTTCAGAGAAGTCAGAACCTGCCCCTGCAGTTCTGGCCAGATTCCAGCAAGCTTGTAAAATACATGATCAGAAATACTGATCTGATTATTTTTTTTCAAGACCCCCACGTCGAAGTATTCTGAGTCAGCTTTCCAACGGCGCTAACCTCGTCGCATTCCGACGACGGGGCTGATCGCAGCAGCAGTTTTCTCCGAGTCGCGCGCCTGCAAACAGAACTTTCAGGTTCGTGGCCGAGTTCCCGGCGAGCGTCGTCCGAGGGCCGCCCGGCGTCCGGCGGTCGTTCCAGCAGCTCGCCATCCCAGGGGTATGCTTCCCAGGTGTCTCCACCACAGAGGAGTCATCAGGCCCCACACGACCCCTCTGGTCAATACGTGGGCCCCCACTAACACGAGTACGCGTGAAGCCGAAGCATCACCCGGAACCGCCCGTCAACCCGAAACTGGTCCTCCCGGGCCCACTTGTGTCGCCCTTTACCTCCTTGCGTGGAGTGGGCTTAGTTGCATTGCTGTAACCATAATGTATTAAGTTCCCGGGGGTACGAGTTCCGGCTGGGTCCCATCTTCACCACGCCGAGAGCGTGGAGGTATCGCCTTCACTCTTACACTTGGCATTGGCTTAATTCTTTATATGCTTGTTTATGCCGCTGCTAGAGAGCATGTGTAGGGATACCTAGCTTGCCTTCAATTTATAATATCACTGCTGCGAGAGAGAGCGAAGCCGTCCCGTGACCCGATCCGGGCGCAAAAGAGAGCCGACCACCCTAGCTCATTGCCGGTTTCTCAACCGCACACATCCGACGCTTCCCTCGTTAAGGGACGATCGCGAGCTTGTCGTGTCCGTGGTCCCGTCCCGCATCACCTGCGGTGCCATAACCAGATCAGATCATCCTTTTTAGCAGTCAGACACAAGTTAGAATGAACAGGATCATTTAAGTCTATCATGTAAACATTGTTCACTCTTTTGCCTAAGAATTTTACTAGATCTGAATTAGGTTCCATTATTTTGCAGCTTTCCGAGTCAAATATCACCTTGTGTCCCTTATCACATAGTTGGCTAATGCTCAGTAAATTATGCTCTAAGCCATCTACCAATAACACATTCTCAATGCAATTTGAAGGCTTCTTACCTATCTTACCTGTGCCGACGATTTTACCTTTGTTGTTTCCACCAAAGGTTACGTGTCCACCATCCTTTTTAATCAGCTGATAAAACTTCTTCTTGTCTCCGGTCATGTGTCTCGAGCAGCCACTATCAAGATACCATTTGTTGTGGACGGCCGCTAAACATTCCTGCATGACACATCATGTGAAGATTTTTGGAACCCAGCTGCTCTTGGGTTCAATATGTCTCGTAAGGTCACTCAAATATTTTAAGAAATATTTAGGAATCCATATTTGATTGGTGGATCTTGTGGGTCGGAGCCAATTCTGATTTCTGCTCACTGGAGCATGGTTGCTGTTAGAAGCCGTGGTCGGCTTATGGAGCACTGGGTGTCGGCCTCTGACATCCCAGTGGTTTTCCCACTTTCTGTTACTGGCTGTGGTCGACACCTGAGGGGGTCGTGGTCGACTTCGGTTCTGCCAGAGTTCAACATTTCGTCTGGCTTTGCCTGTGGTCGGCTCGGGGGGGTTTCTGAGCCGACTTTCTTGATTCCAAAACTCCTTATTTCTTGCTTTGAATGACTTGATTGAGCTTGTTTCCTTATTAGATGATTGGCCTTGTTTCAAGAAGAGCTTTTGAGAGTTTTGGCCTTTTACCCTCGAGTCTTCCAAGTCATTTTTGTTAGAATCTTTTTCTCTTGCATTTGTGTCACTTGACTCTTCAACTTCATACATGTTTATAAGAGGTCTCTTTCCTTTAGGATCTGCTCCGGCCACAAAGGTAATGATTTTCATTTGAAATTCCTTTTTGGCATTAGGATTATACCCCAAACCTTCCTTTTGATAATTTACTTTTGTTCCAAACATGGCATTCAAGTTTTCTTTTCCTCTTACCATTTTCTCTAGACTCTCTTGTTTGTCTTCCAATGCTTTCTGAGTTCTTTTGATTTCTTCCAGAAGTTTGTTATTTTCTTCCTTTATCGCGTTAGCCTTTTCATTGGTAAATTTTGTCTCCTGTTCACAGCTTTGCACTTTTAACTTCAGTTCATCAATTGTTTTCCTCAATAATCCATTTTCTTCTTCCTGAGATTTAAACATGTTTTCATCTAATTCCTGTTCACTCAATTTTTTGTGCATATTGGCGATCTCTAGTTCTAAGTCAGCGCACTTGTTGATTGAGCTAGTATCGTGACTTATGCTGTTGATTTTTTTTTTCAGGCTTTTATTCTCTTTTCTGATTAAATCATACTGATCTAATAATTCAGTGTATGCGTCTTCCGAATCCGAAACAGAGAAATGCTGGAAAGGAGAAGTTATGTAAGACCCAAAATTCTTTAGAAATTTATTTAGAAAGTTATTTGTAATTATTTGAAATTTATTTGAAGTTATTCGAATTAATGAGAATTATCCAAATTAATTAGATTAATTAATTAATTAATAGAATAAGTCATTTTTATTTTATTTTATAAAAATCCCCAAAAATCACATCTTGTAGAATTAATTCTGTTTATCAACTTTGTCTTCTACAATGAAGCCTAATAAAATCGTTTATTAAGCCGAATTAGCGAACTAAGTCTTCCGAACTTAATATTTAATTAATTACGGAATAGTAGAAGTGGAATTTTATCTACCATATAAAAATTTATAAAAATAGTAATTAAATAATAGATACTTCGACTAACACTTTTATCTTCTTGGAGTAAGCCTAATTAAATCATTATCTATGCCTAATCAGTGGATTAAGCCTGACTTACAACCCACCTAACCCAAATTCGTATTCACTATTCACCCAAACTTTGAACATCAAATTCGAGCTTGTTTCTCAACCAAATGGGGTGATTCCAGAGGCAAATGAAAGGTATTACATAAAGGAACATTTACCCTCAATCAATTTGAGGTAAACTTAGTCCCAAAACGTGCTGCCGACATAGTTTGGTCAAGTCAAGGATTTCGGCGCCGTTTCTAAACACGTAGCTTGCAGCAGCTAATACTCCCAATTCAGAAGGCTCCAGAAGCTCTATGAGCTATCAAAATGAAGCCCTACGAGTTTTCTTTCATTTGGCTGCTGTGGGTTCGCTGAAATTTCGGATCTGGAGAGATCTAGTTCGATTTGTGGAGGTGGGTCAGTAGGCCGTTGGCTTCCCTTCATCCTTCTTTGATCCATCGATTGAGGTAGGAATTCTCAACCAAATCTTGATCATGAGTATAGCAAAATGTACCTCTCATCGAGCTCTTTCCATTGGTGGCAAAATCCCCAATTTGTATTAGGTATCCGTGGAGATATCGATGTTTTAGTGAGGTGCTATCAAGTTGTTCTTTATTATAGGTTTCGAGTTCCCTCTTCAATTTGAGGTAGGTTATAACAGCCCAACTTCTAATTAACATACATGAATGTAATCAATAGCATGTTAGCTTTCTTTTGACATCAAAATCCCCAATTTTTATAGATCATGCTTAGAGTATTTCGTGTTTTATTAGAAACATGCTAAAAAGCTAGGTTTTTCATGTGTTCTTCATAGAATAGGTTGTATTTCATTTGATTTCTATCGAAATTCATGTTTCAAAACTGTGTTTTATGACCCTAGCATGTATATTAAGAATCCTAGAGCATATGGTTAAGATCCCAATACATTTAGACCCCAAATCATGGAGTTTTTCATGTTTTACGGAAGCCCATTCGGGTCTGGAAACCCAGGGGTCGACCCCATGGGTCGACCCATACCACCCAGCAAGCAGAAATTTTCTGCCTTGCATGGGTCGACCCATGGGGTCGACCCACAGCTTCAGGGGTCGACCCATGGGGTCGACCCATCACCAGACTGGCTCCTGGAAGCCCCAGGGGTCGACCCAATGGATCGACCCATGCCTGGAATTTTTCAGGGGTCGACCCAATGGGTCGACCCATGCCTTGTAAACCCGTTTTAAATTATTCTTTGACCCGGGGATCAATCCGGATCACCGGGGAATCAATCCATTCAACCTAATCACATTGAAAACTACATTTTTGAGGAACTAATGACCTATTCATGTACCCTTTTTAGTTTCAATTAACATTGGTCCATACATGCAAACTTAGTGTAAAAACACACCGTTTATCATCTTCATTTCAATGCATACAAGATTAAATAGAAACCCACATAATTAGTGGTTAATGGTGTAACTAAATCTCTGTTAATGCATTCTATTTCACTCCTGTGGGAGTTGTTCTTTGCCTTATCATCTTGAATCAGCTTCTTGGCAATTGTCTTAATGCAAATGATAATGGTTAATCATGATATCTTAACTTGGTGATTATGATTAATATGTTGATTAGCTTGTTTGATTGCTGCTGTTTTACAGTAGCGCAGCACGATTAACTCTTGTTGTGACTTGGTTTCGATCTCCTTGATGATTATACTTACCTTGAAATTCTGGAAATGAATCTCTTTCCTACGTGAAGTTGTTATTGCTACTTAGTTTAAACCTTGGAATTCTGGCCATAAACTGTGGAAGTCTAGATTCGTGGGATCTTTGATCCAAAGAAATCAATGCCTGGCAAACAATTAAGGGCACGGTCTAGTCCTGGGAAGAGCGCCCGAACACTACGTGTACCCCCGGGGAGGTGAATGACTAGGTGTGGCATTTGGCACCAGTACTTGACATGTGTTAAATCTAGGACTGTCCACTACTCTCTCCACTACTCTCTACATTACTTTCTACTACTTTTCACTTTCCACTCTTCACTGTTCTATACTCTACTTGTTGTTACTTTACTTGCTTATTACTTGGACGTGGAAATGAAATTACATACGTACTTGACATGACTTGAATTGTCTTGATATGGCCAACTTTTTATCGTTATCTCCTGTAGTAAATTCTTGTCTTACTATTCTATTCATTATATTTCTTGACCTTGCAAGATCTTTGAATTCTGTTTCGTGATATCACCGTTATCTTTTTATTGTTTTTATCATTTGTAGCATGACATTTTAATATGTAATTAAACTGTTAATCACTTATACCTGTCTGTTATTTCCTACTGAGCGTCAGCTCATAGTTGTGTTTTCCCCCCTTTCCAGGCTTCTCAGGTGACGCGCTTACCGACGGGGAAGGGCAGGAGTGATGTCTTGAGTGTATCAGTTCTAGTGTGTTAGCAGTGTGTTTATTGTTAGTTGTGTTTGGAGATCATTTAGTTTCAGTTTGTTGTTGAGTCTTAGTGGTTGTTATTCCATGTTGTATTAAGTTGCCTTTGAGATCATTGTATCAGTTTGGTTGTTTAATGATCATTTAGTATTTCCTTTCCTTCTTGTAGCACTTGTGTATTATTTTAGATTAGTTCTCTCTCTTGCCAGCGTGTCCCTAACTGTACGTCCCGATATTTCCGCCTTGTTCGGGGCGTGACAGTTTAGTTGGTATCAGAGCCCTAGGTTTCACATTCCTAGGTTTCCTAAGTTAAGTTTTCTTGCATTGCATCCCAATAATCGGTATATCAAAAGGTGTTGTCCGAACGTTAGGCTACGCCTATCGGGAAGGTCGCACACTTGCGCGAGTGGTCTTCGGACCGATTACCTCCGCCAGGTACCGAGTTTTTGGTCGTGTCTAGGTGCATTAGATCCCTAACCTTGTAAAAGTCTAGGACCTGACCTGGTAAGAATGGGTAGAACTTGGGTT
This sequence comes from Amorphophallus konjac, assembly GCA_022559845.1. Lineage (NCBI taxonomy): Eukaryota > Viridiplantae > Streptophyta > Magnoliopsida > Alismatales > Araceae > Amorphophallus > Amorphophallus konjac. The sequence continues at coordinate 55,155,302 of CM040118.1, forward strand.
AAGTTCGTTCCTTAATCGTGCTTTATCTATCTTATTAAACCTAAGTAACCTATTTCTCGTGTAGATGGCAGCTGATCGTGCTGAATGGAGGAACCTGCAGCGTACGGTTCAAGGCCTTACTCAGGCCCTTCAGCAAGTAGCTCAGGCAGGAGCGGCACAGCATGGCACCGGTGATCTATACCGGAACTTTCGCGGAATGAACCCGCCTAGATTCACTGGTTCGACTGACCCCGACCAAGCCGAGCACTGGCTAGATGAGATGGGGAGAATCTTTGAAGTTATGCAATGCACCAACCAGGAGCGTGTCCTTTTGTCCACATTTCAATTGGAACATGATGCACGTACTTGGTGGGATTCTATCAAGGCAACTCTCGGTGATCGGCAAGTTATGTGGGAAGAGTTCGAAGAATTCTTCAACAGCAAGTATTTTTCTGATAGAGTGCAAGAGAAGAAAGCGGCAGAGTTCGCGGCCTTGAAACAGCGAGGTTTGTCCGTGGCAGAGTATGAGGCTCAATTTGCACGGCTTTCTCGATATGCTACACATCTCATTTCCACCGAGAAGATGAAGGCGAAGCGCTTTCTCAATAGTTTGAAGCTTCATTATATCAACCAATTGGCACCGATGGAGATTTCCACTTATTCCGAGATGGTAAGGAAAGTGCAAGTTCTGGAGGATACTCTTGAGATGACGGAGAGAATCCGTGGGAAAGGCACCAAGAAAGAATTACCTACGGGTTCCGGGAGTGTCAAACCCGGGTATGCCAAGAAGAGGCCTGTTAGTGGACCTGGTTCGTGGAGCGGGTCCGGATCGTGGAAGGGCAAGATGCCGAGGCATGAAGACAAGAAGCCTGGCCCTATTGTTCCATTCAAGGGCATGTGCAACTATTGTGATCGTCCGGGTCATAAGATAGAGGAGTGCTGGCGCAAGCTAGGTGCCTGTTTGCGATGTGGAAGCAAGGAGCACCGTATCCCCAATTGTCCTCTCATATCGGAACAAGCTACACCGGTAAAACCTCTAGTCTTCAAGAAACCACAAGGCAAGCTTCAAGCTTTACATGCAGAGGAAACTGGGATTTCTGATGATGGCGGACTCGTCGAAGGTACCCTTACTATATTCGATAAGCCCGCATTTGCTCTCTTTGATACTGGTGCAACACATTCTTTTATTTCACGGAGATTTGCTAAGTCATTAGTTGTGGAACCTGTTTTGATGAATACTCCGTTAGAGATTTCAACCCCTATTGGCACTAGATCAACAATCCAGTATTTCTATCCTTCTAGTAAGGTTATGATTGGTGAACAGAACTTTCCAGCAGATTTGGTCTGCATGGATATGAAGGATTATGATGTAATCCTAGGAGCAGATTGGTTGGCCAAGTATGAGGCCAATGTTCACTGTAGTTCTAGCTCAGTGACTTTTACTGGACATTCTGGTTTATCTTTTACGGGAGTCAAGCACCATAACTCCGTATCGCTCATCTCGGCTCTTCGAGCTGATAAGCTTTTGAGGCATGGGTGTGAGGCATTTCTAGCCTTTGTTTGTGCAACCCCTGACCAACAGATTGAGACCAAGGACATTCCTGTTGTCCGAGATTTTCCTGATGTCTTTCCAGAGGAACTACCAGGACTTCCGCCTGAGCGGGAAGTTATCTTTTCTATTGATCTTATTCCTGGCACAGCTCCTATTTCCAAGGCTCCTTATCGTATGTCTCCTGCGGAACTGAGGGAACTGAAGCAGCAACTGATGGAATTACTCGAGAAGGGTTTTATTCGTCCTAGTACTTCTCCGTGGGGAGCCCCTGTGTTGTTCGTCAGGAAGAAAGATGGTTCGATGAGGTTGTGCATTCATTATCGGTAAATAAACCAGCAGACTGTCAAGAACAAATATCCCTTGCCGAGGATTGACGAGTTATTTGACCAGATAGCGGGAGCTTAATATTTCTCTAAGATCGATCTTCGATCTGGATATCACCAGTTGCGGATTAAGGAAGAGGATATTTATAAAACAGCTTTCCGCAGCAGGTATAGTCATTTTGAATTTGTCGTTATGCCTTTTGATCTAACGAATGCTCCAGCAGCTTTCATGCAGTTGATGAACAATGCATTTCGGCCCTATCTTGATCAGTGGGTCGTGGTATTTATTGATGACATTCTGATTTATTCTAAGAATGAGGAGGAGCATGCTGAGCATCTGAGAATATCATTGCAACTGTTGAGAGATCATCAACTATATGCTAAGTTCAGTAAGTGTGAGTTCTGGCTGCAAGAGGTGTCCTTTCTAGGACATATCATTACGAAGAACGGTATTTCTGTTGATCCTTCGAAGGTTGAGGCAGTGAAGAATTGGGAACAGCCTACCAGTGTGATAGAAGTTAGAAGTTTTCTAGGCCTGGCAGGTTATTATCGAAGATTTATTCAAGATTTCTCTAAGATTGCGGTACCTCTTACAAGATTAACCCGCAAGGAAAATAAGTTTGATTGGTCAGATGATTGTCAGCGAAGCTTTCAGACTTTGAAGGAGTGTTTGACTACTGCACCTGTTTTGGCTTTACCTTCTGGTGAAGGAGGATTTGTTGTTTATACTGATGCTTCAGGTATTGGCTTAGGCTGTGTACTCATGCAGCATGGGAAGGTGATTGCCTATTCCTCTAGACAGTTGAGGAAGCACGAAGATAATTATCCTGTTCATGATTTGGAACTTGCTGCAGTCGTGTTTGCTTTGAAGATATGGAGGCATTACTTATATGGAGAAACCTTTACAGTGTTTTCAGATCATAAGAGTTTGAAGTATTTATTCTCTCAAAAGGAACTCAACATGAGGCAGCGGAGATGGTTGGAGTACTTAAAAGACTTCGACTTCTCGATTGAGTATCATCCTGGCAAAGGTAATGTTGTGGCAGATGCATTAAGCCGGAAGCCGGTAGCTAGATTGTCAAGTCTCATGTTACAAGAATGGAGATTGTTGGAACAATTATCTAGTCTGGATCTCAATATTGACAATGATCGGATCTTGATTGCTCAGATTCAACTTAAACCTGAATTATTGATAGAGATCAAGTCCTTGCAAGATAATGATCCCGAGTTGGTAGAGATCAAGGGAAGCTTGAGTAGCAGACCTGACTTCATGTTGGCCGATGATGGTAGATTATTATTTAAGGGCAGAACTTGTGTTCCGGATGAGGCTACAATAAAGAACAAAATTCTTGAGGAAGCTCATAGATCCAGATATACCATTCATCCTGGAGGCACTAAGATGTACCGAGATTTGAAAAGGTCCTTTTGGTGGCCCAATATGAAAAGAGAAGTTGCAGATTTTGTGAGCAGATGTTTGGTATGTCAGCAAGTTAAGGCCGAACATTTCAGACCAGCAGGGAAATTGAAACCACTCGACATACCCCAATGGAAGTGGGAAAGTATTGGCATGGATTTCATTATGGGTCTACCTAGGACTCGTGGTGGATTTGATGCGATATGGGTGATTGTTGATCGTTTGACAAAGTCGGCTCATTTCTTACCAATTAAGTCCAAGTGGACGATTGATGTATTGGCTGCTTTGTATATAAAGGAAGTGGTGAGATTGCATGGTATCCCAGTGAATATAGTATCTGATCGAGACCCCAGATTTACTTCACATTTCTGGAAGGGACTGCAAGAGTCTTTGGGTACTCGTCTGAATTCAGTACTACTTTTCATCCACAGACAGATGGACAGACTGAAAGAACCAATCAGATAGTGGAAGATATGCTGCGAGCTTGCATGATTGATTTCGGTGGTAATTGGAGTGAGCATTTGGTATTAATTGAATTTGCCTACAATAACAGCTATCAGTCTAGTATTCAGATGGCTCCTTTTGAAGCACTATATGGTAGAAGTTGTCGTTCCCCGTTGTGTTGGGACGAGGTAGGTGTGAAACAGTGGCTTGGACCAGATCTTGTTTCGGAATCATCACAGAACATCCGTGTTATCCGAGACCGGTTACAAGTAGCCCAGTCAAGACAGAAGAGTTATGCCGACAACAGGAGAAGGGCATTGGAATTTCAGGTTGGCGAGCATGTGTTCTTAAAGGTCTCTCCGACGAGAGGGATCCGAAGATTTGGCATTCATGGCAAGCTGAGTCCGAGGTACATTAGTCCATTCGAGATTCTAGATAGAGTGGGAGAGGTGGCATACAGACTGGCTTTACCACCGTAATTGTCTGGCGTACACAACATTTTCCATGTGTCTATGTTACGGAAATATGTGTACGATCCCACTCATATCATTCAGCAGGTGGATTTTGAACTGAAGGAAGATTTGACCTATGAGGAAAGACCTGTCAAGATTCTGGACCGGAAGCATCAGCAACTCCGGAATCGTTCGATACCGATGGTCAAGATTCAGTGGAGTCGGCGTGGGACCGAAGAAACTACATGGGAGTCTGAAGAGACTATGCGAAAGCGGTATCCCGATCTATTCTAGGTGAGCGATCTTTTTCTACTCTCAGTTTTAGTGCAGTGAATTTGGAGGACCAAATTCCTTTAAGTAGGGGAGGGTGTAAGACCCAAAATTCTTTAGAAATTTATTTAGAAAGTTATTTGTAATTATTTGGAATTTATTTGAAGTTATTCGAATTAATGAGAATTATCCAAATTAATTAGATTAATTAATTAATTAATAGAATAAGTCATTTTTCTTATATTTTCTAAAAATCACCAAAAATCACATCTTGTAGAATTAATTTTGTTTATCAACTTTCTCTTCTACAATTAAGCCTAATAAAATCGTTTATTAAGCCGAATTAGCGAACTAAGTCTTCCGAACTTAATATTTAATTAATTACGGAATAGTAGAAGTGGAATTTTATCTACCATATAAAAATTTATAAAAATAGTAATTAAATAATAGATGCTTCGACTAACACTTTTATCTTCTTGGAGTAAGTCTAATTAAATCATTATCTAGGCCTAATCAGTGGATTAAGCCTGACTTACAACCCACCTAACCCAAATTCGTATTCACTATTCACCCAAACTTTGAACATCAAATTCGAGCTTGTTTCTCAACCAAATGGGGTGATTCCAGAGGCAAATGAAAGGTATTACATAAAGGAACATTTACCCTTAATCAATTTGAGGTAAACTTAGTCCCAAAACGTGCTGCCGACATAGTTTGGTCAAGTCAAGGATTTCGGCGCCGTTTCTAAACACGTAGCTTGCAGCAGCGAATACTCCCAATTCAGAAGGCTCCAGAAGCTCTATGAGCTATCAAAATGAAGCCCTACGAGTCTTCTTTCATTTGGCTACTGTGGGTTCACTGAAATTTCGGATCTGGAGAGATCTAGTTCGATTTGTGGAGGTGGGTCAGTAGGCCGTTGGCTTCCCTTCATCCTTCTTTGATCCATCGATTGAGGTAGGAATTCTCAACCAAATCTTGATCATGAGTATATCAAATTGTACCTCTCATCGAGCTCTTTCCATTGGTGGCAAAATCCCCAATTTGTATTAGGTATCCGTGGAGATATCGAGGTTTTAGTGAGGTGCTGTCAAGTTGTTCTTTATTATAGGTTTCGAGTTCCCTCTTCAATTTGAGGTAGGTTATAACAGCCCAACTTCTAATTAATATACATGAATGTAATCAATAGCATGTTAGCTTTCTTTTGACATCAAAATCCCCAATTTTTATAGATCATGCTTAGAGTATTTCGTGTTTTATTAGAAACATGCTAAAAAGCTAGGTTTTTCATGTGTTCTTCATAGAATAGGTTGTATTTCATTTGATTTCTATCGAAATTCATGTTTCAAAACTGTGTTTTATGACCCTAGCATGTATATTAAGAACCCTAGAGCATATGGTTAAGATCCCAATACATTTAGACCCCAAATCATGGAGTTTTTCATGTTTTACGGAAGCCCATTCGGGTCTGGAAACCCAGGGGTCGACCCCATGGGTCGACCCATACCACCCAGCAAGCAGAAATTTTCTGCCTTGCATGGGTCGACCCATGGGGTCGACCCACAGCTTCAGGGGTCGACCCATGGGGTCGACCCATCACCAGACTGGCTCCTGGAAGCCCCAGGGGTCGACCTAATGGGTCGACCCATGCCTGGAATTTTTCAGGGGTCGACCCAATGGGTCGACCCATGCCTTGTAAACCCGTTTTAAATGATTCTTTGACCCGGGGATCAATCCGGATCACCGGGGAATCAATCCATTCAACCTAATCACATTGAAAACTACATTTTTGAGGAACTAATGACCTATTCATGTACCCTTTTTAGTTTCAATTAACATTGGTCCATACATGCAAACTTAGTGTAAAAATACACCGTTTATCATCTTCATTTCAATACATACAAGATTAAATAGAAACCCACATAATTAGTGGTTAATGGTGTAACTAAATCTCTGTTAATGCATTCTATTTCACTCATGTGGGAGTTGGTCTTTGCCTTATCATCTTGAATCAGCTTCTTGGCAATTGTCTTAATGCAAATGATAATGGTTAATCATGATATCTTAACTTGGTGATTATGATTAATATGTTGATTAGCTTGTTTGATTGCTACTGTTTTACAGTAGCGCAGCACGATTAACTCTTGTTGTGACTTGGTTTCGATCTCCTTGATGATTATACTTACCTTAAAATTCTGGAAATGAATCTCTTTCCTACGTGAAGTTGTTATTGCTACTTAGTTTAAACCTTAGAATTCTGGCCATAAACTGTGGAAGTCTAGATTCGTGGGATCTTTGATCCAAAGAAATCAATGCCTGGCAAACAATTAAGGGCACGGTCTGGTCCTGGGAATAGCGCACGAACACTACGTGTACCCCCAGGGAGGTGAATGACTAGGTGTGGCATTTGGCACCAGTACTTGACATGTGTTAAATCTAGGACTGTCCACTACTCTCTCCACTACTCTCTACATTACTTTCTACTACTTTTCACTTTCCACTCTTCACTGTTCTATACTCTACTTGTGATTACTTTACTTGCTTATTACTTGGACGTGGAAATGAAATTACATACGTGCTTGACATGACTTGAATTGTCTTGATATGGCCAACTTTTTATCGTTATCTCCTGTAGTAAATTCTTGTCTTACTATTCTATTCATTATATTTCTTGACCTTGCAAGATCTTTGAATTCTGTTTCGTGATATCACCGTTATCTTTTTATTGTTTTTATCATTTGTAGCATGACATTTTAAAATGTAATTAAACTGTTAATCACTTATACCTGTCTATTATTTCCTACTGAGCGTCAGCTCATAGTTGTGTTTTCCCCCCTTTCCAGGCTTCTCAGGTGACGCGCTTACCAACGGGGAAGGGCAGGAGTGATATCTTGAGTGTATCAGTTCTAGTGTGTTAGCAGTGTGTTTATTGTTAGTTGTGTTTGGAGATCATTTAGTTTCAGTTTGTTGTTGAGTCTTAGTGGTTGTTATTCCATGTTGTATTAAGTTGCCTTTGAGATCATTGTATCAGTTTGGTTGTTTAATGATCATTTAGTATTTCCTTTCCTTCTTGTAGCACTTGTGTATTATTTTAGATTAGTTCTCTCTCTTGTCAGCGTGTCCCTAACTGTACGTCCCGATATTTCCGCCTTGTTCGGGGCGTGACAAGTTACCTCAAGATCTTCACTTTCTCCTTCTGCCATGAGACACAATTTCCCTTCATCTTCATTGGATGACATCTCTTCCTCACTGTCTTCTTCTTCTTCGCTCCAGGTACTTACCATAGCCTTAGGCTTCTTCCCTCTCCACTTAGAGGTCATGCCTTTGGAGGCCTCAGGGCATTCAGCCTTCATGTGACCTGGTTTCCAACAGTTATAGCAAACTACTTTGTCAGAGGATTTCTTGGGTTGATCAAACTTGTGCTGAGAAAACTTTCTTACCATTCCCTTCTTATTGTTGAATCCCTTACCTTCTCTTCGAAGAAACTTCCTGAACTTTCGGGTTAGCGTAGCAAACTCACCGTTGTCTTCCTCAGTGCTTGAGGACTCACTTGTCTCAGAGGATTCACATTTGCTTGGGCTGGCTTTCAAGGCTACTGGCCTTTTCTTTTTGTCCTCATTTTCACTTCTCTTGAGATTGATCTCGTACGTCATTAAGGACCCAATTAGCTGGTCCACTTTCATAGTGGCGAGGTCTTTTGAATCTTCAATGACCGTGGCTTTGGTATGCTACACAGGAGTAAGAGACCTGAGAATTTTTCTTACCAATTCTTGATCTGTGTAAGTCTTACCTAGACTTTTCAAGTTGTTAGTCAATTGCATCAATCTTGCATACATTTCAGAGATGCTTTCATCAGTTTTCATCTTGAACATTTCATACTCTGAGATTAACATGTTGGCTTTAGTTTCTCTTACCTCAGATGTACCTTCATATATGACTTCCAGCCTGTCCCACATGGCTTTCGCGGTTGTGCATTGAGAGACTCTTAAGAACTCCGTGGGATGTAATGCACACTGCATTACATTCATTGCGCCCCAGTTGATAATTGATTTTCAAATCTGTTCTCTCGTCCACGAGTCCTCATCTTCAGGGAGCTCATAGGGGCCGCGACTTACTACTTTCCACATTTCATGATCTTGAGCCCTTAGAAATATCTGCATACGATTTTTCCAGTATGAGTAGTCATTTCCATCAAAGTATGGTGGTCTGCTCACTGAGTGTCCCTCAGCTGTCAGACCCTTAGACATCAATCCTCTTGTTCTCTCCTGGTTGTTAGACCACATATTGGAGAGCCAGGCTCTGATACCACGTGTTGTGTGAGGATTGAATAGATCTAGAGGGGGGGTGAATAGATCTTTCCCCCCTTTTCAATTTATTCCAACTTTATTTGAACTATTGCTAGAGTTAATGCAGCACACTAGAGTTTCAATATGGTCTAGCTATTTACGCATCAAGGTTATAGACTAATATCCAACAAGAGCAGTCACACCAAGAATCATCACACATGCAAGATGATCTTTTTAGGTGGTTCAGTCTCTACACGAGACTTACATCCACCCCTCACTCAACTTGAATGAGGCTTCACTACCAAGAGACCCTTGTCTCAATCAACACTGCTACCTCACAGCTTGTACACACGCTGACACACAGCTTGCACACACGCTGACTTACAGCTTGACACTGCTGCCTCACAGCTTGATGCAATCAGAAGAAATAGTTGATTTAAGAAAAACAAGGAACCATTAAACTGAAGATATGAGATTTCAGAGTTTTGACAAATCCAAGTGCATAGGGCTGCTGGCGCATTGAGATCACGATCTCTGAGCTGGGTAGCCTTCAGGTGGTTGAGCCCTTGCACAGCTGGATCCCCATTATCTTCAGCAGCAGATCTTCTTGCGGCTAGAAAGACTGCACCCTCGGGCTTGATCACGACCTACTCTTCTCTTTCAGATGCTGTTTCCTCCACTCTTTCTTTCTTTTAAAAGTTGGCGCGAAACAAAGCTTGAGCTATTCAAAAAATTAGCGCTCAGATTCTCTGCGGGTTTTTATAACAGAAAACTATTTTGCTCCTTCAATCCGATTTGCAGGGTTGACTAAGTCTTCCACAGATGCAGCAACAGATCGAGTAGAAAATTCTTCCACGCCTTTATCCACATGCCATCTTCAACTTCTTTCCAGCTTTTTAGGCCTTCAGATCGGAATTAGTTTCTGTAGGTTCTATCCAGGCTTTGACAGGCCTCACACAACAGATGTATATACTTGTGTGTTGTTAAGCACGCCAATGTACAGACTTTAAGCTTCGCATGGCAACGGCCAGTGTATAGACTTGAGAGTTCAAGGCCACGATGTATAGACTTTGTGAGCCTTTGAGCAGCCCAGTGTACAGACTTCAAACGTCCAGTGTATAGACTTCGAATGAAGGCCAGAAGCCCACGATGTACAGACTTGCTTCCCGTACAGTATCGCCAGTGTACAGACTTCAATTACTCGCAGCAAGCCATTGTACATACTTTGCTTGCTGGACGAGCTCCAATGTATAGACTTTGGCTTCTCAAGGGTTCAGCGGTGGATGTATAGACTTTCCACCGACCAATTTATAGACTTTGATAGCGGGAGGCCAGTGTACAGACTTTGAATGGCTTGAACCAATGCACAGACTTGCTCACTTGAAGACGAGTGTATAGACTTTGAAGATTCTGTGGAGACTGTACAGACTTTGAAGAAACGCATGTAGCGTTGTATAGACTTTCAGGAGACGCAACATGAGACGCTAAAAGAAACGGTGCACTGTATAGACTTCAAGGCTTAATTGAGACGGTAGAAGAGACGGATGGCTGTACAGACTTCGACTTCAATGCATAGATTTGAATGCTTGAGAGACGATGCATGAGACGCAAATTAAGACGATGCAATATATAGAGTTTGCCTTAGAAATGAATGTACAGACTTTGAGGCAGAAGCCACGGCTGTACAGACTTCATGCACTGGAAGGCATAGAATGTATAGACTTAACATGTGCAACGCCCAATCTATAGACTTCGAAGTGCAACGTAGGTAAAAGGCTGCCAATGTACAGACTTTGGTAAAGGCATGAGACGTTCTCTAAGACGATGAAGTCTGTATAGACTTTACAGTGAATGGATGCTCAGTGAGACGCAAGTTGAGACGATGCAGTGTACAGACTTGGAGACTTAGCCTATGCATAAGACGCTAAGTGAGATGGTCCAGTGTATAGACTTAGATGCCTTCGTGTAATGCATGAACAGTCCGTTGTACATACTTAGAGCAATGCAAAGGCAATCGGATGTATAGACTTGGAGAAAGGCAACTGAACACTGTACACACTTCCAATGTACAGACTTCATATGAACAGTTCAATGTGCATACTTGGAAGGCTTTGAAGGCAATGAACAGACTCTACCAATATGCAGACTTCAAGCTTCATGCATCAAGACGCTCAATCTCTTCCATCAAATTGTTGATCAGTGAAGTCCTTGGAGTGAATATCACTTTACCACTGCCTGCAATGTCATCAGTACCTATATTCATGGAAGAATGAAGTTCTTATTGATTCATAAATTGGAGAACATTTCTACTCATGTTTAAGTGAGTATCTCAATGATTTGTGAATTGTCATCATCAAAACTAGGGATGCACAACAGTTGTGACTCCTGTGTGTTGATGATGTTGACAATAAGCGTTACTTCATTGGCAACAGCTTGTTTTGATTGATTGGTAACTATTTATGTTTTGATGAAACTGTCTTTATCAGATTGTCTGTGTGTTCCATGCAGTCAGAGTCTATACATCGTCATGCACACACACACAGGTCCACACATTGCACACACACACACACACACACAAGTCAACACACTCAAAGTCTATACATTGGATTGAAGCATGCACGTAGAGTCTATACATTACTTTGTGTTGTGTTTGTGCATCGTTTAGAACACAAGTCTATACATTCAAATGGCCTGTCTGCACGCTGAAGTCTGTACAGCCTATCAGCGTCTCTCTTAGCGTTTCTGTGCTGGTCAAGTCTGTACATCGGCTTGTTCAAGTATTCATCTCAAGTCTGTACATCCACCAGCTGAACTGAGTAAAGTCTATACATCCGATAGCTCAGTTAGTGGCTAAGTCTCTACAGCCAATGCATTTCATCTCAAGTCTGTACATCCACCAGCTGAACTGAGCAAAGTCTATACATCCGTTGATTCGAAGTCTGTACAGAGTTTTTGTCTGTTTGACTAGCTAGTCTGTACATCAAATGTAAAGTCTGTACATCGGACTAAGTCTGCATCGGCAAAGTCTATACATCATCCGTCTCACTTAGCATCTCATGCTAAGTCTATACATCCTTGGCTGTTCAGCGTCTTATGCTGTGTCTCATTCAAGTCTATACATGCACCGTCTCACTTAGCGTCTCATGCATATTCTAAGTCCATACATTGTAGCATGCATTGTCTCCAAGTCTGTACAGCGTCTAGCGTCTCATGCAAAGTCTGTACATCGTGCATCTATTGATTCGAAGTCTATACAACATATGTTCTTCATATATTGTCAAGTCTGAACATTGCACATCATCATGGTTGCCTTGATGCCATAGAAAGTCTATACATTCTATTATGCTTGAAATTTGACGCCCATCAATAGGGGCGTCCGTTCTGAATCTGACGCCTAGGAAAGAGTCGTCTTTTTGTTGTGCATCAATTTATCAAAGTCTAGACATCATCTGGTTGCATATCGCAACGTCTGTCCATGATGCATTGTGCTCTCATGCCTTAACACTAGGCATTGCAAAGTATGTACATTGGTTGCACATTGCACGCCAAGTCTATACATTGCTTCTTCATGCATTGCACGAAGTCTGCACATTGTATGCTGCATGCTCACCAAGTCCATACACTAGCTAGTCTACACAAGTCTGCAATGTCTATACATTGCTGTCGCATGTACACCAAGTCCACACATCTGTTGACGGCACGTCTATGCATTCATCTTCAATGTACACACTTTGCTTGATGCATTCTACATTAACACATTAGCATGTCTGTACAACGTCTGCATAGTGAACATGAAGTCTGTACAATGGTCGACGGCATGTTAGTGCATTCAGTTTTTGTTGTGCATACTTCACCTTGTGCACACTGCATTACACTTCAGCAAGTCTATACAATGTCTGCACATTACATACTATAAAGTATGTACACGGTTTCAACCTTAAACTGATAAGTTTCTTCGACTGACTGACAAGTACCTTATCGAGAAGATTAAGAATGGCACGTGATCCGAGGATAATAAGAGTGCCAGGATCGTGACATGTGTACAGCAACGAGCCTGGATGTTGCCACGTGATCAAGGTGCTCTGGGCGGGAAATGTGGAAGCCACACGCCCTCTTGCTTGCTGCTGCTATAAAAGGAAGTCTTCTTCCTCAGAAGAAGGCTGATCGGAGAGGTGAAGCTCGAGCAGAAAAAGCTGTAGCAGCAGAGAGCCACCGAGATCCACAGAGAAGAAAAGCAGAGAGATGAAAAAGAGAAAGAAGAGAAGATTGAGAGAGATGAGTTGAGAGAGTTTATTTGAGAGGTTGTTACTCAGACTCTTGGTTCAGATACCAGAGCTGAGTTTTGCTCATTGAGAGCTATATTCCCTTCTGGGCTTTCTTGTTTTCGTATGTTTCTATTTTTGTTTTTTGAACTCTTGTTTTCAAGCTGTGAGTCAACGTTTGCAGAGGTGCTGCCTCTGGACGGGTCAAGCTGTAATCCCCAGCGGTTGCAGTGGAGGATTCCACTGGACAGGTGAAGCTGTAATCCTCAGCGGGCGAGACTTGGTCTCGGACAGCAGGCTGTGAAGCTCAGCGGTTGTAAGCTAAGCTGTATTGCCCAGCGATTCAAGCTGTGAGTCAGTGGAATCCACACTCTAGTTGGAGTGTGGGGTGGACGTAGATCTCTAGGTTGAGATCGAACCACCTTAAAATTGCTGTCTACTGTATGATTGCCTTGTGGTTCTTGTGATTTCAGTTCAACCGTTCGTATCATAGTAGATGATTGCTTAGGTCCGCAATCACTGTGATCTGCTTTGTTCTAATATTATTATGCTCATTCAGTTGTTCATCAGCTGCTCATTTTAATTCCACATTAGAGCCTTATATTGGTTTTAATTAGGCCATCGATCTATTCACCCCCCTCTAGATCCACTCTCCGTGGTGATAGAGTGCTTCCATCTAACATAACAGAGCGCCTTCGGTGGGAGGCCGAGGCTGATCGGACCGAGGCGGAGAAGCAGGTGGTGGAGGCCGAAGAGCAAACGGTTGAGGCTGAGCGGAATTTAGCCGAGGCGGAGCGGAAGGAGGCCGAGCTCACTGGTAGGGTGGGATCGGCTGGGGCGGAGGCTCTCGAGCAGTATAAGAGCTCAGAGGCCTACCGCGTCGACCTTAAGGAGGCTGCCCTCCCCTACTATAAGCTAGGACTTCGCCGGGGCATCCGCAAGGGGTTCAAGCAAGGCTACGACCGGGCCGTCTCTTACGCCGAGGAGCAGGCATCCGGAGTAGTTGACTTCCCGTCCGGGCAATGTTATGACTCGGACTTGTCATCCTCCAGTTCCTCCACTTCGGTGCAGGGTGAAGAGGATCACGAGGGCTCATCGTCCGAGGGGTCGCCAACTCCGGATGCCTCGGGAGGGCACGCAACCGAGGCAGTTCCCATGCCGGTGGGGTCAGTGCCAGGGTCAGCCGTCGCTGAAGATGCCGGGGGCAGACCACTCGAACCCTCTACTTCCGGGCTTCAAGGTGGGCCGGAGGCCTGATGTATCTGCTTCACTTCCTCTTTTCGTATGCCTTTTTTCTTTTTGAAGGAAAAAACTTCCTCTTTTGTGTAGAAATAAATAAGGCAATAGAGTTATGATGGAGACTTATCTGTTCCGTATCGCCATTACCGTATCTTGTTCAGCGTATCTGCAGTGGTTGGAAAGAGCCGATACTTTCTGCGTGGATCTCGCCTGATGGTTGGGTGATCGTCTGACAGGGTGTCTTTCCATTTTCTCATGTTTTGAATGCCTGGCCGCTTCGTGTATCCCGCTGGGGCGAAAAATGAGAAGTTTGAGGTGACCGTTCGTAGGGAGAAATCCCTTTGGCGTATTTTCGAGGAGAGAATTATTTAAGGCAAATAGCCTCCCTTCGCCTATAAAAGGTCTGAAGGGCGTCCCTTCCTCTCCACCGCTTAGGGGTTTCCCTGACAGTCTTTCCTCATTCCTTCTTCACGTAACGTTGTGCCGTTGTATCTGTAGCATGGAAGACGCTCCGGAAGATGAGGCTGTCGACGACGGGGGGCAGAGAGTTCTTGCTGCTTCAGATTTGAAGAGGGTTCGATGGTCGTCGGACAGACTTGAAGAGGGTTCGACGTGTGGAGGCACGTCGTCTTCTCTTTATCAGTTCTGGCGGCGCTTGTAGGGGGTTGAGATGGTGGACGGATGGGGGCATCAGACATCCCAGCCGCCCGTCCCTTCCTGCTTGCTTCACGGAGGGGAGGAGGAAGCCAACTAAGCTCCCTCCCTTCCGGGCTTTCCCCTGCCTCCTTGTCCAGCTCTGCTGGTTTCTTTCTCCCCCCCCCCCCCCCCCCCCCCCCCCGCAGCCTCTTTTTCCCTCTTCTGCTCTTCCCCTCATTTCTTTCACTCTTTGGAGGGTGCCTGCGCTCTCTTTCTTCCAAAGAGTTGGCAGGTTGGCGGGGAGGATGCTTTCATA
Organism: Amorphophallus konjac; assembly: GCA_022559845.1. Taxonomy (NCBI): domain Eukaryota; kingdom Viridiplantae; phylum Streptophyta; class Magnoliopsida; order Alismatales; family Araceae; genus Amorphophallus; species Amorphophallus konjac. The sequence continues at coordinate 55,170,472 of CM040118.1, forward strand.
TGCATTCCCTCTCCCCCTTCTCTTCAAAGTTCAACTTGGAAGGTAGCCTTCTCCTTCATAATCCCTCTGTCACCTTTCTCCCGAGTTACCCGAGCCAACGGGGTCGACTATCCTTTATCCGAGTCAGTTTCTACACGAGGCAGAGTCAGTGGCTGGATGCAGGAAGGTCATCCGAGTCAGCCAAACGATGGGCTCATATAACGGCGCCAGATGGATTTTTTACTTTTTTGACATGTATTTTCTTGGTTTCGGCCTTCCTGATGTACAAGCGGGTTGTTTGAATAAAAGAAAGGAGCCTTTTGTTTTATCTCATGTCGTTTGCATAATGTTCAGTATTCAAAAGTAGAACTTGCGTAATGTGGTTGCGTTCCAGGTCCGAGGGATGAGCTCTCCTTCCATCGTGGATAGACGGTATGCTCCTTTTCTGAGCGTCTCGACCACTCGGTAGGGGCCTTCCCAATTAGGGGATAACTTGCCCGCCGCCTCAAGTGGTCGAGAGGCTTCGGCTTTTCTGAGGATGAAGTCTCCCGGTTGAAAGTGTCTGTCTCGGACTTTGGCATTGTAGTATCGAGTGAGGCGGTGTCAGTATTCCGTTGCTCTGATGCTGGCAATCTCTCGGATTTCATCTGCTAGGTCGAGGTTTTCGAGCAGTTTCTGGTCGTTTGCCTCGGACGAGAAGCAGATGACTCGGAGGGAGGGGTTGCCAATCTCCAACGAGATCACAGCCTCGATACCGTATACCAGCTGAAAGGGGATTTCACCGGTTGCCGTTCTGGGAGTCGTTCTGTGTGACCAAAGTACATTCGGCAATTCCTCAAGCCAGCTGCCCTTGGCCTTGCCGAGCCTAATCTTGATGCCTTTTAAGATAGTCTTATTGGCATTTTCAACCAGCCCATTAGCCTGAGGGTGGGTGACCGAAGTGAAGTGATTACGAATGTTAAGGTCGACGCATCTGTCTCGGAAATAACGAGAATCAAATTGTCGACCATTATCGCTTACTATCACCCGGAGGATGCTGTAACGACAGATGATCGACTTCCAGACGAAATTCCAGACGACTGTCTCGGTGATCCTTGCTATGGCTTCGGCCTCGATCCACTTAGTGAAGTAATCGATGGCGACGATAATGAACTTCTTCTAGGCCTGGGCCGTGGGGAACAGCCCGAGGATGTCGATTTCCCAGTGAGCGAAAGGATAAGGCTCGGATAAGGTGACGAGCTCCGTTGCTGGCTGATGGACCAAGTGGTCGAATCGCTGGCAGCGGTCACAGTGTTGTGTGTAGGCCGAGCAGTAGTGCTGCAGGGTGGGCCACCAATAACCTTGCCGTAGCAAGATCCTGGCGAGCGACCTTCCCCCTAAATGCGCTCCACACAGACCTTCGTGAACTTCTTCAATCGCTCGGTTAGCTTCGTCGGTGTTGAGGCACTTCAAGAGAGGGCCAGAGAAGGATCTCCGGTAGAGAGCGCCATCCAGAGTGACGAATCGCCGAGCTTGGTACTTCAATCTTCAGGCTTCCTGAGGGTCGGGAGGCTCCTGAGAGTCTTGGAGCCACGACAGATAGGGGGTACGCCAGTCGCTTGGGGAGGCCGAGTCAACAGCTAGGAGCTCCGAATCGATGCTCGGCCGCTCTAGCTTTTCGAGAAGGCCGATCGAGTACCCTCAGGGTCAAGAGAGGAGGCCAGCCGAGAGAGGGCGTCAGCTCGGGAGTTTTCCTCCCGAGCTATTCAGACTACCTCAAAACTCTCGAACAGTTGTGCCACGGTCTTGACCAGCTGGAGGTATTTGATCATCGGTGCTTCTCGAGCTTCACAAACACCGTTGACCTGGCTAGCGACCAGTTGGGAGTCAGTGTGAATCCTAACTCGCTCAGCCCCTAACCGCCGGGCCATGCGGGCTCCAGATATGAGGGCCTCATACTCTGAAGCGTTGTTAGATGCTTGGAAGTTGAACTTCAGGGTGTACTGTAGCTCTGCTCCTTCGGGGGACTTTAGGAGAATCCCGGCGCCGCTTCCGGCTGAGTTGGAAGATCCGTCAACGAACAGTTCCCAGGTCGGCCCGGGCGCGGATAGAGATCTTTCTTCAGTCGGGATGGTGCTCTCGGCGATGAAGTCAGCAAGCGCCTGGCCTTTGATAGCCGAGCAAGGCCGATACGATATATCGTAGGCCCCGAGCATGATGGCCCACTTGACGAGGCGTCCCGAGGCTTCAGGGTGAGCGAGGATCCTCTTCAATGGTTCGCCGGTTAGCACGGTGATGGAGTGCCCTTGGTAATAGGGTCGGAGGCGCTTGGCTGAGGTAACCAATGCTAGCATGAGTTTCTCAGTTGCGGGGTACCTCTTCTCAGCCTCATGGAGCACCTTGCTGGTGTAGTAGACCGGTCTCTCGACTCCCGAGTCATTTCTGACTAGGACCGAGCTAACTATGGATGGAGTCACCGAGAGATAGAGATGCAAGGCATCATCTGGGATAGGCTTGGAAAGCACCGGGGGCAAAGCCAAGAACTCCTTAAGCTTGGCGAACGCTTTTTGGCATTTCCTCATCCCACGCGAATGTAGCAGATGCCATTTTAGGCCCCCTCAACAGTTTGAAGAAGGGTAGGCATCGTTCAGCCGCGCGGGATAGGAATCTGCTGAGCGCAGCAATGCGCCTGGTAAGGCGTTGAACATCTTTGATGCAGGTGGGTGGGCGCATGTCCAAGATGGCCTGGACCTTGTCGGGGTTGGCCTCGATCCCACGCTGGGTGACTAATTAAGAAGCCCAAGAACTTCCCGGACCTTACTCCGAAGGCGCACTTGGCAAGATTGAGCTTCATGTTGTACTTCAGGAGGGTGTCAAAGGTTTCCGCCAGGTCAGTGAAGTGGTCCTCGGCCTTTAGGGTCTTCACGAGCATGTCATCAATATAGGCTTCGACGTTCCGACCATGCTATCCCTCGAATATATGATTGACCAGCCTCTGGTACGTGGCTCCAGCGTTCTTCAACTCGAAAGGCATCCGAGTGTAGCAGTGTACACCAAAGTTTGTGATAAAAGCAATCTTCTCGATGTCCTCGGGGTGCATTCTGATCTGATGGTAACCTGAATAGACATCCATGAAGCTGAGTATCTCGTTGCCCGAGGTTGAGTCAACCAGTTGGTCGATGCTCGGTAACGGATAGCAGTCCTTTGGAGTAGCCTTGTTCAAGTCGGTGAAGTCCACGCACATTCGTCACTTTCCCGAAGCTTTCGGCACCAGGACAACGTTGGCCAGCCACGTCGGGTACAGGACCGGTTTGAAAGGACCAATCTTTTGTCCCTTGGTGACTTGCTCCTTGATAATCGCCTGCTTCTCCGGCGGGTGCTTCCTTCTGCGTTGTTGCACGGGCTTCATGGTTGGGTCGAGGTTGAGCTTATGCATCACCGTTTCCTCCGGTATCCCAGGGAGTTGATCATCAGACCATGCGAAGACCCGGATGTACGCGGAAAGAAACTCTTTATATTGTTGTTGAACCTCAGATGTTAGGTCGGCTCCGATCTTCACTCCTAGGGTCGGGTCGTCGTTTAGGAAAACCGCTAGCAATTCGCCTCCAGGCTCAGCGGTTGCAGATTTTTCCTCGACTTCCCGGGGGCCCTTGTTCTTCCTGTCCGGCCTTGTGGCTTCAACCGAGATATTGTAGCACCTTCTGGTCATGGCCTGGTTGCCTCGCACTTCCCCCAACCTATTTTTGGTGGGGAACTTCATCTTTTGGTGATAGGTAGAGGGCACCGCTTTCGTTCAGCTGAGGATTCCCCGGCCGAAGATTGCGTTGTATGCTATCATACCTTTGATCACTATGAAGTCCACCATGACCGTAACGATTTTGGGTGGGGTGCCGGGAGTAACCGGCAGGCTTAGGGCTCCCTCGGGATAAGTGGCCTGGCCATTGAACCCGCACAGGGGGGTTCGGATCGGGCGGAGTTTAGACGGATCCCCCCCATCTTAAGGAAACATTCATAGGATAATACATCAGGGGCACTTCTATTGTCAACTAGAATCCTGTCTACGTTACAATAGTTTATTGTGGCCGATATGACTAGGGTGTCGTCATGCGGGGTGCTTAGCCCTTCCAGGTCTTGGTCGGAGAAGACTATGACCTGGGGCTCACTCGGCGGGGCCCTGGGAGGCTCGATGGCTCGGCTCGTCGGCTCAGCATGACGCTTCCTTCCTCGGCCGCTGTCTCCTCCTGATGCAGCTCCTCCGGCGATGACGTTGATATGGACCCCTCGGGGGGCGTTGTCGATTTCCTCTGGGGCGCCTCGGTCTTCCCTGTGCCCGATCACGAACCGGGAGAGGTGCCCCTGGCGAACGAGACGCTCGATCTCATCCTGGAGCTGATGGCAGTCACCGGTGTGATGTCCGTGGTCACTGTGGAACAGGCAATGCTTGCTGCGACTGCGGTTCTTCGACCTCATTGGCTCGGGTTGGCGGAGGAGGCCCGAGCCTTTGATGTCCTCATATATTTCGCATACTGGAGCGGTTAGGGGAGTGTACCGCTCGTACTTCCGTGAAGGTTCCTTGCGTTCCCCGTCTCGGTTCTGCCTTTTTCCTTGGCCCGAGCTTGGCTTGGGTGCCCGCTTGTTGTCCCCCTCCCGACCCAAGCCGGTTGCGTCTCGACATGCGCTGAGCACTTGTTCGCACTCGGCATGGCACAATGCCAGAGTCACTAGCGCAGCAAGGGTCGAGGGAGGGTGGAGGACAAGTTCGCGGCAGAGGTTCTTGTCGCGGGTGCCCCCGGTCAGCGTGGTTATGGCCGAGGCGACGTCCAGGCGGGGGATCCTCAGGGCTTCCGATTTGAATCGGGTAATGTAAGCCCGAAGCTTCTCCCCTTGCGCCTGTTTGAGGGCCAAAAGCCCTGCTACCGACTTTGGGGGACCGTTATCGGTGAAACTCTCCTTGAACACTCGCCCGAATTGCTTGAAGTCTCGGATGGATCTGGGGGTAAGGGCCCGGAACCATGCTTGGGCGCCTTGGACCAAGGTGGTCACAAAGGCTCGGCATTTGATGGTGTCAGAGGCTCCATGAAGGGTCATCAGGGTATCGAAGCTGTCGAAGTGATCGGCCGGGTCGCCCTGGCCGTCATAGAGCTTGAAGGTCGGGATGGAGGTTCTAGGAGATACCTCTACCTTCAAGATATAGTCAGAGAACAGGGATCTCTCCTCGTCCTCTGGTGGAGAGGACTTCTGCAGGGCTCGTAGGGCGCGCTCCTGCTCTGCGAAACGCCTCTCGAATTCTCACAGTCGGAGGGATAGCTCCGACTGCCGCTGCGCTATAGGGCTGAGGGGGCGTGATGGCAGGCTGTCCTGGCGCTCCCTGGGGACTTCGGCCTCCGGGAGGGGATGGCGTGCCCCATACCCACCCCGTTTCAGTGTGGAGGAAGCCTCTTGCTCTGGAGGGGGGGCTTGCGAGGGTCCTCCTGCTTTGTTGCGGATAAGCTGCTGCCCTCGGAGGGTGAAGCGGCCTCGGCGGTGTGTTGGGACACGTTCTCACGGGGAGGGCTCTCCGGAGGGCCGCATGACCTTCCATCTCTGGCCGCCTGGGTCCTCATGAGTTCCACGAGGACGTCCAGTTTTGCGTTGAGGGCTTGGAAGGCGTCAGTGCCGCCGTTAAGTGGCAGCCCTACCGCCGAGGGGGGAGGGGGCGGCAGCCCTACCGCGGGGGGAGGGGGCGGCCCATCGGCGGGAGTGCTGGCACCGAAGGGGGGGTTTTGGGAGGCTTGAGAGAGGCCTTCCCCCGCCGCCACCATGGCCTTTCCCCTGTCGTCGGTGGACCTCCTCCCTGAACTTCTTCGCACCATACTGGCTCTTTGGTCGTTTTCCACAGACGGTGCCAGATGAAGGGGCGTGATCTCGCGCCTGTCCTGAGCTGGGAGGATGATCACCGAATAGTGAACTGTAGAGAAAGGGAAACGGGTCAGGGGGCCCAGGGATGGTTCCTTGGGAAAAACCCTCCGATGCCTAGAGCAATGGTGGAAGATATGGAGGGAGGTAGAAAGAGGTGCACGAGATCCCCCAACACCAAGGTGGTGAAGTGGTTCCTGCTCAGGGATTTTTAGGCGTGTATTGCCCTTACCTTGCACTGGAGGGAGTCCCTGGTTTATATAGTGTGCTCACCTTAGGAGTCCAGTAAGCTGAGGAGTTTCAGGCGGGAGTTACGTCATCATCGTGGGATCTTTACGTCCTCATCGTGGGATCTTCCTAGCCTTGAGGGGTCATGGGTCCCTTATCCTCATAGACTCCTGCTCATCAAGGGCTCTCAATGGCAGCGTGGATAAGCAATCGTCAGTCGGTCCGAGCATAAAAGGTGCCAACCCTGTCCGGGTGATAGGCATAGCTCGGACGAAGTCAGGTCGGAGTGGGCGCAGGGCACTTGCCTCTATCCCGATGAAGGGATAACTTGGACATGGGTCTTCCTTCGTTCTGACGCTCGGGCCTTCCGAGCCTAAGGGCCGCCGAGGAAGGGTGAGACCCCGAGTAATCATTATCGGGCTTTTTAGCCTAGGTGCGCCCTATGGGGCTGTCACTTGGATGAGCTGAGCCTCGTTTGGTCCTGATGGACCTAGTTCGGCTGCTCTTAATTGGGCTACAAAAAACCCCATCTCCAAGGACAATGTCATTTAAGTTGGGGGGACGTAAATCATGCCATTGCACATGTTGCATTTACATACAACCTCATTTTTTTTACAATTAAATCACAACAAAAATAAAAATCCATTTTGAGTTTCATGATTCATACTTTCATTGAAAGTAATTCTGGAATAGAAAAGACTGGGATAAGGATGATGGAAAATTGTATGTAATCTAGCCATGGAAAGCTGATCTAAGAATCTCTTTAAAGTTCATGTGCACTTTAGGAAAAAATAAAAATCACTTTGCACGCTAATGAAACAAGTAGGATAAGCCTTCTACTATTTTGGGTATTTTGTCTGATATTCAGCACTTCTTGAAGAAGAGATCTCTTATAAAGCTTTCTACCAAGTTGTCTATCAAAATTAGTGCAAAAGCATAATTGAAAAAAAGAAAAAAAAATAAGAAAAATGCACCATGCAAAATGCCCCGATTCTGAGTAACCGGGCCTACTTTGTTAGCACAGCGAAGAGTGATATAGAAGGGGGGGATGAATAGATCACTCCCGATTTAGAAAACTTCAGCGAAAAATCACAACTTCGAATTTCGACCCTTCAGATACAGCAAAACAATATAGCTAACGCGGTGAATAACTAAGACAGAATAAGAATGTGCGATTGAAAAAGACTGTCCACAGTCAAACACAATGCCAAGCAGATGGAGAGCACAACCGATAACAGCAAACCACAGAGGAGACAAGAAATTTTAAGGTGGTTCGATTGTAGTCCACAATCTACATCCACCCCTCACTCCAATTAGAGTGAGGATTCCACTAGCCACTGCTAGAAAACTGCAGACTCAGTCTGCGAACAAGATGCTGCCACATAGCTTGAGCAACCAAGGGAAACAAATCCCTCAACCAAACTCTGCTACGCACAGAGCTTGACACCTGGACCTGCAACCAGCAAGACCAGAACCAGAGATGGCTCTCCCTTCCTCCAACCCGGAGGGAACCTGCTAGTGACAGTCCGTCACTGGCAAAACCAGAGATCACAGATCTCTCTTCCTCTGCAGCCCAGAGGGGAACTGGAGTAACACTCCCTTCCTCCAAACACTAGAGGGTAACAATTCGGAATCAGAAATGAAGAAATGAAAAACAGAAAGGAAAACAAGACCAACGATGAACGACAATCGTTTCTGAAAAACCAAAAACAAATGTAGCTTCCGAAGAAGCAAATCTTCACAGCACGATTTCTTCTATCTCTCAAGGACTTTTCTCTTGGTTCATATCTCTCAAATTCTTCTCTCTATTTTTTCTCTGGAACGTGGAGGCTCTCTCTTTTCTTCTTCTGCTCAGGGATTCTTCACTTCAGCCTTCTTTTTTTCGTTCGCTTCTCATGTTCACAGAAGACACCTTTTATATGGCATCCGACCTGAATTCCAGGACTTCACACGAGTGGGTCTCGTTCCCTCCTTTTCCAGAGCATCCTTGGATCACGTGCCAGGCATCTTCCTCGGTTCACGTGCCTAATCATTAACCTGAGTCACCTGCAGGCAGAGACAAAAGAAATGAATCAAATTAGTTAGTTCAGGCTTATAAAAATGAGTGTATATACTTTAGAAGTAGCAAATGAATAAGTGTGTACAATGTGAGAATGTATACACTTGAGGGCCTTCAGCGTCCTCAGTGTATAGACTTGAAAACTAATGCATTACATAGCAGAGGGGGATGTATAGACTTCTGGTAATGCATGAAGCAATCGAGTGTATAGACTTGCAACCAAGGGACTGTACAGACTTGATGAATGAGTGCATGTGAAAGGCAGTGTACAGACTTGAGATGAACGCTGCATGAACGAGCCTAACCAATGTATAGACATTACAATGCTCATCCGCTGAATAGACTTCACGATGCTCAGCCACTGTATAGACTTCACGGTGCTCAATCACTGTATAGACATCACGATGCTCAATCCACTGTATAGACTTTAATACAAAAGCTGAAGTTGAGCGAACGATGTATAGACTTACCCCTTGAAGATGTGGGCGAGACAGTGTATAGACTTGGCCCTTCAAGGATGTACAGACTTGAAGATTCGAAGCCCCACGATGTATAGACTTTGTAAATATGAACACGTGGACAATGTATACACTTGGCCCTTGAGGAATGTACAGACTTGTAACGCTTGAGGACCGATGTATAGACTTGGGAACCCTGAACCAGTGTATAGACTTGAAAGGCTTGAACACTGCGATGTGTAGACTTTGTGATGTATAGACTTAGGAGCATATGTCAAGGCTGTACAGACTTCAGGCTTTGAACGCGTGTGCTGTGAGCAATATATAGACTTGGTGATCTTTAAAGCACAATGTGCAGAGTTTACCACTGTATAGACTTGAGGCTCCTAGAGGATGTACAGACTCTACCATTGTGCAGACTTTGCCTATATGCAGTGTGTAGACTTGATATCAATGAATGCGCTGGCTGTACAGACTTGCATAAGCGATGTATATACTTTGCCAATATGGAGACTTAGGGTGTAGCTAAAGCATCGAATGTAGGAAAAGGTTGGAATGTATAGACTTACTTTCGATCAGCAATGTATAGACTTCAACTAAGCAACCTACAGTGCAATGTCTAGACTTTGAAGTGCAACGTAACTAAAGACCCCAATGAATAGACTTCCAATGAATGCAACCGCTGTACAGACTTGCTCAAACAGACTGATGTATAGACTTAGAATTTCAACAGAAGGATGTACATACTTTGAATATGAAGTCAGGCAAACGGATGTACAGACTTGGCCAAAACAGCAATGAACAGACTTGAAACGCTTGAAGGCCACAGGACAGTGTATAGACTTGGAAGGTTATCCAATGTATAGACTTGGAAATGGCTGTATAGACTTGCAGAGCTTTCGCTAAGGCTGTATAGACTTGAAGCAATGTGAACGATGTATAGACTTTACCAATGTGCAGACTTTGAAGTTAAGACCAATGAATAGACTTCAAGTGAAGGCCAATGTACAGACTTTGAAGAACAAACGTTACACATATGCCATGAGTGTATAGACTTGTTCGATGAATGCATGAACAGTGAGTCAATGTATAGACTTCCAATGCCTTCGACAAATGCGATGTACAGACTTGCGAACTGGGGGGGGTCGACCTATCTGGAAGGGGGGTCGACCCACTACTGTCCAGACTATGCTAACATAGTATGGACTTGAACAAGTAATGCATGTCTATATGACAACCACATGAACTGCACTGTCCTACATGAAGCATGAATTAATCTATTGATAGAAACCGATTGATTTATAGTGTGAGACATCATCAAAACCGTAAGGATGCAAGAATCTCCCCCTTTTTGATGATGGCAACACTATGAATCAAGCAATATCAAAACTTAACAGGAAATTAACTACAGTTTCAACAATCAAAGCAAATTCAAGGCATGCTCATGCAGACGATTTAAACACTCCCTATAACACACTCTCAGCTCCCTCACAACCCATTCTCAGAAATTTCCATGACATGAATTCTCCCCCACAGCTCATGACAATTCATGACTTACAGATATTGCAGCACCTCTCTCCCCCTTTGACATCAGCAAAAGGAAATGCAGAATATTTGAAAGTGCTGGAGACATGAAGAAGAAGTACAGTAACTTCTTAGTGCAGAAAGGCACGAGCAAGTCTTAAGAGAATAAGTGAGGTGCTAAACTCAAGTGAAGGTTCTTGAACTCCAGTAAACAATAGAGAAATAGAATGATAGAAAAGTTTATCAGCATACATAATGTATGATTGAGAGCAAGAGTTAACAAGTATGGCCAGATATAGCTGAACAGTCAGCTATCCAACATGACAACAAGAGACAAAGTCAGAGAGGTGTTCTCAAGGTATTGAGGACAAGCAATCCATTAGTTGCATAACAACAAGGAATTTTTTTTGAGATGATTTTCAAGAAGATCAATGAGTAAGTTGGTAATTCACTCTTTTGACATTAGAGAGACACCTTGATTAGAGGCCTGAATCCCCAGTTACTAAGTGTGAGTACCTCATTACTTCCTCTTTTTTTTATTAAAGGAATATAGTTAGTAACTGTGACTTTTGACATGAGGAAACACCTTGATTAGAGGCCAGAGTCCCCAGTTACTCACCAACTAGCCACCATTGCTCTGTCAAGACTTTTCATTCATTTTAAGCATTTGACACCTCATGACATAGGAGAAAACTTCATTTCATTGATGAAGCTCCCAGTTTCTTAGTGACCAAAACAAGACATGTTTGTTTAGTTAAGCCCTTGTGTTGAAGAGATGGAATGATTGAAAACAATACTAGAAGGACTACTTCTTGAAGTGAATCTTGAAGTCTAGATTGCAAGCTGATTGGGTCAGATATCAAGACATACAGGTTTTGGCCTGAACCAGAATCATTGACAATGTAGGAAGATATACTTTATACAATTAATCCAGATCTCTGAAGGAATACCAGAGGAAAGATTCTAACAGGACTTTAGTATCACTGACTTATAGACTTAAGAAACAAGTGACATTCTACTGTCTGAGAGAACCACACTAGATCTGTCATGAAAACCAGCAATTACACACATCTGGTCAATCTTTTTGAATCTGTTAAAGAACTCTTCCTCTCACAGCTCAACCAGCTCCCCCTCACTCAAAGCATTCCTGAAAGCTAACCAACAGACATACAGAACTCCCCCTCAGAAAAAGAACAGACTTCACATTTAAGACAATTTGTATAAGCCTAATTCTCTTCTCAGTGATGTGAATTTTTCATTATCCATAGGTTTAGTGAAAATGTCAGCAATCTGATTATAAGTGCCTACATGAATCAGTTCAAAGTTATTTTTAGAAACCTCATCTCTTATGAAATGATGCCTTATCTCTATGTGTTTGGTGCGTGAATGCAAAACATGATTTTTGGCAAGATTAATGGCACTGGTATTATCACAATAGATAGGTGTGCACCACAGGTCTACTTGGTAGTCCTGAAGCTGGTGTTTAATCCAAATGACTTGTGTACCACAACTCCCTGCAGCCACATATTCAGCTTCTGCAGTGGAGAGGGCCACAGAATGTTGTTTCTTGGAACCCCAAGACACTAAACACCCACTCAAAAATTCACAATGACCACTAGTGCTTTTCCTGTGTAGTTTACATCCTGCATAATCAGCATCTGTGTATGCAACTAAGTTAAATGTGTGTGATGCAGGAAACCATAAACCAAGAGAATGAGTAGCTGACAAATATCTGAAAATTCTTTTCACTGCAGCTAAATGTAATTCAGTAGGTCTAGACTGATACATTGCACACATTCCTACAATGAACTGTATATCGGGTCTAGAAGCTGTCAAGTAAAAAAGAGATCCAATCATACCTCGATAGAGCTTGGCATTTACTTCTTTACCTGTCTCATCTGTATCCAGTGAGGTATTGGTACCCATGGGTGTTGTAATGTGCTTCAGGTTTTCCATACCAAACCTCTTGAATAGTTCCATTGTGTATTTGGTCTGGTTGATGAAGCATCCATCCTCTGACTGTTGTACATGCAAGCCAAGAAAGTACTTTAGTTCACCAACCAAACTCATCTCAAATTCAGCAGACATCATTTTAGAGAATTCATCACATAGTTCATGCTTAGTTGATCCAAATACAATGTCATCTACATATACCTGAACTATGATGAGATCTTTATTTGTACCCTTGGTAAATAAGGTTTGATCAACTTTACCTCTTTTGTAGCCCTTGCTGATCAGAAATTCAGTCAATCTTTCATACCCTGCTCGAGGAGCCTACTTTAGACCATACAAGGCTTTGTTTAACCTGAAAACTTGGTTAGGTTGAGGAGAGAATTGAAATCCGGGGGGTTGTTCAACAAAAACCTCTTCTTTAATGACTCCATTTAAAAAGGCACTTTTAACATCTATTTGTTGGAGTTTTATATTATTTGAACATGCAAAAGTAAGCAACAATCTTATAGCTTCCATCCTAGCAACAGGTGCATAGGATTCATCGAAATCTACACCAAATTCCTGACAGTAGCCCTTGGCAACAAATCTGGCCTTATTCCTAGAAATGATTCCATCTTCATTCATTTTATTTTTGAACACCCACTTAGTTCCTATGATATTAACATTATCTGGTATTGGAACAAGTTCCCAGACATTATTTCTTTCGAACTGGCCCAATTCCTCACACATAGCATTGACCCAAGCTTGATCAGCTAAGGCCTCTTCTACTGATTTGGGTTCAATTTGTGAGACTAAAGCAACTAAATCTTCATTATTCACATTCCTAAAATGAGACCTAGTCCGAAGAGGATCTTCAGGATTGCCTATGACATTATCTATCAGATGATCTTTAAGAAATCTAACATTTATTGAAGACTCACCTGTTTCTCTTGGCTCTTCCTGGTTGGGAGGATTTACTGTTCCACTCGGCTGAGTCTCCTCTTCTTCTTGGTCTTCTAGGAATTCCCCATCATGATTGGAATCCCTGTCAACATTTTCAATGTTAGTGACACCTTTCTTTTCACTAAAGATGATGTGTGTGTTGACACCCGTTTTATGACTAATAAGTTGGGTCATCTCCTTGTTTTTCCATATGATGCTCCGAGTTGTTCACTCTTCATCGAGTCTCCTTCGTCAGTTTGAAGCCTGTTTCTTGGGTCTTCTCTCCTTGGTTGAGTGTGCTTCCTTGTGGCTTTTCATTGGATGAAGCTTAGCAAGCTCTTATCAATTTTGATCCTCATTATTAATAACGGTCCTCACTGGGGGCATTACTTCCATATAACGCATGATCCCTGGGCCGTTACTTATTGAAGAGTCCTAAAGTTTGAGGCCTTTGTTCTAAAGCTTATCCTCTTGCTTATCCGTTGAATATAACGGTCTGTCGTGCAGCCGTTATTTATTCCAATGCGTCTAGTCTTGGCCGTTACTTTCCTTCGAGAGTCCAACTTATTCGATCTTCTTCCTGTTGATCTTATCTCTTTTGAGATAAGGTTGAATGTAACGGACTTTCCTGGCGCGTTATTTTCATGTGGCGGTCTGTCGACCAGCCGTTACATCCAACAGAGAGTCCTGGCAGTTCAGGCCTTTTCTATGCTACTCCGTGGTCGAGATAAGAGTTTGAATTGTTGATTTCTCTTCCAAATCTGATCCTCAGAACCTTCTGTTTGTTTCTATGGACTCTTGGTGATATTATCTTCAAGGATTTGCTAAGAGTTATCCTTTTATCTTGCTGGATTATCCTCTGGTCGACCGGAGAGTTTGAGGGTCTATAAACAGCACCCTTAACTTCATGGCCCGAGGGAGGAAGATCTGGAGTTCGCGTCGAACTGCTGCCGCATTCTGGAGTCACATCTGAGCAAGGAGAATTGTCTTTCACGTTCATCTGCTTCGCGATGAAGGGAGTATTCGTTCCATTGGTTTTCAAAGTTCATCATTACATATTATGTTTTTCCTCATCTCCTTTTCATCAAAAGCATTGTCCCTCTTCTTTTTCCACGTCTCCCTGGTTTTTCATCATCTAAACATCCTCCTATCTTTTTAAAACGCCCAGAGGGGTTAAAAAACCAAAACCTCCCCGGTACTTTCCTTTCCTTTTGCATGCTATTGAGTTTATTGAAGAATTGATGCTATATTGTTTAAAGGGCTAATCTGGGTCTGTTTTCTTGTGTTTTCATGTTCTTTGGCAGGTTTACAGGTTCACCACACGAGGCCCAAGTCTTCTGGCCGGCTGGAAGAGTTGGAGTTAAAAGAATTCACAAGCTATTACTGCAGGTTATTTGACGGTCTTGTTCAGGCGCGTCAGATTCATATAGCGGTTCATCGAGAGACCGTCACTTCCCAGTGACGCGTGGGCTTTTGGCCGTTACATTCCGTTGATCTACAGATTTCCTTGATTTTCTCTCTCCCGTGGGTGGGTGCTTCATCCACCTATTTCCAAGGTATTTTCAAGTCTTTGGCTTGTTTTTACTTTGGTGGCGATCACGTTCTTTCTTGGTATTGGGCATTAGTTTTCTCTTCTATCTCATATCTCTTATTCTCTTTCCTTGCTCCACCCTTGCGGTGTGTTTTTATTTGCTTTTGCTCCACGCCCCGGCGTGTGTTTTTCTTTATTTCCTTAGTTCAGTTTGATGATTGAGATAGCATGCCCATGCTAGAGCTTGTTCTGGTTGCCTAGGTTCATGGTTCGCATGTCCTTGGGTTGATTGAGATCTTTGATTTTTGCCTATCATCTTTATTGCACATAGAACAAAAAGAAGAAGAGAAGCAAAACAAATCAACAGATAATTTTTTGGCGATCACGGTGGGACAACTTGTGCCAATCGTGTCTTGATCTCTGTTTAAACCTGCCATCATTCCCTTGTTTGATTGTCCTCGGATCTCCTTCTTACTTCATCTTATTTCTGGTTTTCTGGGTGTTCTGACGGCCCTCTGTCCCTGCGTTACTCCACTCTGACGCAGGGGCGTTGGACCGTTATACGCCTGATCCTGTGTGCGGGCTTTTCACGGATTTCTCTTTTATTTTTGGTTGTTTTTGGCTCTCTGGCTCATCCGACGGTCCTGGTGCTCTGCGTTATATTACTTCTGGCGGTCTGGCCTTCGACCGTTATTATCTTCTGACGCAGGGTCTATAGACCGTTATACTCCAGATAGGTACGCATCCCGAGGTGCATTACTTTCCGCAGTTTCTGCTGTGATTTCCTTGCTTGGGTGATATCTGACTTCCTCCCTGATTGTTCTACATATTTACATCATTGCGTGCATAATTGTTTGCTAGATTCTAGGCTAGATTTTGCATGCACTCCGGTGCACATAGGTTCATTCATACTTTCATACATTAGATTGCATTTTCCTACCTTGGTGTGCGGACCTCTCGTCTCCATATTCCTTGGGGCCGACTAGGAAATCACACTAGGGACCTCCATAAGTCCCCGCGAGCCGTGGATTCCCACACGGACGCCGGGCCGGTTGTACCTTTTCCACCCCGTGTCTAGGGTTGCATAAGTGAAGGAGTGGTCACACTTAGAGTCAAACCAAGCTTTACATCCATCTCCCGTCAGGAACCTATTGTTGAGAGCTCATATTAATCCATCCACTAAAGTTCCGAAGGAGAAATCATAAGAATCTTGAAGCATCATATTAAACAACTTGGTTGACCTTGAGTGTCTTCATCTCTTGCTACTTACATCTTTGTGATAAATCATCTAAGTTTGGTTGCTCGTTCTGTGTTTGTGTTGTGTTGTTTGCATCTTGTCAAGGTTGTTCGTTGCATGTGGAGTTATTTTCGTCAGTTGGAAGCACCTCCTAGGGTCGACTCATTCTCCAAGTGCTACTCAAATCCGCTCTTCGAATCCACCATGACTTCTTTCAATCCTCCAAGAGGATTCTCTTCCTCAAGGGCTTCTTGAAAACCCTACTAGGGTTACCTCATTCTCTTCTGGAGAGGGGACGGCCCCTCTTCCGTCCTCTACCTCCATGGAAGGCGGTCAGGCTACCCTTCCTTCTCTACTCCTTCTGCGGGCTCCATTCTCCAGATGATGGCCCAATTAGATCCGACCCAACTCCAAACTATCTATCAGGCCATGTAGGGATCCAATATCTCCCCTCCCACGATTATGCAGGGTCAATCCAATCCTCTCATCCAGCCCACTCCAATTAATCTCACTCCGGTCCAACCCCGGACCATCACATTCACCGGCATGGAGACGGGCCAATCTTCCGCTTCGGCCCAGCAATCTTTTGACAAAGGGAAGTATCCTATCCCTTCTTTCACTCAGATGGATCATCACTTGTCTAGCCCACTTGTTCCACAAGTCCTGCTGGGTCCCTCCGATTTTCTGCATCCTCAGTCAGGGGTGGTCCAAGCCCACTCCAATCTGGGTCAATCTCAGGCCCAATATCCTTCTTATGGACCCCCTACGTCGGCCGCTTATCCTTCGGCTCCTTCTTATGGGCTCCCACCTCCTACTACAATTCACCCCTCTGCTCCTCAACTTCAAGCATCATCTCTTGCTACCCCTGCTCCATCCAGAGAGCAGGAATTACTTGATAAATGGGCCACCATGCAACAACAACTCGATTTCCTCCAGAAACGGGTTGGCCCACAATCCTTGGCAGATGTTCCTGTCCCAAGCTTCCAGAACATCTGGTTCTCTCCCCAGTCCGAGCTCCCCAATTATAGAAAATATGACGGGAACGACAATCCCTTTATTCACGTGAGGGATTTCTTATATGAATCGGCCCAATTCCAATATGATGATCGTCTTATGGCGTATTTATTCTGCCGATCATTGGATGGTGTTGCACTGGAATGGTTTTATTCTCTGCCATTGGAAGAAGCTGAGAGCTTTAAGGTAGTAAAAGATAAGTTTATTCAGCGATTTCAAGACCGGGTCGGCCCGAAATATTCTTTTACAGATCTGGTGGCCGAAAAGATGAAAACAGATGAGGAGTTTGCCACTTATGCAGATAGGTGGAGGCAGATGGCCGCTAGAGTGCCCGGCCATATTCCGGAGGAAGAGAAGGTCAAGCTACTTATTTCAAATGCTACTCCAACCTTCCGAAACATCCTGGCAATGAACGACATAGCCAACATGCACCAACTATATAGCCGGGCGTGCTTTATTTAGACTCAGTTCAAGGATTCCCCTATCCATTCTCTGTTCGAAAACCAAAAGCCGAAGTACCATGAGAAGCCACAAGGGCCGGTTACAGAAGGGGTCCAAACGAATGAGCAGGTTCAAGCCGTTGCTTTTCCATTCCAAAATGCACCTTTCCGCTTCCCTCAAAACCCCCGCACTCCACAAAATCCCGCTCCACAGAACTTCCAAATCACTTCGCAAAACCCTCCGCCCACCTTCACCATCCCACAAAACACCTTTGCCGCACCACAGCAACCACCACCACC
Organism: Amorphophallus konjac; assembly: GCA_022559845.1. Taxonomy (NCBI): domain Eukaryota; kingdom Viridiplantae; phylum Streptophyta; class Magnoliopsida; order Alismatales; family Araceae; genus Amorphophallus; species Amorphophallus konjac. The sequence continues at coordinate 55,187,990 of CM040118.1, forward strand.
CCCGCAATACCACAACGTTCCTCCACCCAACGGCTATAACAACAGTTCAAACAACAAGCGCCCGGCTCCAAAGAGGGCACAATATCCTCCACTGCCAGAAACCCTCACGGATATTTTCTCGGCTCTTATGTCGGTTAATGCTATACAGCTTCCTCCGAAACGGCCCAACTGGAATCCGACCGTTGATCAGACAAAGTATTGTATGTTCCACAGGCAACCGGGACATACCATTGAAGGATGTTTTCAATTCCGGGACCTAGTATATGATCTTCATGAAGGACAGAGGATAGATTGGGCCGAAATGCACAGGGCCATTGTTGAGATTAAAGAAAAGAGAAGGCAACCGTAGAGGCAGCAAGTGCAGCAGCATCAAGCACCGCAGCCGCAGCAGCCGCCACAACAGCAGTAACCACAGCAGGTTCAGGATCTAGGGATCCATCAAAATCCGATGCCAAACCATCCGCCCGCTCCACAACCTCAGCCGCCAGCGCCGGCGCAAGTCAATGTAGTCCAACCCCCGGCTCCTAACACCGAGTGGTCTTTTGATGATGATGGTACTGCACCACAAGTAATGGCCCTCCACCATAACCACCGCAACCCCCTCACTCCTTCATTTATCCTCCCTACACACCCAACACCCTCTCCGCTTGTCCTTCCATTCACACCCGCACCAGCAAATCCACCACCACCCACAGCGCCATCATATCCACCATTAGTTACCCCCGCTACGATCATAACCATCCCCTCATCCAATCCTCCGCGCGTCACCCTACCTACACTTGTCCTCCCACCATCCGCACCATCCCCCATCATCACCCCACCTTCCGCGCATCCCACACCACTCATCCAGCCACCATCTCTTGTTAACCCCAACATTACCTACCACCAAATCACCTCTCCTACGCAGTCTATTCCACTCATCCACTCTACCGGGCCAATAATATCATCTTCCGATGCCGCGGCAAATTGCGCCTTAAGAAGTGGGAAATTGTTCCATCGGAACTACCCTACTACCTCCAATCCCCAGTCTTCCTAGCCAACAGCCGAGCAAGAAGAAGCAGAACCTCTACCAGGAACTCTGTATGACTTGCTACATCATCTGGACCGAGTGCCCGCCAAAATATCAGTTCTGGAGCTTATCAAGAGGTCCACCCTTCATCAAGATGCTCTAAGGGATTTCTTACAAAAGGTGATGGTTAACGAGAACATGGCAGTTGACAGCTTACCAACAGCACTAGCAACTATTTCTAAAGGGCCGGCAATTACATTCTCGGAATCGAGCTAGCACCTCCAGAAGCTCGGCAAATGCCGCTCTGCATTACAATTGTTCTGAATAAGGTCAACATTGAGGCAGCACTGGTTGACACATGGGCTTCAATTAATGTATGCCCGCTCAGTACTCTCCGAGCTTGCAATATATCTGAAGAGTTGCTACGACCTACCCCCACCACTATAGCAGCATATGACAACTCGAGGAGAGCATGCCACGGGGTAGTTGTGGACGTCAAAAAAATGATGATGATCATATAGCATGCACATCTTAGCACTCAAGAGTGAGTCAAAGACGGGAAGGCTGAATAAACCCTATGCTTCCTCCAAGAAGGATGAATACCTGCCCAGTGCTGTGCCACCCAACAAAGAAGCCCCTCGTGCTGAAGAGATGGCCCCCGCTCTCCAGTCGGCATTCCCAAAGGCCGAATCAAAAGAAACTCAAGAATTCGAAAACATGTCTGGCATGCGTCGGAGATCACTCAAAGCTCAGAATCGGGATTCAGAGGCCCCGAACTAAACACCCCGGAGGTGGTGCATTACAGCTAAAGCAGCACGGGAGGACAAGCATCCGTCTGAATAGCTGCGAAGCCAAGATAAATTCTAAACCGGCGTAGCCTGCACTTAAACCGGCGTGCCCTTGCTTGGCCTTAAACTGGCGCGCCCCTCCATCAAGCTTTAATCCGGCGCGCCCTTGCTTGGCCTTAAACCGGCGCGCCCCCTTGCTTATGCTTATTCTGGCGCGCCCCTTGCTTATGCTAATCCAGCATGCCCTTTTCTATGTTGTTAATCCGGCGCGCTCAACACCACGCCGGTTTAACTCAAATAACATCCCATCCGCCAGTCGATACTCTATTTTTACAGTAGCCTGGTGCCTAGAGGGCATTCAATGCTCTGAAGCTCTGTCTCCATGGGCATTCAATGCTCTGGAGCCCTGTCTCCACCTCCGTTCGAAAGCGCAGCTGCATCGACGGTGAAGACAAGCATCGATGGGGGGAGTAGCAGTAGCAAACATCCCTTCCTTGGATAATTGCCAGTGTACTGCGCAAATCAACGGACGACACCATGGCATGTCAACTCCGGATGCCTCAACGAACGAGGAGGAAGATGGCGGGAGTTCCTTCCGTCCGAGCGAAGAAAGGGCAACCGGCTATATATACTCTGCATGTTCGACAGAGAGAGGAGGATGGGCGATTGAAGAGAGAAAAGCTGGAACCCCCGAGGGGCGATTGAAAAAGAGAAGAGAGGGCCACCCGAAGAGAAGAAGAAGCTTGGTCCCCCGGCACCGGCAAGGTGAAGAAGGAAGAGAGAAAAGAGTGAGGGTGAGAGGTGAGTCGGAGGGAAAAGAGCATGTGCTCTCTTCCCCTCCTCCGTCAATGTATTCTCTCCCCCTTTTGCAATGTATTTCGTTCTTTTTTTTCTCCAGATGAACCCCCCCCTCTGCATTAGAACCTTCCCCCGTTTGTGTGGATGAATAAAAAGAAAAGTCCTCTTGCAAGCGCGATGTTCTTTGTTTAGCCTCTGCTCCCCTTTCTCTCGATTTTCTTATCATCCATGGACCTTGGAGACCTGCCTCTCCGTGGCACGGCCTTCAGAGGAACCCATTGAATGGATGAATATTCATGGCCTCTTATGGCATACACCTGTCCCGCCTACGAGATCATCACCCTGAGTTACTGGAACTCTTGAAGGCTTGTCCTCGAGTCTCCACCTGCACTTACGGGTTAATGGAGGCTTTACTCCGTGTTTTGAGGTTCGCCCCGAAGCAATCCATTTGGCGTTCCTCTATTCTCTCTGGCAAGCCTCTGTCCGGGGGAGATGCTGCCCAAATGTTGCCAAAGGAAGAACATGTAAGAACAGACAACAAACTAAGCCCCTGAACAGACTGAACTTTCTGAGTTCCTGCATAACAAACTCACCCCTGAACAAAATACTTGAATCCTCATGCTAATCCACCTTAATAAACAACTAAAACACTTAAACTCTCCTTCCACAAGCTTAATCCATCAATAAGATGAATAAATCAATCAACAGATTAATCTGCAAGTTGAAGAAACAAGAACAGAGCAAAAAGAATCAAACAGAGCGAAATAAAACATCGTAGAATCTATCCCGGCGTGCTCCTAATCCGGCGTGGGTTAATCCGGCGCGGTACCCCCCCGCGCCGGTTTAGCTTTACACTCAAAACCCCTTTCATTTTTTCTTGCCACTAACCGGCGCGCCCCTTGCATAGCCCATTAAACCGGCGCGCTACACTATTCCTCACCCTATTCCGGCGCCCCCTGGCCCTCCTCCTCCATTGGTCATTAACCGGCGCGCCCAAACTTTGCACCACCTATTCCGGCGTGCCCTTTTGGGCTTCCATTAACCGGCGCGCTCCCCTCTTTGCTTCCCTTAAACCGGCGTGCCTAAAAGGGAGAAAATGATTAATCAAATGAGAGAAGAGACTTAAAGCTAATGAATAAAACTAATAAAAAGTTTCCCCATTCCATAATCTAAATTTTGTTCCGGGGGCGCTGTTGGCTGAGTTTTGGCTTTACACTTAACAACCCGCGCAGGTCGATCCGCGTGCGAGGGCGCATGTTGCCGAGTTTTGGCTTTACACTTAACAACCCGCTCCCCCGGACTGAGTGCGAAGAGAAACTCAATGATGCCTTGTGGTATCGGACGTGGACCTCGGGACTCCCGACATGGTCATGATCCCTGCACCTCTTGGGCCGATAGTTCATCAGCTTGACCCACTTCTTCCGGGATCCGATCTCGCACCCACATGAAATGTGCCGTACCTACGGTAGATATCTGAATGTCTTTATTGTTACCTTCGATGCTTCGAATATGGACTTTCGTCCGAATGCTGAATGGTCTGTTAGTGACCGACATGCATATACTGGGATCTGATCCCGCATTTGTATTAAACTTGCCGTACTCACGGTAGGTACTTGTACGATTTGTCACCGTCTCTTATGCTACAAACACGGACCTTTGTCCGAACATAAAGGGGTCCATGAGTGACCGACAAAATCTGAATGGGACGAGAAGGATCTCGTCATCCCCGGACCCTATACATGGCAATATCAATAAGGCCTATGTGGGCCATGCTTAGACCTCGGGTCTGCCCCGATCATGGTCATTGCTTGACCCATATCCTCGGCCTATAGCCCGCTCTCTTCGAACGCATATTGGTTCTCAGATCTTGTCCCAGGACATCCTCCCGTTGCCCCCTTGGCACCGGAAATATTAATGATGCCCATACGAACCTGACTTCGACTGCGGGGGGCCCACCGCAGTATGGTCGTAGCTTGGTCTTGCACCGGGCAAACAAACCTATCGGTTTCCGACCGCTCTAACCGGGATTCAACCGAATATCTCCTATCGCCTTAAACAATAAACTCACCGTACCCCAGCATACATATGCTCCGGTTTTCCCCGTGATGATCACGATTCTCTGAAGCCGGACGCTCGTCCGAATACTAAAATGGTCCCTTGAGTGACCGACATATTTCGAATGCTTGTTTCCCTAGACATAGGGCTTTCCGACTGATTCGAGACCGCTATCGGCTTGTTTCTCTCGATATAGTTTCCTGGCCATGAGGCCCTTTTTCCCGGCGATTAATCAAGGGTGTTCCCCTCTCCGAGGGGATGTAAATGACGCCGTGACCTTTATGGCGTGGCGGGTTCTAGTCCCGATACGAACCACACAATCGTCTGATTAGTCAGATTGAGGGCATAATAAATCGTCACTTTGTGACTGGCACGCCCACGCACTTAATAAACGCCAATAAACAAATAAACAACGATTTTATTAAATAAAAAGTGCGTCCACAGTAGTCACTATTCAAGCGGAGCTCGGGCCCCTTACTATGCCCGTGGAGTTCTATGTGCTGGACATTGACCCCATGTTTAAGGCGATCTTGGGTCGTCCATGGATTGATACGCTCGGTGCCGTACCCTCCACCGCACATCAGTGCGTCAAATTCCCTTTCCAAGGGAGGGTCGTCAAAGTCAAGAGCTTGTCCACGGTTCAATCGGTTAAGGCCATTTCAGAACAGATTCTTCCTACACTTTGGCCAAGCAGTCGACCCGTCATATCAGTGCTGGATTTGAACTTCCCTTGGGCTTATACACCTCCTAGGCCCATCACTACTCTAGTTAACATCAAGATGAAGCCCCAGATCTGAGACTCAAAAGGCTGGAACATTATACTGAAACTGGGCTACCAACCGGGGAGAGGCCTCGGTGCACAATCACAAGGAATGACCAAGCCCATACCCAAGGGAAGAAAGATGGACAGGAGAGGTTTTGGCTATCGAGAAACCGCATTATCTATGATGGGCGATTCTGGGCCACTCACCTGGGACTACCGTCAACACTTTGTTCGAGGGCCTCTCCAGCCCGGCACATTAGCTTTGTAGCCAGCTCCGTCAGAGAGAAATACAGTATGTCCGATTGCCAGTCCACCGCCAGCACTGAAGAGGCCAGAAGATGATAGGCTTGATTATGGTCAAGCCCTTCAGGGGTTGTTTCATGAAGAAGACTACCATAAGAAGCAAGAGGTTCGGCTCATGCAATGGAGGCCGAAGAAGCGGCCAGTCGATGATCCACGGGAGGAGGGATGCTCGCCGATTGTCTTTTCTTGGTCTCCCTCCCGCTTTCAATCTCTCCTCCAGCAATGGAATTTCTTACCCCGTCTTCCTCCTATCATGGTAAATCCATCCTTCGTTGATCCGCTCGAGATTCTATTTGTTCCTTGTGCTTGCAAGCATTGCCCGCCCATTGATCTATCCACTCTATTCACTCCTCCTCCTCCCAACGCCCAACTCCACGAGATGTGGTTCTCATCTTCCGATCCCTTCTTTGACTGCATCTTCCCCGAGCTATTCCCTATGCAGCTCCCGCCTCCTCCATCTTGCTGTGTAGTCTCTGCTGACCTCCAAAAAAAAACATCAAATTCAAAACAGAGATTTCAGTGGAGGATTATGCTACCCTGTCTCCATCCTCAATCCAGGGGCACGAGTCCCCTGCTCCTTCCTTTTCACTAGGTCTCCTTTCTCCTAGGTTAGGATTAGGGTCTATCGAGTCTAGGGAAGTAGAATTAGTTAGGTCTAAAGAAGTCGGGTCTTGTTCTAGGTCATCCAACCCTTCCTCCTCTGAGCCGCGCCCACTGGCGCATCCTCCCAAATCTGTTCCTGATAGGTTCTTGCAAGACCTAGCTCAGCGTTGTCATGCCCTTTTGAAATGTCCAGAATTTGTTGCTACGACAATTATAATTGAAGAGGAAGAAGAAATAGAAGGGGTGTGGAGCGATGACGGACTCGGCGTCTATGAAATTCTGGATGAAAAAGATCCGGTTAATGAGGACAGCGACGTAGATGACAATGCTTATCTGTACACGCAAGGACTTAAGAAATTCGACGAGCCGTTGTCAGCAGTGGATGAACCTACGAAAGAAATCAATCTGGGAACTGAAGAAGACCCCAGGCCCATCATTATTGCTGCTAATCTCCCTCCACCAGTAGAAGAAGATTTGATCAAGGTTCTAAGGGAGTATAGCGATTCCTTCGCCTGGTCTTATGAGGACATGCCAGGTCTTGACCCCTCTTTAGTGGAACATCGACTCGTGTTAAAATCAGGGGCAACACCTGTGAAACAACGGTCAAGAAGATTTCACCCCCACATGGCCTTAAGGATTAAAGAAGAAGTTGACAAGTTATATAAGGCCAGATTCATTAGAGTTGTCCTATATCCTCAGTGGGTGGCAAACATAGTCCCTGTCATCAAGAAGGATGGCAAGGTGCGTATTTGCATCAATTTTAGGGATCTCAATAAAGCATGTCCCAAGGATGATTTCCCGCTGCCTCACATTGATGTCTTGGTCGATAGTACCATCGGGTACGAATCATTGTCATTTATGGATGGTTACTCAGGATACAATCAAATCCGTCTCGCTCCAGAAGATCAAGAGAAAGCCTCCTTCACCACACCCTAGGGCACATATTGTTATGTGGTTATGCCGTTCGGTCTGAAGAATGCAGGTGCCACCTATCAAAGGGCGATGATGGCCATCTTCCATGGCATGATGCATATCTATATGGAAGCTTACGTGGATGACATTTTGGTGAAGTCAAGAACCAAAGAAGAACACCCCTCTATTCTGGCTAAGGTGCTGCAAAGAGCCGGGGAGTACAAGCTTAAGATGAATCCGAAGAAGTGTGTATTCGGAGTCTCTTCAGGGAAGCTGTTAGGTTTCATAGTGAGCAAACGGGGGATCCAGATTGATCCTAACGAAGCACAGGCCGTCATGGACATGCCTCCGCCTAAGAATATTACGGAACTTCGAGGATTGATCGGTCGATTGTAATTCATTAGAAGATTCATATCCCAACATTCTCAAAGGTGCCGTCCATTTTATGAATTGCTTAAGACATGAGTTAAGTTTGAATGGAATGAAGATTGTCAAAAGGCCTACGAGGACTTAAAGGAATATCTATCCAATCTCCCGATTTTGTAACCTCCTATCCCTGGGAAACCTCTAATCCTATACATCTCGATTATCCAAGACTCCCTAGGGGAGGTATTAGCACAAGTAGACGATGAAGGGAAAGAGTGGGCTGCTTATTACCTCTCTCGGTTGTTTAACCCAGCTGAGTCCAGATACACCGCAATGGAGAAGACTTGTGCCGCCGTGGGTAGCTCAAAAGCTTAAACACTATTTCCTTACCCACCCAGTTAGGTTGATCTCTAGAATGGACCCGATTCGCTATCTCTTAGAAAAGCCCATCCTTTCTAGTAGGTTAGCTCGCTGGCAGAGCTTCCTCTCTTAATTCGAGATCACATTTGTCGTTCAGAAGGCGATGAAAGGATACGCCATTGCTGAGCATCTTGCCCATCTTCCTATTCCTCACACTGATTCTATTCAGGAAGATTTCCCTGATGAGCATCTCTCAGTTCTCTCTCACCATCCCTTCTGGTCTCTGCACTTCGATGGTGCACTCAATTCTCAAGGCCGAGGGATCGGCGCTGTTCTGCTTACTCCCGAAGGAATAACTATTCCCTTTGCTTATGAACTTCGATTTCCTGCTACCAACAACATCGCTGAGTACGAGGCTCTCCTGGCTGGATTAAAGCACGCCTATCTCCTAGGCGCGCGGTACTTGAATATCATAGGAGACTCTCAGCTCGTCCTGCGGCAAGTTTTGTCTACTTACCGCACTCGTGACCCCAAGCTCAAGCCTTATCAAGATTTGGTCACGCTCCTGGCTAGGCAATTCTGTAAGCTGATCTATATCCATACTCCTCATTCTCAAAACATTCTAGCCGATACTCTAGCATCTCTTACTTCCTCTCTATCTTTTCCTCTCAGTCGGAACACTGAGACTGTCGTCGTTTAGAGATTGGACGTACCCTCTCTTCAGGACCCTTGGTTCATCAACCTTAGGAAGGCTGTAGAGGCGAGGGCTGAGAAGGAAGATCTCAAGGAAGTATCTCTAATGGAGTTAGAAGAGATTCTGGATGAAAAAGAATTTCCTTGGTATCACAAAATCGCGTTGTTTTGCAAAGAAGGATCGTTCCCAGAAGGGGCAAACGCTGAGCAGCGCAAGTCAATAAGGAGAGCCGCCTCAAGGTATACTATTGTCGCAGGAGAACTGTGCAGGCGCGCTACTAATGGAATGCTCATGAGATGCTTGGATGATAATGAGGCTTGGAAAGTGGCTGAAGCAGCCCATTCTAGTGAGTGTGGAGGTCATGTCAATGGCCAGGCTTTAGCAAAGAAAATCCTTAGGCAGGGCTACTACTGGCCCACTCTAGAGGAAGATTGCTCCCTCTATGTCCGGAGGTGTCTTATGTTCCAACTCCATGCTGATAAAATCTATGCTCCAGCTTCATCTCTCCACCCTCTCTCTGCTCCTTGGCCATTCTCTGTGTGGGCTTTCGATGTTGTCGGCCCACTTGGTGATCCTAATTCTCAGACCAAGTAGAAATCCTTTATCCTTACCGCCACTGAGTACTTCACTAAATGGGCCGAAGCCGAGGCGTACGCAGAGATCAAAGCTTCAACGGTGTGCCGCTTTATCATGAAGAATATCATCTCACGGTTCGGAGTACCAAGCAGCATCATCACCGATAACGGACCCCAGTTTGTATCTCAAGAGCTCAAGGACCTATGTAAGAAGTTCAATATTGCATTGCATCATTCATCTCCATATTATCCACAAGGCAACGGTCAAGCCGAGGCCACTAATAAAACCCTTCTTAAAATCATCAAGAAAACATGCGAATCTCATAAGTTTTCCGATTGGCTAGAAAAATTAGTGGAAGCTCTGTGGGCTTACCGCACCTCCGTCCGTACTCCCATAGGACAAACTCCCTATGCTCTTACCTACGGGATGGAGGCGGTGCTCTCATATGAGATCTTGATCCCTTCCCTTAGAGTGCAGCTCGATAAAGAACTTAATCTCGATGAACGTCGAGAGGCGTTGCTGGTCCAGTTGGAACTCTTAGATGAGAAGAGGATGAACGCGGCCGATCACGTATCCGTTTATCAAAAGAGAGTTTCGCGTTATTTTCAAAAGAAGGTAATCAAACGTAAATTTCAAAAAGGTGATATGGTTTTGAAATGCAAATTCATTCGGTCTACGGGTCCTAGGTCTAAATTACAACCTAACTGGGAAGGGCCGTTCGTTGTAAAAGAAGCTTATCCAGGGAATGCTTATCATTTAGTAAATGCGGAAGGTGAGGAGCTCTCTCACCCGTGGAATGGGTTGTACCTTAAGCAGTTCTTTCCTTAGGGTCTAATCAGTGCCACCCCGGGCAACAAGATGTTCCTCCTATTTCTCTAAAAAAGGGTCCTGAGTAAAGGCAATCACACACTACACGACATCCCTGGTCAGGTTTTTCCCGCTTTAAAAGACACTGTTTCTCCTTGGCCATGCTTTGGGGGAAAGTCTACATCCCTGTCCGTTTCTTCCTTCGGCTAAATCCAGGGGCAAGAAGTAAATAAGGAGGTGGCAACTAATCCAGGCACCCTGACGAGAGGAGGTCTCAAATAGGGGCAGTCCGTTATGACCTAACACCACAAGCAAAAGAGCAAGGAAAAGAAAGCAAAGGATTAATCTCTACGACAAAAATCAAAAGTATCATCTCAAAGGTCTATTGAATATGATTCCAAAGCTCCAAAAGAGCAAGAAAGAAAAAGAAATCTAGGCATGACAAGAGTGGCAGTACAGTTCCCCGCGGGACGAATGAGCCCGGTCGCACGCATGCCTAGAGTGGACTAAGGTTCGATGACGGACACAAAGTCCCGGCACAACAGACTAAATTTCTAATGGGTTGTCTGGAGAGGAACTCAAGTCCTAAAAACTTCTAAGTCTGGCCTAAGCTTACCCCCGTGTTCTATTTTTCTTTTTCAAGATTGAAACTAGTACCCTGGGTATGGCCCTGGAAGAAACATCGTCATGAAAAATCTGGGCCTTGGTCAGAGGTTGTCACCTCATTGCACGCCAACCTCGGGACTCTCAATGCGAAGCGGAGGGCTCACGTTGCCAAGGGAAAGCACTGGTTTTCAAAATAAAAAAAAACAACATATATTTCAAAAATCAAAAAAACATCATATATATTTCAAAATCCAAAAATAACATATATTTCAAAAATCCAAAAACATCATATATATTTCAAAAATCTAAAAAAACCACATATTTCAAAAATCCAAAAACATCAAATATTTCCAAAACACACAAAAAAAAATTCGAATATATTTTCCAAAATCCAAAAATACCATCATATGCATCACATGCATCGCATTATTTCTATTATATTTTTTTCCCGCCTATTTAATAAGGCTCCACCCCTTGACCAAATATCAAGAAACGGTCATTATCTAACTCGCCTCGAGGCAAGGGGTTGAGTCTAAGAACAGATCTAACTTGCTCCATGTTTAAGTATGTGCAGAACGCAGGACCAAGAACAAAGCTGAAATCTCACAACCATGCAGGTTCAAAGCTGTGACGCGCCAGGTGCAGGCCGTCACATTTGTTTAACGGTCCGTGCTAGCCCGCTACATCTCTTCAGGCCTTCACTTTGACCCTCTCAGCAGCTCTCTCTCTAACGGCCTGGGGCACAACCGTTACTACTCCTAACGGTCCATCGTTGGACCGTTACTTCCTTCAGAGGATTTAGTTCTCAAAGCATACACTATAACGGCCTATATCCCCACCGTTATCTCTTGTAATGGCCCTGCTCGGATCCGTTACTTTCTCCAGAAGCTCTGTTCTGCTGGTCATGCTAGCCGATCAATCCACGAAATGCACATCCATTCAACTGAGGCAATCCCATCTTATTCAAGTGAACTTAATGAAACATGAGATTGATAAAAATTCCAACTCTGATTGTCAAATCACATCATTCATAAAAGAAAATCAAATTACATTCAGTTTCTTATCCGCAAGGGGGCGGATCTTCCTTAGCTCTTTCACGTAGTCACGACGTGCTTTGTCGTTCTCTTCAACTTCCTCTTGCCACGGATGCACCTTGCTGATCTCCCACATGGTCAGCGCGTTCCGTACTGCTCTCTCATCGTCCTCGGTCCCCATCTTCCTAGGTAGAAGGGGAGGGTAGTGTGATAGTGCAGGAGCTTCAATCCGAGGTAGCCCGATCTGAAGATGGCACCGGTGTGGGTTGTAGATCGCCATGGTAGTATTTCCCACTAGCTGGAGGTCCAGGCTTTGATGCCGCGGCATTCTAAGAAGAGCGCTCCGAAGGATCCTTGGTCGCATGATGAATTTCTCCGTTGGCAGGGTGTTGAAGAAGAGGCGCCATTCGTCCTGTGTTTTCTTATCCACCGTCTTGCACTCAACCTGAGAAGAAAACCCAGATGCCCCTCCAATGAAGAAGAGAGGGTGGCTCCCGAAGATCCGGCTAGTAGAACTAATATCTTCCTTTGGTTGGAATTTGATTCTCACTCCCATCCAACACTCAAGGAGTATCATGGAGCCGAATAAAGGTCCTCCTAAGCAAGCCGAGCTGAGTCCTTCATAGAGGTATGAGAGGATCGCTTGAGAGATAGACATTCCCCGCCACAACCCACTAATAATGCTGAGACTTTGGGTATCTAAAAGGTGGTCGGTTGTAGTGAAAAGGAAGACTCCACATAGGCAAACCGCCACCGCCTTGGCTATTGCTTCGTGTCTCTCCCACTTGTTTTTACAATGAGACACTATCCATTGGGCTAAAGGTATCAAGTGTATGTGGTGTGGGCTGATCATGGCCCTCACGTCCTTTGGATTATGGATAAAATCGCTCAAGATTAAGGACGGGTCGATAGGCTCAATCGTGTAGCAAACTCGGTCCTCATCCCCCACCTTAGTCTTAGGAAGGGCTAGATAGGTTTCTACCTCCTCCAATAGGACTGCTGCTTCGAAGGAAGGGAAGATGAAGGTATGTGTTTGTGGATGCCACAATTCTATGAGGGCTGAAATACTAGGCCAATATAATGTCAATTTCTGGAAATTCTTGCCTAAAACCAAGAGAGGTTGGAGGTGCCATGCTTTGAGAATTGAGGTAACCTCTAAAGGGAGTGCCTTTACCATGGGAGCCAGCCACTTCAGATTAGAATAACATCTTGGACCGGGGATGGGCTAAGAAAAGAAGAAGATCATGAGGAAGAAGATGAAGTGCAGGAATTTCTGAACTTGGTTAGGTCATGGAAGCTTACCACTCTTTGAGCATTGGAGCTTAGGTGCTTGGGAACTGAGGTCAGCCTTTGTAGCTCTCCGTACTCCTTTCTTGCAGCTTTGGGTCCGGTGTAGACTTTCTCCTCCATAGCTATCACCTCGAAGCTTCTCTTCATCTTATTTCCTGCCCTTAGGAGGGGTTTTTCAGCCTTCTAGCAGAGAATTCAGAAAGATATGATTTTGGCTAAGTTTCCAAGTTTTAAAGGTTTGGTTTCGGCTTTAAAGAGATAATATTCGGATTGGAAGGCTTTATCTTAAGTCTGGAAGGAGTCTAGAACGGATTTAAGGCTTCCTATCTCAGGTTTTGCCCCTTGCGGCTCAATCCATCTTGGAGTACAATTCGTTATCTAACGGTCTGTCGTTTCCTCTGACGCGTCAGACCTGGACCGTCACATTTTCTGTGGGTTTAATTTGATCAAACCTGTTCTGTCAAGCTTAACGGTCTAGCATTAGACCGTTATATTCTTGTGACACGTTCTATCTGAGCCGTTACATTCTCTGCTGATCAGTTTTGGCCTCTGCTTGGTCAATCATTCTCAACGGTCTTCTCATGACCGTTACACCCTCTGACGCGTACTATTCGGACCATTACATGAATTTGAACTGTTTCATTAGAGAATATGAACCGCTTAGTTTATGACGGTTTTTCCCTGGCCGTTACTTTATGTGACGCCCTCTAAGTAGACCGTTACAAACTTGCAAGTTTCTTGATGAATGAAATAGTCTATTTGATGTTTAAATGATTGCATTTTCTGCCATATCACATATTATTAATGCTTCTAACACGTATGAATGGTTATGCCTTGATTTATACTCATATCAATTATTGGCTAACCTCTTTCTCCTGAATGAAGTTATGAAAAACAACACGCTTTGCCGTTCGTGAGGCAGGTAAGTCAGGTATTGTATCTCTTTCCCTTAATCCATTAATGCATTACTATATGTTACCTATGATCTATTATCTCGAGAACCGGCTGATCATTCGTGTGTTCCAGGATCTGATGTTCCCCTTAAACAAAAATGATGATGATCTAAGTTCACATGTTTAATCGTTGGATAGGCTGTTAGGTTGGAAAAATTTGGGGACGATGGTTCTATCTTGCACGCCGTGGTTACAGATGGTGTCCTGACCCTGGTTTCTCCAGCTTAACAATATTATTCTCGAGTATCTTGATATTTCATCTTTCTTTGCATTCGTTTTAAACAAATGCAATATTATTCTCGAGTTTCTTGATATTTCATCTTGATATTCTTTGTCCTGACCCTGGTTTCTCCAGCTTAGCAATATTATTCTCGAGTATCTTGATATTTCATCTTTCTTTGCATTCGTTTTAAACAAAAATGATGATGATCTAAGTTCACATGTTTAATCGTTGGATAGGTCGTTAGGTTGGAAAAATTTGGGGACGATGGTTCTATCTTGCACGCCGTGGTTGTAGATGGTGTCCTGACCATGGTTTCTCCAGCTTAGTAATATTATTCTCGAGTATCTTGATATTTTATCTTTCTTTGCATTCGTTTTAAAGATTTCTTTTTCTTTAGCCCAGCATGCATCATACGCATCTTTTGAGCATTCATGTGCTTCATATGTTCAAGGTATCTCGATGTTGGTGAAGAGTTGTATTCTTGAGCTCGAATGAGGAGAATTATTCCACTCTGAATTAGAAGGTTTCCTTTGATCTCGTCGCTCGATTTGGTTGGCTGAAGATTCTTGTCTGGAGTTTAGTCAGTTCTCTTTCCTTTCCGTTGCCTCCGGCGGCTAGCCGTGTTTCCTTTCCTTAGTTGTTAGTTCCTCCAGACATGCATCCTTTGGTTGGCTTTTTCCTTGTGATCAGTTCGAAGTTTTCCGGAAAGTTCCTATCGCTTGTTGGTAAAGAACGGGTGTCGTTTACCTTAACGCCCACTTTTTCGCTTCACTCCGCTTCATTTCCGCTTTATCTCCATGTTCCATTTCATTTCCGCTTCACCTCCACTCGCTCCCCTGCAAAGAGGGCATTAAGGAGGGGCATCTGTTGACACCCGTTTTATGACCAATAAGTTGGGTCATCTCCTTATTTTTCCATATGATGCTCCGAGTTGTTCACTCTTCATCGAGTCTCCTTCGTCGGTTTGAAGCCTGTTTCTTGGGTCTTCTCTCCTTGGTTGAGTGTGGTTCCTTGTGGCTTTTCATTGGATGAAACTTAGCAAGCTCTTATCAATTTTGATCCTCATTGTTAATAACAGTCCTCACTGGGGGCGTTACTTCCATATAACGCATGATCTTTGGGCCATTACTTATTGAAGAGTCCTAAAGTTTGAGGCCTTTGTTCTAAAGCTTATCCGTTGAATATAACGGTCTGTCGTGCAGCCGTTATTTATTCCAACGCGTCCAGTCTTGGCCGTTACTTTCCTTCGAGAGTCCAACTTATTTGATCTTCTTCTTGTTGATCTTATCTCTTTTAAGATAAGGTTGAATGTAACGGACTTTCCTTGGTGCGTTATTTTCATGTGGCGGTCTGTCGACCAGCCGTTACATCCAACAGAGAGTCCTGGCAGTTCAGGCCTTTTCTATGCTACTCCGTGGTCAAGATAAGAGTTTGAATTGTTGATTTCTCTTCCAAATATGATCCTCAGAATCTTCTGTTTGTTTCTATGGACTCTTGGTGATATTATCTTCAAGGATTTGCTAAGAGTTATCCTTTTATCTTGCTGGATTATCCTTTGCTCGACCGGAGAGTTTGAGGGTCTATAAATAGCGCCCTTAACTTCATGGCCCGAGGGAGGAAGATCTGGAGTTCGCGTCGAAGTGCTGCTGCATTCTGGAGTCACATCTGACTAAGGAGAATTGTCTTTCACGTTCATCTGCTTCGCGGTGAAGGAAGTATTCGTTCCATTGGTTTTCAAAGTTCATCATTACATATTGTGTTTTTCCTCATCTCCTTTTCATCAAAAGCATTGTCCCTCTTCTTTTTCCACGTTCTCCCTGATTTTTCATCATCTAAACATCCTCCTACCTTTTTAAAACGCCCAGAGGGGTTAAAAAACCAAAACCTCCCCGGTACTTTCCTTTCCTTTTGCATGCTATTGAGTTTATTGAAGAATTGATGCTATATTGTTTAAAGGGCTAATCTGGGTCTGTTTTCTTGTGTTTTCATGTTCTTTGGCAGGTTTACAAGTTCACCACACGAGGACCAAGTCTTCTGGCCGGCTGGAAGAGTTGGAGTTAAAAGAATTCACAAGCTATTACTGCAGGTTATTTGACGGTCTTGTTCAGGAGCGTCAGATTCGTATAGTGGTTCATCACCGTCACTTCCCAGTGACGCGTGGGCTTTCGGCCGTTACATTCCGTTGATCTGCAGATTTCCTTGATTTTCTCTCTCCCGTGGGCGGGTGCTTCATCCACCTACTTCCAAGGTATTTTCAAGTCTTTGGCTTGTTTTTACTTTGGTGGCGATCACGTTCTTTCTTGGTATTGGGCATTAATTTTATCTCTATCTCATATCTCTTATTCTCTTTCCTTGCTCCACCCTTGCGGTGTGTTTTTATTTGCTTTTGCTCCACGCCCCGACGTGTGTTTTTCTTTATTTCCTTAGTTCAGTTTGATGATTGAGACAGCATGCCCATGCTAGAGCTTGTTCTGGTTGCCTAGGTTCATGGTTCGCATGTCCTTGGGTTGATTGAGATCTTTGATTTTTGCCTATCATCTTTATTGCACATAGAATAAAAAAGAAGAAGAGAAGCAAAACAAATCAACAATGTGGAGACTCTTCAACTTTCTGGTTTGATATGTTAAAGATCCTATATGCCCTAGACACTTCAGAGTATCCTAAAAATATTCCAGGGGAGCTTTTAGCTTCAAACTTATCTAAATCTTTCTTGTCATTGTTATGAATAAAGCATTTAGCTCCAAAAATTCTGAAATGAAACAAGTTTGGTTTCTTACCTTTTAGAAGCTCATAGGGTGTTTTCTTGTGAATGGGTCTTACCATGGCCCTGTTGATTATGTAAGTTGCTATATTGGCCGTCTCTGCCCAAAACCTCCTTGGTAATTGACTTTCAATTAGTATGGTTCGGGCCATCTCCACAACAGTTCTATTTCTTCTCTCCACAATTCCATTCTGTTCAGGTGTCATGGGAGAAGAAAATCTGTGTGTTAGTCCCTCTCTTTCACAAAGATCAGCAAATATGGAGTTTTCAAACTCACCTCCATGGTCAGATTGAATAGAACAGATCTTGTGTTTTCCTTCTTGTTTGACCTTATTAAAAACCTGATTAAACTTTTGAAATGCATCACTTTTATTTGCTAAGAAAAAGATCCATGAATATCTAAAGAAGTCATCTATGATGACATAGCCAAACCTATTCCCATTAAGACTCTGAGTTCTAGTAGGATCGAAAAGGTCCATATGGAGAAGTTCCATTGGTCTAGAGGATAATAGCTCAGATCTTAGTTTGAAAGAATTCCTGGTCTGTTTGCCTAGAGCACAGGCATCACATGATTTTGAAATAGAATTGAATTTAATTCTAGGCATGCCTCTAACTAAATCATGCTTGACCAATTTATTTAAAGTAGTAAAGCTAGCATGGCCTAAACGTCTATGCCATTCAAAAGCATCATTTTCAGAATTGACAAATAAACAGATAATAGATTCAGATTCCTCATCTAAGTCTACCATGTAAACATTATTAATCCTGTTGGCTACAAATTTAACCACATCAGAATTTATTTCAAAGATTTTGCATGAATTATCATCAAACATAATCCTGTGACCCTTGTCACATAACTGACTAATGCTAATCAGGTTGTGTTGAAGACCTTCCACAAGTAGAACTTTTTCAATGGAGTTTGTGGAAGTCTTACCTACTGTGCCAACTCCAATTATCTTACCTTTGTTCTTTCCTCCAAACTTGACCAGACCCCCTACCTTCATCTCTATCTTGCTGAACTTGGATCAGTCTCCTGTCATGTGCCTGGAGCAGTCACTATCGAGGTACCACTTGTTGTCTTTAGCTGCCAGGCTGACCTACACAAACAAAATCAAGCAAAGTGATTTGGAACCCAAGATTTGCTTCAGCATGGATTTCTCTGGCACCTTTACTTCTGGTTTATTGAAATTAAGTCCAGCTGGTCTGGAGAAGTAAGCTCTATTCCATTCATTAGGCTTCCCATTCCTAGGAAATCTCCTGTGAGCTTGTTGATTAACAGATTTTTGAAGATGATAATTATTTCTCCAGTAGGTCCTGTTTGGACCCATCTGATTGTAGTAATTCCAGGTTTTCTTCTAATCCACTTGCTTGGTCCATTTACCATTTATGTTCTGATGAGTGGGCTTAGTGAAGTTCTTCACAAAATTCATTCCCATTTTAAATGGTTGACCAGCAGTGTTCTTTAAAGTTTCTTTCGAACATTGAGCTCCTTTACTGCTGTTTGAGCTGGATGGTGTGTCCAGCTTCTCTTTTCCCTTCTCTGGGCAGAAGGTGATGGTCTTGAATTGTAGGGGTCTCTTGTTAGTTGGGTCATAGCCTAGACCCTCCTTATTGAAGTTAACCCTTGTCCCTAGAATAGCATCCAGACTAGTTTTTCCCTGAACAAATCTTTCCAAAACTTTTTGTTTGTCTTCCAACTCTTTTTGCAGTGACTCAACATTTTTTAACAGTTCAGCATTCACTATCTTAACAGCTTCATATTTCTCTGAGTTCACTCTAATTTCATTCAGGCTTTCTTCAATTTTAGTTTTCAGTTCATTGAGCTGGGTGTGACTCTCCTGGTTTTCTCCCTTGAGCTTATCATTTTCTTTTCTTAGTAAGGTCATTTCTTCTAGTTGCTCTTTTAGTTTCTGATTTTCCTCACAGACCTGGGTTTGTTCTTCAACATTAGTGTTAAATTTTCTTTTGAGGACCCTATGCTCTTTACCGAGAGAATTAAACTTGTCTAACAATTCACCATAAGCATCTTCCCAGTCATCAATAGAGAAATTTTCAAAGACATTTATTACCTCCTCTTCGCTATTTGCCATAAGGCAAATTCCTTCTTCATACTCCTCTAAGGAAGTGTCTTCGGGATCTTCTTCCTCCTCGCTTCACGTGCAGACCATCGCCTGTGGCTTCTTCTTTTTATGCACCTTTGAGCTCTTCTTCTGAAAGTAGGGACCCTTCTTCTGGAGATCTGGGCATTCGCCTTTCATGTGTCCCTGTTTGTTACAATGAAAACAAGTCAGTCTCTTAGAATTTCTATCCTTATGATTGGTAGATTCAACATTCTTGTTAAAGGAGTATGGCTTCTTTCTCCTAAAGGTCTTCCCCTTTCTCCTTAAAAATTTACTGAACTATCGAGTGAGCATTGCCTGCTCCTTCTGGTCGAGATCGAAAAAACCATCGGACTCATCGCTACTGCTGCTGCTACTGCTACTTTTGTTGCGGGATGCCTTGAGAGCTACATTCTTACCCTTCCTGTCACTTCCTTCACCATCTCCTTTGAAATTCATCTCATAGGTCATGAGGGATACTATGAGTTCATTCACTATCAAGGTCGTCAGATCTTTTGACTCCTCTATCACTATGGCCTTAGTGTGCCATGCTGTGGATAAAGATCTAAGAATTTTCCTGACTATATCTGCCTCAGCTAGATCCTTCCCTAGCCCCTTAAGAGTGTTTGTGATCAAGGACAACCTGGCATACATTTCAGTAATATTCTTCTCTGCATTCATCCTAAACAATTCATACTTGGAGGTGTATAGATTTACCTTCGAGGCTTTCACTTGAGCTGTACCTTCGTAGATTAATTGCAGCTCATCCCGCATTCGCTTGGCAGTCCTGTAGGCAGATATGCGGGCATATTCCTCTGGGTGAACAGCACACTGGATGATGTTCAGCGCCGTCCAGTTGAGTGAAGATAGCTTGACATGATCATCCGTCCACGCGTCCTCGTTCAGTGGCAGATCATACGGCCCAACAGTAATTACCCTCCACAGCTTGTGGCTCTGTGCCCTGATAAACACTTCCATCCTGTTCTTCCAAAAGAGATAGTTATTACCATCAAAAAATGGAGGGCGACTAATGGATTGACCTTCAGGCATGAAGCTTCTAGGACCATTAGCATTTCCCTGACCGTTCGTCCACATGATGCAAACCTGCTCTGATACCAAATGTCAGCGCAACGAAGAGTGATATAGAAGGGGGGGATGAATATATCACTCCCGATTTAGAAAACTTCAGCGGAAAATCACTACTTCGAATTTCGACCCTTCAGATACAGCAAAATAATATAGCTAATGCGGTGAATAACTAAGACAGAATAAGAAGGTGCGATTGAAAAATACTGTCCACAGTCAAACACAATGCCAAGCAGATGGAGAGCACAACCGATAACAGCAAACCACAGAGGAGACAAGAAATTTTAAGGTGGTTCGATTGTAGTCCACAATCTACATCCACCCCTCACTCCAACTAGAGTGAGGATTCCACTAGCCACTGCTAGAAAACGGCATACTCAGTCTGTGAACAAGATGCTGCCACACAGCTTGAACAACCAAGGGAAACAAATCCCTCAACCAAACTCTGCTACCCACAGAGCTTGACACCTGGACCTGCAACCAGCAAGACCAGAATCGGAGATGGCTCTCCCTTCCTCCAACCCGGAGGGAACCTGCTAGTGACAGTCTGTCACTGACAAAACCAGAGATCACAGATCTCTCTTCCTCGGCAGCCCAGAGGGGAACTGGAGTAACACTCCCTTCCTTCAAACACTAGAGGGTAACAATTCGGAATCAGAAATGAAGAAATGAAAAACAGAAAGGAAAACAAGACCAACGATGAACGACAATCGTTTCTGAAAAACCAAAAACAAATGTAGCTTCCGAAGAAGCAAATCTTCACAGCACGATTTCTTCTATCTCTCAAGGACTTTTCTCTCAGTTCATATCTCTCAAGGACTTTTCTCTCAGTTCATATCTCTCAAATTCTTCTCTCTGTCTTTTCTCTGGAACGTGGAGGCTCTCTCTTTTCTTCTTCTGCTCAGGGATTCTTCACTTCAGCCTTCTTTTTTTCGTTCGCTTCTCCTGTTCGCAGAAGACACCTTTTATATGGCATCCGACCTGAATTCCAAGACTTCACACGAGTGGGTCTCGTTCCCTCCTTTTCCAGAGCATCCTCGGATCACGTGCTAGGCATCTTCCTCGATTCACGTGCCCAATCATTAACCTGAGTCACCTGCAGGTAGAGACAAAAGAAATGAATCGAATTAGTTAGTTCAGGCTTATAACAACGAGTGTATATACTTTAGAAGCAGCAAATGAATAAGTGTGTACAATGTGAGAATGTATACACTTGAGGGCCTTCAGCGTCCTCAGTGTATAGACTTGAAAACTGATGCATTACATAGCAGAGGGGGATGTGTAGACTTCTGGTAATGCATGAAGCAATCGAGTGTATAGACTTGCAACTAAGGGACTATACAGACTTGATGAATGAGTGCATGTGAAAGGTAGTGTACAGACTTGAGATGAACGCTGCATGAACGAGCCTAACCAATGTATAGACATTACAATGCTCATCCACTGAATAGACTTCACGATGCTCAGCCACTGTATAGACTTCACGATGCTCAGCCACTGTATAGACTTCACGATGCTCAATCCACTGTATAGACTTTAATGCAAAAGCTGAAGTTGAGCGAATGATGTATAGACTTACCCCTTGAAGATGTGAGCGAGACAGTGTATAGACTTGGCCCTTGAAAGATGTACAGACTTGAAGATTCGAAGCCCCACGATGTATAGACATTGTAAATGTGAACACGTGGACAATGTATACACTTGGCCCTTGAGGAATGTACAGACTCTGAACGATGAAGCAGGCTGTACAGACTTGTAACGCTTGAGGACCGATGTATAGACTTGGGAACCCTGAACCAGTGTATAGACTTGAAAGGCTTGAACACTGAGATGTGCAGACTTTGTGATGTATAGACTTAGGAGCATATGTCAAGGCTGTACAGACTTCAGGCTTTGAACGTGTGTGCTGTGAGCAATGTATAGACTTGGTGATCTTTAAAGCACAATGTGCAGAGTTTACCACTGTATAGACTTGAGGCTCCTAGAGGATGTACAGACTCTACCAATGTGCAGACTTTGCCTATATGCAGTGTGTAGACTTGATATCAATGAATGCGCTGGCTGTACAGACTTGCATAAGCGATGTATATACTTTACCAATGTGGAGACTTAGGGTGTAGCTAAAGCATCGAACGTAGGAAAAGGTTGGAATGTATGGACTTACGTTCGATCAGCAATGTATAGACTTCAACTAAGTAACATATAGTGCAATGTCTAGACTTTGAAGTGTAATGTAGGTAAAGACCCCAATGTATAGACTTCCAATGAATGCAACCGCTGTACATACTTGCTCAAACAGACCGATGTATAGACTTAGAATTTCAACAGAAGGATGTACAGACTTTGAATATGAAGTCAGGCAAACGGATGTACAGACTTGGCCAAAACAGCAATGAATAGACTTGAAACGCTAGAAGGCCACAGGACAGTGTATAGACTTGGAAGGTTATCCAATGTACAGACTTGGAAATGGCTGTATAGACTTGCAGAGCTTTCGCTAAGGCTGTATAAACTTGAAGCAATGTGAACGATGTATAGACTTTACCAATGTGCAGACTTTGAAGTGAAGACCAATGAATAGACTTCAAGTGAAGGCCAATGTACAGACTTTGAAGAACAAACGTTACACATATGCCATGAGTGTATAGACTTGTTCGATGAATGCATGAACAGTGAGTCAATGTATAGACTTCCAATGCCTTCGACAAATGCGATGTATAGACTTGCGAACTGGGGGGGGTCGACCCATCTGGAAGGGGGGTCGACCCACTACTGTCCAGACTATGCTGACAGAGTATGGACTTGAACAAGTAATGCATGTCTATATGACAACCACATGAACTGCACTGTCCTACATGAAGCATGAATTAATCTATTGATAGAAACTGATTGATTTATAGTGTGAGACATCATCAAAACCGTAAGGATGCAACATACTTCACCTAAGACGTGTTGAGATTCGCGTCAAAAGGAAAAGGGAACCTTGATCTGCGAAACCGGGCCTGCTTCTCCTAAGGCAAGAGTCGAGGTTCGCGTTAAACAGTGAATGGTAGTGCAGCATCATGGGTGTAGAAAAATAAAATAAAATAAAAAAGATCCCTAAGGGACGAAATAATAAGGCTGACAAAAGTTAATATTCTTAATGCTCTGATTAAGAAGTGTAGGGTTGAAAGGCACTTGTTCGGAATAGCAAATGGGGGATGCAATTATCTTTACTGTAGACTTCGCATTTCACTTGCACAAGTGCTACTGAATTTTGATTAGAATTCTTGATCATGTACCCTAATTTCTTACATAATGCTAGTATGTGTTAATGATTCTAAATTTTTAATCTTTAGCTGATTTTATGAAGGAAAGAACTTAATATGAAGGTATGAACTTTATAAACTCTTGTTGGTCCTTAATTTTTAATTATTTACATTGCTAAGGGACTAACAATGAGTAAGTTGGGGGGTGTTATAAGTGTGCATTTATATGAGTTAATTTATGATATTCACACTTTTTATGAGTTTTAATGTTAATAATTATGCACTTATCACACTTAATACCAATTTTTGATCAAAATGTTTAGTTTTATGAAATTATTATAATTTGAGCAATAAATATGTTATTTTACAGGCACTCGGCAAGAACTCCACAAGTCTGCACAAGAATGGGCCATGAAAAGAAAAAGAAATAAAAAGAAATAAAAAAAATCAAAATCAAAACATTAAATATTATGATATAGATTCATATATATTCACTTATATAATATATATACATATAATACATTCATTAGATATTCATAATATAAACATTCATAATATATCTATATATATATATATATATATTCACAATATATCTATATATAAGATATCTATATACATAGTATATATCTATCTATCTCATATTACTATACCCAATATGTATATAATATCTATACCCATATCACTGCACTCATATCTTATATATATATATCATAAACATATATACGTAACATGCAGGTGGCTTTGGCAGCCTTTCTCCAGCGGCTGAAGGCCTATCTTCACGTGGCTCATGGGAGCCCCCATGCATGCAAACGGTCGACAAGGCATGTTCACGCTGGCGATTATGGCATGCACGTGGATGCTGGCTCACGCGCACGCTGGCGAGTGCTGCGATCAACGCAGCAGCGGGTTGGCGTCTTCAGGTGCATGGTCGACGATGGATGGGCGCACGATGCAGCATGCGGCTTCACATTGGTTTTAATTCATGTTTTAATTCCAATAATATTGTTATTTTTAATTTTATTTAGTATAATCTCCCTCCATCTCTCTAATGTTCTTCCACCATTCTTTATCTTTCACCCTCTAAACTTCTTCTAAAGACGGTCAAGAGAAGCGGTTTCGATCCGGTCGAGTGTACGTAGCCGTTTCGATGACTCGTAAATCAAAGGCTCGAGGAGACGACGCCGTTATCATATCGCGGTCGCATCAACTGTCTCAACTTCATCTATTTTATTTCGTATTTAATTTTGTTGAATTAGATAGGTTTATTTCATGTCCTTTAAATTATGAAAAGCAAATCATTCATCTATTTTTTTTCTAAAGGAAAATCAAAGTTTTCAATCTCAACATTCCTCTCTGTGGATTGACCCGTGCTCACCAATGTATTACTATTAATTTGGATTATATTGTGAGTTCGGTATTTATTTTTGATTGATGGCCGCAGGTTTTAACGACGAACATTTCGGCCACGTCACCACCCACGAGCCCGAAAACTGGAAGGGTTAAAGGATGGTGTGGGGATACAAGAGATGCTGGAATAACTGTAGAGATAGCACAATAAACAACTAAAATAATAATGCAGGAAATTAAATAAATAACTAAACTGCTACAAGGTCCAAAGTGTCTCATGTCCAAATTAAGTACAGTCCACAGGAAGAAAAGTACAAGCACACGGGGTATACCCCGGCTCTGGCAACTGGCGATTAACCTCAGCTACTAGAACGGCAGTGAAACTCTGCTGCGCCTCGTGACGACCCCGCCTGAGCTGAAAACATAGGGGTGAGCCTCATTTCATTGGCCCAGTAGGGATACCTCGGACCCCCACCGCACAACGAGGAAAATGAGACAACAAGACGCGAACAACCGCGGAAAGGTAACACAACCTAGCAGGAGTACGGTAGAAGAATCAAGCAATAATAAATAAACGGAAAAAGCTCCCTACAACTATCCGTACCAAACCAACCGACCTCAAATCGGCTGAAAAATGAGTCCGTACCTGCCCGGAGACAGTAGCACCACCCACTAGAAGCAAATCTGGATGCGCCCCCTGACGTCTTACACCGCGCCTTAAGTGCCTCCCTACAACGCCCCAGGCGGAGATTGAGACACACAACAGTAACCAGTACAGTGAATAAGGACTAGCTGGGGTCGCGCTCATTAGCGCGGGTCCAACGCCCCCAACTAAGTGTGCACACAGACCATCCGCTCTAAGTCGGGTCCTCTAGCTAGTTTTCCCCACAGCCAGATTCAGGCTGTAAAGACGAGGGGCCCTACGGTAACCAGCCTAAAAACCGTCTCTCTCGGGTAAGTCGATCCACCACTCCCGGGCGGGTCAGCACACGCGTGCCGTAAGATGGCTACGACTAGTGGACGTGTCACCGGAGGTAAGACTCTAACTCACAGAAGTCACCAAACGTAGGGAAACAGAGTGGCGGTCCACTCATGACCGCCGCTCAGCATAGCGGTCCTCTTCGGACCACATGGCAGATAAAAATGGTCTCCTTGAGACCGCTATAGCGATCCAGGCAGTCCACCCATGATCGCAAGAAGAATGAACCACGAGGGACATAGCGGTCTATCTGTGACGCCTCGACGCGTAGACCCGGTCCAGTCGTGAAGACTCACATCGGATCCCGATCGAGACGTCACAATGGGACAACCCAAACGGTACAATATAGTTGAGAATTTCACATAACACTGAGATATTATTACAGCGGAAATAAAATTTCTCATATCATTCAGCTTACAGTCAAAGACTACATCCACATATATAGAAATTAAGATAACAATTTCACACACATTTTTTTTCTAACATAACCAATACAACTCATAACACAACTACCTAAGATAAAGACTTGTAGTAACTCCAAGTCGCGGTCAGAATACTGCGAGATCACTCCTCGCTTTCTTCTACCGCTTCTCATGAAAATATTCAACAGTGTGAGTCTACGAATAGACCCAGTAAGAGACTAGCATGGTCCCCAATCATAACATGTATAAACACATCCAAAGTGATCTACGGTATTTCATTTCATAATTTATTCTTAGGCATAATGTCAATTAGATGACACATGAGGTTAATACATTTAACCCAATCTTAATTTCTATGATCATAAGTCATGCTATTAACATTTTACAAATACAACATGTTCATTAAAACGTTATTCTGTCAATGACAAAGTTAATGACAATTCATCATTTGCAAATATAAACAATTACAGTGTAATAACAGTAAAATGCAATAACAATTCAGTAGACAGTAATACTAATTTCACTATCGGTTCAATGAGCAGTAATAGTAGGCAGTAACAGTCATTTCAATATCAATTCAATGCACAGTAATAACAGTTTCAATATCAGATCAATAAGCAGTAATAATAGTTTCAGTTTCAGTTCAGTGAGCAGTAATAGCCATTACAATAATGACTCAATAAACAGTAATAGTAATTTTAATTTTAATTCAGTGAGCAGTAGTAGTCATTTCAATAATGACTCAGTAAACAGTATCAGCCGTTTCAGTTTCAGTTCAGTAAACAGTAGTAGTTATTTCAATAATGACTCAGTAAGCAGTAATAGTCATTAGAATAATGACTCAATAAACAGTAACAGTCATTTCAATTTCAGTTCAGTAAATAGTAGTTTCAATTTCAATTCTGCAATTCATAACAGTGTTATAACTAGCCAGACACAGTTCCCAAACCACTCATAGAAGGACAGTCAATCGGTACTCGATCACCTAGGTAAATAGTGATGAGTCTTGGTTACTGCGCAGAACCAAGAGAAGTCCTCTCCACCTTAACCAGTGGTACTTGTCCACCTCCAAGATTTCAATCCTCGTTACCCTCGGGGCCAGTACAGTGTGAACCTCCCCATAGGGGCATTTCTATAGTTTGGTTCCAGTCTCCCCCTATGGTGGCAGTGTCCATTTGGCAGTACTAACGGTACGGTAAAAATATATATATAACTTATATGAAATGGACACATGCCACTCAAAATTCATACTGTGAATATTAATATACCAATACTGAAAGTCCTTTTTCTTTTATTTCTGAAATCCTCAACTTATTCAAATATAATGGCATATATATATATCAAAAATTTACTAATTCTGTTTACAGACATTATAATGCAGTGAAATTTCAGGGAATCAATACATTTACAAGAATGATCAAAATAGAAATTTGTCATCACTTTTCAGACAGTATATAGAACTTTTTAAGATTATTTATTCTCCATTTATACATCAAAAATTTATAATTATGATCTCAAAACTCAGAGTCCATTGAAATTTCAAAAAAATAACACATTTATAGAAATGATCAATGCAGAAAATTTCTATCACTTTTCAGTCAGTAATTATAATTTTTTCAGAATTACTTATACTCCCACATGAACCATAAATTGACTAAATTTATCTACCATGTTCTGGAGATCATTAAATTTTTACTACATATCACATTTACCTGTAACATTATACAAAAATTTTCAATAAATTTTCATGCAGGAATATAAATTTTCCTTGAATTACATATATTTCAACATATATCATAAATTGACTAAATTTAGTTACCATGTTCTGAAATTCCTCAAATTTTTACTGCACATCACATTTACATGTAACATTACACATAAAATTTTTCATAAATTTTTATGCAGGAATTTAAAATTTTTCAGAAATGTATAAAGTTTCATATGCATGGAAAATTAACTAAATTTATCCACAACACTCTAAAAATCACCATAATTTGTAAAACCATCGTTCATAATAGAAATATTATTTCTAAAACTTTTTATTATTTTTCACATTACATTACTATTTTTCACACTGTATTGCTATTTTTCACATTAAGTAAGAAAAATATATTATGAATAATAAATCAACTAAATATATCCAAAATGATCAGATAATTTCTAAAAACTTTCAGAACATTGTTACAGATAATAGTATAATATATAGGCAACTTCATCATTTTTCATTCAGTATGTCTAATTTCTAAAATTTTATATCAGTTTCTAAAATTTACAATAGCTTACAATAATAACTTTTAAATGGAGAAAATTATCCAGAATGCTTAAAATGACTAAAATATACTTTAAACTAACTTATAATTAGCATATATCAATTCTGTAACATTCTCAAGATTTGTCACAGACTATTAACATTTATTCAATTTTTTAATTATTTGTTTAAACATTGATAATTATACTAGTAAAGATTATGTTATCAGGCTAAGATGAAATTTTCATCACTCAGTTCTAACATGTATTTTAGCCTTATGGTAAAGTTTCATGAATTTTCATACCGTATTTCTATTTATCCCATAATTTAAAACTTCTAATAAAATATCAAAAATTATGTAATATTACTTGTAGACATCGGTAATTATTAAAATTTTTAGAATACAACAAACTCAACGTAAGAACCTTTCTGTGAAATTTTAATATTTTTGTGAACATGATCTCTAATTTCTATAATTTTTATATAATTATTTATATATTTTATCATGTATGAAAATTCATTAAAATAAATATCGTGATCCAGAAATCATGAAAACTTTTCTACACATGGGATTCACAGTAAGATATATTCCTGCAATTTGAGGTGATTTAATATCATCCTTTTAATATTTTAGTGTAATTGAACACCTTTAATATAATATTAAAATATTCATAAACATAAAAATAAATTACATCAGACATAGAAACTTTTACAGAGGGCTCATAACATCAGATCTCATGATTCTAGAAGTTCTATAAATTTATCATACACCGTTGCTAATTATAATACATTAATTACTTGAGTTTACCCTTAATTCCATACCTTAATATTAATGATTTATTACTAATCCGACTAAGATATGATCACAGATCATGAAACTACAATCAATAGACTTAACTATCTATACAGATGCTAATTACACACCACAAATCATTCTAAACATGTTAATCTATGCTAATCAAGGAGATAAAGTGCTAATCCTTTATCTTAATGACGTACAAACAACTTCCTAATTAGCCTTCCAGCCTTCTCTTTCTGCTCCTCACGTACTCAGGTCCCAAGAAGAACAAATGAAGCCCCCTATGGTGATATTTATAGGGGTTTTCCCCTAAACCATCCTAACCCTTCATTTAAATCAATGGTGAGGATTAATGTATCATTTTAACATTATTTAATTGAGATATGACTTTCAAACTCTTATCAACCCACTCAGCCCCCTATTTATGACTAGGCCATATTTTTATTTTTTTTATAGTAATATAGCATGTGGAATTTTGACTTAATAAGAATGAGCTTTAACTAAGAAGGTTTAACAAAAAAATTAATCAAATTTTTTTTTATATACGACTGCCGCGATTTGCGGCAGTCAAAAAGGGGGGGGCGGGGCGGCGCCCGCCCGCCACGCGCGCGCGCGGTGGCGGCCGCCCCTGCCGTCCAAATTTTTTTAAAATTTTTTATTTTCTTTTTGCGATTTAACCTTCTATATTTTTTTTACGTTTTTGACCCTTTTTTATTTAAACGTTTTCTTTCTTTTATTTTAAACAATTAACTCCCAATATTTTTTTAACTTTTGTTTATATTTTTTTCTTTTTGCTTTGTTTATTTAGATATATATATATATATATATTCCTTTTATTTCTAAATTTCCTTTCTTCTTATCTTTTAAATACATTTTTATTTTTTTTATTTTTACCATGTCTATAATAGGACTAATAATTTAAATATTTAGACATGATCAATTTTTTTATTAAATAATTACAATACTAAAGTGTAAATTTGTAGGGTATTACACTATCGTCAGGCCGCTAGCCTCAGAAAACGGTCCACATTGGGCCGACATTCCTCAGAAGAAAACGGTCTCCTACCAACCGTTTAAAACGTAGGCGGTCCACCATTGGGCCGCTCAAAGCAAAAACGGTCCCCCTCGGGGTCACCCAAGCCAACCGACAGCGAAAACGGAAAAAGGTCACCTTGTGACCGTTGAACCTCAGTAATGGTCCCCCCATGGATCGCAAGGCAGGGTCAAGCGGTCACTCTGTGACCGCCAAGCCCCATGTCCTTTCAACGGTCGAAAACCAACAGTCAAAACGTATCGGGGGTCACGCCGGCCCCACGAGGGTAGCGATCGGCCAATGGGCCGCCGCTGGGCCTTGGCGGTCTATCGTGTGACCGCTAAGCCCACCGGCACTCTTGGCCAGAAAACGGCCCACCTGGGGCCGCCTCTAATAAAAACGGTTCCTGGTAGGACCGTTTTCATTCTGAAAAATTGAGAATGGCGGGAATGGCCAAAAAACCCGATCCACGCCCCGATCATCGCCCCATGATGGGAAAATAAAGGGGAATCCTTCCCCAACCAACCTATCGTGCATCTATGCCCTTAGATCAGTCAAAAACCCCATAAAATGGGAGATCTGGCGCTCAATCCCAAAATATGGAATTTTACCCTCCCGGCTCAAAAGCACCCCTCTCGGCCTTTTCTCGGCCTACAAATCGTGGGGAATGCAGTAAAGAGGACAGGGATCCGTCCCCCTACCTCAAAGAAGGCTGAAAGCCGCCGTATCACCGCCGATCTTGAAAACTTACTTTTAAACACACGATCTCCACGCCTCTCACTGCGAAAGCAACACTGCCGCGCTCGCCTTGTTGCCGCCGCCGCCGCCTGAGGGAGGGGGCCACGCCCTCGAGCACACGGGGAGAGAGAGCAACGGTCACAAGAAGGGGGGTGCATGCGTTCACGGGAGAGAAGAAGGAATAAGAAGAAAGAAAAAAAGGAGAAAAAGAAAATGGGAAAATGAGGGGTTTATATAGAAAATTCAGAAAATACAGAAAATACGAAAAATTGGAAAAAAATTATTTTCTTGATCCTCGAAACACGCTCGACGCACTGGTACCGTCCCGGAGTAGGAGAACATAACGGTTTGCCCTACACAGGGTTCCGCAGGTCCGTCAAGGAAAAACATGCGTGAATCACAAAACAAGCTCCGGAACCCCCGAAAGTGATCCGAAACTCACGGATCCCGATCCGAAAAATGTCCAAAAAACTCGGGACATTACACCTGTCCACTAGACGTAGCTTTCCTGTGCACACGTGTGCGAACCAACTTGGGAGTGGTGGAGAGAGTGATCGACCCGAGGGAGACGGTTTTTAGGCTGGTTACCGTAGGGCCCCCACGCGCAGCCGAGTCCGGGCTTCGGGAGAAGAACCATCTAGAGGATCCGACCTAGGACGTGTGATCTGTGTGTGCACACTTAAGTTGGGGGCGTCGGACCCGCGCTGACGAGGGCGACCCCAGCTAGTCCTCGTTCTGTGTTCCTGGTTACTAGTACGGTGTCTAAGCCTCCACCTGGGGTGTGGTAGCGAGATACCTGGGGCTGCGGACTAAGTCGTCAGTGGACGCATCCGACCTTGCTTCTAGTGGGTGGTACTCCTGTCTCCTGGCTGGTATGGACTTGTCTTTTGTCGGACCGAGGTTAGGTTGTATGGTACAATTAGCTATAGAGAGAGCTTTTCCGTTTATTTATATTGCTTGTTGATTCTATCGTACTCTCATTAGGTAGTGTTACCTTCCGTGCTTATGCATGCCTTTCCGCCTTATTTCTTTCGTGCGAGGTGGGGGTCCACGGTGTCCCTACTGAGCCTATGAAATGAGGCTCACCCCTATGTTTTCAGGTGAGGCGGGGTCGTCGGGAGGTGCTTCTGAGGTTCCGCATGGTTCTTTCGGCCAGGGTTAGTCACCAGTTGCAGAGTTGGGGTATGCCCCGCGTACTTGTACTTTCCTTTCTATTTACTATATTTATTTTCGGACATGAGATACACTGAACCTTGTAGCAGTTTAGTTATTTATTTAATTTCTCACATTATTTAATTGTTATTGTGCTATCTCTGTAGTTATTTTAGTTTCTCTTGTATCCCCACACCATCCTTTAACCCTTCCGAGTCTTTAGGCTCGTGGGTGGGGGGCCGAGGTTCGAGTCGTGCCAGTTCCTTTCCGGTACTCGGATCCTGGGTCGTTACACCTGCACTCCCAGACAAAGACAACATGCGTCATGATTCCACTGACGTCGTCTACCACCACCAAGGGTGCCATGCGCACCAAGCAGAAGGTT
The DNA here is from genome assembly GCA_022559845.1 of Amorphophallus konjac. Lineage (NCBI taxonomy): Eukaryota > Viridiplantae > Streptophyta > Magnoliopsida > Alismatales > Araceae > Amorphophallus > Amorphophallus konjac. The sequence goes on from CM040118.1 coordinate 55,220,427, forward strand.
GGGCCCACCGGCCCAAGCGATACGAGGAAGGCCCCCTCAGAAACCCCCTCGACGGGCCCTCTCAAAGTTATCTCTCAGATCCTGAAAAAAGTGCTCGGCATCTGAGAATCGGGGGCTAGTGAAGAGGGTAAAACTAGCTCAGCCCATATAGGGTCAATTTCGCCAAGCCCGCTTCGGCCAGGCCCCTACAACGCATGCAACGGGCCCCCGATAGTTGCAGCCCACAACGGATAGCCCAGGACGGATAGTCCTCGGATTCGCAAGCGCACGAATGGCGTCAGCCCAGGCGCAACAGTCGCTTGATGACCCTCCGATGACCAAACGTTACCTCCCACGACGTCGACCTCAACCCTATTAAGGGCAAGCACACCCCCCAGGCGCCGTAAGACTCGCTAGAGAATCGCCCGACTCCGGAGGAATGAATCTTCAACGAAAAACTCCCCACGATTGTGGGGAGGCATTACTCACCACGACTTGCCCCCTTCCCTACTAAGGGACAGGCTCTCACCACCAGGACAACCCCTATAAATGGACCTGGGATGGACATGGATGGGGGGACACACACAGACACAGGCTCAAGTAGAGAGAGACCAGAGAACCGACTTACTACTACCACAAGAAAGGCCTCGAATGTCCACCCCTCGGGAGTGAATCCCATGAAGGAGAGCGCAAGTGCTCTTCCGAGCACCCTTACCACCCAGCGAGCACTCTCCGAGCGCCCACTGGATACAGCGAGTACTCCTCTAGAAGACGGACCGCCCCTCCAGGTCTATATAGATGGCCTTTAGCTCTCTCTCTCTCTCTCGCTTTGTCTTCTTTATTCTCCATCTCCCTAAGTGCTGACTTAAGCATCAGAGGGTTGTCTCCTGGGATAGCACCTAAGGCTCATTATGAGGCCCTTTTTCTCTGGTGTTTGTAGGCTTCCACGGGTGCCGGACGATCTTCTCCAATAAATAAATATTAAAATGTGATACGAAAGTTAGGAACCAGTTTTCTGTCTCTACAAATTACATGCTAAATTCCAAACTTAAAGAGATACAGTAGCCATGGTCAAAAGTATACATCTTAGAGAATGAACACAAAGTCTAGAGGGGCATGAGAGACAAAGCAAACTGAGGGAGAAATGGAAGGTGCTCTTCTTCTTCATCCTTTTTACCTTTCATTTCTCCCTCCCCATTGAGCAATACATACAATCACTTATGCCTTGAATTTCTAGTATGCCATGACTGCTCCAAGATTTCTTGCTTGGGAAACAATATTTTTTATAGAATATGCCATTTATCCAAATACATTGTGCTGGTCAACAATGGATTGAGCATAATTAGACGACCAAACAATATAAACTGTGACGAACTGAATAAAGTGGGTTTCAACAACCTCGATGAACCATGCAATGATTTCAGTCTCAACAACGTCAGAAACTATATATGGTTACATTCCTAAGGCATGCATGTTATGTTTAATTATCTTACTCAGATGTCAAAAGGAACGTTGGGCCGCATATGAAGGGCGGTGTGTTAGAGTACCATCAGCATCGGAAATCTCACCGTGTGTTCTCACTCGTATTAGAAGACGATAATAATCGATCACTTGTACAAATAATAAATATGCACATAAGAAGATGAGAAAGAGAGAGAGAGAGAGAGAGAGAATACATATATAGAGATTTACGTGATTTGATTGGCCAAATGCCTCCCAACATCCATGAAACTTTTTTCCCAGCTTCCATCTTTATACTATCACCAAGAGCAAAGGTACATCTGCAACGGCCTATCTCTAAGTCTCGTCTCTCCAATAATTAAACGGGGTTGGGGTTTTCATCTCCCGGGTATAGCATAGATATAGGAACTCTTGACACTATCCGACAAATATCCTTAGCAAGTTAAGACTATTCTCCCAATTATTGGCCCACCAACAATTGGTTACATGAAGGAATCATTTTACAAGACTCATAATCGTACAAAAATAGAATACGCATCGCCTGAGACGCATTGTCCACTTCTCTGTTGGGCCCCATGTCATCCGAAGTCTGTGCCATCCAAACTCATTTAGACGTTGTATCATCTAAGCCATTACACCCTTAATCTACTTAGACTATACATCATCTAAGTCATTAACTTAGACATTAGATCGTCTAAGTTCACTTCAGCATCGACTTCGAATCTATATCGTTTAAGTCCTCCACTTATATGAAGTTTCGTCCAAGTCACTCGCATCTATTAATTAAGCGACCACATAATACATTTAAATAAAGTGTTTACTCTACTCACGGGCTTCAATTTTGTAATTGTTCCGCTCATTTATATGAATCAGATACGAGCGCCGAAAGATATGCCATTGGATCTCCTGCCCCGTAAATGGCCCCTTCGTACGAAGTAATGTGTTTTAACTCTTCCACATTCCGTGGAAATAAAAGAAATTAGACTATAAATATCACATGGCAACCACTTCCCTCAGATTGGAGTCAGTATATATAGTAATTTAATAATTCTTTTACGTGATAGCATTAACTATAATTCAATAATCCCTCGAATGGAACACTGTCAAACATATCGTTATCAGTCCCATCCAAACTGTGTAGATATGTAAATTCCACCCGCCCCCGCGTCCCCACCGCCCCCCCCCCCCCCCCCCCCCCCCACCCCCGAGACACAAACGTGTATGCCCCAATAATCACGTCTCCCTCGCAAACAGGAAGCACAAGAACATGGAACCCCGCACCCACTGTGATATCAAAATCTGACACCTAACGCAATAAATTAAGGTCATATATATATATCCGGAGGAGCTTCCAAAGAACAGGCTCAGTTCCAAGAAACTCCAGACGAACATAATCCGTATCACACGCAAGTTCATAGTACTGGTACGTAATTCTGGTGATCTATTATTAAGACTTGTCCTCCCCATCTTGGCACATATTTCTGTCACCACCAAGAAGCTATATATGAGGGGCCGGGTGTGACCGGACGACGTGGCGGTGAAAGATTCTTGCAAGCCAACGCATCCTCGCGAGGGGAAGGTCGACGGGGGAAGGAGCACGCACGCCTTGTGTGCGTTTGATTAGAAGAATAAAGAGAAAAGAGTCAAACTACAGGAGGCCTAGCCCCTTCTAATTAATTAATTAATTAAATGGCAGCTACACTGCAGGTCGCTTACCTTCTCCACCATCTGCCCCAAACCCCGGCCCTGCCCACGAGTAAAATTAGCTGACCCTTCCCTCTTTCACGCGCTCGCTCGCACACGCCTACGTACGACCTCTCATCCCATAACGGGCATGCAGTTCGTCCCTCCCTGTATGCCGAGGTGGCCAGCTCTGCCCGGCACCCCCTTATAAGGATTATTAGCGGACAATATATATATAGAAGTTGATATCAATGTTGATCGAGGTGACTCTGCATGTGATCTCTCATAATTGGTAAGCCACAGTATATATGGAGAGTGTGATGCCATGCATTTTGATGAACTGATATATCAACTCCTGCATGTTTCTAGCTAGTACTGATAATTAAGAGTACTACTCGGGAGTCATTTATTCGAAGCTGACTCAGGACTCTCCAATTAATCCCATCTCATGCAGCAAGATCGTGCCGAGCGCATCATCCACATGGAAGCAGCAGTCAGCAGGGTTGGTCTCAGGTTGGCAGGGTGCAGTTCATCCAACTGTGATCGATGATCCGGAATTCTGCGATTTCATCACTTCTCCTGGTATACCACCTATGTGACCCTTTCATTCTTCTTTCTATCTACTCTTCTTGAAGATACACCACTGTTAGGTTATGTTAATTGTATATTTTGACCATGGGAAACATATTTATATATGTGATCAATGTTAATGCACATTAATATTCTATCACTCGATCGAGTAAGCTATTTTTTCCATTTCCGAGGTACGGATGAAAAGGTTGATCGTTGACTCATTGTAAAATAAAAGACCCGTGTGCTCTTGTTTTCTCTCTCACTTTAGGATGAACAGGAGTGTGCTCGTAACATTAATCAATTTCTAGATAAACGCGCATTAAATTGTCGGCAGCGTGAATAATGGTAGATTTACATGTAGTTGCATCATGCAAAGATAAACATTTACTTGCAAACACGCACCCATCTTGCAATGACTGGTCTTCAATTTAACCTCGGATGAGATACATAATTATAATCGTTCTGCATTTTCTTTTACTATGAGTACGCAGTGAAATTTTTTAATTTTTAATTTTTTAAAAAAATATGTTGATCTTGAGGCCCATGCAGCTAGCCCACATGTCCATACAAGTTGCATGGTGGTTGCACATTTTTTAAAAAATAAAAAATGAATGTTTTTAATTGTCATGTGACATATATGAATATATTATCGTTCTTTATTTTTTTAAAAAAATAAATGTCAAATCAAGATGTGACTTGAACGAGCATATAATCTAAGTGGGTTAAGGTCAATATATTTTTTAAAAATTATAATTATAAGAGATTTAAATATACAACACACCCAAATGTAAGTATAATAAAAGAGGGTAAGTGCAACAAAATTTACTATATAGATATGTATATACTGCTACAAGATTAACCTTTGATGGTGACCCTAAAATATTAAAATGGCGTACGCATCAACCAGGAGACAAGATCTGAGGCGCATGCACACCGCACCAGTGGCCTCACCTCGCAACGTTCACATCTCATCGACTTCCAGGCGGCCCAAGGCGGGCCGTTCTATTCGGACGTTCCCCACAGCTTTTGAAGAGGGCAGAGGCCGATAACCACCCCCGAACTACCCCTCCCACTTCTTCCATCTCTTCATTAAATAAATCAAACTCTTTTCGTTAGCCTGTGTCGCATTTCCTTTGCGATAGTGATGTGACGGGCCAGCAGAAAAGCCTGCATGCCGAAGCAGCTTCTCACTTGAGCGCTCGCTCTCTCTCTCTCATGTCATCATCCTCGTCACCTCCGGTCTTCCACCTCTACATATAACCACATAAACAAACCTAGCTCGATCGTCCTAAGGTGCCAGGATCCTTGGCGATCCAAAGAGAAAATCAAGAGTGGTGCTCCTCTCTCTTTCTCTCTTCTCTCGAAGGTGAAGAGATGGTGAACTGGGTGGAGGCGCAGAAGCCCATCCTTCATGGGCTGGTGAAGCTGGCGGGCCTGCGGCCGCGGACGGTGGAGCTGGAGCCCGGCACCGCCATCAGCTTCTGGGTGCCCAAGAAGAGCAGCAAGCAGAAGCCGGCGGTGGTGCTGGTGCACGGGTTCGCTGCGGAGGGGCTGGTCACCTGGCAGTTCCAGGTGGGGGCCCTGACCAAGAGGTACGCGGTGTACGTGCCGGACCTGCTCTTCTTCGGGCGGTCAACGACGGGGAGCGCCGACCGGTCGCCGGGGTTCCAGGCGGAGTGCCTGGCGCGGGCGCTGGGGGTGCTGGGGGTGGACCGGTGCACGGTGGTGGGGTTCAGCTACGGGGGGATGGTGGCCTTCAAGCTGCTGGAGGCGAGGCCAGAGATGGTGACGGCGATGGTGGTGTCGGGGTCGGTGGTGGCCATGACGGACTCCATTGGGGAGGAGGCGCTGGCCAGGCTGGGGTTCAAGTCGTCGGCGGAGCTGCTGCTGCCGGACTCGGTGAAGGGGAACAAGGCCCTGCTGTCCGTCGCCACCTACCGCAAGTACTGGTTCCCCGAGTGCCTCCACAAGGACTACCTCGAGGTGATTATCAGAGTGGATATTTTTATTAGCTTTCTTATGAGAGAACTGGTTTCGTAACAATGAAAAATATAGACCCACACACCATCAATTGCTTTAATTTGGTAGGTAAAAATATTTTTGGTAGGTATATAAAAACATGCCCGCACACCATTTTCCTTCTTATGTTTGAGAACATGGCATCATGACCGCCCTCCTAATTATAGTTTCTTGAGCTCCTCATACGGGCCGGGGTTCTTTGTTTTAATTCCAGCATCGAGCGTGGGTACTGTTTCTGATTTCTTGTGAGAACATAACATATACGTACTACTGCTGGCCAGGTGATGATCAACAACAGGAAGGAGAGGGCGGAGCTGCTGGAGGGGCTCGTTGTCAGCAACAAGGACGCCACTGTGCCCACCAACTTGCCCCAGGTCTTCTCCTCCTCCTCCTCTTCTTCCTCCTCAGATGGATGCCTTCTCTTCTCCGTTGTTGTTTCCTTAAGCAGATGACCTTAGAAAACGTCAAGATCATGCATGCATGGATGCCTTCTGTTCTCCGTTCCCACCTCCTCCTCCGATCCTCCCTCGATCCTCCCCGCCCGCTGAGGTCTCGTTTCCATTGTTGGACTATCAATTCAAGTCTTCGGACGTTCGTCAGGCCATCGGCATGTCTGTGTGCGCCGCGTAGGTCGCCGGCAGGCAGGCCGGCCGGTGCACCGCTCACCAACCCGCCCGCCCGCCCACACCCATGCGCACAAAAGCATAATAGTGATCAGTGGTGTGGCGAGCCGGCACCAAACGTTGAGATCGATGTGACTCGCAACGATACGGAATAGCGCTTAATTCGCCCGCAGTGTGTCTTTTGCTGCTTAATTATAATTAATTCTTTTCTTCTCCGCGGCTGCTGCTAATTTTATGACATCTGAGCTGAGCATGGGGTTAATTTTACGTGTGTGAAACAGAGGATATTGTTGCTGTGGGGTGAGAACGACCAGATCTTCGACATCCAGTTGGCAAAGAACATGAAAGAGTAAGTCAACTACTCCAAACCTCCATCACCACATGTCTAAAAGTTATGTTTACTCTCTCTCTCTCTCTCTCTCTCTCTCTCTCTCTCTTCCGCACATATAAAATATGCGCGGTATAGGGTTAGGTATTCAAGATACAATTCTCACATGATATACGTACTATGGTTGGTTACATAGTTAGTTGCACAAAATACGTGTTCTGTATAGAGGAAAAAAAAGAAAACAGAAGGGGGGGGGAGGGGGGGAGAACAATAAGCTGCCCTGTTGCTTCAAGAATAGTGGATACATCCAGCACTTGCGGCCTTAAAATTAAAGTGTGCGTGTATATCAAATTGAAGCTGCCAAAACACGTTAAATAATGCTACTCTTTACATTAGCCTCTACATATGATTAGCAAAACCCTCTCTCTCTCTCTCTCTCTCTCTCTCTCTCTCTCTCTCTCTCTCTCTCTCTCTCTCTCTCTCTCTCTCTCTCTCTCTCTCTCGTGTGTGTGAGAGAGAGAGAATGTTTTGTAGCCCATCGGCTAAGTTGGGATGAACATATAAATTACCATATCATAAATAGATCGTCCACTAATTTGGTACGTGTAGAGGCGGAAAAATGGTTCCTAGTCTTCGTATCACACTTGTAAAATTTATTTGTTGGGGAAGGACATCCGACCACCCGTGGAAGTTTGAAAACACCATAAAAATAGCGTCAGAAGGAGCCTTGGACATTACTCCAGGGGACAACCCTCCGATGTTTAAGTCAAAATCTTATAGGATGGATATTAAGGAGGAACATAGAGGAGAGAGAGAGGAGAGAGACGATTGAACAAGTCTGGAGGGGTGGTCGAACTTCCGCAGGAGTGCTCGCCGTATCGAGTGAGCGCTGAGGGAGTGCTCGATGGGCGGCAAGGGTGATCGGAACATGAAGGAGCTCGACTTCGTGGAATCCACTCTCAAGACTTCGTGAGTCGGAATCTCTCTTGCCGTGTCCGTAGAATCATTCCAGTGTGTCCCTCTTGTTCGCGGACGAAGGTCCGTTTATAGGGGTTGTCCTAGCGGTGAGGGCCTATCCCTTAGCAGAGAAGGGCGCGAGTAGTGGGATAATGCCTCTCTATGATCGTGAGGAGTTTCCCGTTGAGGGTCCATTCCTCCGGAGTCGGGCGGCTCTCAGGCGAGTCTTACGGTGCCTGTAAGGCGTGCGCGCCTTTAGTGGAGTTGAGGCCGACGTCATAGGGGGTAACGTTCGGTCGCTGGAGAGTCGTCTGGCGTCCGTTGCGCCTGGGTTGATGCCCTTTGTGAGCTGACGAATCCGATGACTGACCACCCTGGGCCGTCCGTTGTGAGTCGCGAGTGTCGGGGGCCCGTTACGTGCATTGTAGATCTCTGGCCAATGTGGGCCAGGCATAATGGGCCTTTTATGGGTCATACCAATTTTATCCTCCTCAGGATGAAAACGTAGGTATCATATCATAAATAGACAACCCTCAAATTATTTGTGTGTACGATGGAATCACTAAGCGAAGGCAGCACATTGAAGAGGTACACAGGATCCATGGGGACATTTTTATTATAAAATGATATCCAATAGTTCGAATTAGGACTGTCAATGGGTTGAGCTTGAGTAGGGTTTAGATCAGCCCATCTCAAGACCCGACTCGTTAATTTTAAAATCCGGACCGTGCCTTAGCCTTAGTTATGTCCAGTCAGGCCAGGCCGGGCCCAACTTATTCGCAAGCCTGACTTCGGTCCGGCTAGACTTTATTGGACAAATTAAATAATAATACTTATAATATATGAATATAAAACTTATAATCCCAAAAAATTAATTAAAATTTTAGATGTTAATTTATTTAGAAAGAAAAATTTTATATTTCTTTAGTTAAATGAAATACTATATTTTAATTTTAATTAAATAAAATAAAATTTAAAGGGAGCAAAAAAGGAATCAATCAAGTTAGCGCGCAGACAAAACTCAAACTCACGGTCTTTTCGTGGACCTGATAAAAAATTTAGGTCCAACGAAGAACTCACGAATTAAATATAATCGAGCGACGCTGGCAGACGGTCCTACCCATTGACAGCACTATTCCGAATGGATCTCTCTATTTATATATCGTGAACTGATGGCCTAGATAGAATTGTGTTCAACCCTCTTGATTGAAGTGGTTGAGGCAGGTGGTAGCAATGAGATAAAGTATTCAGGAAGGCAGAAAACATCAAAAATCTAATGGAACGCGAGCTCCGCCAAGGAGTAATGAAGGGTACTCTATTAGTTTTCAACTTCTCATATGATTTGACACATGGAATCACAAGTTAATAATAACCTACATATTTTTATCCACAATGAAATTAAAGTTCCAACAAAAATTAGAAATGAGTAAAAATATGTATTTTGCATTTTTTTTTCTAATCATAACGCATACTCTAATTAATAACACCTCTTATGTTCAAATATATGACATGGATATAGATATATATATATGTGTGTCTTGCCATTTAGTATTTTATATTCCGAATCGCCGAATGCTTCGATCCAACGGTTGTGAATACGAATAGATTATGGGGCCAAGTCTGCCCCAATACAGGGTACAAGAGACACTGTCTTATTAGCTCCAATATGGCCCACGAGAAGATAGGCAGGCCAGCCTGGGTAATCTGACACGTGCTGGTCCCAAGAAGGGCTGGCAATAGGGATGTCCATAGCTCACACCAGCCCATCACTCCTCTAAAATAGATTCTTCTATCTCTAAATATTTTTTTAAAAAGTCAAAATTCATCCTCGTTCCCAAACGCGTCCTAATGAGTTCATGTGTTGCTTAGCCAAATATCGGTCACTTATAAAGGCTTCAATTTGACGAAAGTTACTCTAAAACGTTATAAAACATTATGTTTACATGACACATAAAATACACAATTTCATAATATCTTAATATATTTTGTGACGAATTAAATGACTCTTAATTGATCAACACATACTTGTTAATGGCAAATGTGCAGGCAAATGGGGGACAAGGCAACGCTTCAGGGCATACCGAAGGCAGGGCACCTGGTCCATCTCGAGCGCCCCTGCGTCTACAACCGTCGGCTCAAGGAATTCCTCGCCCTCGTCCACTCCCCCGACTCCGAGCAGTGACACATAATACACATACATACGTACATACGTGGACATATGTATATGTGAACACACGCATTCACCTAGGCAATGTTTGTCTTCAATCCATGGTCCGCAAGATCGGCCCATTATTTATCCCTCGGAAAGTTGGTTTGTTATTATTATTATTATTATTATTCTCTCTTATAAATGTTATATTAATTTGCATACAATAATATGCGAGTGGCATTCATCTATACGATTGTATAACCATTCTCTCTCTCTCTCTCTCTCTCTCTCTCTCTCTCTCTCTCTCTCTCTCTTATTCATCTATAAGGGCGTGTTTGAGAAGCGATTGAGTTTTCCCACCCTATGAGAGAGAATGACGGGCCCCACCCGTGCTCCTCACACCCAACCCCCTCTAACGGGGGTCGGGTGACTTACTCGGGCGGTGGGGCACGAGTAAGTCACCCCACCCCGTTTTCAAAACCCCCCTAAGAAATTAAAAAAATACAGTTAGGGTTTATTTAAACAACTAAAATTTACATAGACTATTATATTAAATGTTAACAACTATTAAGAGAGAGAGAATAAGAGACTCAAGGAGAATAAGAAAGAAAGGTTCATTTTCTTTCAAGGAAAAAGAGGAAAATTCTTTGGTCAAAGTAGAAAAGGTTTTGAGATATTTTGTCACCTAACGAATAATTTTTTTTCCTTAATTACTTACTCTCCTAAATGCCTAAATAACTTTTCTCAAGAAATAAACCTTTTCATCTCATTTTCCACGGTCGCTACCCCCATCTCATAGATATTGTTACATGGTTGACAGTTTCGGCTATATCTGAAATGAAATTAGCTCTACTCACTATAGAAGGTCTGAAACTCTAAAAAAATTAAATTTTTATTATTTCGGATGAAACTAAATCAGATTTCCCCCGATTTCGAGTGTTTCAACCCAATACCACTTGAAATCGGGCAAAATCGGAGGTGAACTCCCCTTAAGAGGGGAGTTCAGTTCCGCCCAACCCCTCAGATCTCATATTTGAGGGGTGCTGCTGCCAGAGGAGGTGGAGGAGCTTAGGGGGGAGCTTGGGAGGGACTTTTAGTGTCAGTAGGAGAGCTTGTTGTAGTCGCCGCCGTCGTTTCTTACTGTTTAGAGTATATAGTTGCCACCGTCACCATCGTTTGAAGCTCCGTACAAAGATTCCTCAAGGAGGATGTAAGTTTCTATATTTTTTTCTTTTATTTGATAGTTTCCTTGTTGTAGATAAGATTATGATAGATTCTATTAATTTTTATACGTAAATTATAGTAAATATCTAAATTAGAGTGTAATTAGTGATTAAATTTGAGACTTTTGTCTAATTAGATAAGTTTAGTGTCAATTGAAACATAATTAAACTTCATTGAATGTTTTAGGGTGGGAGCATGCTGCGAATTGTATTATATGTTAAGTAATTAGGGTAAATCCCCAAATTAGGGCCTAATTAACAATTTAAATTTGAGACTTTTGTCTAATTAGATAAGTTTAGTGTCAATTAAAATTTAATTAAGTTTCATTGAATGTTTAAGGGTGGGAGTGTGCTGGTAATTACATTTAATGATGGGTAATTAGGTAAACTCCCCAAATGTGACCTTAATTAGTCGTTAAAATTGAGATTTTTATCTAATTAAGTTTGTTTAGTGCCAATTGAAGCTTAATTAAGCTTCACGGAATGCTTTAGGGTGGGAGCATACTGCGAATTATATTACATGCCAGATAATTAAGATAAATTCTTAAATTAGGGCCTAATTAATGATTTAAATTTGGGGGTTTATGTAATTAGATAAATTTTGTGTCAATTGAATCTCAATTAAATTTCATTAAATACTTTAGGGCAGGAGCATGCTGGTAATTACATTTAATAAAGGGTAATTAGGTAAAATCCCCAAATGTGACCCTAATTAACAGTTAAAAAGTAAGATTTTTGTCTAATTATCTTAATTCGACATAATTTAAAGCTCAATTATACTTCATTACATTTTTTCATTGTCCTTACAATCATTTGTCTTTAACTATCTTAATGTAACATCATGGCTAGATGTGAACAAAGTCAAGAGCATCAAGGGTAAGACGATCTAGGGTGGGTCTCTAACATCTTAATCTGTCTGAAACCTAAAAATAATTAAATATTTTATATTTAGAGCCTATATAAATTTTAAGTTCTCTTAACTAAAGTCCAATACTATGAACGGTATAATGAATACGAGTTTAACGAATGTTATTAAACAAATTAAATAGATGTCTCACTGTAATAATATATAACTTTTCATAAGAATATCAGAATATGGTCAATGTTAGACCCATTGGAAAGAGAATTCAGAGATCTACAAGTTTCATGTTGAACATATTTTCAAATTTTGATAATTGATTGGCCAAAAATGAGATAGAATGATATAACTCCTTGAGACCCTGTTATTATGAAACTTTTGCAAGTTTTTATATAAAACTACCCCCTTCTCTCTCCTCCTCTCGTTCTCATCCGATGAAACCTTCCCAAAAGAAAAAAAATATCTTCCCTTTCCCCCTCCCCCACTTAAGCGCCCCCCTCCATCCTTCTCCCCCACTTAACCCTCCCCCTTTCTTCTTATCCTTTCCCCCCCTCCCTATATAAACTCCCTCTCCCCCCCTCTTTCTCTCCCACGTCCCACACTTCTCCCTCCATCTCTCTTCTCTCATCTCCTCCCTCCCTCACGATTCTCCAACTCTCCCTTCCCTTTAATTATTTTTTTCTCATCTCTCTCTCTCCCATCTCTCTCCCCCTCCCTCTCATTTTTATTTTATTTTCATCTCTACTCTCTCTCTCTCTAATTTTCTCTCATTATACTCTCTCTACTTTCTCTCTCTGCTCTCTCTCTACTCTATCTAATCTCTCTCTATTTTCTCTCTCTACTCTCTCTCTAATATCTCTCAACTCTCTCTCTACTTTCTCTTTAGTCTCTCTATACTTTCTCTCTCTACTCTCTCTCTCTCTCAACTCTCTCTCTACTCTCTCTCTAATCTCTCTCTACTCTCTCATCTCTCTTTCCCACTCTCATTCTCTTAAAAATAAATGGAGAAGAGAATGTGGCGTCAGATTAAGATAAATATTTGACAAAAGCTTGGACGGAGAATTTGAGAGCTTACTTGGAACGTTTCGCCCTCCTTTATATAGAAAATCGTCCTTACGGGTAAGTTGCATGTTGTTTAAATTTTAGTATTTGGGGAGGATATAATAAGATAAAAATTACGTTTGGGATAGGAAAATTATCTTTTCCTACATAAGGACTATTACGGGAGCTCGGGTGAGATATTAAATTTAATTCGGAAGTCCATCCTAAAGGTAGTAGGCACATGATAAACCGACTGCATGTTATTTGACATTTATATTTCTTTGGTTTAACTTTATTTGAAATGTAATTATTTATGCTTAAATCAATGATTTATTTAACGTATTGGACCCGATAATTTATATTTAAAAATTATTATTTATTTAGTTACCATTATGTTAATTTTATTTTAATAATTAGAAGTGCAGTTTTATATGGTTAAACAACAATTATTTATTTAGTTAATAAATTTGGCCCACTGTCCTGTGATTTAAAATTTGATTTATGATATTAAAATATGACTCGATGACAATCAATTATTTTAGCAATTTTTAATGACAAGTTTTACGTATCGAAGATGACTACGTAATAAGAAGAAAAATATATAAATAATAATAATTAAGCATATGGACTGTGTCACTTTAAGGAGGTGTGGGGTGACAAATCGTAATTAGCTTCCGTTATGAGATTAAGCCCATTTCCGAGGACAAACAGACTTTTGAAAAATATGGAATCCAGAATAAGAAAATTATCTGAGGAATGGTGGAGTATTAACTCTTGATCCTGTGTGGTTGATCAAGACCGGCAGGCTCCAGCGTTTAGACCATTTATCTTTATGTCGACGTATGGATGCCTAGGTATGTGTTTGCTACTGCTTCTAGTGACGGGATTCCTGTCCAATATATGCTGTCAAATATGTGCTTATCTACTATGCCATAAATAATTGATGCATTATATGATTCTGTAATATGAAGTTCAGATTTAATATATGACTTTGATATGATCTGAAAATAAATTTATCTTAATAAGCTCTGAATTAGTTAAAGTCAGATAAGATTTGTTATATCCGTTTTCTTATAAATATGAAAACTGTTCTGTTCTACTATATTTCCTTTGCATTCATAGTATAAGTACAATCCAATGAAATTGTGATTAGCTATACATATATCATGAATTTTGCACGGGCTATTATATGATAAGCATGTGATTGGTTTTAATGCCTACTGAGTCTTTGACTCATTTCTGTTGCCTAATCATTTCAGGAATCTAACAAGCGTGCACTCTGACTCCGACGGACAGTAGGTCGGACGGTGATTCCGGGTGTAATTTGGTTTTCCGATGTGTAGAATAAGTAGGTTTGATTTTCTTTTATATAATGAATGTAAATATGACATTTGGGTAAAGATATATAGAAATCAATATACGATGTAAATTATGTGTGTTTATCTTATGAAAATGGTATGGTTGTGCTTTTAGAATATGTGATGATTTGACCTTTAGCGCCTTGCAAATATCTCGGCCCATAACACTCCGTATTTACGTTGTGACGTCCCCGGACACGATATAGGATCGCGGGAAGGGGGCGCCACAGACAGTGGTATCAGAGCAAAGTTGTGAGGCTTGGAATTATTTGCAGCCATCAGATTTATACACCATATCACAAGATCTTAAGAGTTATTTTAGAATTTGATGTCAAACCGACCTAGAGTCATACTAATTCGGGTTAGTTCTCCCTTGCAGGATATGGCAGGGAGTGATAGGGTGGAGGTAAATACTTCTCCCGAGGAGTCTGCGCCCTCAAATGGCACATCACAAGAGGTTGTTGGAGAAGCAATACATGGCGAGCTTGCTCCCGGTGGGCAGGGTGTGTTGTCTGCTCAGGGTGTGTTGTCTGCTCAGGGTGTGTCAGACTTAGGAGGGTTCACACAAGCTTTTCAAGGGTTAGTGCAGACTATGCAGTTACAGGCCCAAACTCAAGCGATGATGTTTAAGTCATTAGATGTGCGGAATAGGACAAGGTGATATTAGCTACATTTATGCTTAAGGACCGTACGGACGAGTGGTGGAGGTCTACACTTAGGACCACTTTCAGAGATAGGGAGATTGAGATTGGCTGGAATGAATTTCTTGATGTCTTCCATGTCAAATTTCTCCCTCAGCATGTGAACGATAAGAAAGAAGTGGAATTTTTAAATCTGACTCAAGGAGGCATGTCAGTGGCAGACTATGAAGTAAAGTTTACTGAATTGGAAAAGTATGTCCCCCATATTTGTTCAGATGAGCTTAGAATGATGAAGAAATTTGTTAGAGGGTTGAAGAGCAATGTTAGAAGTAGAGTTGTAATTTTTGATCATCAGACTATGGCAGCAGCTTTGAGGACCGCTTTTGTTGTGGAAGTTGAATATAGGGAATTCTTAGATGAAAGACAAAGGGATAGTGCTAAAAGAGGCAATCTTGGTTCAGCAGTGAGGAAAGATAAGAAGCCGAAGATGACATTTTCAGATAGAGTTCAGCCAGTTAAAAGAGATAATATGCCATTTTGTCAGCAGTGCGGAATGCAGCATAGAGGTAGGGAATGTTGGCGGGCCGCTGGAAAATGCTTTTCATGTGGCGAGACTGGACATATGATAAGAGGTTGTCCAAAAAGGCCAAGGCAAGAGTAGCAACCACAGCAGCAGCGGAGGGTTCAAGTCAGAGTTTATGCATTAACAAAGGAAGATACTCGGGATGCCAATGTAGTAGCTGAAGGTATTGTTCTTATTGATGATATGCATGCTAGAGTTTTATTTGATCTGGGTGCTACACATTCCTTTATTTCTCTGAGATTTGCTGAATTATTGAAAGATAAACAACTTGTGAACACTGATGAGATGTCCATTTGACGCGACGGCGTCGTGGAAAGGATCGAAGGCACTCCGAAGGGACGAAGGGGACGGGATAACCACTATCTCACGCAGCTCGACCTTACACCGGACGGTCTCTCACCGGACAACGCTCTTTCTCACAAAGGAGTTGGAGGGAGGGAAGCAACAAAGGGGCAAAGCACCTTACGTGGATTTTCTTTCAAAAACTTGCAATGTCTTAAACCATTATACTTGCCCCCTTTATATAGGAAAGGCCATATCCCACTAGGACAAGAATACCCCTAGCCTTTTCAACTAAAGACTTCCATATCCTAGCCTAATAAAACAAAAGCCAACTACCAACTTTTGACTTTGACCAAATAAAATAAAATACTTTGACTTGGTGGTTAATAATACCACTATAGTAAAATACACACAAATAAAAATACATACGCAATACACATAAATACATACTCAGGACGCCGAGTCTTCAAGTGAGTCTCCGAGCCACAAGCTCGGTGGTGTCGGGACAGTGCGGCGTCAGCTGCGTGTGACTGGTCCGGTGGTGTCCCCACCAACCCTCCCGGGGCGGCAGGAACTCGACCCCGTCGAATAAGGTGAGACACCGCTCTAGCAGTGCTCCAGTAGGTCTGGATCGAGGCGCTGGAGATCTTCCCGGCTGATCCAGGAATCATCAGATGGTGGACGGTCCCACCAGCGGACAAGGTAGCGCTGGTACACCCTGCTCCGTGTAGCTGTCACCTGCTCATCTAGTATCCTCTCAATTTACTAGTGCTCTCGAGGTTGTGGGACGCACAGGGGTGGGCTCACTCTCAATGGGGGAGATGGCTCGAAAGGGTCACTAAGAATCGCTGTGGGTTTCTTGTAGGCCACTAGGTCTGCCACATTAAAGGTAGAGCTAATCCCATATTCGGGAGGTAAGTCCACAACATAAGCATTGGAGCCAATCTTCCGCAGTATTAGGAAGGGACCATCACTATAGGCTTGCAACTTCTTGACGGCTCCCGAGGGGAGTCGTTCGGGTCGAACTCGTACCATAACCAAGTCACATTCTTGAAATTCGTGGTGACGCCTATGCGAATGCCAATCATTTATAAGTCTCATTACTGAGACTTATTTGCTTGCTAATTGACTCATGCAGATGTTTAACATGCTGTGCAAACTCTTCAGCTTACTTGGACGTTCTAGACTCAAGGGGAAGGGGAATGAGATCCACAGGTTTCCTAGGTTTGTATCCATGCACGACCTCAAATGGACTCATATCTATGGACCTATTGACAGAGCTATTGTATACAAATTCGACTTTGGACAAGAGAAGATCCCAAGTGCCAGAATGATCTCCTACAAGACACCTCAAAAGATTCCCTAAACTCCTTTTGACGACCTATGTTTGCCCATCGGTTTGTGGGTGATAGGCAGTGGAGAATTTGAGCTTAGTGCCAACTAGGTGCCAAAGTGTCTTCCAAAAATAACTAGTGAACCAGACATCTCGGTCAGACACTATGGTTTGGGGGAGACCATGCAGACGCACGACTTCATCAAAGAACATGTGGGCTACTCTAGATGCATCAGATGTTTTTGAACATGCAATAAAGTGGGCCGTTTTAAAGAACCGATCAACTACCACAAAGATGGAGTCGTGTTTGTGAGCAGTACGAGATAAACCCAGGATGAAATCCATACTCACATCAACCCATGGTCGATCAGGAATGGGGAGAGGAGTGTAGAGACTAGTATTTTGTTTTACCTGTTTGGCCATTGTGCATGTCTGACACTGAGCTATAATTTTGGTCACATCTTTCTTCAGGCCAGGCCAATAAAAATGCTCCTCCATACAATGGATGGTCTTGTTTCGTCCAAAGTGACCAACAAGACCTCTAGCATGCATTTTCCAAATCAGGAAGTCTCATACAGAGGTCTTCGGGACACAAAGTTGCTATCTTGGAAAAAGAAAACCATCTTGGAGTAGATAGTCAGCAAAGGCCGTCGAGGATCCAGCAGACAAGGCAAAGTAGGCAGGGCCAAAGTCGGGACACTCTCCATAGAGTTCCTTCATTCAGTCAAATCCAGTGACCTCTATCCGAACAGTGGAAAGAAGGGAGACCATTCGACTCAAGGCGTCGGCCACCTTATTCTCTTTTACAGCCTTATGTTTTAGGACAAAGGTGAAGGACTGGAGGAATTCTACCCACCGACCATGCCTAGGGTTTAAGCCCTTCTGAGAGCTAAGGAATTTTAAAGCCTCGTGGTCCAAGTATAAGACAAACTCTTGAGGTAAGATTTAATGTCTCCAGTGTTTAAGAGCTTGGACCACAGCATAGAACTCCTTATCGTAGGTGGAGTAACGAAGCTTTGCATCAGAAAGCTTCTCACTGAAGTAAGCCACAGGGTGGCTTTCCTGGCTAAGCACTCCTCCTATACCTACGCCAAATGCATCACAATATATTTCAAAGACTTTGGAAAAGTCTGGTAGGCGGAGGACAGGGGCTTTGGTCATGAGCTCCTTTATGACAAGAAAAGCCTGGGAGGCTGCTTTGGTCCACTCAAAATTTCCTTTACATATGTAATATGTAATGGGTGCCATAATGGTACTAAATCCCTGAATAAAGTGTCTGTAGAAAGTGGCTAGCCCATGGAAACTACGAACGTCATGGACGTTTTGGGGCTCTGGCATGTCTATTAAGGCTTGGACCTTGGATTGGCCCACAGACACTCATTGACTAGATATCATAAATATGAGGAAAGTGACCCGGTCTGTCATGAATTCACATTTTTTGAAGTTGGCATATAGGGTTTCGCTCCTCAAAGGCTCGCAAACTTCCCTCAAATGCTGGATGTGGTCCTGAGGGTTGTGACTATAGATCAAAATGTCGTCAAAGTAGACGACAACAAACCGACCAATGAAAGGGCGAAGGACTTCCGTCATAAGCCTCATGAAAGTGCTGGGGGCATTGGATAGCCCAAACGGCATGACGGGCCATTCATACAGTCCTTCTTTTGTTTTAAAGCCTATCTTCCACTCATCCCCTGGTCAGTTTCGGACTTGTTAGTAGTCACTTTTCAAGTCAATCTTGGAAAAGATGGTGACTCCACTCATCATGTCAAGCATGTCATCAAGATGGAGAATGGGAAATCTATACTTGACAGTGATTTTGTTGATGGCGCGACTGTCAACACACATCTGCCATGTGCCATCTTTCTTCGGTGTGAGCAAGGCAGGAACATCACATGGTCTCTTGCTCACCCTGAGGAAACCCTTTTGAATAAGGTCCTCGACAATTCTTTGGTGCTCAGCATGCTCCTTGGGGTTCAGTCGATAATGGGGAAGATTGTGTAGGGTGGACTTGGGAACAAGATCAATGGCGTGTTGTACATCACGCATCGGAGGGAACCTAGAGAGCAAATCTTCAGGAAAGATGTCTTGGAAGTCCTGCAGAATTGTCTGGACTTCAGGTGGGACTGAGACTTGGGACTCCTCGGGTGTGATAGTGACGATAACAGCCCAAACATGGGCACCCTCAGCAACCTCTCTGTTTAGCTCTCAGACACTTATGAAGTTAAGGCGTTTAACTAGGTCGTGACCAATGTTAGGGGCCTTAGGAACGGGTGTGATATGTGTAGGAGAAGAGGGAATGGGAAGTTTCCCTTCATTGGGAGTTTGGGGACTCTCCTGAACTTTGGGGGGTTCCAGTGGGGGTGGAGGTGGAGCTCTTTCCCGGGGTCACCTTTGGGGGTGCCGGGTACAACTGAATCTTCTTCCCATTGTGGGAGAAGGAACACTGGTTGGATCGACCAAATGTAGTAAGGTCTACATCATAGATCCACGGTCATCCTAGGATGATGCTACCGACCTTCATAGGCACTACATTGTAGACACGCCATTTTCACATTTTTGTGGGTATATTTCATATTACACCATAATGCCCCAAAGTGGCTTACACTTTCCACTTATTTGAGTGATTTTCGTAATCTCAATTGTATATAAAAAATTGAGAAAAGCAAAAAAAGAAAAATAAATACAAAACCTAAAAATATACATATTTATACCTATACAAGGTTGTAAATATATATATAGATAACGTTATTTTACATAAAACTATATATATACATATATATATATATATTGGCTTTGTTTTAATAAGTTTAAACAAAAAAAACTTTTTTTTCTCTTCCACTCTCCCCACATCTGGTCCCGCTATTATTAGTAATCCTATCTCTATAATCACTAATCTCGAGAGGTGGCACATTCTCTTCTTTTCTTCTACGGTTCTTTCCCTCTCATTCTCTCCGCCCACTGTACTCATGTCCCCCACTTTCTCTTATCCCCTCCATACACCTAACCACCCATCTATTAAGCTAACCCACTTTCTCTTATCCCCTCCATACACCTAACCACCCATCTATTAAGCTAACCCACTCTCCCCCTCTCCCGTAATAGCTCTCTTAATACAACCCCTCTCCCTTTCTTTCTCTTTCAACCCACCACCTTCTTCTTTCCCTCTCATTTTCCCCACCTCCCTTGTCTCTTTCTTCTTTCTTTCCCTTTCACTCCCATAGCCGTCGCCCACCTATTATTCCCCTCTCCCTACCATCAATAAAAAAAACAAAGAAGCTTTAATAATGTATTATCTCCTCTTGTCTCCCCTTATCATCTAATAATACACCCACTTTCCCATCTAAACCTCAAGCCACGCTAATTCCCTCTCTCCGCAACCTCCCCACTCCTCTCCCTCATAGCTGCCCGCCGTAACCCACGTCGCGCAACCCACACCACCGTCTCCTTTCCCAGCCACGAGACCTCGACCTCTTCACTCCCTCCTCTCTACCACCAGCCATCCCCACTCCACTGGCCTCTGCTCCGCCCCCAGCCACAACCCTCACACCGCCGCCGCGGGCTAACTCCACTGCACCCGCCACCGCCACGGCAAAGCCCCACGACTATAGTCGTCGTCCGTCTGCACCTATCCTTCACGAACTAGCCACCTCCCGCTGCCATCGCCATCGTGCCCTGCCGCGGCCACCTCCCTGCTGACACCCTTCACGCCGCAACCCGCGAGGCCGCCGTCGGCCACCCACGCCCGTCATCGCCTTCACCGCCGGCTGCCGCGAGCCCCCTGCCGTGAAGCCACCGTTGCTCTCCTCCATCTCGCCCGCAGCACCGCACCGGCCGTCGTTGCCCAGCTCCACCGCCGTTGCACCCCCAGCCACTGCCACTGCACACCATACGCGGCCACCGTCCCTCTCCACACCCACGTCGTCCGCCTTGCCACCACCACACCGGAGCCCGCGTCCACGGCAGACATCGCCGTTGCCCACTTCACCACCGGCAGGCCACCGCATCGCCCCTCCCCCCTCCACTGCATCACCGTCGTTACGTCCACTGGGCCGTCGTCGTCACCCTTGCATGCATCGCCGCTGGACCATCTCCAGCCACCTCCCGTCGTCGTCTGTCGTTCCTCCACTGGCCGACAGCACCACGGCGCCGTGAACCACGCCCCCGGCACCACGACCGCACCCCTGCCGCAGAGCCGCCGCGACCACCCTCCGCTGTCGCCGGTCGCCTTCCTCATCACCGACGGCCGCGAGCCCCCACCGACTGCACCGCCATCTCCGACCTCCGTCCGGGCTCCCACCGCCGCCCTCCTTGCCGTGGCTCCCGTCTCGCGTCCTCTTCCTCTCATCTTTCTCTCTCCCTCTCGATCTCCCTCTCTCTCACTCTTTTTTTTTATTTTTTTAATCCTCCTCCCTCTCTCTCTTTCTCCCCCTCTCTCTCCTCCTCATCCCACCGTCTCTCTCCCTCTCTCTGTTTCCCTCTCTCCCCTCTCATCTCTCTCTCTCTCGATCTCCTTCTCATTCCTTTTTTTATTTTTTTAACCCCCCTTCGTCTGCTCTCTCCCTCTTTCTCTCATTCGTATCCCCCCTCCCTCTCTTTCTTTTGTTTTCTTTTTTTATTATTTTATTCCCTCTTCTCTCTTTGTTCTGTTTCTTCCCATCTCTCTCCTTTCTGTCTCTCTCTCTCTCTGTCGCCAGAAACTCCCCCTCTCTCTTTCTTTCTGCTATCTTCTCCCTCCTTACGTGCTCTCTCTATATTTCTCTCTGTTTCTGTTATATAGATGTAGACACCCTATATATATATCTCTTATATATCATATATATATACTTTACATCATACATATAGATATGTATATCTATGTATAAATAAATAAATATATATATATGTTTATACATGTATATACATATACATGTGTATATTAGTGTATAAATAAATAAATATATATATCATATACATATATATGTTTAAATATGTATGTGGATAGTTATATATATCTATGTAAATATTGCTGTGTTCCTCTATATTAGTCTTATTTTACCCCTTTTGAATTTGTGCAGAAATAAAAGCGGCCTTCGGCCCAATCAGCGTTCCCGCGTGTCCCCGTACACGAGGGAAGCCGTTTCGTCCCACCGCTTGCTTGCCCCCCATGCTTGCATCACCATCAACGGCTTCGTTTGTTACTTTTATCATTTTATTGTATTTTTAGTCTATTCTTCAGTTATTAGTGTTTTATTTCATGAATTGTTATCATATCATATTATCGTTCTCACTTAATTGTTATTTCTGTGTTTGTTCATTTTGCAGGGTAACCAGTTAAAAGCCCTCTTCTTCGACCTATCGAATGAAGAGGAAGAAGGAACCCACGCAACTCCCGCATCAAAGGCAAAAGTGATCAACCAGTTCGGGACCCTCGGTCCCTGGCGATCACACCACCGAACGCGTGCTTGTAGTAATTTTTATTTTATGTCTATAATACCCGCGGATAGCTAAATCCCGCACGGGTCTGTTTGTACTATAATTGGCCGCGGTGAGTCATTTCACCGTGGTCATTTACTTCAGCACTTTCTTTTACGCTTTGTTATATTACTGTTAAAACCCCGCAGGATCAATGTCTGCGGCGATCTGTTTACTCTCTGTTATATTCCTGTTATTACAACTATGTGAGGAGTGATATGCCGTTCCAAATTCTGAGTCTACGTATGTCTTTGTGTCCGCCAATTTTTACTACGTAGAGTCCCAGGATATGAACTCGGTATATGTAAAACTACTCACGGAACGGTAGGCCATGTCTATCGGGAAAGGAGTTTAGTTTGCGCGAGAGGATCTTCGGATCCCCATCTCCGCCCTGTACCGGAGTCCGGTAAGTCTTTTTAGGTCGTACTCTCCATCTTTTCCCATATCACCCCCTTTTTACGAACGCGTTTCATCATTTTTTTCTTTCACTAAGAGGGAGAAACCCCATCGCTCTCTCAGTCCACCACGTGACACGTTCACATCTCTGGTGATCACGGTGGGACCTGCTTTTTGCTTTTTTTGGTTACCCACAAACTTTTGGCACCCATGGTGCCCCTTCCTTTTGATACCCACGTGTGTCCCTCCTTTTGGCACCCACGTGTCCTCTTCCCTATTGCGCCCACGTGCGCCCACTCCCCTCGTGCACCTCGTGCACTCCCTCCGGTCTTTTGTGATTACTTGAGAGGTCGACGTTGTCTCGTGCACCTCGTGCACTCTCCATTCGGCACCCACGTGTGCCCTCCATATTCGGCACCCACGTGTGCCCCCCTCTACATTCGGCACCCATGTGTGCTCCTCCATTCGGCACCCACGTGTGCCCCCACCATTTGACACCCACGTGTGCCCCCTTCACATCGGCACCCACGTGTGTCCTCCTCTACTTGGCACCCATGTGTGCCCTTCCTTATTGCGCCCGCGTACGCTACGTCATCCCCCTTGTGCACCACGTGCACTCCCATAGTCTTTTCCTATTTTTCCAAGTTGTCTACATGTCTCGGAAAGAAGAACGGTTATATCCTACTCTATCTGTTTACTGCTGTTATATCTGTTATATCATTATTATCTCTGTTATATTTGTGTGTTTATCCCTGCTATATCTGTGTTACATATCTTTCATTCAGTACTGCATTTCATGCATCTACGTACCCCTTTATTTTATTTTTCTAAGGATTAACCTCTCTCGGTGAAGGAAGGACTCTCCGTCGGGAATTCCTCTCGACGGACTAGGATCTCCTCCATCGGGACCTCCGTAAGTCCCCGACATCGAAGGATTCCCTCTTCGTTCACTGGGCAGGTTGTACCACTGAAGTACCCCGAGTTAGTTACCTATCCGTGGTGAGACGAGTGTCCCTAGTTTACACGGCGGTAAAACAAAGGTGTAACTAGGTTTTTTTGACAAATTTTGTGTGAATTTTTACATTTGTTAAAAAAGACAAAAAAAAGAGTTAAAACAAAAACCAAAAAAACGGCGTAAGATCATCCACTTGTCTGCTAATCTTTGATATTTGTTTGTTGGTGTATGCTTTTACGTTCTGGAAAAATTACAAGAATGGCTCACGACTCTTTTGAAGAGAATCAATCAGGCCGTGGTCAGTCAGTTAACCCACGCGTCCATGCAATGGACTCAGGCCCTTCTCGTGAGACCTCACAAGAGGTCCCCGCTGTTTCACGGGAAGTAGCCCCGCCTCAGGACATCTTTTCCTGTTGGGTGTCCTCGCCAGTACACAGCTCAGCCCTGAGCAACTTTTGGCCTTTCAGGCCATTTTAAAGGGGAAATCTATTTCTCCCCCTCCTCAGGAGTCAACTCTGGCTCCTACATCCTACCAACAGCCGCTCCAGGCTACTGCATCTCCATCACATGCATATGTCGCTCCCTCTTCTTCGCTTCAAGGACAGGCGAGTCAACAGCCCGTCTCTTACCAATTTCCCCTCTACAATCTCAAATCCCTGCCATCCTTCATACGGTACCCCAAACGGGTCCGTCCACTGGTGGGCCACCATACCCTTCTGGTTCAGGGTTCCCTTCTCAGGTCCCTGTGAGGCCTTCTAAGCCTCAGTGGCAGGCCCTGCTTTCACCTGCCGAGGAGCTCACCCAATCCCTCCTCAACAAATACAACGAAATGAATGAGGAGTTCCAAAATTTCAAGAAAGAGGCACATGGGAAGTCTGCCCCTGACATTTCCCTTCCAAATCTTCCTACATTTCATCTCCCTCCCTCCGAAATGCCTACATATCGTAGGTATAACGGCACGGGTAATCCTTCCATTCACATCAAGGATTTCATGTATGAATCTTCCTCATGGCAGAACGATCTAAAATCCCTGGCTTACCTTTTTCGAAATCATTGGATGGTCCCGCTCTAGAATGGTTCTATTCACTAGAGCCGAGTGAGGCTGAGGATTTTAACGTTGTCAAAGCCAAATTCATACAGAAGTATCGGGATAGGGTCGGTCCCTCTCTTTCTATCACCGACTAGTTGCTGAGAAAATGAGGTCAGACGAGGATTTTGTCCAGTATGCTGATAGATGGAGGTCCTGGCCGATAAGGTAAAGGATACCCTTTCAGAACCCGAGCAAGTGAAAATGGTCGTGTCTAATGCAACCCCGCAATTTAGACACATTTTGGCTATGAATAAGCTTACCACGATGGAGGAACTTTATGAGAGGGCTCGGTATATTCAGACCCAATTAAAAGATTCCCCCATCATGCATATGTTTGAACCCCCAAAGTCGAGAGTGTTTAAGAAGACGGGTACCGGTGTCCAAGGGGGAACAACAGAAGGGGTCGTCATAAACGAGCAAGTGAGTGTGCTTGGCAGCCCCAACCAGCCGGCCGACCCCAGGCCTCGTCAAAATTCACGACCACCCTTTCAGCAGGGTCCACCACCCTTTCAGCAGGGTCCACCTCCCTATCGTCCTCTACCTCAGAACAACTTCCCCCAGAACAACATGCCTCAACCCTTCATCCCCAGCAACAACCACAACCTCAATATCACCAAGTTCCACCTCGGGAAATTATGGCCCACCACAACAACGAATGAGGCCCATTGGTCCCAAAAGAGCCTATTATCCACCATTGCCTGAAGCCCTGTCGGATATTTTAATGCCCTTATGGCTGCCAATGCACTCACTTTGCCCAAAGAAAGGTTTGCATGGCCCCCAAATGCTGATACCTCTAGGTACTGTGTTTACCACAGGCAGCCGGGACATACGGTGGAGAATTGTTTCAACTTTAAAGATTACATTTATGACATGAATGATCATGGTGAAATCGATTGGGATGAAATGAGACGATACATCGCCACTCTGAAGCCAGGAGACCTCCGCCTAGGCCACAATTACCACAACAACCACCACAGCAGCAGCCTCAGCAGGCCCCACACCAGCAGCCTAATATGGGCATCATCCATAATCCGCTTCCGGAACACCAACAGCCCAACTACCAGGTTAATCCGATTTCCTCCTTCCCGGAAGTTGGAAGAGAGCAAACCTGGCATTTGGAAAGCACCTCTGTCTTGCTACCAGCCATGTTACTAATCAACCTCCTCGTCTTTTTCGCACAACATCTTCTCACCACTCAACCCTTTCACAACCCCTATTTGGTCCTTCTTCCTTTCCACAACCATCACGCCCTCTTATTCGTACCCCTGCAGTCAATTCACCATCAGTCTACCACCAAATACCATCTACAACATCTCCTTTACCCCCAAACCCTCTAGTCACTTCTTATCCCTCCAATTTACCACCTACCTCTGTCGCATCTCTACCCCAACCTTCTAACCTTTTTACCGCCCATTACCCGTATGACACGCCATCCACCTCTATCCCCATTGAACCTCCTCCTCCACCATCTAAACCTCTTATCATTCGTCCGTTCATCCGAGGTCCCCTCTACTTCCACTATACGCCCTCCACCTTCTAAACCCCTTATCATCCACCATTCACCCGAGATTTCCTCTACTTCCTCTACTCCTCCACCATCTAAATCCCTTATCATTCACCATCCACCTGAAGTTATCTCTACTTCTAATCTACCTTTACCTTTCAAACCTCTTATCATCCACCATTCTCCCGAAGTCCCTTCTACCTCTACTTTCGTTTCTTCTCTACCTTCTAAACCTCTTATTATCCACCATTCACCCGAGGTCCCTTCTACCTCTACTATACCTCCACCTGATAAACCTCTAATCAAAACCCCTACACCCGTCATCACCCCTATACCACCAACTGTTCCTCCACCACTACCCCTCAAACCCTTGCTAAAATCCACATCCAATACCATAGAGGTGCAGCAAGACCCACAAGCAATGGTGCTTCGGAGTGGAAGGATGTTCCACCGGGTATTTCCCAGAATAGTCAGGCCCCTGAACAGTCTCAGCCAGAGAAAGATAAGGAAGAGCAGTCAGAAGAGTCCATCCCTGGGACCCACTATGACTTGCTAAAACATCTGGACAAGATGCCTGCCCGTATCTCCATCCTTGAGTTGATCAAAAGATCCACATCTCACCAAGAAGCTTTAAGGGACTATCTTCAAAAAGTCATGGTGAATGAGGATCTTCCTGTGGAGAAAATCTCGACAGTCCTGACGCCCATGGATACACAACCGCCCATCATGTTCCACAATCACGAGCTTGCCCCCAAGGAAGCTCGAAAATATGCATTGTGCATTGCAGTGAAAATCAATGGCGTGTCTGTGGACCCGTGCCTGGTGGACACGGGCGCGTCTATAAACGTGATTTCCCTGAGTACTCTCCAAGCATGTGGGGTTGATGAAGAACAAGTCATACCCTCCTCGATCACAGTTACGGCCTATGACAACAGTAAAAGGCCGCCAATGGGCATGATTACCCTGAATGTAGAACTCGGCCCTGTATCAGTCTGTACGGAATTCCATATCCTTGATATGGATCCCACTTTCAAGGCTATACTAGGCCGTACCTACATTGAAGCTATGAATGCTGTACCATCCACCAACCATCAGTGTTTGAAGTTTCCATATAAAGGATGGGTTATCAAGGTAATGAGCATGCCCCTCTGTTCTACGGTGGATGCTATCACCACCTCTTTGCCCTCGGTCTGGCCGACTCATCGGCCCATACTATCCTTGTGGGATGTGTATGATCCCTGTCGTGCCCCCTTCACACAACAAGAGCCATTTCCTGTGCCAAACTCACGTCTCCCCTTCCGCTCCAAAGGATGGGAGATTATGAGAAATATTGGCTACCAAGATGGCAAAGGTCAAGGGGCACAACTTCAAGGAAGGCTGAGACCATTGCAGAAGACAAAGCCAACCCGTAGAGCTGGCTTGGGTTTTAAGGGCCCGTTCGAATCAGAGGGGAAACCCCTCACTTGGACTCTGTCCTTACATTTCAAGAAGGGGCCCGTCGTTCAGATGGGAGATCCTCCATCAGAATCACATGGGGGGTTACGGGACGTGTTTTTAGCTGAGGGATGTTCAAGGATCCCGAAAAGAGGAAAGATTGTCCACTTGGATTGTGAATGGTATAAATGGTTTGACATACCAGATATATCCATTGCACTGGAAAGAATGTTTTCGCCTCCACGTCTAGAAAGGCCACCTTTGATCTCCGAAATGTCAGGGGATATCACTACTATTGCCAGGATTTCAAACCCTCCTCGCCAAGAGGATGTTGTCATCAACGGATCATCATCCGTTATCAATGTTGCACTGACGGCTCATTAGCCGTCATTTTCTCCATTCACTTATCACAGCCTTTGTTGCTGTCTCCTTCCTGGGCTAGACGGTTGTCTGATGATCTTCCCAGGTCCCCTTCTTTACTTATATACCTGCGTGGGTTTCTTAACTCAGCGCCAGGTTTCAATCACGATCTGCTCTACGAGTTACACAACCCCCTAGCTGTAATTCCCTTTCACCTCCTCAATTTCTTTTCACTGTTTTGTTATTAAAAATGAAAATGAAAAAAAATGCCAATTCCCCAACTCCTCAACAGCGCATCGTCTTTGAGGAAACCTCCTATATCTCCCATGAGTGTACCCCGACTTACGGGCCACTCATTCAAGGTCCCCTGAGTGACCTTCTCTTCCCCTCGTCTGAGGGGTCCTTCCCTGTACATTCTTTACCATCTTCTTCAGTTTCAGTTTCTTCTTCTTCTTCTGTAAATAATGTCAGTCAAGTTAGGAATAATGAGTCAAGGGTAGTGCCCAAGAAGAAATCTAAGGGTAGGCAGATTCCCCGTCGGTTCCTTTTGGATCTAGCCACAGGTGTCAAGCCCTTCTAACCATCCCTCAATTGTTAGAAAATCCAATCCAACTGCCAGAAATAGAATGTGAAAATGATTGCACGATTGATGAAGGATATGGGGTTTATGAAATCACTGATGAGGAATACCCCATTGAAGAAGAGGATGAAGAATATGAGGACGCGGCTGACGCCTATGCTAGTGGAATGAGCAGATTTGGCGAGCCGTCAGCCGTTGTAGGAGAGTCCACCAAAGAGATAAACTTGGGAACTGAGGAAGACCCTAGGATTGTCCTCATAAGTGATAATTTACTATCATCTGAAGAAGAGGCATTAGTTAAGGTCCTTAAGAATATAAGGACACGTTCGCATGGAGTTACGAGGATATGCCGGGTTTGGATTCCACCTTGGTTGAACATCGTCTTACTCTAAAACCAGGGTCCGTCTCGGTAAAACAACGGTTAAGACGTTTCCGCCCACAAATGGCTTTGAAAATGAAGGAAGAGGTCGACAAGCTCACAAAGCTAGTTCATAAGAGTCGTCCTTTATCCTCAGTGGGTGCAAACATTGTCCCGGTCATGAAGAAGGATGGAAATGAGAGATTTGTATTGACTTTCGGGACTTAACCGCGCGTGTCCGAAGGATGATTTCCCCTTGCCTCATATTGACGTGTTGATTGATAATACGGCAGGATATGAAACACTTTCATTCATGGACGGATTTTCTGGATATAATCAAATCCGTCTGGCAGAAGAAGACCAGGAGAAAACGTCATTCACTACTCCCTGGGGAACTTACTGTTATGTGTCATGCCATTTGGACTGAAGAACACTGGAGCCACTTACCAAAGGGCTATGATGGCAATATTCATGACATGATGCAC